>OZ002741.1:123329753-124529753 GCA_963924295.1 Dioctria rufipes | reverse complement strand
TCGCTTTTTTTCACTTTACTTTAAGAAACTGCAAACAAAATTTCACCTTTTCTAACTTTAGGGGGGAAAAGAGGGGGACAAATGAAATTACTCCCAAATTTATCATGCCAAAACTGGTTTTCGATTTTTCCCCTAAAATTTTCACACTACCCTCGAAGTTTTTTTCCATCTATCCTATGTATGCTGCCCTCCCCCATCGTTTCGTGTACTTTCCCCGTGCCCCAGGGGTAAGGGGAACAATTTCCTAGAACAAAAACTGCAAAAAAAAATGATTGTTCTTCCCCGACCCCCCTTATACTTCGCCGCAAAATTACCCCTCCCCCACTGTAGGCTACACATCCGAGCCACAAATATTTCATCCAAACAACATCCCCCGCACTGTTCATGTTTCCCCACAATAGTGAACTCATTTTTTCCTTGCATTTCCCACTCGCCACCCACTTTTCGCCTCTTTTGAAACTCTTTCCCTTTTTATTCCTAAACTATACTTCCAATCGGGATGAAACTTTCAGAAACGTTTTCTATACATCCTAAAGATGCTTTTATACCCCCCTCTTCCACATAGAAAGTGTTTTATTGCAAAGCTATTCGGGATAATAAAACGACCAAATCACACTAAATTCACTTAATCCACGAATTACGAATACACATTAACGCTTATTTCTCTCCCAAATTCTAACCGATTTTCAAAATTCTTTTTGCTAAATTTATTCTGATTTCTTTATGATTTTTTGAGACTATAATGAGATACGTGGGGTCACGGGTTCCAGAGTTGTGACCCAACTCCACATATTAATATAAAAAAAAATTAAATGATATAAAAAATTTACCTCCCGGGGGGTGCCAGTATTTTTCTAATAAACTACCTTTCATGCAGAATGTTTGAACAAAATTTTATTAACATCAGACTGCGAATACTATTTTTAAAATTCTTTAACAATACCGATACCCGGTTTCACCATACAACGCCATCTAACAAATATTACATGAAACTTTTATTCATTTTTCTCACTTTCTTCGGATTCAGCTTTCTATAGGGGATATTCAAAAATTTACTGTATTCAATTCTCTTAAATAATCTAGGAACTATTAACTCCACAATGATTGTAATTTTAAAATTTCACATAGTCCGGGAATTACGGATGCCACCTAAATACTATTACTAACTCTTTTTTTACAATTTTTTTCCCCACAATTAAATACTACATAAAATTCCTAATAGCACTCTATTCACATTTAGAATCCATTACGAACAAATTATCGGAAAAAAAATTTGTTTAGTCAATACATTCATTTAGCGATATTCCTCAAATTTCTCATTTAGAGATTTCGCCTGTTCTGGAGGTGTTACGTAAAACCAACCTAGCAGACAAATGATCAATGAGGTTAAAAGGTACTGATATCCCCTTTTTTCCATGAATAGCATATGTATTTCTATTTCATTAAATTTTTTTTAACCAACTTTGCCTTTAACTGACATCCTACCATCACCATTTCTTTCCATTTACACGAGGTACTTGAGATAAACGCGTATATAAAATGACGTAACAATTAACTTTTTTTTTTATTCTTTTAGCACTACTAAATAGCATATCAAATTACAAACAAACACCAATTAAGACTAACTGTCCACTCGGAACAAATTATTCGGCAAAAAATTTCAAAAACTGCAAATTCGAAATTCCCCATACATATGGAAATTTTACTTTTTTCACAATCTCTTCATAGGAGGGAGGCGAGAGATAAAATGGAGTAAAGTGATATGAAATGGAAAGCGGCTATCCTACACTTAATTTGTATCGCACCTACGTTCGTATGTGAAGCAGCTTTCATTATCAAACTTGCTTCGCCTTCTACACCACTATATGCTAACTGGATTACATTAATACCTGCAAAACCACCCCCCACCTAAAAATCGTCTAAATCTCATCCGATTTGCAAAATTCTTTCGGCTTATTTTTTTCTGTTTTTTTTAGCGTATTTTCTTTATCATCCCGATTACATTGCCAAAATTAATTTTCGACGGCCAAAATTTCGGTCTGAAATATACATTTCGAAACTTTATTAAACGAATTGTTGAATAATGCAATTCTTTATTTTTTTATGAATGCGCACCTATTAGAAGATAATCTATACTAAATTTCAGGAAGATTGGATTTCATTTACCTATTTAAAAAAATAAAAACTATTCAAATTTTGCATTTACACTCAGTGCCATCTACCGGTGGTCTCTGACAACTCACGGGAATACCACTTCCACCATTAGATAATACATATCTCTTCTATGCGTGGAATTTTATGCGAAGCAATTTGCTGCTTTCCTTTAGATTCTGTGGTAATTTAACTGCGGCAACTCCCGCGAAAATTTCCAAGTTTGAGCATTTTGCAAGTAAGCCCATGGAAAAATCGCGATTTTTACTTTCTACCTTACCCAGGCATACGGGTACTTTTTGGAAAGGTCTCGGCGAGTACGTTACAGAAACAACCTTACTTCTTTATTCCACTCCACTTTTCGGTCGATTTGGCGACAAAAACCGTTATTTTTGAATTACGATTTGAAGATTTTTGCTAAATGATGCCACCTAGCGGAATTTTCGTAAACTATTTCCACCATGTTATTGCAGCCATATTAATCCCTGAGATGTTTGCCATTTTTCACAATTTATTTCATGCTAATAGGACCATCCCTTACCCCCCTTTAAATGGAAATGGAAAATGGAAAAATTCAAAAATAAAATCTAGACATTGCTCCCCTCTTTTCTTCATAACGTCACTCCCTCTACTCCGTTTTGCTTCATTCCTATTTCATTTAGTAGCCAGCCCATTCCCCCATCCCACGGCCAGTCATTTGACCCCACCCGCTATCGCGCAGCGTAGCAAGCGGGCAATTCCTAGTCCACTATTCGTGGGTGACTTCGACTTTTTCGGGGCATCTATCTCCTCCTAGATCTGAAATGGTAGAGCTATGTAAATAGGCTTATTACATTCGAAACTTGTTTGCCACAGGGTAAAGATAAATTCGAACTTGAATTTCGAAAATGGAGGGGTAATTTCGAAAAAACACTTACCAAACTCGATATATAGGTAGATCCCGTTATCGCGCATCTTTTAATGATCATCATTTTTGTGGAAGGGGTAAGTCCTAGGAGGGGCGTGGCTTCAAATTTTCAATTTTAGGCGGCTATATTTTCTCAGCCAAGCATCGTAGAAGATTCGTTAAGGTCTTAAATGGAAGATATCAACTAGGTGAATATGGTGATTGATTTTCAAGTTCGTACTTCAAGAGGGGTTCCAACACGTAAATATCAGAGGGGAAGCCACTATACATATTGAAAACACATATTTTTTGAAAAAATGTAAGCATATATAGGACGTTGAATTATTTCGATCTACATACCAAATTTTCTAGTACTACACTGTTTTCTATTCGAAGTGTGGTACTAGATCACCTAATTTTCAAATGGATATAACTCAGTAGGGTTAGGTCCAATCGGGATACGGTTTTTGTATTCGCTTTGTGTTATTAATTACTATAATTCGTTGAAGAGAGTTTTTTTTAAGGGGAGAGGTAGTTTTAGGGTGGGGGGTGGAAGCCCACCCCATTTTTCTAACGCCTTTATTTTTGTCTAATTACAATCTTTCGTTATGAAAAGTTAAACTTGAATGCAACTTTCGAAATACTATTAGCTGATATAAATTTTCATTGATTTTTATGAAAGGAGTGGGAGGTGTTAAAGTGGTTAGGTACCAAAAATTTTATATGCTCACAACTGCCGCAATTATAAACGGATTGCAATGAAATTCGATCACGTAGTACATATGTATGGTCGCCATCTTTTGGCGTTTTTTGATTTTCGAATTTCGAAAATTTGAAGTACTAAGCTTGAGATTTTTTTGTGCAAAAATCGAGGTATTTTCAGCGCAAGATTACACTATTACTTATTATTCAATTCCAACAATGGAACGGTAAAACTTACCTAAGATAACGGGTTTTCGAAATCGAAAAAGGAAATTCGAAATTTCGAAATTCCTACCAGCGCAGCAAGAACATTTATTTTGGGGTGGTAAATTCGTTCTTTTCTTAATTTTCCTCAAAAATTTTCCCTCCACCCCCTCCAATTTTTCATACGTTCTATATGCGACTGCTTGAGGTGCATCTTTTCCGGGGAGGGTAAATTTTTTTCGGGGGAAGAGGGAGAATTTCTCTGAACAAAAACTGGAAATAAACGGTTTGTCCTTCCCCACCCCCTTATACTTCTCCTAAAAATTCCCTACCTCTCTATATCTTGCCACTCTTGACCCCGCTGATACCCTAATATACACTTCCCCCACTTTCCCCTCACGTTTCCCCACAAAACTGAATTTTGTTTTTCCACGTACAATTGTACGTGTATATATGCGCCTGTTAAGCCTCCATCATTTACAGGTGGCAAAAACATTTTTGGTGGGAAGGGAACAAAAACTGAAAAATTAACGGTTTGTCCTTCCCCCTGTTATGCCCAATATGAGGAAGATTCTTCATGCAGCCGAGGGCGCATTTTAGAGAAATAATTAGCAATTGCTAAACAGTAACCTTGCACTGTACTGTTTTGCAACTGCCGGTTATTTTGCTGATTAGCTCAACAGCTGGCTACGATGAGCACTTAGTGGAGCAATCGACGATTACGATAACAATTAACCTCGCATGGTAATTGTTATGTAAAGCGATTGTTTACTACTAAGCGACTCAGGTGCTGCAACCGGTAGAACAAACGATAAGGTTGTTGTCGTTTGTTTACATAAAAGTTTACTTCCGAATATCGGACATAAAAGACCAATGACTGGTCTGACGAGTGCCCGTTCAATTATCAGTTATCGGGATATCAAGTTACCGTTCGGTTCGGGTTAGAAATGCGTGAATTATATATTAAGATAGGTCAGTTTTGTTGTCGTAATAAAGAATTAATGTGTTAAAGAAGTTCGCGAGTTTTATTCATTTCGGTTGATAATTGATATTTTGACATTTTCTATGGATTCTTGTTAGATTGCTTTGGGACACGACACTCCACCTCCTTTATACTTCCCCTGAAAATTTCTTCTACCGCTCTAGGCGCTGCCCCTCCCCATTCCCTAAATACCCTCGAAACATCTTTCCCCCGTTAGCCTTTACGTTTCCCGCCAAAATAAGAAATTAATGAAATAACATCACAAGGTACGCAATTAAATTCAATCTAATTATTTTATTTATTTTTCCCGCGGACGGGAATCGAACCTACACTTGTTAGAATCGGTCAATGATGGAGAAGGAAGAACTTTAAGAACTTTTATTTTTTAATGATTCTAAATCAAATTTATAAATGCAAGAAGAAAAAACAGCCACTTCTTCCGGGGTTTGAAACCGGGACCTTCTTAAAGTTCTTCTTTCTCCATCATTGACCGATTTTAACAAGTGTAGGTTCGATTCCCGTCCGCGGGAAAAATAAATAAAAAAATTGAATTTACAATTTATTTGTGCGCTTTCATCGTTACTGGTTAATGCAAGCTGAAAGCAAAACGTGGCTTAGTAGGCTAGTAAAAAAAAGTAACAAATTGATAAATGCAAGAGGGAAAATCATCTGTCTCGTTAGCTCAGTGGTAAGAGCAGTCGCCCGGCAAACGGAAGGTTCATCAATCTGATTAACTGCATGCATATGTAATGTGTGCTACTACAGCCAACACCTTTTTTCTCGGCCAAATTCCAGCCGATTAAAAAAATTCTTTTTGCTAAATTTATTGTGATTTTTTTCTGATTTTTTGACTCTATTAGGAGTATCGTCCCGGGGTACTTATGGTGCCGGGATGGTACCCCCGGCGGGGGGGGGGTACTTCTTATACAGCATGTTGCATATCAAATGAAAGGTCTCGGCGAGTACTATCGGGCGGTGTAATATCTATAGGCTCTACCCGCCGGGGGCTCGGTGGTGGAACACCCCCCCCCCCCTCCAATACGCAAAAGGCTTTTCACTGCATCCAGTGATTAGTGCGACATCGCAACAATAATCTGCAATCCACCTCACCTTTCTTTCGATTTGTCCCAAACAACCCTTATTTTTGAATTGCTGAATCCACATTTTTGCTAACTTATGCCACCTCTCGGGACTTTCTTCAACTAATTCCAACATGTTATTGCAGCCATATTAATCCTTGAGATTTTCACAATTTATTTTATGCTACTAGGACCATCCTTCCCCCCTCTCCCCTCTTTAAAGGGAAATGGAAAATGGAACAATTCAAAAATAAGATCTAGACTCGGGACTTTTTTCACTATTTCCAACATGTTATTGCGCATATTAATCTTTGAGATGTCTGCCATTTTTCACAACTAATTTCATGTTACTAGGACCATCCTTCCCCTCCCCCCTCTTTAATGGAAAATGGAAAGATTAAAAAATAAAATCCAGACATTGCTCCACTCTTTTCTTCATAACTTCACCCCCTCTGCTCCGTTTTTCTTCATTCTTTTTCATATGGTAGCTAGCCCATCCACTCATCCCACGGCCAGTCGTTTGACCCCACCCTCCGTCGCGCAGCGTAGCAAACGGGCAATTCCTAGTACATATATACATTATGAATTCGTCGGTTCAACTGCTTCAAAAAAGGGTTGACAGCGGAAACTGCGTGTGGAATAATGAAAGCGTATAATTATGTGTTAACTTTATTTTTAATGCATTTATTAATAGATTTGCTTAATATTTTAGATAAAATTATTTATTTTGTTTTATATACTTTTCGTTACAGATTCGACTTAAACCAACGATTAAATCAATAAAAGAGTTTTTCGACTCGAATAAAAAGTATCAGGAAATTTCTATTTCACCGCGTTTTTGTATTTGTGGTTATTTTCGGGCAAATAGAACAGAAAAATCGTTAAAGTGATCGGTTCGTGTTTGTTTCTCAATTGATAATTTGTGAAAATTTGTAAAAAAAAAAAAAATCTTCAAACAAAATAATCTAAAAGCCGGCAAAATAGAACTACTAAGAAATTCACGACACATGAAGTTACTTGGTGGTGGTAACGACGACCGGAACGTGGTACGGGAAACTCCGGTACGTTCCCAAGATGATGCTGCAGTTGGATATGTTTTTCAACGACCTCATCCTCATGATGGGGAGTTCAACGGCCAATTTATTCAAAAACAACAGCAACCACGATGGGCTACAGGGGATGAAACTATTGATGTAAGTTTTATTTTTACGTAATTATAATTATTCAAGTTGCTTACAAAACCATAAAATTTCCTGTTATAAAAAGTTCAATTAATAAGTAATGAGTAAAATAATTCTTATTCAATAAGTTCTCCTTTTCATTTTCAAGCTAAACTAGGCCCCTTTTTTCTTTCACGAGCCACCGCCAGAGGTTTTTCAGTTTTGACTTTTGGCATAAGGTATTAAACACTGAAACTGAACTCACTGTGCTATATATTTACATATACGTATACATATATGCTGAACAATCGTATAAACTAGAGGTTAGGTTAGGTAAGAGGGGTGCCGCTAGAGGTGCCTATCCTGCTTCATTTAGACCACCAGTGGGTCCATTGGCTTGTCTTTGATAGGCGCCCCCGATGATTTCCTCTTTTACAGCTCCGATCGAGATCCCCACATAAGCTATCACTGCGGAGCTATCTATTTCAGTTCCCTTTTGGCCAACACGTCAGCCATCTCGTTGCCTGGGATATCCCTGTGGCCTGACACCCAGCATAGTGTTACCTTGCGCCACGTAGTCAATTCCTCACGGTCTTGCATAACTGCACCAATTTCGATTTAATGAGCACCACAATCCAGCGCCTTAATGGCTGCCGGGCTTTCAGTATATGTACAGGGTTTTCCAATAAGAGGTGTTATTGTAATTAGCCCGATATTTCGGTAGATGTCACTTTTGGAGCTCTTATTTTTTGACATTTGACAAGTAGAAACTACGCCATTAATAAAAATGGAACGATACACGATTCAACAACGCAATAAAATTATTAAAATTCACTATAAAAATGGTGAAAATGTGGCAGAGACGGTTCGTAAAATTCGAACATTTTTGGGTCGTCGTGAAGCACCTTGTCGGACCGCAATACAGAAATTGGTAGAAAAATTCGAGCTGTCGGGATAAGTTAGTGATGTGAAGAATAAAGCCCGTGCACGTCGCTCAAGAACAGCCGAGAATATTGCTGCTGTAGCCGAAAGTGTTGAAGAAAAGCCAGGTTTGTCCATTCCTCGTCGTTCTTTGGAATTAGGCATTCCACAAACGTCATTACACCGTATTTTGCATAAAGATTTGGGTCTTAAGGCTTATAAAGTTCAGTTAACACAAGAACTCAAGCCGGCCGATCATCAACAACGTCGAGTCTTTGCTGATTGGGTCTTTGAAATGCATGAAAATGATCCGGAATTCCATCGAAAACTCATCTTGAGTGATGAGGCCCATTTTCACCTCGATGGCTTCGTCAACAAGCAAAATTGTCGCATCTGGAGCTCGGAAAACCCAAGAGTTATTGTTGAAAAGCCTCTCTATCCTCAACGTGTGACTATTTGGTGCGGTTTATGGTCCCGCCGGGTCATTGGACCTTACTTTTTCGAAAATGAGGCTGAAGCAACAGTTACGGTGAATGGATTGCGCTATTGACAGATGATTAATGATTTTTCATGGCCGGAATTGAATGGTATTGATCTGGACAACGTTTAATTTCAACAAGACGGCGCTACGTGCCATACAAGCAACGAAACCATTGATCTTTTACGGGAAAAGTTTCCGGACCGTGTTATCTCTCGAAGAGGTGATCACAATTGGCCACCGAGATCTTGTGACTTAACACCTTGCGACTTCTTCCTTTGGGGCCACGTGAAAGAGAAGGTCTACGCCAACAGCCCAGCGTCGATTCAAAACCTCAAAGATGGAATTCGTGAGGCTATCGAGGACATAGGGTAGCCACTTTGCGATTTGGTTATGGAAAATTTCATGAAAAGGATATGGTCCTGTAGGCGTGGTCGTGGTGGTCATTTGGCTGATGCTATTTTCCATTATTAACGGCATACCTTCCTCTTTATAATGAAATAAAGATCCGATCATTTATCTCAAAAAATGGCATTTTTCTTTGAATATCAAAATAACACCTCTTATTGGAAAACCCTTTATATACAGTCACATAGACCCTTATCAACCTCCACCCTTCTCAGTCCCTTATACAGCGTGTTTCACAAGTGGTGGATAATAATGAAGGAGTGTCATACTAACAGTTTCCGAGATAACTGGACTTGAAGATATTTGGGTATGTTTTCATAGATCACCCTTCTGTATGTCACACCCTATGATTAGGATTTGATTATTGTTCGATAGATAGTTGTTGGACCAATGGTCTATAAATTTTTCTCTTTTCCCTCTCCGTTTTGAAGTTATGGCTCTAATAAAGTTCAAATTTCTGAACTTCTACTCGTTTTTTTATTTTTTTATTTTATTTTTATCAAAATGTGTAGTTATCAATACCAATTTTTCATATTGGATTTAAGAAGGCCAAAGACAGCTTTAAAATTTCTTATCGCGCTCTGTATCCAAAATTCCTACTTTCTGGCACTTATTGAACTTTTTCGCTGGAAACTTTTCCTGCATTGGAAGAATTTTTGTGTCATAACTCATAAACGGTGAAATATATAAAGTTAAGACAAAATGCGTTTTATAGAAAACAATCTTAACTTCTGACAAGAGTAAGATAGAAAGAAGAAAAATTATAAGGTTGTGTTTTTATATATTCGGCTTCAAACACAAAAGAATGAGTTACAAAAGTTGAAACTTGAAGTTTGGCAGACCGTTTCTTCTAAAGTACACACTGTAGAGGAAGCATTGATACATTAAATTAAAAGACAGGATGTGCTCTATAAGCATCGCGCCCATCTTTTTACTATTCGTCGTTTACTAGATATAACTGTTTAAGCACAAACCTACGTTTCCCGCACCCTTAGTTCTTTAACCCAGATTATTGGTTGAGAATGCACACCCCTGCCATACAATTTTTTCATTTTTCGACATGACTTATCACATGCTTCATTATTATCCACCACTTGTGAAACACCCTGTAAGTTGTCTCCATCTTAAAGCTGTTGAAAGCCCCCTCAATATCCAGGAATGCACCCAGAGTGTACGCCTTATATTCTAGAGATTTCTTAACAACGGCCACCAGTGCATGTAGTGCCGACTCTACCGATTTCCCTTTTGTGTAGGTATGCTGGCTATCACTGCTGCCCTGTCATACACTTCTTATATTCTCCTCAATTAGTTCACCAAAAATTTGAACATGAGATAGGAAAGGCTAATAGGTCTGCAGTCATTTGCCTCTATATGGCCCGTTCTGCCTGCCTTCGGAATGAAGACACCCTCACTTTCTGCCAGGCCCTGAGCAAGAAACCAAGCCTCAGGCAGCTTTTATAAATTAGCACTAGCCATTCTATTATGTACCTTAAAGCCTTCTGAAGCATAATGGGTCTCAGTCCATTCACCCCAGATGCCTTAACGGTATTAAATGAACAGAACGCTTATTTTATCTCTTTTCGCTGACTATGGAGCTGATCACTTCTTCCTTCCGTCTTGTAGGTGCCATTCTGCAGAGCTCGGGATTATATCCTCGCGCCCGGAAAGTGGGTGTCAAGACGTGTATTACACA
Organism: Dioctria rufipes; assembly: GCA_963924295.1. NCBI lineage: Eukaryota > Metazoa > Arthropoda > Insecta > Diptera > Asilidae > Dioctria > Dioctria rufipes. The sequence goes on along the minus strand of OZ002741.1, from coordinate 124,519,089 downwards.
GCTCCTCGTTTGTGGTTGTCCAGACCCCAATCCTTTTATGAAAGACGAAGTGCTATGGTCCTTAGTAAGCACCTTCCGAAGCCTGGACGCTTCTGTAATAAACTCAATTGATTCGCAGAAACTCCTCCATGAGGATCTGTTTGCCAGTCTAATCGCCTTCTTGCATGACCTTAAACCGTCCTTATACCGGGACCAGCCTACTTGATCACCACTGCGCTTGGATACATTAAACAGTCTTCGCGATATTTCTTTAAGCTTACCCAGTTTCGCATTCCACCATGGTGGCTTGGACTTACTACTGGATCTGCTTATAGGACAAGCTTCCCAGAATGCTTCATTTATCGCACCGATGACAGTGTCGACAGCAGCATCTACTGCTGACTCCGTGACTAGCCCTTCGGGTGGAGAAACTTCTAACTTGTCTCTGACTACATCACAGAAACGGTCCCAATTTGTCCTACGAATATTCCTGAAAGCTTTAACAGCCTTCGCAGTAAATACAACCTCAAAGAGTATCAAGGCGTGGTCTGACAAAGACGCCTGTCCAGACACTCTCCAGTTGGCAACCACAAAGCTCTCCGAATAGGTGCCGAGGGATAGGTCTAGGACCTAGCTCCTGTTTACCTTTCCAAAAGTTGGCGTATTGCCTCTGTTACAAACTAAAAGCTTACCCTCTAAAAGAGATTCATCTTTCTGGTTTAAGTCAGTGCTACCCCATATAATATGATGGGCGTTAGCATCACACCCAAGTAAGGGATTGATGTTCCTCGCCTCAGCAGCCTCGATCACCAATCTCATACCCTGGGAGAGGGTGACAGCTCCTCATACGGCATGTGTGCCGGGGCCATCCACCACCTATAGGCCCCACAACCACATGATCTTAGAGCTGTAATTAAAATAATCTAAACCCTTTGAGGCCTAACCACGCTCCAAGGCTCCTGGATTAGAGCCACATCTATGTCCTCATTATTTAGGAGCAATATTAGGTTGGCTGACGCAGCCTAACTATGATGAAAGTTAATTTGTACCACCTTTATCTACAGTAACTGAGTCCTTCTCTCAGCAGGTTTTATTCCAGCTGAAAAGCCTGAGAAATACTTCTCCCACACCGAAATGGAGCTTTTCCTGTCTCTTCTTGATGATGGGCACCAAGTCTTAGTCTGCCAAAACCACGAAGCTCCTGCCATCATCTTTAGGCTCCTCTACAGCAACAATCTCCCAGTCCCTCATCGGGACTTTAGGATTTAGTGCTTGTAGGACCTTTAACAGATTGCTCCTATCAATTTTCATATTGGGAATTACCACACGATCTTTCGGTCTCTCAGGAATGTCATGCAACGGGACGAGCGCTAGCTAGGCTTCTAAAGGCGCTTCCAATACCGAGATTGTTTTGATTACAAAGTCGTGTGTGGCTTTATCTCTATTCTCAAAAACTCCGACTCCGTGCTTCCACCATGATTTATTAAGGGTCGGCGCACTTAGCGAGGGATGGATTGCTGAGCACATACCGGATGACAGCATTCGATAAGGATATATCTACTGTCTTCCATTGCTCCTCAGTATAGCCCATACCGATTGCTTTTGTCAATCTATCTTTTATCTAGCACTATCTCACTAGGTGGCTTCCTATCTTTTTCCAGGCTCTTACTATGACCCGGTCTCGATTCCTCACTGCATTCAGGGGAAGATCTACTGGAGCCAGGCTTCAGCTCTTTGCCCTCATTGCCCTCCTCCTCCGTAGATCTAACTTTAGCTCCTTGTCCTTCCCCTTGCCTTTCTCGCCGCCACCTCCCTTATTGGGGCCTGCGGTGGCAGTTTTTGAGGAGAACTTCTGCCTGGCCTCGGTCGAAGATCCCTTGCCTGTGCGAGCCTCCTTAGTGGACTCACGTCCCAGGGTAGGTTCCTTCTTTTTCGGTCGAGTGGTTTCGTCGTATGCTGCTCTCTTTCCCCTCTTTCTTCTAATCTTACAGTGGTCTCAGGCTCGGTAAGTAAACGCTCCTCCGTATCCATCTATATCGACTGATATTCCTGAGACTTCAGTTCAAGTCATGAAAGTACTTTCTCGATAGCGCCAGTCATCACTGAGGCTTCCACTATTTCTTTTTCGAGAGAGTTGATATTCTCTCTCTGAGGCTGCTACCTTTGCCTTGACCTCCTCTGAGGGAAGTAATAACTTCTCGTACGGGATATACGCAGAGCATATTCAACATTTCTGGTTACTTCATCCCTATCCATCACTAAAATATCCTAACCTCAGAAGTTTTGAAGAGACTCGTATTATTTTCTGACTTAATGGCTTGGCTCGGCACCACCCTTTTTTGGTTTCTCTACTTTTTCTATTTTGCCTCCTTGAGCAGCGTGAGAAGTGGTCAGATAGGCTAAAATTAAGGAGGACATCGGTTGTCCAGCGCTTTTGGTTATCACGGATTTTTTATAAAGTTAACATGTTTGATGAAGGTCTTTTAGAGTATATACATATGTATGTATTATCTCAATTTCCATCATCCTCCCCTGCTCGCTTCGAGAGATATCGGAATTCAAATTTTCCCGCAAAGTTTTGTAGAGTTTCGTAAGTATATTTTCTATAAGTATATTTTGTCACCACTTCTCAATTTTATCTTTTATTGACAGTATATATCATGCACAACACTAAAGTTGCTAGTGCGAAAAAAATGAAAAGAAATCATTTAACTTTAAAGGTCAAATGAGATATTATGAAACGGACTCAAACTGGTGAACGAGCAGTGGATATAGTAAAGCATCTTAGTATTCCACCAACATCTGTAAGAGCCATTATTAAAGATAAGGACAAATACAGAAAATATGTCGTAGATGCAGTAGCCATTGAAACAAAAGCGATAAAATCTAAAAGCACTATCATGGTAAAAATGGAAAAACTTTTGTTGTTGTGGATTGAAGATCAGACTTTAAGTCAAATGTAAATACAAGAAAAGGCTCTTCATATTTACTATGATTTAAACAAAATAATGGTAGACACTTGCGAAGGATAAACGTTCAGTTCAAGCCGTCGGTGGTTTGATAGATAAAAAACCAAAAGATCTGGTATTCATAATGATAAATTGTTAGGAGAAGCAGTTAGTGCTGACAAAGAAGCTGCATTCGAGTATCCGAACATATTTAAAGAAATAGTCGAACCATTTGGTAACAGTCCCCAACAAGTATTTAATGTTGATGAAATTAGACTATTCTGAAAAAAAATGCCAACCAGGTCCTTTGTTATGAAAAGACAATTTCTGGACTTAAGCCTGCAAAATATAGGCTTATTTTACTGCTTGCAGGTAATACCACAGGTGATTTTAAGCTTAAACCAATGCTGGCTTATCTCTCCCTAAACCCCAGGGTTCGGAAAGAGTGTATTAAGAACATATTGCCAGTATTTTGGAAGGCAAATAAGAACCTTGGGTTACTAAATCAATTTTTCAGGAATGGTTTGTTGAATATTTTTGTCCTGCTGTCAAAACTTTTTGCATCAATAATAATGTGGCAAATAAAATATTACTATCTGAAGTAAAGGTATGGTTAAAGTTGTGTTTTTGCCCCCCAAATAAACATCAATATTACAGCTTATGGATCAAGGTGCAATTGCTAACTTCAAGCATTATTATCACAGATTTACATTTTCCCAAGCTCTAAATGCAACTGACGGTGACACTGACGTGAATCGCAAATAGTTTTGGAAAGAATTTTGTTTGTATAGTGAAGGAACACTTTTGTTCTCGGCTAGAGTACAAGTTCTTGTACTTGGACTCTTACCGTAGTTTATATATGGCACTGGTTCATGGACCAGTATCTTGAGGAATTGTGCAAGGGTTCTTGGACCGTTACACTGTTGAACTGCTGATTACACTGCCTATAATTAGCGTGGCATATGAAATAGAGACGACGTATAGTAAAACCACCATTTTCTATTGAAAATCAAAACTTAATGAATGCTTTATTTTCCATTATCGGCTTTTTATATGATCAATTTGCTGATTATTACAAATAAGCGATTGATTGTACATTTTTAGTCGCGTCGGAAAGAGTTTCAGACGAAATTTAATACTGCCATAATATATTTCCAAAGCGAGTGAATTGAACTTATTTACAATTAATGGAATATTTTTTATAATTGCTGAATATACAAAATTATTGTGAAACTTTGAATTGAAGAAATGCAAGAATGCAAGAAATTGAACAAATTATATTATGACTAAATAAGTGAGAAAAATTATATAGAAATTATTGAATGGAAATTAAATGCGTTGTTGTATGTATGTTATGTGTCTGCTGCCTGAACAAATTTAATATATGTATTAAAAACAATCAATATAATTGAACAAGCATGAGATACAGTTTCTCAAAACTCTACGCACGGCTCTTGGAAAAATCTATGGCCAGAATGCACGATGATTTCAGAATCTTTGTAGAAACTGCTTTTGGTATCCAGGAGGAAATTGTGTTACTAGGAAGAAGTAGTTACGCTATGCTGGTTCTGGCGCACTTTTTCCATACAAAAAGTGGCAAATTTTTTCCAACTTTTTTGGGGGCTCTGGATCACTTGGGAGGAAGGCTCTGATGCCGCTTTTGTCCTGAGAATTTGAGGATTTTGAACTACTTTGACGTCACCTTGAAGTTTTTCTTATTGCACATCGGAGAATTTCATGAAAAAATACTGATACCAACAACAACAACCAATGTAGGTAGGTATGTTGACTTAGATGAGTAATGGAAATGTCCGTCTTCAGGGGCCGGATTCCTTAACTCGGAAAGTTGTGGAGTTGTGGAGATAATTCTTTTGTCGGAATTCTCTACTTACTTTTCGTCTTACTTTTCCACAAGCAAACACCGGAGAATTAATAAGTGGAATGGAGAATTCGGGAATTCCGTTCTCACCTCTCAAATTCTCTCTCAATTGAAAATTTTTCGTCTTACTTTTCCATAAGCAAACACCGGAGAATTTGAGAAGTGAAAGTAAGACGAAAAATTCGGAAATTCTGTACTCGCTTCTCAAATCCTCTTAGTTGAGAATTTTTCGTCTTACTTTTTCACAAGCAATCACCGGAACAAGTGGAATGGAGAATTCGGGAATTCCGTACTCGCTTCTCAAATCCTCTCAGTTGAGAATTTTTCGTCTTATTTTTCCACAAGCAAAATTCTCCATTCCACTTGTTAATTCTCCGGTGTTTTACAAGTGGAAAAGTAAGTGGAAAAATTGTATTGTCTACTTTTGTTGCGTTTTGTGAAGGTATCTAGGTAGCTAGGAATTTCAAATTGAGTTATGGATTCACTGCGTATCCTGGCTATATTGCAAAAAACAAATTATGGAAATCCATGCAATACTAACAGAGGAACAAGGATCCGCTAAAAATTATAAATCACGCGAAATTGATCAATTTGGTCGTCGTCCAGTACAGAAGAGATGCTGTAAAATTTTTAAATATACACGGTAAAGCTTGTGTGTAGGATGAAATCGCATCTACATTTTGTCCCCTAATAAAATATGTAAATAATTTTTGAATACGATAAACCGTTTTGGAAATAACTGTAAAAGAAGTGTAGCAGTCCTTTTTAAGGTGAAAAATTGGCCGTTTTTGGTACAAAAATTGACATATTTTCATCTCATCATTGCGAAGAACTGGTAAGTCCTGGAAATTTACTTCCCATGACAGAAATGTTCACAACGGAGTACTAATGGATGTGAAACAAAGAACGGAAGAAATATATGCAAAATATGGAAACTGGGGTGTATATGACCGTAGTGTAAAAAAATAGTTTTTCGGCGGTCAAAAGTCAGCTATCAGGTTAAAACGATCAAAAAACTACACCACTCGATTACCCTCTCCTCCCTCTTTAATTTGGTACCAAACATGACGTAGTTTGAGCAACCCCCTATGAGGGTGGTACGACCCCCAACCCCCAAAACACCCTGCCCCAAAAATTATTCACTTATATTTTTGTACTCTAAACCCTTAATCTATCAAAAAAATTCCAATACTCTACAGCCCTCCCACATAGAGTTAGGCGCCCGTGAATATTGCGATAGCAAAATTTACCGCCGAGGCCGCTCAAATCTGCAAATTACCGTTAATCGAAATAAAATATAGCCTATAGTACCCATGCATGCCTAATTACCAAAGTGAATTCTTACTTTTTTTTATTGGGCTTAGAGATCCTTAGCTTACCCCTGCGAATTATTGCAGCTCCTGATATTGTCTTATTTTTTTTTTTAATTTCCATTAATCAGCTCCCATTTCTACCCCGCACTCTCCCCGCCCCTTTTACTAAACCTATCTTGTTCGCGCTGAGCTCCCATTTTTTTTTATACCACATACATTCTCCTTCTACTCTCCATTCTCTCGTTATCCCGGAAAAACTCGAGAAAACCTACCCTCCTACATCCCTCAAAAACTACCCCAACAAAAAAGAAATTTAAATTTATTTCGACAGTGGAAGGTAATAGGCAGATGTACCTCACATATGAAAAAAAGTCCAACCCTCTACAACAAAAACTGATACCCTTAATCGTCCCAGGAGATTCGCACTTTTTCACATTTCTTACGTTTTCCCTAATTCTCCAACCATGTTAGTGAATTGGGAATGGAGAATTAGGGAATTAAGAATTCTAAGAAAACGCAATTGTCATCTCCCAAATTCCCAAATGCTCCGTGCTACAGAATCCGGCCCCTGATATGTTGTCTTAGATGAATAGTGGAAGTTATAATTGAAAAATTTTCTTTTGCTGCAAAAAACAACAGCAACTGTAAATTATAGAGCCAAGAGTGATCAAAATATTCGATATCTACAAATAGATCTGCTTGCGATAGTAAGAAACATGAAGTAATGGAAATTAAAGCCTAGAAAATTGTCGATAGTAATTTGATAACGCCTCTTACATTCGCACAGCAAACAAGTTGTGTTTTTGTATCTAGGAGTGTGTATTCTTCTTCTTGTTCTTCTCTTGGTTATGATCCAGTGCTAGGGGCTCGACAAGCGCGCTGGAGTTCCTTCACAATGGCTTGACCTTATGGGATATATCGCCAAAAACGTGTGCCGTGACCGGCTAGTAGTTGATTGCTATGCCCGGCTTGATTGGCAACTATCATTTGTTGCTGATGCTTACTTACTTACTGCTATATGATGCTCTCAGTGGTTTATGAACGTGTTGGCTAATGCTCAAGCAGTGATGAACAAAACACAAAAGACATCTACAAAGAAGAACATATAACATTCAGGGATGTACTGCACAGCACAAGCCCGGGGGGGGGGGTGTAGGAAGGTCTATTAGCAGTTTGCTATTTGAAGGAATCAGTGAATTTTTGAGGGAAATAGATTGACTTAATTAACTGAGTTAAAAGCTCATTTACACCTGCAGCAGTCCACCAGCTGCAGCAAAGCGTGTTATTTCATTGAGCGCGCCGAACACACAGGGTTCCAATAGGCTCTCCAGAAAACTGGCGTCTAGAATAGTGGGAAAGCCACTTCTGACAGAACTAAAGTGGGTGCACACCAGAATGCTGTGCTCTATGAAATTTGGTGTATTACATGTATTGCAATTGATTAAGTCAGTTTTACGTATAATCTGAAAAAGTTTGGCATCGTAACTGCGACCAGCATAGAGTCTGTTAATGAACCTGGTCTCTTTGGGGGAGAAGTCCCAGTCGTGTCAGGGGGTTTTCGGGGGTAGGGAAAACTTTTTGTGGAAGGACCCAGAGAAGGTAGACATGTAGGTGAATTCTTCATCCCAGTCTTTGTAGTAGTAGGGCTAGTAGGGCGTCCTCAAGGGAAAGGGAGGTCTCAGAGACCTGATCTGACACTGCAGCTTGCTTAGCCTTCTTGTCCGCCAACTCAATAAGAGCTAGGCCGCTGTGACCCGGAAGCCAGAGGATGCGAAAGGCGCGAGAATGGTTCTGAGCTATTAGGTCGAATATTGATCTCGCATAGTGGCTTGATGTTTCTTTAGTTAAGGCTAGGCACGCATCTTTTGAGTCCGTGATGATGAGAGATTTTGTTCGAGAAGATGAAGCTCCCAGCTCAACGGCCAGTCGGATGGCAAGTAGCTCACTTGACGTTGATGAGCTTTGTACATTATATCTCTTTGTGACTTTGTTTTGAGATGGAAATTCAACCGCACACACACCTGTGCCCGTTTGGTTAAACGACGCATCAGGACGCCCCTGATGCGTCGTGGCGTATACAACCCAGTCGTTGGAATACTGAGCGCTGACAGCATGGAGGTACATTTGCGAAAGCTCTTCATCTGCAAGCCTGCCATGAAATACAGGGGAGCGTGCTTCGGCCTATTTGAGAGAAGGTTTCATGATTGGCGTTTGCTATGAGTGCATAAGGCGATCGTTTGTTGTCTAGCACTCTGGTGTCATCCACTGAGATGTCACCTGTGCTGACACGCTTGCCGAATTCCTTCGCAAGCATCTTCTGAGTTCTGTATTTGGGCGGAAGCTCAATTGCCAGTCCATATAAGATGTGAGTAGGAATGGTGGGTGGTACACCAAGAGAAACTCTTAGACAGGAATTTGTGAGCGTTCTAAGCTTATTTTCGATGAACGTGGGACGACACGCCATTGTGGTGCTGGACAGCTCGATTTTCGGTCTAATTGCAGCCCGAAAGGTTTTGAGTGCTGACTCAGGGTGGATGGGGTGGCTTCTGGCAGTGATCAATCTAAGGGTGTAAGGGTAGTATGAGGAGGATTTTGATACCTGTTCAATCTGACAACCCAGAGACAGGTTTGAAGAAAAATATCTGCCTAGAAACTTCAGATATTTTTGAGCTGGGAATTGTGAGCCTAGACAATCAAGTGAGAGCGACGAGAGCTTGTTATAGCGAATTGGCATTATGACCAGATTTTCTCTGTTTATTTTCAGGTTTAGACGAGAAGTTTTGTAGCGCTGCTCCTGCATCGCCGAACTGGACCATACTAACATCTTCACTAGCGATGTCATGAAGCTTTCTAGTGTAGATGTTGAAGAGAGGGGGGCTGAGTGAGCTGCCCTGCTGGACCCCACTGTATAACCGTTAATGTGCGACTGAACTTAGTGTGAGCGTCCTGCAGAACAGGAAGTTCAAAATCCAGTCAGTGACATTGCCCTGGATATCTAGAGAGATGAGCACTTCTTGAAGTGTGTTCAGACAGACTGACTCATATGCTGAGGATATGTCTACAGAAAGTGTGATTGTTTTGAGTTTTCTAGACAATTGGTGGAAATCAGGTCAAGAACTGTGTTGTTGTTTTATGAAGGTAGATATCAGGGCAATCAGTCTAAAAGTGTCTAGGGCACATCCGGCTTTTTTTTTTTTTTTGCAATTGGAACTACTTTGATTTCCCTTAGATGAAGTGGTACTGAGTTTGATAGCCATAGATCATTGAGCGAGTCCAGCAGAGAGTAGAGGGCTGTCTCATTTAGATTTTTGAAGGCAAAGAAGGGGATGCCATCTAAGCCTGGCGTAGAAACGTTGGATTTCCGATAGCTCAGGTAACTTAAGCGGGCTTGGAGATTCGGAGGCTAACCTGTTGTTGGGGAGCTGAGTGTGCTTGGCCCGGGGAGGGAAGCCTGATGAGGGATTCGAAAAACTCGAGAGATTCAGAATCATCCCATTTCTGATAGGCATCAGAGCCTTGAAATTTTGTTACAGGTTTCGGAAAATATTGAAAAAGTTCCTAGAGTCAGTTTTTCGAAGTTATCAACAAACTTGGTAGTGTGAGCTACTTTGGTTTTACGAATGGATCCTTTCAGGAGCCTGCATGTTTCTAGATACTTATTTAGTGAGACATTAGATGAGCTTCTTATGAGGTCAGAGAAGGCTGGCTTTTTTATCTCAAAAAGTCGTTGAATGTCCGGATGACTTGGGGGAGAAATTGCTGTGAGGCAATGAGAAGTAGTGTTTCGATAATAGCCACTGAGGGTTTTCATTCTGACAGCATGTCATCAAGTCATCAAGCTCAAGTCGATTCTCGGCTAGCTCAGTTTATATTTGCTCCACCTCGCTGTTTAGCCTGATTACTTCAGCCTGAGTTGAAGATACCAATGTATCAATTTTCAACATAACTCGCTCCTCCAGCTCTTCTAATTTCTGAGAAATGACTTCACCAAGGCTTCTGAGTAATCTCTTTTCGAGTAACTCAAAGCAATCCGAGGAACATATGGAATTTGATCGTCGACCGGTATGAGAGCCACAACCATGTTCACCACCACTGGGCTTACTCTTTGCACTGCCTCCTGATAGTATAGGTGTATTTTGTGCAGCGACCTTGGAACTCTGCTTCAAGTTATCTATGTTACCACCACTGGGCTGATTCCTCACACTGCCTCTTGTTAGTATAGGTGTATTTCGTGCAGTTACCTTGGAGCTCTGCTTCACGTTATCATTTTTACCCATGATGCAAACATCCTTTTAATAAAAAGAAAAAAAAACAGCAAAAAAAAAAACACAGACAAATCTATTGATGAGTTTAAAAATCAGCACTAATAAAAATCTCTTTATTTTTCCTTTTTTATAATCGCAACCGCCGGAAAACTCGCGGGAAGAGGAAAATTAGCAGGAGCTTAACGAAAACACTTCTACTCGATTACAAGCATAGCACGATCAAAATTGGAGCCAAAAGATGAAAAAGAAGAAGACAACGAAATTGTGGAACCTTTTACGTCTCAAAAACGAAAATATTGTTACGTGCAATAGAAAGAGACAACTGGTGACATCTACTGGCAATGAAGAAGTAAACAACTTTAGGTTCGGAGAATTGATTATGGTATCTACAGGAAGGTTCAGGAATAGAATGAATAGAATGAATAGAACAGTCAAGAAGCTTCTGGAAAATAGAACACTCGAGAATAATCTGGAGAGTTTCTAGGGTATAAATATAACAGTTGTCATAGCCAGAATAAGAGTCTTGTCTTAGACGTTGCAGTGTTAACAAGCGAAAGTAATAAACGTGCGAAAGTGTTGTAATTAGATTGCGATAATTGAAAGTACAGTATTAGCGATAATTAAAGTGTAGTTGATTAATTGAAAGTTTGTGAATTGATTAGAATTGAAAGTTTGTGAATTGTATGATTAGAGTGAAATAAAGAACTTGTATATTAAGTATTTAATATTGTGTTTTAAATAACGAACCTAAAAGCCTCGCTCGCAACAACTGGTGTCAGAAGTGAAATAAATTCGCGAAATAAAGTGGTGGCAATTGACTTTAAAATTCAAAGTGTGATTAATTTTTTGAAATTGTGTTAAATTTTGAAAGTTCTGGAAAATAATTTATATTCAACTTAAAGTGAATTACTAAAGTAATGGGGCGAAAATTCGAGGAGCTTCGAACGCAGGATTTGAAAGTGGAGTTAGGGAACCGGTCATTACAAACGACAGGTGCAAAGAAAGTGCTGGTCGAGCGACTCAGACAAGCTTTGATAGAAGAAGGAAAGAATCCTGAAACATTTGTTTTCGAAGAGAAAATTGAAGAAATCGAATCTGAAGAAGAGCCTACAATGAAAATGGAACAGCTTATGAGTGCTTTAATGAGCAAAATGGAGGCCCGTTTTGATGAACAAAAGAATACTCTCGAGGAACAAAAGAAATCTATGGAAACCCGCCTGGACGAGCAAAAAGATGCTTTTGATCAACAAAAGAATGCTTTTGAGAATCAAAAGAATTCTCTGGAATCCCGTTTAGATGATCAAAAGAATGCTTTTGAGGAACAAAAGAATTCTCTGGAATCCCGTTTAGCTGAGCAAAACAAATCTATGGAAACGCGCTTGGACGAACAAAAAAGTTCTCTGGAGAATTTTTATTTATTCCGGACTGGAATCGAACCTACACTTTTAGAATCGGTCAATGATGGAGAATTGAAGAATTTTAAGAATTTTTTTTTTTTTTATTTTTAACGATTCAAATCAAATTATAAATACAAGAAGAAAAAACAACCGTCTCATCCGGGGTTTGAAACCGGGACCTTCCGCTTGCCGGGCGACTGCTCTTACCACTGAGCTAACGAGACAGATGATTTTCCCTCTTGCATTTATCAATTTGTAATTAGCCTACTAAGCCACGTTGCTTTCAGCTGGCATTAACCAGTAACGATGAAAGCGCACAAATAAATTGTAAATTCAATTTTTATTTATTCCGGACTGGAATCGAACCTACACTTTTAGAATCGGTCAATGATGGAGAATTGAAGAATTTTAAGAATTTTTTTTTTTTTTTATTTTTAACGATTCAAATCAATATATAATTTGATTTGAATCGTTAAAAATAAAAAAAAAAAAAAAAATTCTTAAAATTCTTCAATTCTCCATCATTGACCGATTCTAAAAGTGTAGGTTCGATTCCAGTCCGGAATAAATAAAAATTGAATTTACAATTTATTTGTGCGCTTTCATCGTTACTGGTTAATGCCAGCTGAAAGCAACGTGGCTTAGTAGGCTAATTACAAATTGATAAATGCAAGAGGGAAAATCATCTGTCTCGTTAGCTCAGTGGTAAGAGCAGTCGCCCGGCAAGCGGAAGGTCCCGGTTTCAAACCCCGGATGAGACGGTTGTTTTTTCTTCTTGTATTTATAATTTGATTTGAATCGTTAAAAATAAAAAAAAAAAAAAATTCTTAAAATTCTTCAATTCTCCATCATTGACCGATTCTAAAAGTGTAGGTTCGATTCCAGTCCGGAATAAATAAAAATTGAATTTACAATTTATTTGTGCGCTTTCATCGTTACTGGTTAATGCCAGCTGAAAGCAACGTGGCTTAGTAGGCTAATTACAAATTGATAAATGCAAGAGGGAAAATCGAGCATCTAAAGAAAGTAGTTGACTATCATCAACGCGATTGGGATCGACACATTCCTATATTCCTAATGGCTTATAGATCAGCTATTCATAGTACTACCGGACAAACCCCAGCTAAAGTCATATTCGGAAGAGAGATGCGTTTACCTAGCGACCTCAAATTCGGTACCCCCAGATGTGAACAAAAGTTACCAGAAGACTACGTATCGGAGCTCAAACAACAATTAGCTGATGTGCACGAGGCTACGAGGACGAAATTAGCAACAAATACTGATCGGATGAAGACCCGCTATGACCTACGTGCTAATTCCGCAGGATTTAATGAAGGTGATCTTGTTTGGCTCTACAATCCGAGACGACGTAAGGGACGCTCTCCAAAATTGCAACAACACTGGGAAGGACCGTATTCAGTAGTAATTAGAATTAATGACGTGGTATACAGGATTCAGCGTGGCACAAGAGGCAAGCATAAAATTGTTCACTTGGACCGCTTGTGTCAATACTACGAGCATCAAGACCGTGGACCACCTGTTGTTCGGGACGAACAAATTTAAGAAGGGGGCAGTGTTACGTGCAATAGAAAGAGACAACTGGTGACATCTACTGGCAATGAAGAAGTAAACAACTTTAGGTTCGGAGAATTGATTATGGTATCTACAGGAAGGTTCAGGAATAGAATGAATAGAATGAATAGAACAGTCAAGAAGCTTCTGGAAAATAGAACACTCGAGAATAATCTGGAGAGTTTCTAGGGTATAAATATAACAGTTGTCATAGCCAGAATAAGAGTCTTGTCTTAGACGTTGCAGTGTTAACAAGCGAAAGTAATAAACGTGCGAAAGTGTTGTAATTAGATTGCGATAATTGAAAGTACAGTATTAGCGATAATTAAAGTGTAGTTGTGAATTGTATGATTAGAGTGAAATAAAGAACTTGTATATTAAGTATTTAATATTGTGTTTTAAATAACGAACCTAAAAGCCACGCTCGCAACAATATGTTAAAATGGAGGCTAGTAGCACACCTATAAATTATGGAGATTATTCACAATTCACCCAAGCATTCAAGAACATTTATAGAAAGGTCTCCTGTCACCTCTCCAGATACGTCTGATAGATATTATAGTTTAAAACTACTCCATTACCATACTTCTACACAACCTACAGATGAGCGTTGACAAGTTTGGACGTTTCTCTAAGCGAGGATATCTTGGGAAGGCAAGTGAACGTGGACCTCCAGGAGCAACAGGAGTACGAGGTCCAGCCGGTGAACAACGAACTCAAGGACCAACTGGTGAACAAGGAGTTCTGGGTCCAGCTGGCGAACAAGGAGAGCGGGGTATTACATTTAATTTAACGATAAACGGAGACTACGATCTAAACTCAAAGTGTATAAAACGACTTGGTGAACTCCTTGAAAATGATAATGCTACTATTAAAGAACTTAATTTTATTTAACAAACGAAGAATATCCACGAACATCAACTCGCTTACGAGCCCACAGGTAATCTGAATCTCTTTCTTCATCAAACTAAGCGTAAACATTCATCTACCTCATCTAAGAATCTTGACGCCCTGCTAATCATCTAAATCGAGATAAGGTGTAGGCTGTATTCCGCAAACTATCCTTACTCGCCGGTCGATATGCTAAACTATGCTGTCCCTTCGTAATTGCGCTGCTATAAACTAATAAAAATAACCCTCTTCGTATTACCCTCAGAAGCGAGAAGAATGGACGCATTCTTAGAAAAATTAACCGACTGGGATTTTGTCGGTATGATCACAACAGTTCGGCCAACTTACCCCGCGATGTCCTCATAGCGGCTCAGGATAGGATGACTACTGTCTATTAACTTTCACTCTTTTGACTTACTTTTATCATATCACCACTGCCAATGCAGCTACCAAATTCTCATGTACATATACATTTCATCTTCTCTTATTTCAGTCACGCCTCCACTTGGCTAACTCATTTTCTCAATGTTATAAATCGTCGCCACTGCGCATTCTCAATTCTTCTTACCTTACTGGCACTCTCACCAACTGATTATTGCCACTAATTCCTCTCTTACTTCGTCCTTTATGGGCATTCTGCAAGAAATCTGGACTAAACATTTTCTTTTATAATTTTATTTTAAGAATAATTTTTCTAAGTAGGTACACACATTTTCATTGTTATCATTGTTATATTATACCTTCCGTTACAGACGTATACCCATACACATAATATACCTATACATATATATATTTTTTTTTAATAGACTCTTTCTCATATTAATCTACTACGTCCATTTCTTCGTACTCTTCTTCACTTTCAGTGTCTTCATCGAAAGATATATCGCTTAAAGTGCACCACGGCTTCATTCGCTCAGCGGAATGAACCGACTCATAGGGTTTTCGCGTTATTTGTATAGTTGGTGGGTCAGTTATCATAGTAGTAGAAGAAGAAGTACTGCTTTAACTTGATAAGGCCCCTTATACCTTGGCAAAACTTTCTTCGGTTGACCTCTTGAAGCTGGTTCTTGCCGGATTAAAACTAAGTCTTCTTCTGAATAAGTCCGTGGTGGGCTATGACTTTCATTGAACTTTTCTGCTTGCTGACGCTGCCTTCTAGCCATTCTCTCTTGAGCCTTCTCTCTTAATTCTGAAAGCGGTGTATTGTCCTCTACTTCTTCTTTCGCCCATTCTTGTAGCGCTAATATAAGTTTATTTTTAAGAATACTTCGTGGCTGGAAACCCATTAACAACTGCTGTGGGGAAGCTCCGCTAACAGAGTGTTTCATGCTATTAAAGGCCCACTGTAATTACTTAAATTATTATCCCAGTCTCGCCCGGTTTAATCTTGTGTCATAGAAGCTATCATCGTTTTCAGAGTCCGAAAGTCTCTCTATTCTTGACCATTGGCACGCAGTGTTTTAACAGCATTTAAAATGTGCTTTACGTCGTTCTCTTCGCAAAATTTCGCAAATTCCTTCGAAGTAAACGCGGTACCTCGATCACTTATTATTCGTGTTGGTATTCCGAAATACTGAGAGACTTCGTCTAGCATTTTGATCACGCTTCTTGTATTGGTAGTGCGGACTGGTTTAAAAACTGCAAATTTTGTGAAAGCGTCGTCTAACCCTATAACATATGTATGGAAGGGTATGGGTATTTTTTCTGGAATATGCACTAAATACTTCGTCTCATCTGCGCCACGTTTGTTATATAAGCATTCTATGCAGGAATTAACGTACTTCGTCACCGTTGGTTTTATATTTGCAAACCAAAATGTATTTCGCACATTTTCATACGTTCTATTGATGCCACAATGTCCCATATCGTCGTGAGCAGCTTTGGTAACTCTCCATCTAATTCCTTTGGGTACTACGAATTTATCTCCACTGGTTGTCTTTTTATATATACGTCCATCCTTAAGTTTGTAGTTGCCCCTAATCCCATGCAGATCTGCGTGTTGTGTAATTGTATCGTCTAGTATTTTGCTTATCTCGACTATCCAGGGGTCCTGTTGTTGAAGAGTTATGACCCAATCCTCTAACTGTACTCCGACAAGCAACATTTTGTTGGATACTGGTTCCGCATCTGCTCCTTCTTCGTATGGCATTCGACTTAAAGCATCAGCATGCCCCATTTTGCTTCCAGGCCGAAAAATCAGTTCGAAATCGAATTCGGCTATCTTTAACCACCATCGAGCTATTTGGGGAATTAAATTCTTCTTTTCCTGTGCCATTCTTAGGGAGTTGCAATCGGTGACTATCTTAAAATGCTTGTTTAAGAGATAGTATTTGAATCGCTCTAGGCTTTCTACCACTGCTAAGGCCTCCAACTCATAACTATGATATTTTCCTTCACCTGGAGTCGTGGCTCGACTAAAATACGCGACTGGCCTTAAAAGGTCATCCAAACACCTCTGCATCAGGATTCCGGCGATTCCATGAGAGCTAGCATCCGTGTGTAGTTCGTGTTCTGCTTTTGCTTCATAAATAACCAATAACGGTTTTTTTTCCTAGTACTTCACGAAGAATCCTGAAAGCATTTTCCGTTTCTTCGGTCCATTCAAGTTTTGCATCTTTTCGTAGAAGTTTGTTGAGAGGTAATGCTAGTTGTGAAAAATTCTTCACAAATTTCCGGAAATATCCAGCGAGACCCAAGAACTGGCGGACTTCTTTGGTAGTTTCTGGACGTTTGAAATTGTCAACGGCGGCTATCTTTTGAGACCCAGGCTGGATACCATCTTTGGAAATTTCGTGGCCCAAAAAGTGTAGTTTCCGGTTGAGAAAAGTGCATTTTTTTAAATTAAGAGTCAGTCCGGCTTCCCTTAGTTGCTGCAAGAAATCTCCCAAAATTTCCAAATTTTCTTCAACGGTATTAAATTATCATCCATATATATTATAATCTTATTCCCTTTCATCCGCTGCGAAATTTTCTTCATCAATCTCATAAAGACAGCAGGAGAGTTAGTCAGTCCGAATGGAACGCGCTTAAATTCATAATGACCGCTCGGAGTCACGAAGGTAGTGAATTTCCAACTATTTTCCGCGATCGGCACCTGGTAATAACCACTCAATAAATCAAGCGATGTAAACACACTTTTCTTTGCGAGCAAATTCAATGTTTCTTCGATGTTTGGCATAGGAAATGTTTCACGTTTAGTAATAGAGTTTAATTTTCTAAAGTCTACGCACATACGCCATTCACCATTCTTTTTTGGAATTAATTGAAACCGATTCTTGAATAATACCTAATTCAAGTAGATCACTAATATTTTTATCCAAAATCGATCTCAGTCCATAAGGAACTTTATATGGATGATAGTTAATTATTTCCTTGCTTTTTAATTCTATCTGCATTTGTACCAGATTTGTCTTTCCGATATCTCAAGGTTTTCCGCGAAACAATCTTTAAATTCGTTCACCAAATTATGGAGCTTTTCTTGATATTGTTTGTCTGTTTCTGGTGGGACGATAATTCCTTGAATTGATTTTTGGGATGCTAGTCACGATATTTGGGAGTTATTTTCTTGAACCGTTTCCTTCACTATATCTAAATATTTCCAAGTCTTAATTAATTTGATTTCTGGTCGATCTAATACGTTTTTACCGATAATCATTGGAGTTTCCTGTACTCTATCGCCCACTATTATAATTTCCGTCTCTAGAGAAATGTTTGAAATCACTATTGTCTTACGTATTTTACCGATTGCGCGCGTTTGTTGTCCACCAAAACCTCTGAGTACATTTTCACATGGCATAGGCTGCCAATTATAAGAAATCGCGACACTATGTTTGAGAGTAGTGCAATCACAACCCAGGTCGAAAAATGTTAATATTTGTTGTTCGTCGACCTGCACCAATTTATGATATTCATCGCTTGCAGTTGAGGAAAATCCCCTCATTCTAACTTGTCTCATTCTCTTATAATTATTACAGTCACGAGCGAAATGTCCCGTCTGGTGACACTGAAAACATTTTCGTGTATCTGTTCGTTCCAGTATACAATTATTTGCTAAGTGACTAATACTATTACACCTATAACAATGTTTAAGAGTTTTCTGACTGAATCTGTTATCATTGAGGCGAAGATTAGGTCGGTAATTTCTGATGTTTACGCCTTTCTGCTGAAACGGGTGATATCTTCCGCTATATCTTCTAGACGTCTCTAATCGTCTCTCCTCCTTAAGGAAGTTGCGCTGCAATTCTTGTTTTTCGATTTCTTCATATTGCTTCATTTGTTGGAGTAAATCGGTTAAAGTCTGGCACCTCGAAGCCATAAGCATATTTTTAAAATGTTTATCGCGTACACCAGAGATCACATAATCTATTATAGTCTTATCATTTAAATTAATTTTTTTTCCTAAAGCTACTACTTGGTAAAAATAGTCCTCAATCGACTTACCTTCTTTCCTGTCTTTGGAGATTAATTG
Source organism: Dioctria rufipes (assembly GCA_963924295.1). Lineage (NCBI taxonomy): Eukaryota > Metazoa > Arthropoda > Insecta > Diptera > Asilidae > Dioctria > Dioctria rufipes. Next base: position 124,500,377 of record OZ002741.1, on the reverse strand, counting down.
CAATAAAATAGATGAATTATCCTGACTGTTGGGAAAATCTTCAATGATTTTCTTTTTGAATTGTTGCCATGAAGTTATAGTACCAGTTTTACTATTAAACCAGTTCCTGGCTGCACCTTCCAGTCTCAGTGAAGCGTAAAACATAGTCGATTCTTCAGACCAACTATATGTTCCTTTAAGGCCATCCATCGTTTTTACCCACTCTTCTGACTTTCGTTCTGGGTATATAGTTGGATTGAACTCGGGCACCAATTTGCTGAGCTCATCAACACCAACTCTTATGTTTCCGTTAGCACTTGCACTAGTTTCACCTTGTATTTGTTGTTGAACACTCAACTGAGACTCCCTTTTCAATAAGTCATTCTCCCATCGGAGTAATCTTATGTAGTTCTTCTAAGATACTTTCCTGCCGAAATTTGAAGCAATGCTTATCACATGGACTCATCCTGAAAAAAGTGCACCGGGTACTTCAATTCGACCAATCAGCTTGGCTTAAACCATATATTGACTTAAATACAGTGAAAACTGTCTAAGACGGAAACTGTAAAAAACGGAAACCTGCATTAAACGGAACATTTTTTTTGATTGTTGATTTTTCCATTCTAAGCAACCCGTGTAAAACGGAAAATAGCTTAAGACGGAAACGGACAATTTTTTTTTTTTTTATTGTTGATTTTTCCATTCTAAGCAACCCGTGTAAAACGGAAAATAACTTAAGACGGAAGCGGACAATTTTATGTTATATTTTAATGGTAGTAAACCTATATAAAACGGAAAATAAATAAATATAGATAGTGAAGCAATGACTGAGGACGACGTAGAGTTACATCAAATTTTAAACGGTGAAGCATACTCAGCTGAACAAAGAAATGTTGATCTAGAAGATTACTACGAATTTCAAGATGAGAATATCACTAATAAACAAGCTATGGATGCGGCTTTAACCCTTAAGCAGTTTTTCATTCAAAGGGGAGATGAGAAGATGGTTGAAACTACCACAACTATCGAATCTAAAATGTTGATAGGATTTTGTTAAAAAAAAAACTAAACAAACAGTAATGACAAACTATGCAGTACATATACATAATATAAAGCACATATATATATATTTACCAGTAATATGTGTAATACATACATACATACAATGTACCTATACAAGTTCATAATTTTATTAATGTACATATATGTACATATTTTATTTTTTGTTATTGGGCTGTCTGAATTTTTATCCCAATTTCGTTACATATTTTATAATTAAAAAGTAAAGTTAAATAAACCAAATGTATTACATACATAAAAAATTAAGAATAAAAAAAATTTCATTAACTCTGTGTAAGACGGAAATCTGTTTAAGACGGAAATATTTCCCGGTCCCTTGGGGTTCCGTCTTAGACAGGTTCCACTGTACCACCAAACGGATGTAGGCTACAAGCGATCATGAGAAGGACAGCTATAAGAAGATGAATAATGCAGCTTTTGGTAAGACCATGGAAAATGTACGCAAGTATAGTGATATCAAGCTTTGCATGAAGTGGGAAGGTCGTTATGGTGCAAAAGCTCGGATTGCGGCACCCAACTTCCACAGTGCAACGATATTTGATGAAAATTTAGTTGCTGTGGAATTAAGGCGACTCAAAATATTATTCAATAAGCCGCTCTATAGTATAGGAATGGCAGTTATGGAAATTTCGAAAATATGCCTCTACGACTTTCACTACAGTTTTATGCAGCGTGAGTATGGAGATAAATGTAAAGTCATGTATACTGATACAGATTCTCTAATATATGAACTTGAAGAGAAAAATGCATATGAGTTTATGGGTGAAAATATAAACAAATTTGATACAAGTGATTACCCAGAAGATAATGAATTCGATTTACCGCTCATGAATAAAAAGATTCCTGGGCTAATGAAGGATGAGCTGAATGGGAAAATCATGAGCGAATTTGTAGGCTTGCGCTCAAAAATGTACAGTCTGCGTATAAACGCTGGTAAAACTGTAAAAAAAGCGAAAGGAGTAAAGACTAATGTAGTCCAGAGGCATATCAATTTCGAAGACTACGTTGAATGTTTGAATAACAAGCGAATATTAACTGCTAATCAGAGCTCCATACGATCTCATCACCATAACGTATACACTATTAGTCAAAAAAAGATTGCATTGAGTCCCTATGATAATAAGCGTCATATTATGAGCGGATCGACGGATACTCTACCATGGGGACATTACTCTATTTCATCAGATCAACAAGTAGCAGCCGCAGAAAGAATCTAAGTCAAATGTAAATAATAAATGTATTATAGTTTTAGTTTCATTTATTCAAGTGATTTGCATTATAACTACATGTATAATTGTAAAATAAAAAAAGTATTGTAATTGTATTATAGTTATAGTTGTTTTTCAAGAAATTATAAAACATCTTTTTTATTGATCCAAGAATTGTGTTTTGATGAAAATCCAAGAGATTTAACGTAAGCTTTATCTCCACTCTTCTTTAAGATTTTCTCTACGAGGTATAGGTTTGGGTGTTTAACTTTCAGCAGCTCCAATTCGTAAAAGCATCCTGTGATTGGATTTCCTTGATAATCTTCCAGCCGATATGTGATGGGATTTGTGTTTTGAACTTTAATAATTTAAAAAATCTCAGCTGTCCAGTTTGGTGTATAGCCTTTCTCAAATATATGCTTGTATTTGCTGATGCGTACAAAATCTCCAACTTTATACTTTGCAGGAACAACAATTTTTATATGATTGTATACAGTTGAAAGCAGTTGTTTCTCACTGGAGATGTTGATATCACGGGGTCTCATTTTTGTAGTTCGATGTATTCTTGAGTTGTATTCAGTGAGCAGTTTCTTTACCATACTAATCCACTGATAAGTTCCATTAAAACTGAATTCCTTCCACATCATATCCTTCAGAGTTCGGTTAAATCGTTCCACTATTGATGCTTTGAGGAAACTATACGTAGAGTAATGATTAATTGCATGCTTCCGCATTAGATTTTTAAAGAGGTTGTTGTAGAATTCCTTTCCATCATCAGTCTGCAGGTTTTTAGGTATTCGTCCCTCGCTTAATATAGATTGCATGGCATCTCTTACTTCTACACCAGTTTTTCTTTTAATTGGAATTGCCCATGCATATTTGGAGAAGGCATCAATTACTGTCAGCAGATAGCGGTAACCCTTGTTCACATACTTATAGGGATCCATTTCAACCAAGTCTGCCTGCCACAAGTCATCTAGCGCTTTGATAATCACACGACGTCGTTTAAAATTTTTTCTCGCTGGTTTATGCAGCTCATTTACCAGTTGTCTCTTACTCATCGTAATTATAAATGAAACAGATTTCTCAAGAGTTTTTACTCATATACACCATCTTTCGGTGTCAAGTCTTTCTTATTTATTACTGAAGTAAACAGATAGTTTTCAATCTTTGCGATTTCGCCATTGATATATAGCGTTAAATTTGCCACCTCTATATTAATAGTTTTTCTTATTTCTTCCACACTTATTTTAATTTTCTTGTCAACATAGTCTTTGGTAGTAGCATCATCATTTTCAAGGGGCTCACCAAGTCGTTTTATATACTTTGAGTTTAGATCGTAGTCTCCGTTTATCGTTAAATTAAATCCAATACCCCGCTCTCCTTGTTCACCAGCTGGACCTTGTGCTCCTTGTTTACCAGCTGGACCTTGAATTCCTTGTTCACCGGCTGGTCCCTGAGCTCCTGTTGGTCCACGTTCACCTGGTTTCCCAAGATATCCTCGCTTAGAGAAACGTCCAAACTTATCAACGCTCATCTGTAGATTGTGAAGAAGTATGGTAATGAGGTAGTATTTAATCTATAATATCTGCTTCTCGCAACTCCTCCAGGATAGATACAATTTCATTGTTGTGCCTGGTGTTTCCGCTTAACAGCTTTCCAAACAGCTCTGATAACAGCTTAACAGCTTTTCAAACAGCTCTGATAACAGCTTAACAGCTTTTCAAACAGCTCTGATAACAGCTTAACAGCTTTCCAAACAGCTCTGATAACAGCTTAACAGCTTTCCAAACAGCTCTGATAACAGCTTAACAGCTATTAAACAGCTCTGATAACAGCTTAACAGCTTTTCAAACAGGTCTGATAAATGGTGAACAGTGTTTCAAACAGCTCTGATAACAGCTTAACAGCTATTAAACAGCTCTGATAACAGCTTAACAGCTTTTCAAACAGCTCTGATAACAGCTTAACAGCTTTCCAAACAGCTCTGATAACAGCTTAACAGCTTTCCAAACAGCTCTGATAACAGCTTTTCAAACAGCTCTGATAACAGCTTAACAGCTTTTCAAACAGGTCTGGTAACAGCTTAGCAGCTTTCCAAACAGCTCTGATAACAGCTTAACAACTTTTCAAACAGGTCTGATAATAGGTGAACAGCTTTAATCTATTCAGCAGGTCCACAGGATTCGGTGTGCTTTCGTCTGAGTTACAGCTTCGACTTATGAATATTTCGCATGTTTCATCCTTTTATAGTACAATGAAGGTATCAAATCCTTTACGGTAGCACCCCTTGTTTAATGAGCTGTCCTTATCAATCAACAAGAAACCATATTTATCCTTCCAACACTCAGCACAGGCTCTTCGAAATTTATCAAACTTCATGTCTGTATTCACATGATCATTATAGATATGTTTCAAATTCAAGTCATCTTGCTTGAATAAGATGATTAAATTAGCATTGTCACGTATTAAGTGCTTTGGTATATGCGTATATGTTTGACAGAGATAGAAGCTATCTATATCTTCGTGGCGACCCATGCAAAAATAGGATCGCACATTATTTTGCTTTTCACATGCTACATCATCGAAAATAAACACTGAATGTGATTTGGCTTCTTCTGGAGGTAGAACGTCGCAGTTGTTTGAGAATGTATAATACCCCAATCCTGATATATGAGTCATCACTCGCTTCAAGTATTCATACTTTGGTTGAAGTAAAGATTTTGAATATATGTAAATATTTTCATATCTCAGACCATTGGGATGTTCCAGCAAACTTATCATAACATTAGTTTTTCCACAATTCGATGGTCCAACAATGATGCTCCTTATACTATTAGGCAATAGGGGGCCATGCTTCTTTTTTACGGAGCAGTATCGGCTAATGTCTCACTTCTAGAATCTGTTCATGGTGATGTCATGTTGTGAAATTCGAATGATGCTGAACTCTCCCGCTAATAAAAGAAAACAGCAAAGCCAGGTAGTTCCGGCTAAGGCCGCTAGGGAACCTTACTCAAGAAATGGCGTTTGCGCCCGAACAGATGCCGCTAGAAAACCGGAGCATGCTGGTAGTACCTGCTAATGCCGCTAGAGCGCAGTCAAGACCAAATGATACATCCCGGTAGTACCGGTTAATCCCGCTAGGGCGCAGTCGAGACTCAATGGTGCAAGCCAAGGTGATATCATGTTGTGAAATTCGAATGATGCTGATATCTACAACAGCACTTGAAAACAACAAAACCAAGATGACGTCATGCTGATATCTAGAACTTCCCAGCTAATAAAAGAAAACAGCAAAACCAAAGCATGCTAGTAGTTCCGGCTAATGCCGCTAGGTAACCTTACTCAAGAAATGGCGAGCCCGTAGAGGATTTCTGATGAGAATTTCGTCCCCCCTCCCACCCTACACCACCTAGAATCCATTTCCATGAGCAAAAAATAACTTGAATTATTAATACGCTAATATCTCGAAAACCATAGCCCGTAGAGGATTTCTGATAAAAATTTCGTTCCCCCTCTAACCCCCCGCCCCTATAACACCTTCTAGAATCTATTGGCAGGAACAAAACTATCCTAGGTAGCTTGAATTATTAATAATATTAACTATATCTGAAAACGTAAAATCGCTAATATCTCGAAAACCAGAGCCCGTAGAGGATTTCTGATGGAAATTTCGTCCCCCCTAGTACTCACACCCCCACCATCTAGAATCCATTGGCATGAACAAAAATTTCCTAGCGTTAACTTTAATTATTACTAATATTAGTTCAAAACCAAAAGCCTACATTTAGGCGCACCACATATCTATCCAAGAAAACCGTAGTACCGGCTAATGCCGCTAGGGCGCAGTCAAGTCCAAATCCATCAATAAAGCTTCCCACCCCCTTCATAAATATATAGAACTGAAAGTGATCTCGTATCCCAAAACTCGAGATGAAAAACTTGGAGGCTACGAGTCTGAGATGAAAAATAAGCGAACTCCAGAAACAAAATTGAAATCCTATGCTATTTCCCTATGCTGGAGATTGCTAAAAGTGGTCTCGTATCCCCAAGATTCGAGATGAAAAATAGGCGCACTTCAGAAACAAAATCGAAATCCTATGCTATTTCCCTATGCTGGAGAGTGCTAAAAGTGGTCTCGTATCCCCAACATCCAAGACATAAACCAGTACATCCAAGGCACAAACCCACATTTAGTATGGAATCGAACCACCTAGCGACGGTGGCGCCATCTGTGGCGAAATCCTGGAATCTAAAACAGTGGTCCAGAAACGCCATAGTATATCTACTATTATCTTATGGGTAATCACTTGTATCAAATTCGTTTATATTTTCAGCCATAAACTCATATGCATTTTTCTCTTCAAGTTCATATATTAGAGATTTTATCTCCAAATTCACGCTGCATAAAACTGTAGTGGAAATGGTAGAGAAATATTTTTGAAATTTCCAAAGCTGCCATTCCAATATAGAGAGGCTTATTGAATAAGATTTTGAGTCGCCTTAATTTGCCAGCAATTAAATTGTCATCAAATATCGTTGCACTGTGGAAGTTGGGTGCCGCAATCCGAGCTTTTGCACCACAACGACCTTCCCACTTTACGCAAAGTTTTATATCGCTATATTTGCGAATATGCGATATAAAGCACTATACTTGCGAACATTTTCCATGGTCTTACAAATAGCTGCATTATTCATCTTCTTATAACTGTCTTTCTCATGATTCCTGGTAGCCTGCTTACGTTTGATGGTATTTAAGTCGATATATGACTTAAGCCAAGCTGATTGGTCGAATTGAAGAACCGGGTGCACTTTTTTCAGGATGAGCCCATGTAATAAGCATTGCTTCAAATTTCGGTAGTGTATAACATATTTAGATTTAGGATGTAATATTGCCAAAAGCTTTTCTAATTTTGCTCCAGGTGGTGCTGCATGCTCCGAGCAAAACGGTAAATCCTTATGCTTATCATGTAGATGTTGAGGATAGTCCAAGTCGACTTCGAATATGTATCCAGTTGGAGAATCATAGGAATTTCGAGAACGTCAATATTGCCTCTCTCTATGAATACCAGTACATCTACGTCGGTTATCAGCTCTAATATCACTTTAGTGTAATTTAGCATAGAATCCAATGTTATGTCTGACATGGTGTAATAATGTGCTGGATCTAAATTGTATATGTCGAGAGTTCTCAAACACATCGGCTAATAGGAGAACATCAGTTTTAAAGTATAGACCTGAATATTCACCAAGTTTTTGTATTTCAAATGTCTGCCAGACTTTTCACCATGATAGTAGTCCTCAGTAGATATAACATTGTCAGTCAGTTTATTGAAGAATGCTTCCTGTGTTGGTAAGTTCCGGAAATCCAATTTATTCCAATCATCAATAAAGTCGTATGGGAAGACATCTTTGCGTATAAGAAGTTTAATATCATCATCATCCAATCCCTGCCATACTGCTCTTGTAGTATTTAGTTTATTCATCGGTAGCAATGATGATAGCTTATCTAAAGATTCTACCATAAAACGGAAAGAATCGATGAATCTGGCTGCCTTCCATGTGCTTGGTGAATGAAATGTATTTTTCCTTGTTTATTGGTAACAGATCAACTTTTGCTGGGAAAGATGTAGCTATATCCTTAATTATGAAATTGGCATCATATCCAGATAAATTTTGAAAAATGACTGGAACTATGGAGCAATCTTGATACATGAGATTACATGCATTGGGTGCTGGCCCTCGGTATTTTCCTGTTAAAAGAAATTATGAAAAAAAAAATGAATTGAATTATGATTCACAGTATTTACCTCTTAAGTGACAATGGTCGCGACTCGTTCTTCATCGGCTGCAAACGTTTTTTCGCATATATGGCAGCAAGTATTTTATTTTCAATATGCGAACGCCGTTCCCCTTTAGTCAGTGGGTGCATTAACCTGATATTAAGCTTTTCCTGCACAGCTATGAATGCAATCTTTTGAAACTCTAATGCACACCATTGTTGACAATTCTTACCTCGATATGCTCTGTAATATGAGAGCTTAGCATCATGTTTGCAGTGGAAATAGAATCCTATGCTATGAGCTTCATGTTCCTGGATTCGCTGTGTGTTTTGATCGTTTCCCTGAATCGGCTTTAATATTGATACAAGATCCGCATACACACAAAACGGTACGGGATTCTTATAGTTCTTACATTCTAGCCATTTCTTTTGCTCTGAGGAAAACATAATCCTGCAATCATTTTGTTTCTGACATTCAGGAATGTGCGATGATAATTTTTCCGCAGAATGAAAGTAGAACAAACATCTATCACATGTATACACTCTATGGTTATGTTTTGAAGTTTGTTTCGATACGTGGCGCGAAAGATATTTAATCCAGCAGAAATGATATCTGTGATCATCATTATCAACATCATCTATATGATCTTGATCCTTCGAATTATCATAGCTGTCTAGTTTTATAAGGAGATTTAGATGTTGTTCCATCTTTTGCTCTGTAAGACTAACTGGAACAGTGGTGAAGGAACGTTCTTTCTCTAGGAAGAATACGTTTATTGATAAATTGTTTTGGTCTTCAAATTGTGTAATTTGCTTAAGTGTCATGGGAAATGATATTCCAGTTAAATTGAGTACAGTTCAATAATGTGGATATGATGAGGTCTTATCGGAGCTAGCATTTGCTGGATATAGCGCTTATGTTACGGCCCACGCGAAACATACTTCATCATTATTTTTAACATTAACACAAGCTTTCTTTGATCCAATCTCTTTCGGTAGAGGTATGTATGAAGATCCTCGAAGCTGATCACATTTGTTGGTATGTACTGCTAGATGTATAAGGTTTTCCAATAAGAGGTGTTATTTTGATATTCAAAGAAAAATGCCATTTTTTGAGATAAATGATCGGATCTTTATTTCCTTATAAAGAGGAAGGTATGCCGTTAATAATGGAAAATAACATCAGCCAAATGACCACCACGACCACGTCTACAGGACCATATCCTTTTCATGAAATTTTCCATAACCAAATCGCAAAGTGGCTGCCCTATGTCCTCGATAGCCTCACGAATTCCATCTTTGAGGTCTTGAATCGACGCTGGGCTGTTGGCGTAGACCTTATCTTTTACGTGGCCCCAAAGGAAGATTTCGCAAGGTGTTAAGTCACAACATCTCGGTGGCCAATTGTGATCACCTCTTCGAGACATAACACGGTCCGGAAACTTTTCCCGTAAAATATCAATGGTTTCGTTGCTTGTATGGCACGTAGCGCCGTCTTGTTGAAAGTAAACGTTGTCCAGATCAATACCATCCAATTCCGGCCATAAAAAATTATTAATCATCTGTCGATAGCGCAATCCATTCACCGTAACTGTTGCTCCAGCCTCATTTTCGAAAAAGTAAGGTCCAATGACCCCGCGGGACCATAAACCGCACCAAACAGTCAAACGTTGAGGATAGAGAGGCTTTTCAACAATAACTCTTGGGTTTTTTTCCGAGCCCCAGATGCGACGATTTTGCTTGTTGACGAAGCCATCGAGGTGGAAATGGGCCTCATCACTCAAGATGAGTTTTCGATGGAATTCCGGATCATTTTCATGGATTTCAAGGACCCAATCAGCAAAGACGCGACGTTGTTGATGATCGGCCGGCTTGAGTTCTTGTGTTAACTGAACTTTATAAGCCTTAAGACCCAAATCTCTATGCAAAATACGGTGTAATGACGTTTGTGGAATGCCTAATTCCAAAGAACAACGAGGAATGGACAAACCTGGGTTTTCTTCAACACTTTCGGCTACAGCAGCAATATTCTCGGCTGTTCTTGAGTGACGTGCACGGGTTTTATTCTTCACATCACTAACTTGTCCCGACAGCTCGAATTTTTCTACCAATTTCTCTATTGCGGTCCGACAAGGTTCTTCACGACGACCCAAAAATGTTCGAGTTTTATGAACCGTCTCTGCCACATTTTCACCATTTTTATAGTGAATTTTAATAATTTCAATGCGTTGTTGAATCGTGTATCGTTCCATTTTTATTAATGGCGTAGTTTCTACTTGTCAAATGTCAAAAAATAACAGCTCCAAAAGTGACATCTACCGAAATAGCGGGCTAATTAAAATAACACCTCTTATTGGAAAACCCTTTATTATAGAGTGCAGTGCCCAGCCACTGTCTTTTTCCTGGAATTCTTCTATCTGAGTGCGTATGGATCCAAAATATTTGATTTAAACCGCTTTATCATCTGCACTAATTGGAGCAGCTTACGCTTCGAAATATATAATATGTTTTATAATTTCGTTCTCACCAGTTTCTTTAATAAATTCTCCGCAAAACGTTGTAGAAACTTTAATATTAAAATAATGTTTTTTTTAGGCAACGTCTTGCATAAATACTTCAGATCGATATGTTTTAAATTTGCAATAACACCTTGATGAATTCTACCTCCGAACGCTGTATTTATTTCTTCTTACGCGCCGTGTTATTCCTCCACCTCGACGGGGAGTTCTAAATAGCGCTCGCAATGCTTTAATTTGCTTAATGCAGCTCTCGAAATGTCGTTTCCTAGCATTCTTTTTACACTCCCAAAATCCAACTTGAAATTTATGCATGATTCTATTGCACTTTTTAACAATATTGTTTTTATTCACTGAATTTGTTAAACACTCCATCACATTTTTTCATTAAAACTGAATGATGGCTCCTAGCGGTTTGCTTGCGCTTTTATAGGATCACCTCATTGTTTATTTTATGTGAATTTTTTTACAAGAAGTGAAGTGATATCAAATTACGTGAGGATGGTTCATTCGATTAAATTTATTTACTTTGCGCGAATTTGTTTACACAGGTGTGTGTGTTGTATACCTGAAAAGGGTTAAACATGATATTTATGTATATTAATAATTATCATTAGAATCGTTGATCATGCTTAAAACATGATTAGCTTATCTCCTTCCAAGGCGAAGAAATTGCCATCAGAAATTTCTTCAAATTCCTTTGCATAAAATAATCAAAATATTTTCCCACAAAACGACTTGGGAAAAATAAAAGTTTTAAGTTTCATTCCAAGTCGTTGCGATAGAAAAAGTCTCCACGACAATGTATGCACAAAAGGCATATTTATGAAAATATCAAATTACACTCCAAACCATCGTCCGTTGCGAGAATTCTTTCTGGCCATAATAAAACATGTCCAGTGAAAACAATTTTAAATAATTTTCTCAGGGTAGAAAATGTTAATTAAGCATTTTTCTACCCTGAACAACGAGACTTTGGAAAGAAAATTAGAAGTCTCGAGGCAGTCGATTTTTAAAAAAGAAAAGGTTGATTTTGTGATTTTGGTGGAGGCGCGATCTTGGTTTTCAAAAGGAAAAGTTGCGATTTGAGATTGACGGCAACGTTAAGAAGTTCGCGTCGTGCGTTGTAAGCAAAGAAAGACCAGCCATAAAAAGTAGCAATTGCTTTTGTTGTTGTTTGTTCTATTAAGTATTAGTGACAAGTTCTAATGTTATCATCTTTTTGTAACTTTATAAGTTAAGATAGTGGCTAAAGTAGTGTCTAAAATAAAAGAAAAAGGTGTAAAAAAAAAACAAACAAGTGAGTGTCATTTACAGAGTCCCAGGAATACATTAGCGAATTAACAGAAAGAAAGGTAAGGTGTACACAGAGTGTCTGCGAATACTCCTGGAATAAACCCGAGCAAAGATACGTAACATGTGCATGACTCATTCAACTTATATTTGTAAACAGGAAGTGAAGTGATATCAAATTACGTGAGGCTCATTCGATTAAATTTGTTTACTTTATTCAGCTGCGCGAATTTGTTTACGCAGGTGTGCATGACTTATTCAGCGAATTTGTTTCCAGCGGTGATATCAAATTACGTGAGGATGACTCATTCGATTGAATTTGTTTACTTGATTCAGCTGCACGAATTTGTTTACACAGGTGTGCATGACTCATTCAGCGAATTCGTTTACTTTATTCAGTTACGCAGATTGGTTACAACAGGATTAAACTTGTTTTGGAAGCGTGCCTATAAATTCATGAGCTAAATCAGATTCACCATCAGTATCATTTCAGAGTTCAAGGAAGCAAGGAGAAATTAAGCTAAAACAATGCCAAACGCAATGGATGAACTAAAGAAGCAGGAACGGTACCAATCATCCCTCAAGACATCCCAAATGTAGTTGGGCATGGATGGAATGCAATATGCTTGGAGCAGGAGGGTGTACAACTACAGAATTAGTGACAAGTTCTAATGTTATCATCTTTTTGTAACTTTATAAGTTAAGATAGTGGCTAAAGTAAAAGAAAAAGGGATAAAAAAAAAACAATTGAGTCTCATTTACACAGTCCCAGGAATACATTAGCGAATTAACAGAAAGAAAGGTGCGGTGTGCCAGAGTATCTGCGAATACTCCTGGAATAAACCCGAGCAATGATACATAGCATATGCATGACTCATTCAACTTATTTGTAAACAGGAAGTGAAGTGATATCAAATTACGTGAGGCTAATTCAATTAAATTTATTTACTTTATTCAGATGCACGAATTTGTGTACACAGGTGTGCATCATTTATTCAGCGAATTTGTTTACTTTATTCAGTTACGCAGATTGGTTACAACAGGATTAAACTTGTTTTGGAAGCGTGCCTATAAATTCATGAGCTGAATCAGATTCACCATCAGTATCATTTCAGAGTTCAAGGAAGCAACGAGAAATTAAGCTAAAACAATGGCAAACGCAATGGATGAACTAAAAAAGAAAAAGCTGGAACGATACCTATCATCCCTCAAGATATCCCAAATGTAGTTGGGCATGGATGGAATACACGATGCTTGGAGCAGGAGGGTGTACAACTACATTTGGAGCTCGTGTGGTTCTGGATTTGGTGAATTATCAACTATTTCTTCCTTCACGGTACAATTTCGGATGATACTTTGAATAAAATAAATGCCCAGGGAGATTTCTCGGTGATTAATAGAGGATCGTTCGGGCGATCATATAAAATTGAGTTTATTCAACATGATGTTAATTTGTATTCAAATTGTAGTAGCTATGGAAATGAAAGTCCATAATGTGAAACCAGTTTTTTTTTATTTATAATTATTCGTGATAATGAAGGTTACATTTAGTACTGCTGATCCACAAGTTTATATCATTGATTTTGAAGTCAGAAAAGGACCGTGGGAGACCGCATTCGCTCCCAAGATAGGATTAATAGAACTTCAGATATATTGTTACCAATTTTGGGTATGAAGCGCAGAGAAAAAGTTAAGATTCAAACATAATGAAAATGATGTCAATAAATATTAATAAAAAACTATTTTTTATAAAACTTAAGACTTTTCAATACACACTCCTAAATACAAAAAACATTAATCACACAACTTGTTTGCTGTGCGAATGTACGAGGCGATATCAAATTACCAGCCACCTGACCACCGAAAATTTCTAGGCTTTAATTTCCATTACTGCATGTTTCTTACAAGCAGCCGTGATTTATTTTTAGATATCGTATATCCTGATCACTCTTGGCTTTTTTTTCATCAAAAGAACTTTTTAATTATAACTTCCACTACTCGTCTAAGACAACATATCAGTTTTTTTTTTTTTTTTTTGAGCTAAAGAAATTGGGAATCCTTAATAAATTGCTCAATTCGTTTACTTTACTCGGCTCTGCGAATTTTTTTTGCATTATTTAAATTTCTTTACATTACTCGGCTGTGCGAATTTGATTATCGGCTGTCATTACACCTGGGGCCGGATTCTGTAACTCGGAGAGTTTCGGAGTTTGGGAGATGAGAATTTTCGTTTTCTCCGATTAAAACTCGCTAACTCTCCATTTGCGATTCTCTAAAACACTTGGGGAGTTAGGGAAAACGTGAGAAGTGTCGCAATATTGAAGGAAGGTTTAACTCTGTGTGGGAGGGTCGTAGAGCATTGGCTTATTTTCCTTCGGATTTCGGGTGTAGAGTACAAAAATATAGATGAAAAATATTTGGGGTAGGAGCCTTTGGGATTGGGGGTTGTCCAAAATTCGTCATCTTTGGTATCAAATTAAAGAGGGAGAAGTGGGTAATCGAGTAGTGTGGTTTTTTTGTGATCATTTTAACTTCTTAACCGACTTTTTACCGCCAAAATAGGGGTTTTATGCACTTGGGTCATATACACCCCAGTTCCTATATTTTGCATATATTTCTTCCGTTCTTTGTTTCACATCCATTAGAACTCTGTTGTGAACATTTTTCTCATGGCAAGTGAATTTCCACGACTTACCAGTTCTTTATAATGATGAGTTGAAAATATATCCATTTTTGTACCAAAAAACGGCCATTTTTTCAACTTAAGAAGGACTGATTCACTTCTTTTACAGTTATTTCCAAAACTATTTACCGGATTCAAAAACTAATTACATGTCTAATTAGGGGACAAAATGCAGATGCGATTTCATCCTACATACAAGCTTTAACGTGCATTTTTATTTTTTATAGCATCTCTTCTGTGCTGGAAGACGACAAATTGACTATTTTCGCGTGAATTACAATTTTTAGCGGGTACCTTGAGACACCAAAATCCTTATTTCTCTGTAAGTATTGCAAGGATTTCCATAATTTGTTTTTGTAAACATAGCCAGGATATGCAGTGAATCCATAGTTCAATATGAAAATCCTAGGTACATTGGTACCTTCGCAAAGGACAATAAAACTAGACAATACTGTCAGTTGAGAAATATTTTTCTTACTTCTCCACAACTAACACAGCCGAGAGTTTTGCCGAGTGGAATAGAGAGTTTGGTAAATCTCAATACAAATTCCACGAGTTGCAGAACTCCGAGTGGAGAGTTAAGTGACAAAAGAACTATCTCCACAACTCCAAAACTTTCCGAGTTAAGGAATCCGCCCCTTGAAGACGGACATTTACTAATTTCCATTACTCATCTAAGTCAACATACCTACCTACATTGGTTGTTGTTGTTGGTATCAAAATTTTTTTCATGAAATTCTCCGATGTTCAATAAGAAAAACTTCAAGGTGACGTCAAAGTGGTTCAAAATCCTCAAATTCTCAGAACAAAATCGGCATCAGAGCCCTCCTCCCAAGTGGTCCAGAACCCCAAAAAAAGTTGGAAAAAATTTGCCACTTTTTGTATGTAAGAAGTGCGCCAGAACCAGCATAGCGTAACTACTGGCAGACGTCTGGATTTTACCGATTTGGAATTAAATGATATTCTGGAGCTAATTAAATCTCATAGTACTGAATTAACAAATGAAGAACTAATTGAATTGGACAAAAACAATCTGGAGGATAAAAAGATGATACGGATGGAGCTAAAATTTTTAAAATTGGGGAGCTTAAGGATGCATTAACATATATGGTGAAAGCTAAAGATATATTTGAAAGGTGTGATCCAATATTAGAAAATGCTCCAAAGTAAACAGAGATATGGATAATGCGGTAAGATCTTATGGATAGTTGTACGATGACAAAAAGGAGCCTTCAGTACAGATTACATTGCATCAGTATTTTACTAACGCGCCGAGGAACGTTGAGCCAACGACTAGGTATTCATACGAACCGTCTGAAGAGAGCATGTAACCGTAATAAATGTTTTTTTTATTACTTTTAATGAAATTTTTTAGTTTTTGAACTTTGACATATAGTTGTAGACACTTGCTGTAAATCAGCACTTCATGAAATGTAGGCAGATAGTGTATCGGTTTGCGCTTAATGACTTTTTACATGATGTGTCTGTAAAAAGCGCCACCTTTAATATCTCGTATTATAACAGGACAATAAAACAAGAATGTACATGCAAAGAATTCCCTTGGCGTAAAAGTCATAGTGCTATTTATGGTATTGGTACATGAAACTCTAAAGATGGTATGTTAAAATTATCATATAATTTGACCTAAAAGTTTATGATATATTGATGACAATTCAAAAAATGGCACTTCAAGCCTCGCCCTACCCTACTTCTCAGTAAATGCATACCAGAGGTATATTATTCTGTAGGAACAATTGTAAATATCAACCCCAAGAAGAGAATGTAATTAGCAGGTACATAACTACATATGTATGCATATATGCCATAGAGGGTTGGCAAATGTCCTCCTAGCATAACAATCAAAACTTGACAGGTATATCATATCAGCAAGTTCTTCTAGAACTTAGAGCATGAGTGAGAATTACAGTAAAATCAAGTGCAGTGGTTACGAAATCCTTTATACAGATTGTGCCGTATGTGGCCTTGGTTCCGAAGACTATGGATACATGCTACATGCTTATACAAGCAAAGAAAAAAATTGAATGGAAGGGGAGGGGTATTCTAACGGTTTCGGTGATGGTCTTAAAGGGTAACCTCTGAATGTTACACCCTAAAAGGTATTTTAAAATATATTAGATGGATAATTGTTGAACATTTTCAATGATAAATGCATATATTCCCCCTTCTCTTCTCCGTTTTGAAGTTATGGCTAAAGTTAAAGTTTCAGAATTTTAACTCGTTTTTTTTATTTAACTACTAGTTTCTTTCATATTGCGTTTTTTACACTTTTTTTTAACATATCCAGCAAAAATGGCTTAAAAAGATCATTCCCAGTAGGTAATTGCATACTTTCTGGCATGTATTGAACTTTTTCGCTGGATATGCTTGAGAAAAAGTGCAAAAAACGCAGAAAGGGTTACATTTTGGGTACAGAGTGTGATAGGACAGAGAAGCTTTTGGACTTTTTAAATCCAGTATGAAAAGTATTGATGACGTGTTTTTTTGATAAAAATAGTAGCTAAATATAAAAAAAACGAGTTAAAATTCCGAAATTTTAACTTCAATACGGAGGAGGGGAAAAATGTATGTACCATTGGAAAGGTCCTACGATTCTCTATCTAACAAAATTTAAAATATATTCACATAGGGTGTAACGTTCAGAATGGCATATAAAAACATACCCAAATATGTTTAAGTTCCGCTATCTCGGAAACCGTTGGCCTCCCTTCTCCCATACAATTTTTTGCTTTTCAAAATGAAACTTTAAAATAGAGTCCAAAAACTTCTTCAAAATCAGAAAAAAAAACCATAACTTCTAAGCTATTCAACAATTCTTGATAGAAATGCTATTTTTGGAAAGCCACATTTTGCAAGTAATAAAATTACGCTTAAAGCCTGAACACAATACGATACAGTGCAGTGCACTGCATTGAAGTTTAGAGCTCATGTAATACCATGTGGCAATTCACAAAACACTGCACAGTGCAACCAGTTGACATTTGTTAAATACCATAGAATAGAGGAAGTGTTCAATTTTAAATTGATTAATTAATTTTAAAATGACATTAGAAGAAAAATTGGTAGAGTTTTTCTCAAAATAATAAATGTGCAATACAAAAATTTATATAATATATAAATTTTTTGTATTGCGGATTTATTATTTTTTATTTTCATATTATGAAATCTTCAAAAATAAAACACAACACTTCATCGTATTGTGTTTCAGGCTTAAGGTAGAATAGTAAGTATATAAAGTATTTTCGACATTTTTGTCGGTTACAGTAATTATGCTTTCCATCATCGATATGTATATATGCACATATATGTATATATATTATATCATATGACATTTTATCTAGGATATAGAAATAATCTTCCTGAAAGAACTTCAAAAATGCTTCACTTTAATTATATATTTTCTTATTTTCAGAGCCAAGATAAGTGGCAATACAATGTTTCCTTGCATACAAATGCACCTTCAGGTGGTGTTGTGGGAGTTGGTTTGAGTGGTGGAGCAAATGGCGGCACTGTCACAGTTGGCAATAACACAGGAAGTATTTCGATGGCACAAACAGCTTCAAAGCACACACAAATGTTAAATCAGCATCATCATCAGCAGCATCATAATCCACATTTGTCTCATCAACAACTGCAAAATCCGCTGAATACTCAGAATCACTTAAATTCAACCGTACTGAGTCATGCTCTTGGTAACCCAGCAGCAGCTGGACTTCCCATGCCAATGCAAACTATCCAAGGAAATATATATGATCATGTACATCCCGGCATCAATGTAAATGGCGTTCCAAAACCGACTGAACAACTTGTGTACTTGGGTGGACAGCCACATTTGGGTATGCTAGCACCACAAAATCAATTTTTAACAGCCACTAATCGAAATTCAGCTGCGGTAAGTACCTACATATTTCTATTATAATACCCAGTTTCCATTCCATTAGATGTTTATTTTATATCGATAACTTTGATAATCTGCTATCTGAAGCCCTTTAAGAGTTATTAGCTCTAAACCTATTCTCAAACCTATTTTCAAACCTATTCTCAACGATAATTTGTTCATTAGCACGTTATTTTACAAAATATCGTCTAATTTCGGTGTGACCTGAATAGGTTATGAGTTAATAACTGTTTAAAGGCTGGTATTAACACATAGGGTGTAATAGGTCAATTTAAAGAGGGGAGTCTACAGTTTACAGTTTTTATAAAAAAACGGTATATTAACGAACTTTTTGCAAAAATAATAGAAGTTAAATTAAAAAAAAGGTAAGAAAATCCGAAATTTTGAGTTTAGACAACGATAATTCTTGTCGTTCGAAAGGCCATGGAGTTCTGCATACAATGAGCTCCTAACTGTGACCATGCACCCTTTTATTTTTTAATATACAGGGTGTTTTGTGAAAAACTAGCTTTTTTTCTTAATCACTCTGTAACTCCTAAACGGTTGATATGCCCCCCCCCCCCTCCCCCTGCCGTACAATTTTATCAATCTGAGTACTATCACCTCCCGCTCTACTGACCTCCTAATAGGAAACACCCTGTATACTACCTTACAATAATGTAGCGTGGGCATTCTACTGACAGACTAGTCATGCGCGGAATATTTTAGTCAAAGCACGAAATATCCCTAGGTGTGACTAACACGAAATTAAAATTTCGGGCTCTGACAAACTGCTGGTTGTTCTGTGGATTAATAATTGAATAGTCTATTTTGTCTTTAATTATATAACAATATCTCCCGTACAAAGGTAAATGGCTTTATCTCCAGAAACATAATTTTGTGAAAACGAACGTTGAAGTATGAGGCGCGATTTAGGATACATGTAATAGTAATTCACCTTGAAACTTTAATTAGGTTTGTCTGAAAATATCTACATACCTATAATGACTTTCGGAATAAATATTTATGTTCAAAACCATGAAATTATTTAATAATAGCATAGGATTTCTTTTTCCAATAGTGCAAATTAGAACACATATTGTGTATGCTATGTAGAACATTTCTATAATTATTTGGAAAAATTGCACTTTGTAACTAACCAAGTTTTTCTAACTTGGATTGTGAACAGGCATCGCAGGGTTTCAATATCACTTTCACTTGTTTCTTTGCCTATAAATAAAAATTCAAAGAATGTATGAATTTGTAGCTGATACTTTAAACTCGCTTGTCCAGTTTTCTATAGGATGTGGTAACTGGGTGAATATGTTACATGAAAAATTTCTCTGAAAGAAGAGATTGTTGATTGTTTCATAAATTATAACGCCACTTGTTAAAAAAAGCATTTGATGTTCATCTCATTCTGAAAAAATCATTAGTAGTGTCTAGTGAGTAGTCAGACTTAGTTAAAGGTTGCTTTTAGCCAAGGAAAAAGTCCTGGAAGGAAGAAAAATTGATAAGCGTGGAGAAAGCCAAATTTTACGGGCATCAAGCAAGTATACATAGCAAGAGCTTGCAGGAGATTACAAGAGTTATCTTTCACGATGTGCGGTATGAAAAGCGTAAATTGCGATGAAAATATTGAACCCGCAGTAATTAATACTGCTCTTCGATTAGGCGAAAAAAAGCGGAAGCGTAATGCTTGGGGGGGGGGGGGGGGGGGGGGTTGGAGTTACTGTTAACTTCATAAATAATGAAGAGTCGGAAGGGCTTGTCCATCCGGACAAAATCCTGAAACACAGCGGATAACGTATTGATTTGCTTCCAATTCGATTGGATCTTGGAGTGGCCCCCCTCTGGGGAATTTTTGTCCGCGGAGTCTTCACGGAAAATCCAATACGATTTCGTTGAGAGTCTAAAAAACACAATAGTAGAGAAATGGAATACCTTTTCTTTGAATTTATTTCAAAATATCATGAATAGCATGAAGTACATATAATATTTAAAGTGATTCTGAAGAAAGGAAGAACTCGATTGAATTTTAATCTACTACTTCTATTTTTAATTTTAGTGAAAAATAATATATATGTATATATATATGTTTTTTTTTTTTGTGTCAAAAAGTCACGTGTATTATAATTATGTAATAAAAAAATCTCTTTTTATACTTTGTTAACTGAGAGTAATTGTTTCTTACTCATCGCTGTCATCATAGTCGCCAAACATTGTCTTTCCCTAGAATATAAACGGATTTCACCATATTACTCATCGCTCTCATCATATTCGCCAAACATTTTGTTTCCCTAGAATATAAACGGATTTCACCATATTTAATTTTTCTAAAAATCAGGGTAACTTTATAATGAAAATGCCGAAAAGTGTAGAAGTTTTTGGACGTATATATATGTACATAGATAATCAGATCTGAATTTAAAAATTCAGCTAATAGCCTAGTCGGGTAGGAAAAAAGGGCTTTACCTTGCAAAAATTCCCGTCACCAATTTTATTGCTCTAACCTTTAGGAGGGGTCACTGGTAGTCTAAATTCAAAATGTCGACCAAATTCCGCCGGCCATTTTCAACTTTCCAACAAAAATTGTGAGGACTTAAGTTGTTGTAAATTGGATTTTGTACAACTTTAGTCTTTACAATTAGTAATTATACCCTAGGTAAAATCTATAGGGTATACTAAGTTTTTAATTCCGTTTGTAACGCAAAGAAATAATGATGATAGAGTAAAATGGATTGGACGCCCACCCATAATATTAAAAGTTATTTTGATTTTTGCATGTCCGTCTATCTGTCTTACTGTCTGTGCGCAAACTCGAGAACGCGTATACTTAGGCAGCTGCAATTTTGTACACGGACTTAAAAAAATGTAAAATTAAGTTCAAAAATTAGACAAATCGGGCAACTCCTTCGTGGGGTTGCCATAGAAAAATTTCGGTTTCCACTATATATTTAGGCACTGCCTGAGAATGCGTCTACATAGAGGGCACATGATGTTTTCATAGTAATAGCAAATAAAATTGCAAAAATAGAAAGCGTTTCACCGTACAACTGTGAAAAATTTGTTCAGCTGACGAACAAGAACAAAACAAGGGGAAAATTTCCTCGGAATTCTTATTTACTGGAGGAAGATGGACTGAAGGCTCGTAACCGGTGCTTGGGCTTGTAACTGGGTAGGTATACTTTATTATACTACCGCGCGGGTTGTAAACAGATAGTTAATTAAGAATTTATTGTAAGGTTAACTTGAAATATAAACCGTAATGTACTACCAGTCGGAGAAAATGGTATTAATACTTTTCCCGTATTTAATGCCTTATTATGTTTAAGGAAATATATCATCTTATTTTATTATGATATGTGAAAAAATTGAAATATACATATGCAGCAGAAATAGTGAAAAATAGGAATTTTCAATATCAAGTGCGATTGGCTTTATCAATCGGAAGGCCGAAAGGTTTCCTGTAAAGTTATGGTTTCAAAGCAGGCCTATATTTCTTTATCTAAAGAAACGCAAACGACTTGTTTATTTTTCATAGCAATTTGGATTATAAAAAGTGTCCCCCTTGAAACTGTCACAATTTCACTAGTGTCATGACGAAAATGAATACAAACACGGCGCACTAATACATTTCGCGAATGGTTTAAAAGGTTTCAGTCAGCTTCCTGTTTACTTCTTAAGAATAAATTTATTCATTACCAACATATGTATATTACCCATAAGGGAGTGTACGTGGTACGCGCATCCGAATAAACATGTCGATTAAATGTATCTACATGTGCGGTTTGCGTGGCGTTGCCGGTTCATGAAAAATTGGTATTGCCAAGCTGATTGCGATAGTTTACGTATATTCGTCGTAAACCATGTGAACTTTATTTTTGAGAACTGTAAGTGTGTGTTGTATTGTAGCGGATGCGCCTTTGAAACTAATTAAATGCTTTCGCTTTGAGAATACGAGCTCAAGCTCAGCATTTCGCATTGTGTCTCTCAGATACAGTGTCATAGATTTTACTCATTTTATAACTACAAACATTCTTTCCTGTGTTGCCAATTTAGCCACTTTAGCCACTTTTTAAAGCATTTGGCCACATTTTTTTACTTTTAGCTATAAGCCACTTGTTTAGCTACTTTTTCTTTCCAAAGCTGTTTTTAATTACATGCATTTTTAAGAACTTTTCAAACCCAGAGCTTACAGTTTATAAAAAAAATTGAACAATATATACGGGTAATACATTCAAATATTTGTATGCTATGGATGGACGGGATTACAAGGTACCATTGTTGTTAAATATATATGTACATAGGAAAAGTAGCGAAAACGTAAGTTTCAAACTAGAATGAAGCCGAAATCACGATTTATTTGATTTCTGTGTGAGGAAAAAACTCTATGCTTACTTTGTGTACATGTGTGAAATCGGTATCGTAAGGGATGTTCTATGTATGTACATACCTATACCTATTTTTTTCCACGAAGGTTAAATGCAGGGTTGAGTTAAGTTGAAATAAATTAAGGATCATAAAAGTGGAAAAGAGCCACTTAAGATTTTAAAAGTATGTGATATTCTTTGGCTGTCAATGGAACCTGCCATATCTCGCTTGGGAAGAATTATCGTAACATTTTCAATTGAATCGTGCGAAAGAGAATTGTTATAAAGCCGATATTTTATACTCAATGTACAAAGACCCAACAAATCAATAACTTTATTTAATTTACTTAAAAGTGTTGTTAATGAAGTACAAGTAGCTGTGAAATTTTTCGAAGGGGATACCATTGATCCCTCAAAACTTTTAACTTGCCGTACGTTTTTAATTAAGTCGCTTTGTAGAAAAATCTTAATTTCAACAATGTTACATCGGATTGACTTATTTTCCTCAGTCGTTAAATATCATATAGGTCTGTCACCGTACTTGGGTTATAGTTTTGAGTCTGCTATTCGAAAAACTAGTATACCAACTAAGGAAGAAAACATTGTACGCACCCGATGCAAGGATTTTACATTAAAATTAATAGAAGAGAACAGCAAAAGCTACTTATTGAAGTACTGAAAAAAATTGGAGTTAGTAGAAGGCTTAAAAGTTGTTAAAGGTAAAGGTATAATAGAATAGGTGGAAGTTATGGGAACCGAAAAAGAAATTATTGACAAGAATTTCAACTCAATGGAATAACATAAGTGGGAAATAATAAAGGTCAATAATACGAGACTTCTTTTGGATCGATGTATATAAATATGAAGATGTTGCAGACAAAAAAAAAAAATTAGCGAGCTTTCTGCGTTAGCTATTTCACTGCTATCTTTACCGCATTCGAATACAGAAGATGAAAGACTGTTCAGATTGGTGAATTCTAACCTACGGAATAAAATGAATTTGAAGACACTCAATTCAATAATAAGAGTCGGAACTTCTTCAAAATTATTGGCGAAATATTGTTTCAACTCCGACCTTTCTGAAGATATCGTTAAAGTTATAGGTACAAACGTTTCTTATTCACTTTTTAGCCACAAATTTTTGAAATTTAGCTACTTCTAGCCACTTTTTAAGTAGATTTTAGCTACAAAACTTAGCCAAGAGTTGGCAACTCTGATGCTTTCCCCTTCTGAGGTTTTTTTGTTGTTTTTTAAATAATTGATTATACTACCTAACCTATGCGTATACTGCGACGACACGAACGAGAGTAGTATTCAGTTCAGTTCAGTTCAGATCAGAACTTCAATTTATTGAGTATAATGTTGAGTAAATTTGCATTGTGTTGCAAGCTTCGTTTGAATTTTTCTGTTTGCTTTGTTTTTTTAAATAAATACATATTGTCCAATTACTGTATTGTTCTATTGTAATTAATAAAAAATGGTCACGTGAATCTATTTGTTTACGCAAAACTGCTTCTAATTTAAATATTGTGCATTTTTTAAACCAAACGAAATAATCCAAAGATTACAAGAAAAATTTGGAAATGTTTATGCCTACTTTACTTACAGCTGGGAATATGCCAACTTTAGATCAATCATGAAGTTCTTACAGCATTTCATGTTAAACATTAGAAATGTGGAGGTTGTTTCTCTTTATCAGGAAATGGTAAAATTTTTATTCGATATTGACGAATTTCCCTCTTATCTTTATTAAATTAATTAAGTTGGCTTGGCAATTGATAGTGCAGAATATTATAAAAATAATAAAGTCAATAATCCAGCACCTCACCGCATGTTTGATCATAATGTAATAATAATAATAATAATTGATTTTTTGGGGAAACGTCTACACTAAAAGGGCTAAAAGGGAAATACGCTTATATCTCCTAAGAATTATATTATTGTGAAATAACCATAATTAAACTTTTAGTATTATATTAATATTTCTCTCATTAACGGAAGTTTCAAAGCATATACAGCATTAGGGTTTTACATAAATTGCACTATTCTAAATTCTGTCCCTAGAGTTTTAATTTTAATACTATTCAAAAATTCCCATATCATTGTTAAACCCAATGCGTTTTTTTTTTTTTTTTTTTTTTTTTTTTTTTTTTTTTTTTTTTTTTCTTCAAAAAACTCCATTGTATGTAATTGACTGACATGTAATAAGAATGAGATAGTGCTGTCAGATCGAGAGAGCAATATTCTGTAGAATTCAATAGATTTTTCTTTGACTTTTTTTTCGACATTTTCGTCCAATTCAATACTAATATGTTATTATAAATCCATGCACATACATACCTTCATGTGTGATCTGGGCTATACGCGTTTATATATTCTTTGTACATTAACAGATAATATTTGTCCTCGCCGAATTTGTTCTTGACAGCTACGTTATATGCTGGGCATTTCGTTTGTTTCAATTTCAATTTGTTTTAGATTTTCTAATTTGAAATTTCTTTGCTTTCCCACTAGAACTTACTTATTCCGAAGGAAGTGAAAGTTTTAATTAAACTTTTGCTTTTACAACTTAAGATTGCACAATTCTCCGGGCCGTTTAGTCAGTATAATATAAAAAACAAAATGAAATAAACTCATCGCAAGGCCTTACTTAATCTTATATCTTTATATTTTCTGGCACGAATTGGAGATGATATGGATAATATATTGATATATTGTTGCCCATTTCATTGTGTGTCCGGTTGTAAAAAATCCGATTTTTTTTTTTTTTTTTTTTTTTTTTTTTTTTTTTTTTTTTTTTTTTTTTTTTTTTAAAGGACCTTTCTTTTTACTGAAGGAGTTTTTCTTCGCGAAATCTAATGAGACAATGCGTAGAAATAATGATGGTAGAGCAAAATGGATTGGATACGCGTTCATGCATGTCCGTCTGTCCGTTCGTCCCGTCCGTCCTCTCGATAAATAGACAACGCGTTCACTTAAAGAGCTGTGGATTTAAATTCGAAAATGGGACAAATCGGGTAACTCCTTCGTAGAGTTGCAATACAAAAATTTGGTTTTTTAACCTTAAATGATGAAATCAGGGTTAAAAGCGCCAGCAAATTTTCAGGTGCTTGCGCTATACTTGCTATGCTATCAAAAAAATTCCTTTTGGAATAACTATGCTTGCTGCTGTTATTTGAAATTTCACTGCTGGTCTTGCTGTGCTATTGGAAGTTCATTTTTCCATTGCTGTTGCTATAGCATGCTTTGGAAAGCAGTGTGTCGATTGCTGTAATACAACGAAACTCAAGATATAATAATAATAATATGTTTATTTGTTGGCAAGGTACAAAAGATTTAGAATCTTATAAAAGTACAAAAATGAGCGGAAATAAGTATCTATAACCAACTAAGCATGTACAAAATTAAGTATGATGTAAAGCTAAAAATAATAATAAAAAGAAAATGAACAAAATATAAAAGGGAACGTGATAAGAAAAAAAATCTGAAAACAAAATTATAAAAATAAAACAGTATAAAGAGGAAACATGAAAATTAAAGTAAAAAGATAAAGCGAAGAATTGAAAAATCGAGAAAAGTGTTGCGTCATCACACTCACAATACACAATAACACAATGGAAGCTACTGCGCCTTAAGGTATGCGAATCAGAGTTAGAAACCTGCCAAATGCTCCAACGGAGCATATTCGAATAACCTGCACAAAGTAAGATCGCTCTCCAATTTGACCTTGGTAATTAGGTAGTAAGAGGCTGCGATGACGAGCAGATCTAAGAGAACGAACCCTATCTCTAAGGTGCGTTGGTTCTTTAGAGTAGAATATATTATATAAAATTTTTAGCCTTCTTGCATTAGATACGTTTCAGCGAGCATCCAAAGAAAGAGTCAATATATGGAGAAATATGAGAAGATCTGGGCAAACGATGAATAAATAGGACTGTGTCATTGAAAGCGACAGTTTGTTTCCGCTGACAATGTGAATCAAGTTTAGGGAAAATTAAGCTCCCAAAAATAAAGTGGGGTAATATTAGGGCTTTGGCCAGTCTCAAGCGCATAATAAGTTGGCGGATAATCTCAGCTGTCTCAGGTAGGCATACGCTTTCCCAATTGAATTGGAGACATGATTATAACAAGTTCCCATTCAACTCAATGCCCAGGTTCAATGATGGACCCTTTAAATCTTTCGAAACCGTAGACATCGCATACTTATGCTATTAGTAGTTCAATTTAAGTATATTCAATTATTTATCCGTTGATTTTTCTTAGAACCTGTAGGTATTCTGTTCTTACCTCAGTTGTTTTAAGGCCATATATACGCGAAAAATTTTAACATTTTTTTTTTTTTTATTCTATTTGCCTGAACGGTTAGGAATATTTTAAGATTTACAGAATTGAAAAATTTGAAAATTTGTTAAAGTTACAACATTTAGAGCGTAAAAACTTTTATTTTCTTGGAAGCAGGCGGTATCGGCGCAACTTTTCTATTGTTCACTTATTATGCCTACATAGAGTCGTGTAACGGTAAAGGTAACGGCCCCACATATACCGCAGGGTGCTATTAATTAAGGTAAGATTACATTTATATAAGATAGCGCGCGGTGCGCACGGCCGCCAACTTCAAAGCCGTTTTTCCACGATTCACGTTTTTGAGCCTTGTGAAAGTTCTAACTCGTGAACGAAGGTTCAAATCGCAACATATTCTTAGTATCATCACCTATGAAATAAAAATTTCAGAGACACAAAAAAAAATATAAAAAATAAAATACCGACAGAAAAAAATGTTAAGTTTCTAATTTTTTTTTTTTTATAATATTGTTGGTTCACACTAAAGATATATTCATTATGCAATTATAAATATGTTATTTTTTTTCTGACACCCACATCGAGGCTTTATTATGTTATATATAAAAATAAAATACCGACAGAAAATTGAGTAAAAAAATGCTAAGTTTCTAATTTTTTTTTTATAATGTTGTTGGTTCACACTAAAGATATATTCATTATGCAATTATAAATATGTTAATTTTTTTTCCGACACCCACATCGAGGCTTTATTATGTTATATCTCCACCATTTGTTAATATTTCTGATTTTTTTTTACATGTAAAAAAAATTTTCTCAATATATGCGTAATTTTTTTTAAAACCGCGTCTAGAAAAGTACCTTCGAAAATCGGCGAAATCGCGTATATAAGGCCTTAAAGCTTCCTTAATCCATTAAGGATATTCGGCTAAGTTGCCTCTATATTCCATTCATTTCATCCATCCATTCGTCCCACCAAACCATCTGGAAATCACTTGTATCCATCCCATCAATTTACTCTATCCGTAAAGCTTTGTAAATTGAATATATTTTCTTCTTTGTTATCAGCATTACACACATTAAATTCAATCATCACTGCTTTCAATATTCAGAGGATTTATAATGTTTTTTTTTTCGATTTTGAACGCAATAAATTTATAAATTGCAGCGTTCCCGCACAAGCTTCACAGAAAATTCACAGAAATTATAATGAAACCCTAGAAAAATAAAAAAGACGGTTGAATCTCTCATGATCATTGAAATTTACTTATTGAAAAATTTTCATAAGTTGCATAGAAAAGCTTAATAGTGGATACTTATAATTAAAAATCGTAGTTATCACTATACTTTTTTTTATCTATTTTACATGAAGAAAATATTACAAAAACATACAATACAATTCTTTATTCTTAAAAAATATTATCTTGTTTTAACCACATTCGACTAACATGTTTCCCATATGGCGACATATAACTAGAAATTTTACTACGAATGGTTCGACCGATAAGGGCTAAAAATATCAAAAGTATTTTAAAACTAAACGAACCTAATAGTCCCCTTGGCATCTCTGTTTCTTTGCCTAAGGTCGGGGTACTTCACTAATGTAAACGAACTAATCAGCTACACATTTATACGTTTTAATAGCTATACTAACATATAATTTTCCATTTTTAGAATATTATTTTCTATTCAAAAATTTTATGGCAAGATGGTTGAGCGTTTGACAATGGAGAAAAATAATGAAAAATTGCGCTATATTTTACAATATTATTACGAAAAAAAGGAAAAAGGCTTGTAAATTTGTACTGAGTACAGTGAAGGTACTTTATCAAAATCTTTATGTGAAAGATGAGTCACGCCCTGGTCGTCAAATTACTGAAAAAGCTGATGAAATTCTTGAAAGAGTGCAGCAATATAAGCATATCAGCAATTTCGATATTGGTATGGAGCTAGGCATTCATCACAAAACAGTTTTGAACCATTTACATAAAGCTGCATACAAAAAGGTTTGAGCGCGAGAAACATGCTCGACTTAAGTCCTAAACACAGTTGCAATGGCAGACGGCAGATCATTGTAGTAATAGGACCAATTTTCTGCAGGAACGCTTTATGGAGTTACATAGGAATCTGCAGTGCCACTGGCCGCCAACTACTTTATTGAATTAATTCAATTACGACTGAGAGAGAGGCCGACAGCAATTGCAGATTCCTATGTAGTACACACTCCATAAAACGTTCCTGGAAATTTTTTTTCATATTACTGGAATAGTCTGCTGTCTGCCGTCGCAACTTTAGGCCTTTAATGTACATCTGCGATGCACTGCTGAAACGCAACCATAACGAGCTTTTTTTGAAACGTTTGATAATCGGCGATGAGAAATGGGTCCCGTACAACAGCCGGAAGCGTCAAAGATCGTGGGCAGGCGATGGTGAGCCGTTACAAGCGAAGCCAAGATTGACACCGAAAAGATGATGCTGTGTGTATGGTAAGAGGAAGGGAATCGTCTACCTTGCGGTACTTCCAGTTGGTTGAACGATTAATTCTCAACTCTTTTGTGAACAACTAGAGATTATGCCAAGATTGAAAGAAAAGGGCTCGAATTGAACGTCAACCGTCAACGCCTGGCCACACATTTCTTTGATGACCCGTCAAGAATTGCGAGGTTGGGAAATTTGATGCGTCCACCGTATAGTCCAGCCATAGCACCCTCTGACTATCCCTTGTTCAGATCTCTGCAGAACTCTATCAATGGAATTAATTCATTAATTCAAAAGAAGCCTGTGAAAACCACTTGATTTAGGTTTTCAACCGGAAATTACAGAAGTTCTTCAGCGATGGTATCATGACTCTACCCGAAAAATGGCGAAACATTGTCGATAATAATTTAGCATATTATTTGGTTTAAATAAATTCATTTTCACACTATAAGAAAACCAGTTGAATTTTACTAAAAAAACGCCATGAACTTTTTCCCAGACCCAATATATATATATCGACATTATTGGTGTACTCACTGATAGGGTATAAAAATCAAAAGTATGTGTTCTGAGACACTTTTCTTTGCCGTATTTATCTCTCGAAAAATATATGTAGCTTTAAAATTAAGATTATTATTTCTCAAATTAATGGTTTAATTTACGAATCGCGTTAGAAAATTATGTTCTTCCCGGATTTCTTTGTTAAACTGAACTTAATAATTCAAGAAATTATATTATAGATATACTTATACACACTATTCATACAAATATCAAAAATATTTTTTCTCAAGCATAATCAGACCTCAACATTTTTTAATTCAATCAGGTTGTTGAGATACGACGCTTTTGTATGTTTTTGCTAATTAAGACCCCCTTCTGTACTTGTATCCGAGAGGAGGAAACTATGAATGTACGGATTACTTGTAAGACCGAAGTAGCGAACATAACATATTCTGTCTAGTCTAATTCTAACTAAAATAAATACTTTCCGGTTTGGTCAGAGTGAGTTCAATTGTCATACATATAATAAACTTATGACATGCATGACTAGAGCTAGTCGTAAACGAGACTGGAGGCGCAATTCTGGGTTATATGCGCAGAATACAACTTCAGTTAAAATGTATTTACAAAGAGACATAACATTTACCGGAACTGCATTAAAATGGGTAGTTAGAGGGTGTTCCCTGAAGAGGTATGAAGCGGTGCGGTTGGGCTTGCAACCACCTGAAAATGTCACAGCTATGGTAAACAATGCAAGTATTCATGTTAGCGCGGTTAAAGGAAATGCGCTACGACTCGTTCCAAAACGTTTAGAGACGGTTAAATAAGAGATAAAATTTTTTGATTTCAATTGCGTGAAACAGCTTGTGCATTATGGTGAGTGTAATTATTTCTACAGAGATGTAACAAAAAAATTATCGGATGAAGTTGCAATAGAAAGAAAATGTACTTGTCATCCGAAAATTCATCCAAAATTTTCACTCTTTTATTGATTGGATGAATTGCAATTTTCGTTTTTATACCCTAGGCCTAGATGAAGTCATAGGGTATACTAAGTTTGTCATTAAGGTCGTAGTCTGGTAACTTTGTTTGGAAAAGGCGATCCTGTTGTTTTCGCATATTTCGAAAGTACTATATATTAAGAATATACTGTAAAAATTTTAGACCGAAATTCGCACATATGTATATGTGAGCGCCTCGTAGTAGTGCGCGCTAAGCAAGCAGCTGGACCCTCTATTGTTTACGCGTTACCTTTATACCTGCTTCGAGCGTCGGATACCTTTGTGTATACTAAAAGTTTTACCTGTTTCCTCACACTCAGTTGTATCGAAATTCAAAATGAACAGTCAGTGTAC
The DNA here is from genome assembly GCA_963924295.1 of Dioctria rufipes. Taxonomy (NCBI): domain Eukaryota; kingdom Metazoa; phylum Arthropoda; class Insecta; order Diptera; family Asilidae; genus Dioctria; species Dioctria rufipes. The sequence continues at coordinate 124,468,935 of OZ002741.1, read as the reverse complement.
GTGTCTTACTTTTTGCGTAAACATCTTCGCAGAGCGTAAAAATGGATTGGAAAGAAAACTTCAAATACGTCTTACTCGAAGCAACGTTTTTACGGTCGGCCGGGATAATAAAAAATTTTCTATCCCACCGATTGGGCTGTAATTGGGATATGTTATTCTACTCATCAATAGCTCTCGCAGGAACTAGGATATTTTTTTTTCTTCCCTAACTTGCAATTTTACAGCCCGATTTCCACTAAGAAAAAAGTCACGTTTTTTTTCGAAGTCCACCATTTTGTTATTTTTTAACAAAATTGTTTTATTCTAGTTCCAATCAGAATGACTAGCTTACAGAACAATAATCTTTTTGCCTTTTTTTTTTTGTAAAAGATGTCCTCAAGCGGCGAAATCACCACGGACGCTCAATTCAGTGTTACAAAACTATACAAATAAATAATTAAAAAACAAACACTCTTAGATAATATTAATAATATATTAAAAAATCAAACCGATTAAATTTTATTTTCCCCTAAAAAAAAAAATTCCCGAAAAAAGCATTAAAAAATGTGCAAGTTACCAGACTACGACCTTAAGTTTGTAACGCATAGAAATAATGATGCTAGAGCAAAATGGATTGAACACCCACTCATAATATTAAAAGTTATTTTGATTTTCGCATGTCCGCCTTTCCGTCCGTCTGTGCGCACGATAACTCGAGAACGCGTGCAGTTAGAGAGCTGAAATTTTACACACACGCTTTAAAAAAAAAGTAAAATTAAGCTTGAAAATGGGACAAATCGGGTAACTCCCTCGTAGGATTGCCATAAAAAACTTCGGTTTTCACTACATATTTGGACACTGCCTGAGAGCGCGTCAACGTAGAGAGCTGAAATTTTGTACACAGTGTTTTCATAAAATAGTAAGTATAATTTTAAAAAATTAGGATTTTTACGTATATTGTGAAAAGTTCTTCAGAATATGAAATTCTATGAAATTGGTTATAATCATTTTGACTGTCCGACGAACCGTTCTAAAAATATTTATGAACACCCACTTCAAAAATCAAACTTGCACAGATGGGTGACCATACGAAATTACATACGGCCAGTCATCTAGGGTATCATAAGAATTGATCTTAGACCAATTCTAACTTTTTTACTAGTTTCCTTTTAAAAGCTTTTATCTTTAAAAAATAAATTTTCATATAGATAATCCCGTATTGATTTTGATATGGATATGTTTAACGCTCAAATTCAACCGTTCGAAACCACTTCGATGAACAGAAATCAGTGCATTACGTTTTCATACTTTCTGCTTCTAGAGTTTGGAAGCGATTACGCTCGCATCCTCTCTGCTTCAAACCTCTCCAGGTTGAACACAGCCTTACTCTTCTCGTGGGCTCTGATTATACGAAAAAAAGGGGGATGCCTTGACATGAAAAAAGTCAAGTCAGGTTTAGCTTAGAATAAAAAAATATCTGATATCCAATCCCGAAACAATTTTAACAATGAAGCTCCAGGTCGAGCTCCTTCGACATATCACTTACTCCGATGTATTATGTATATCCTTCGAAGGAGATCTCATGAACACTTATTATACACGTTTCACCCGTTTCTGTTTCATATGTATATATCGATCGTCTAGTTCAGGGCTTCTTAAACTTTTTCCATTTACGACCCCATAATATATTATAATATAAAGATATATAAATATTCTGTGATGATTTATTGATTAGGTAGCAATATATATACATACATATGAAAAAATATAGTTTTAGAATTTGTACAAAAATATTAAATCAAAAATTGTAGGACCCCATTTGGGGTCGCGACCCATAGTTAAAGAAGCCCTGGTCTAGTTCAATACTAGAACAAATAAACATATACTATTTTGAGATAATTGATAAGTTGCATATATAATAGCTTTTTTTTTTCCTTTTTCAAAACAACTTCAGTTCTGTACTGGAATATGATTTGTATTCTTCTTTCGTTAACAAGTCAGCATTTGTCAAATATAGATTCGAATAGTGAATAATATTGCAATACTTAACTTCAAAACGAATTTTCGCATTTGTTCCAGAATTGAACTAGACTATCGATATTCTAATGAATACAGGCGCCACGCAAAGCAGTGAGATATGGGTGCAGAGCACGGTATACAGACTACCAAGGTATGATCATCCGAACTGTCAAGTGCGTGTGACGTCATGCGAATCGATTCTTGAAAAGAGAAAAATAAAGTGCTAATACTTATGTAAAATTATTACGCTGGATCCGTTTAAAATACTGAAATAAGTACAATTTTAATTTCTTGCCATAATTACATATTGAATTTTTTAGTTTAAAGTTCCTTTCAGAGAAATCAGCTCGGATTAAAACAAAGTGCCATGAAGGTTTTATTGATAAAAAATGCAAAATAGGACTGAAATATCTGTAATTGGCATTCTTAACTGATTATTTGAGATCCTTTTATAATTACACCCCAGAGGAAACCTAAAGGGTATAGGGCAGACCGCTGCCAGTAGACCCATGTTTCATAATTAATTTTATATGTTACTGTAAAGTTTTTAGGCATAATAAATATGTTTTCGTTTTGATTACTTCAATGGGTTTCTTAATAGTTACTTTTATTTTATTCACTATAAGGCTTTCAAGTATTATGCTATCTTCAAAAAAGCTTCCCCATGAGTCCATTTACCCCATGCCTGGAGTGGATTAACTCAGTGGGTGGGGTTTTTTGATTATATCCATTTAATAATGTAATAACGATGCAAAAATTATTTCGAAATAAAGGAAATTCACAGTTTTTAAAACAATCTAAAGGTGGTCATTACCGCGATGCACCATTGTGCAGAGTTTAAAACATATATATAGCGATCTATGTACATATATGGTGCACGATTATCCATATACGCGTTAATGTCGAGATTTTAGCTAAGATGGGGATACGGCTGAACCAGGCCCATTCGTACATAAGAAAGTATCCAATTTAATTAGCTCATTTGAAGTTAAATTTATGAATGATAAAACTTTGATGATATGGGTGATTTTAATAGATCTCCAAGAACTTAGAAATATTAAAGATATTAAGTTAAGGGTTGTGTGGATGATCGGTGGTGAGTCCTAATAATTTTCTAGAATTTTCATGTATTTATATAGTGAAAGAGTGGGTTTTATAAAAATGTAGTTTTATTGGACATTACTTCACGGTAACTGCAATGCATAATTTTAGAGCATATATAGGGATCTATATTATGCCCCGAGTTTATTAGTAATTGGGGAGTCTGGAGATGGGTTGCTTAAGAGTGCTGTGGAGACAACTATGGGCTTTTCCGGACGTTTCGCTCCAGCTACGGAGCTCTTCAGCGGTGTTCCTCACTTTAAGCTTTGTCATAAACAACTTCTTTGTAGGCAGTTTCCATCACATCTTTAGATGTATTCGATCTTTCCGTTTTTCGTTTGTAGGTCCTCATCGTTGTAAATGTAAGAAAATCATATGATTAGTAGTCACCTATAACTTAAAAATCAAGCAAAATAAAAACGAAACATGGGGTCAGTTGACTCATAAGTCGTTTAACATCGGTACGTTGTGTGTCAATAAGCCCCAACCTGCCATTTTCTTTTTGAAACTCTCACGACAAAAGGCTATGCCAATCACAGGAAAATCAAGTTAGGAATACCATTAACCAATACATACACTTTCAATTAAAGCCACTAGACAACCCAACATCATGAGCGTGTAAGCTATAAGACAATTTAAATATCAAACAAATTTTTTACTCACGTGCTTGAAATTTCATTTTTTCCTACAACTACGTGAACGACGTGGCTAGCTTTGATGACTATTGCTACACTGAGGCGGATACCTCGACTGAATACACAGGCAAATTCATACAGCTTCTTTGTCGATATTTGCTTAGTTAATCGCATTGAGTCCACATACCCCTATAGTCAACTAACCCCGGTCTACCCTACTAAGTTTGTCATTCCGTTTGTAACACCTGGAAATAATGATTGTAGAGCAAAATGGATTGGACACCCATGCATAAAATTTAAAGTTATTTTAATTTTTCATGTCCGTCACGATAGCTCGAGAACGCGTGTACATAGAGAGCTGAAATTTTGCACATACTTAAGCTTAAAACAAAAATGTAAAATTAACTTCGAATATGGGTCAAATCTGTTAACTCCGTAGAGTTGTCATACAAAAATTTCATTTTTCACTACATATTTGAACACTGCTTGAGAACGCGTCGACATAGAGGGCTGAAATTGTGTACATATGATTTTCATAAAAATAGAAAATGTAATTTCAAAAGTGGACTAAATCGGCCAACCCCTTCTGGTGTTGGCATATAAAAATGTAAGATTTTTAAGTATCCTGTGAAAACGATCAGTCCTATACAGTTTTAATGTACTGAAAAGTTCTTCAGAATATGGAATCCTATAAAATTGGTTATAAACTTTTTTGCTGTTCGACGTACCGTTCTAGAGATATATTCAAAAACCTCTTAAAAAATCACACTTGCGCAGATAGGTGACCATACGAAACTACAAACGAGCATTCATCTAGGATATCTTAGACCAATTCTAGATTTTTTACTTGTTTCTGTAGTGAAATTAATTAATGGCAATGGTAATTTTCTCAAAGGCAAATTTGGAATGCATCATAACGAACTGTAAAAATGTTTAGTTAGTGGCAATTTAAAATGTGAAATACAATTCTAATAATCTTCCTTTAATTATATTTCATATGTGAATCGGAAAACATCAAAAAATCAAATCGAATATTCACTGGGAAACTTCCTTCTCTTAACTCCACTTGTATATCCATTCCCTTTACTTAATTAATTTCAAAGAAATGTGAAAATTGTACTTATTTTAACATTTTAAATTGATCCAGTAGAATAAATTTACAAACAAATTGGAACTTTATTTACTTGTTAGTCTGTATACTGTGGGTGCAGAAGTTACAGTTTGTGGAATTTTAGCAATAACTTCGAAATTGCTTCGGATTGTTTCTTGATAAGAATTTTTTTGGCAGGATATCAGTAACCCGGTATAAGCGCCTCGAAGTTGCTTTTTTCCGGAACATTTAGAAATTTTCTTGCCAGGTTATAACCACATATTGTCATAAATTGCTTTTGCGAGAATATTTAAGCCTCTGGCGAGGGCAGAATTTCCGGAAACGAGGTGAATCTTTGTGACAGCTTTGTTCATTCACATTAATATTTTACAGTATATGTATGTAGCTTTAGAAATGCAAGAATGAACCTGAGTAAAATAATTGTTCTTCGATGGGCTAATGTGGTTCGGATTAGGTTCGGTTTTGCGAAATATAAACCCGGATCACTTTTTCAAATCTTTTTAACTTTTTATTCAACCAAAGAAAGCTATCATTGCGAGGACTAGCGACACAACTCCTTTCACACCAACGAGCTAGATCTCAGCGATAGGTACATGCTTATCTGAACCAAATAAAAACATTTGGGAAAAATCTGAACATGGTATAAATAGAGTTCCCCAATTGTATTGGCTAGTAACAATGGTGGACATGCTACGATTATGTGTTAATTCAATAATTCAATGTGTACCAGCTCCGACTTATTTTTCCAATTTGAAAGTTTGTCTTACTGACCATCGTTTATATCGAATATAAATTTTATATATCGACGTTGAAAGATGTCGAAAAAGTAGTGACGCACGTGTTTTAAATGTTTCGGCTATAGCAAGGGTGTCAAACTCAAAGGCTAACTTGGGCCAAACAAAAAAGGTTTAACTTTAGGTGGGCCGCAAAAAAAATCATTTATTCAAAGAAACGTAGGTTTATTTCGAATAATACATTATAATAAACATGTATAAAAGAACAAAAAAAAATTTAATGTTTACGGCCCGACACTTGACATCTCTTCACTCACTATCTTTCCTATTTCGGGAGAAATTTTGTTTGCAGTAATCACTAACCCAAGGTGAGCGTCATTAATACTGTTTCCAACAGGAGACTTATTTCCTTTCATAACTGAAAAAAAACACCTCGCACCGATAAGTAGGTACTTCCAAACATAGAAATAATTTCATATGCGAACTTGCGAGTATTTTCAAACCTGGCTGGTAAATATTTGTAATATTAGGCAGACCCACTTCAATTTTGCCTTCAAATTTGAGTCGCACTGAATCTCGATTACCTGCATTTGCATATGGCTGGGTACTGAGTCTATATTTATTGAGAAAATCGAAGAAAACAAACAAAAAGAATTAAAATCTTTAAATCTTGTTTCAAATTCAGTTCTAAGAGTTGGAATTCTTTCTACGCATTTTTGATACGATGCAGTATCACTTAAACTTGAATTATTCATGTTGCACGTCGGGAAGTGCGTTAAATCTTCATTTTTCAGTTCCTTTTCCAAAGAACTAGCTTTAATATACTTTAATTATGTCAAGCATATTCGTAATGATCTGATCTTTTCCTTGTAACGATACATTTCAATCGGTTAAGTGTTTGGTTATATCAACCATGAAAGATAAGTCTTGCAAACATATTGGATCGGAAAACAAGCTTGTGGCTTGATTTTTAGTTTTTAAAAACTGACATACTTCTTCTTTTAAATCCCAGAATTGTTTGCTTGGAGCAAGATAACCTACGTACTTCGGTATAATAGGACAAACCTGAATATGCACTATCTACCTCATTTAAGAAAGAAGTGAATTGTCGCTGATTTAGGCCTCCAGATCTTATAAAATTTATAACTTTTTTTTTATATGACAAAACATTCTCCATGTTTATTACTTCTTGATGTATAATACAATGCGTATGATGAATTTTTGAACCATCACTTAGTTTGTTTTTCGTAGTAATGCTACGAAACCGTTGTTTTTTCCGGCCATTGAAGAAGCGCCATCTCTAGCTACAAAATTTAATTCTGACAGAGGTAGATTGTATTTCTGCAGAAGTTTAAAAACACAATTAAATATATCTTGTACTGTAGTAGTACCATACATCGGTATTAGTTCCAATATTTCCTCAAAAATGTTAAAATCGGTGTCGCAAGCACGATGAAACAAAGCTAATTGAGCTATGCCACAAATTGCAATAAATTGGCGGCCAAGTCAGTAACTCTTTCCGCAAATGTATTTCGAGGCAAAGAAATTGTTTGAAAAGCCTTCAAATTTCCAGGACAAGCAATTTCTCCAGCTTTTCATTTCTCAGTAAAAGGCTTCGAGTGTTTAGTTATCAACTCAGACAAGACGTAGTTTGCATGTAGCGCCGCTTCACTTTCTTGCAATACTTTACTAAACATTAACTGTTGTTTTTTCAGACCTAACTGGAGCTCTTTCAACTTTTCTTGTCTCATTAATCCTTCGTAATTATTACATTTTGATTGATGTTGTAGTAGTGACGTTTAATATTATATAACTTTGGTACATTAATAACATTTTTACATATCAAGCAGATTATTTTATTTTCGATGTTCGTCAGCGATTTTTCGTTCAGTTTTACTACCATGGCTTCGATATAGACATACTGCAAACGACTGGAATAAATAAGCAGTTGTTAACAGAAAATAATAAAATGTCAATGTTTTTTCTTGAACATTAACTAACCAGACAGAGAATAACACAAATCAATAAGCGTGATATGAATTAAGCAATAATCCTACGTCTTATTTTCCGAAAGCAAAATTTTTTCTGTTACGTGCACCATACTGAGACCCAGCCATATTACGGAAGATTTAAGGAATAACTTAGACCAGTGTTGGGCATTAATCGATTAAATTTTTTAATTAGATTAACGATTGAAAATTATGATTGAAAAATTAATCTCAAGAAAGTAATCGTGATTAATTTAATCGATTGATCAATTTAATCGTCAATCGAGTATAATGAAGTTCAATCGACGGGTATTAATCGTTATTTACTCCTTAGTTTTTAATCGTTAATCGTATATTTTTCGATTGATTTGTTAATTTGAAAAAGTGAATGAGGTATTGGTAGCTCAAGATAAGTTTATTAGTTATTAGTAAAAAATGAAATAAAATAAAATAAAAACAGTGAAATAACTATGAAAACACTATTAGAAATAAAAACCAAAATTAAAAATTGAAAGTTAAATAAAATAATTAGTGGAGATTAAAATAAATTAATCATTTTTGAAAACGATTAAGCGACTAACGATTGATCAATCGTTAATCGTGTTATGCGATTACATTTTATGCTTAATTAATCATTAATCGTTTCACATGATTTCTTTAAACGATTAAATATTTAAATCATTGTTCCTGATTGATGATTGATACTTTTAATCGTTAATATAATTAAATTTTGCCCAACACTGACTTAGACGGGATAAGTCTCTAGTACAATCTTGTTCAAAAGTTTATTCACATGCGATTTAATTTTTTACAAATCGTCACATATTGTTGCACTCTGACTCAAATTTACGTTAATTAGTTGTTTTTACAGTTAAATACTATTAATTATTTAACAGAACATCTTATTAATAATCTATATCTTCAGCTTTTCGTTCAACAGCAAATTTCTGTTTATTAACAGTTTATTTAACAGTTGTACATTTAATCAACATTTCTGAAAGCAAATACAAACAAAATGTATTTTTTTAAATTATTTCAACATTTTTCATCTGTGAAAAAGTCAGTAGCCTAACTTTGACATATTTTAGATATTATTTATGCTTAAATACCGTATTTACCTAATTGTGATATATTCAAAATAAATATAAGCATTTTATTTAATAATAGCAAAAAAAGAGTATAATTAAAAACGTTTAGCAAATTCTACCTATTTTATTTTTATTCTGCTTCGGTTTGTTAATTTATTATATATTATTGTGTGCATTGTGTTCATTATCGCAATAGTAATCACTACCGCGGTAGCGATAATCGCTTTTTGTTTTTCGTTATTAGACATATAAACTCAAAAACGACTATAGTAAAATGTGAGCTTATTTTCTGTACGCGTTCTCAGGTTATCCAATACAGGGTGTCCTGTAAGTGGTGTAAGATTCGAAGGCTACGGATAGTTATGAATGGGAGGGGAGAATCCTAACGGTTTGTTGAGGCGTAGCTTGAAAACGGAGAAGAGAATGAAAAAAAATTATAGGCCACTAGAAAGGTCCAACGATTATCTATCCACTAAAGTTTAAATCATCATCATAGGGTGTAACGTTCCGAAGTTACAGGGCGATCTGTAAAAGCATACCCAATATCTTTTAGTCCCGCTATCTCGCAAACCGTTAGGATCCCCCCCCCCCCATACAATGTTTTGCTCGTCTAAGCATGACTTATCCGTAGCCTTTGGATATTAAACCACTTACGGAACACCCTACATCCAGAAGAGCAGAAGTACAAGAAAAAGTCGATTTCATTTTTATGTATGTACGTACGTACGTATATAATGCACACAATTTACTTTTACTAGTTAATAACGTTTTTTTTATGCTACAAACGTTAATACAAACCCAAACACCCTCCATATAATTCCACCCACGCAAGAGTATAAAAATCACAACAAAGTGAGCAATGAAGCCTAAATCAGGCAGTAGTCAAACAAAAAGAAGTGCGCATGAGTTGCTTAAGCGGGATAAAATGATTTTGTTATACACTTGAATCGATAAAGTAGACAGACAAATTTCAATACAGGTTAACGCTTTATTATAAATATAAATAATAATATTTAGGTTTTATTATTAGTATTTAGAAGGTCAGGCGCAGCTTTGAAATCTATGTTCTTCCCAAAATGTTTCTTACCAAATAAATAATCAGCCGTACCGGGAAATTCGATCGAATCGACTTTTTTCATAGATCTTTTTTTACTAGTATTTTATTTATTAATCACATCGAATATTCTTCAAAAACAGACGAAAATGACATTTAATTTAATTTGGAAAATCTTTGATTAAATTAATCGGTAGAAAATGCTCCATGAAAAAAATCGATTCGATTGAATTTAGATCGTATCGAATTCCCCGGTAGGGCTGAATATTATTGTTTTATTTTAAACTGTGATACCAACTCAATAACATTGCAGCTAAACTAATATTCATAACATCTGCACACGCGTAATCAGCTAGCATCAGAAAATATGAAAATCTTTCGATGGCGTATACTCATTGCCATAATCGCAATAGTATACATAAATATACGAGAATGTAGTACAATACTTTTGACTTCCTGGTATCGTGTTTATAATTATTTAAATGTAGCTCAGGGACCAAAGATGACCAACAAGTGAAGGTTATTGTGAATAGCCAGAATAAATCGGACTGGTTTAAAATTCTACCTGAATGATTTTGAAAATTTATCAAATTACTAAATATTTGTTTCTTTGTTCATTATATCTCAGAAGCTTAGTTATTTCTATTTATGTAAAACATGTCATGTGTTATATATGTATGGATGTTATTCTTTTATTTTATGCTTTACAGATTACTACATCTACCGCAAAAAAATTATGGGAGAAAAGTGATGTGAAAGGACCAAGTGGGGGTGGACCATTAAATCCTCTTCATATTCCTGGAGTAGCAGATCATACCGTTTGGAAGGATTCGACATGGTCAACACAAGGCGAAACAATTTTAGTCCCACCAAGGCCAAGAACATTTCCACAAGCCCCCGATACCAACCAAACCGGAAGTACTGGAATATTAAGGTGAGTAGGAGCGAATTCATGTAAATTCAGAAAGCAATATTAAAACAAAATATTGCTTGCTTTCTCTCTGCACAGTCCAAGAGATTCAACAAGCGGTTTAGGAGTGAAAATGGTTGAATACGTTCTTGGTGGATCTCCGACGAACAAAGAAAGTCCACTTTCAAGTCTTGAGCCACGTTTGCGTGCTCTAAAGTTTGATGACGGCAATAAGGTGAGTTTTTCTGTAATATTTATTATGTATTATTATTATAAACGAAGGCTCGTTTCCGTTAATTTTTGTGAATATTAATGTATGTACGTATGTATATATTTACGCTAAAGCATGAATGTATGATTCTGAACTTCGTGGTATTAAGAATCTTTTTCAAATATGTCAGGATTTGACCGCATTTCCTTTGGATTTTTTTATAAGCAAATATATACCAACTTTGCAATTATATTTGACATTTGTTGGAAAAAAGGGGGGTTACTCTGATCGGATACGTCTTCGCAGAGAAGTATCGCAGTAATACAATTGTTGCTAACTTCATAAAGCTCTCGAGAGTCTCCACATGGCGGTCCCTCTTAAAATAGAGCGAAATGTCTAGCGTTTAAGACACGTTTTCTGCCGCTGCGAACCAGCAATTGCAACCTCGGAATTGGATTCTTTTAACAATGACGACCCTTATTTTTCATGTAAAGACAAGATTAGGACAATGAAGTTAGAACTCTATTTCCTAACAGACGGTTGAATGAAGTCATTAGAGAAATGAGTCGTTACAACATCATGGTTATGGGACAAATGGCATAAATCCATATTTTTGCACGAGGACATTCTGAAAATCCTACATATCCTCTTGTACATCGGTACTGAACCGTGAAGTTGTAGAAGTATCTGTGATTTGGAATTCTGATTCAGCTCCCGAGTTGTCTACATATTCATTTGTAATTACGGTACGTAGCTATGATTTTATTTCTCAATTGCTCCGTTGAAAGTATTGCTGTCATGCTTTGTTGATTTACTGATTTATTGAATTTTGATTTGATTAGTATTATAAAAACTTTCTGACGGATTTTCATGTTCACTTTACGTTTGAGCCACGAAAAGACTTTCGACTCTGGTAACAATTGAATAACCTCCCCATTTGATACTGATCCATGGGGAAATATATGGTCCAGCTTATCAACTTGTAGAACCACCAACCTCTTTATAAAAGAATCCGAAACAGAAACTGCTAAATATCTACTCAGTTTGGGTAGAACAGATCGTAGGGTTCTGGAAGGATTAATTGTGGGCGAAATACATGCAACTATCATGGGTGTCCTCGGTGATCTGATTCGCTTGGATGGTAAGCCCCGTATTTTCTCTGTCAGTGTCCTACATTCTTTCATGTTATCATTCTGCTCTAACCGAAATCCTTTCGAGAGAGTTCCCTTATGTATACTCCGCCCCAAGTTTTAGGACCTTTTTATACCATAGATAAAATTATCGGGTATACTAAAATTGTCATTCCGTTTGTAACGCACAGAAATAATGATTGTAAAGTAAAATGGATTGGATACAATATTAATATAATAATATTAAAAGTTATTTTTATTTTTGCATGTGTGTCTGCCTGTCTGTCCGTCTGTTCCTCCTCATGATAACTCCAGAGCGCGTTGACTTAGATAGCTGAAATTTTGCACGCGGGGTTTTTAAAAAAAAAGAGTAAATTTAAGTTCGAAATGGGAATAATCGGGCATCTCCTTCGTAGGGCTGCCATACAAAAATTTCGTTTTTTAATATATATTTGGATACTGCATGAGAACGCATCTACGTAGAGAGCTTAATTTTGGTACGTGGTGTTTTCATAGCAATAGTAAATGAAATTTGACTAAAACTGAAAAACTAACTTCTTGGTGTTGCCATACAAAATTTGGTTTTTTACGAACGATCAGTCCTAGACATTGTTATTGTACTGAAAAGTTCTTCAAAATATGAAATCCTATAAAGTTTGTTATAATCATTTTTGGTGCGAAGAATCACTCAAAAATTTAACTTCTACAAATGGGTCACCATACGAAATTATATACGGGCATTCATCTGGGGGTATGATTAGAACTGGTCTTAGACCAATTCTAGCTTTTTTACTTCTTATTACTATTATTGTGGCGAAATTAAAAGCGGTTTAAAGGTGAATTATATTGGATATGCTTCAGGCAAGTTTAAGTCTTGCATGCTGGTGTGGGAGTATAATAGTAGTTATCTAATTTTTATTTATGAATTTCGAGATTCCAAGTTCTTTCAGAATATAAGAACTTTAAAGATGAGTAATAAATAATATATAACACAAGAGAGAGCATATTATTATTTCAAAGAAATATTATCAATAGCAAATACAGACTGTCCAATTTCGGATTGCTTAAACTTGATATTTAACAAAATCACAGGAATTCATATTATATTTAATATTAACTAATATGGTTCTCTTTTTAAAAGCAATAACTATAAACAGGATCTAAAATTTTTTTTTTAATTTTTGTAGACGCGCGATGATAAAGAAAAAGCGAATTCTCCGTTTGACACAAATGGTTTAAAGAAAGAGGATCAGGTGAACGCGAATGGAGTGGTGGTCAATGGAATTGATGATGACAAGGGTTTCAAGTAAGTACGAAATCGAAAGTGCAATAAATTTCTACAATATTTAATTTTTTTTAATATTTGTTAAATGATAAGCGTTTTATATCCTGATATTGCGATAAACATACATACATATATACATAATTCCGCATATGGTTCATATTGCACAAAGATAATTATAACAAAATCGACGTAAATAGGAAAGAATGTTCCTATGGTACAATATAATTAACTTGAAAAAGAGTTGATACAGTTGACGACCACAGAGAACCTTGAAGAAACCAGTTATGACGATCTAATGTCAATGCCACACAGGAAAACGTGCTTCTCGTAGACATTGTCTCTATCAGTTGCTTTGATGGCTCTTATAGTTCCTACTGCTGTTTACGATCTCGCTTAAATTCTCTTTCTATTTTCTCGTATTTATGTATACTTACCTTTCTTCTTGTCTTCAGAGAGAAGTCTAGCAAACTGCATATTATGTAGCTATAAATTCACAGTGTGCTTGAGTTATTATGGTGATATTTTGCTTGCTTTTCATGGAATTAATCTTATACTAAATTTGTGTCTGCAAGTTTCAGCAGCGCGAACCTGGCGGTGTAGTCCGTTCAAGCTCGATGGTCTATCTACCAAATTTGGCGTAGTCAAGCCTGACTGATCTCTGCCGCCTGTTGTGTTTTGTTCTTCTCGTTGCAATACTGTGACGATATTCCGTGGTATGATGCAACCTGATTTACATATGGACTTGTTGGCTTAAAAATATATTTCTTAAAGAAGTCGTCCGAAATATTCCATATTTCGAAATTGAAATGTTTAGTAATGAAATTTTTTTAGGTCTACAGATTCTTCTATCGTTATTGTGAATACTTTCCGCAAATAATCAAAGAATATGTCTTCCAACTATACATTTTATATGCATCTGTATATGTCTTTTTTTTTTGTTTTGACAATCCGCCACAAAAGAATGGAGCCATCACTAAAATTACGACTTTTTAACTTTCTTATAGATAAGATATAAGATGTTTATTATACGAGGCGTATCTTTTTAAAAGCGGATATTCAAACTGACAGGAGCAATACCAAAATTTTAGAAAGAATATAATAACTTATTTAGAATAGTTTGTTTTTAAAAATTATAATTATAATATAATTTATCGTTACTTTGAGTATTACAATAGAGAATTAGATTTCATGCTTAACTTAAAAAAATGGAAATTGTAAACATCCCCTTTTGAAAAGACAGTATGTTGATTTACTTTTTTAATAAAAAGTGGTTATAGCAAGTTCAACATAATTAATAGTTGAAACAAAGAACAATTAAAGATAGTGGTAGATATATATTTTAATTCACAACTATTGTTTAACAATAAAAAATAATTTTGATAGCCAATTGGACTGACATTTTTATTAATGACTTGAAAAATGAGATTTGTAAAATTGAAGATCCTAGATCTTCTCAAGCTTCTAAAAGTGAAATATTTGTTAAATTTACCTTATTATTGTGTTATTGTTAATACGACGTGCAATTAACCCTACACATTTTTATAACGGTTATAATCTAGCGCGAGTATAGTGCCAATCAAGTTAATTTTATGTCGCGTGAATCATTGTTTGATATCGTTAGTCAAACTCCGGAAAATTGGCTTATTCGATTATCCAGATCTTAGAATTAACGCCCTAAATTGAAAAACAGGTAACCCTTGCATAATGCTGTTTCGATATAACGTGATTTACAAATTGTTAGAAATTCGTAGACTTGAATAAAACTCACCTCGGATAACGCGAAAACTGGAAAATAATTTGAAAATAATTGACAATACTATAATATTTTTATTGTAAACTGGAGGTTTCCGTGTGTTTACTATTGAAACAGTATATGTGCATAATATATATGTAGCTGCCAATGTTTTTCTTACGGTTGAGCGTACATCTTTCATGTTTGTTTAGTATCCTCTTAAATACAGATTAAATTAATATTACATTTTAAATCAGAGTTTATTTTTAAGTTAACAAGCTGAAAATTTCAGTTTTTTCTTAGGTAAATTATATAAATAAATTATTTTGATGGAGAACATTAAATTCTCCGTAATAAAAATATTGCATGGTTGGCCTGCAATATTAGTAGTTACACTATACAGGTTCTAGCTCACTTTTTCCATACAAAAAGTGTCGGGAAAATTCCAACTATTTTGGTGGTTTTGGACCACTGGGGATTCCGTCTAGTCTACACAGGAAAATATCGAGGATCAGCGCACAATGCTTGTAATCTCATGTATCAAGTTTGCTCCATAGTTCCAGTCATTTTTCAAAATTTATCTGGATATGATGCCCACTTTATTATTAAGGATATAGCTACATCTTTCCCAGGAAAAGTTGATCTATTACCAATAAACAAGGAAAGATATATCTCGTTCACCAAGCACATGGAAGGGCCTGCCTGGGGGAATTCCTTTCCTACCGTCTGGCTGACCACGGGATGTCGTCATCTGGTTGGCTGATCAAGCTCTTCTTAGCTGATTTTTTAATAAAATAATGTTGGATTTTTTTTTTTTGCTGGAATCGAACCGAACACGCTTGGTTTTGTAAAATCCGAGGTGCTCTACCATGAGACCATGGAGGTGTTGTGTGAATATTCTTTAAAGTTGCTATATGTAGAGTTCTGGACCAGAGTTTTTTATCTAAAACTCTCACCTGTAGATGGCGCCAACATCTCTAGGTGGTTCGAGTACATACTAAATATGCGCTTGTGTCTTGGGTTACTGGTTGATGTCTTGGATGCATCATTGAGTTTTGACTGGCTTATGCCTTGGATCACCATTGAGTCTTGACTTGTTTAGTCTTCGATGTGTCATTTGGTCGACTGCGCCCTAGTTGCATTAGCCGATACTACCAGCACGCTCCGGTACTACGGCTTTCTTGGATGTGTGGTACGGTCCTCTTGAATGTGTGAAGCTTTTTGCTTCACTTTTGCCCACACGTAGCAGCATGCTACGGTTTTCTTGGAAGTGGGAAGTTTTTCCTTCACTTTTGCCCACACGTGGCTGCATGCTACGGTTTACTGTGCCCCCACGTGGGAACAAAGTACGGTTTTTTGGATGTATGAAGCTTTTTGCTCCACTTGTGCCCACACGTAGCAGGAAAATGCTACGGTTTTCTTGGATGTGTGGTGCGCCTAAATGTAGGCTTTTGTTGTTTTCAAGTGTTGCGCCTGGTTTTGAATTAATATTAGTAATAATTAATAGTTAATAGTAGGAAATTTTTGTTTATGCCAATAGATTCTAGATGGTGGGTATGTGGGGGGCGGGATAATAAAGGTAGGGAGGGGGGGGTAATGAAATTTTCATCAGAAATCCTCTACAGGCTTTGGTTTTCGAGATATTAGCGTATTAATAATTTAAGTTATTTTTGTTCATGGCAATGGATTCTAGGTGGTGTGGGGTGGGATGGGGAAAGAAATTTTCATCAGAAATCCTCTACGGGCTTTGGTTTTCGAGATATTAGCGATTTTACCTTTTCAGGTGTAATCAATATTACTAATAATTCAAGTTACCCTGGGGAGTTGTAGATATCAGCATGACGTCATCTTGGATTTGCTGTTTTCTTACCTGAATATTTCTTAGCGAGGAATTTGTAGATATCAGAAGTTCTGGATCACTTTCTATGGGGGTTCTTGGTATCAAATATTAAATGTTTACCAAACATTAGGCATGCTTCCCCTGTTTATGATGTAATTTGATATCACCGCTGTAAACAAATTCGTATTTAAGCTGAATGGTTCATACACATCCGTGTAAACTTCCTGTTTACAAATTCGCATTTTAGCTGAATGAGTCATGCACACCTGTGTAAACAAATTTGAGCTATATCAGCACATTTATTTTTTTCATGTAATTTGATACCACACTTGCTGTAGGCAGCCAAACATTTTATTGTTTCAAGAATTTTACTGATCGAAACGTTTCATTGGAATTCGCATAAAGTAAACAAATTTTCACATTTTCTTGTATGCATTCATGTAAACAATCTCATTTGCAAATTCGACCAGCAGAATGAAGTAATCAAATTAATTTGAATGATTTTTTTTATCGTGTAATTCGATATCATCTCAGCCTGTAAGCAAATTCGTTGGAATTCATCCTGTGCAATGATTATTATAGCAGCAGGATCATTCATGTTTACAAACCGTTCCTATAAAAGCCCAAGCAAACTCTTGGGGAGCATCAGTCAGTTTTAGTGAGTCTCAGTGATAGTTTAAAAACATAAATAAAAATGACAACCGCGCTATGTAATAAAAGTTTTTCAGTAATTAAAAACTTGCGGAAGGATGTGTTGAAGTGTTTAACAAATTCAGAGAATAAAGACTATATTGTTAAAAAGTGCAACAGAAACATATATAAATTTCAAGTTGCATTTCGGAAGTGCAATAAGAGTGCTACGAAACGACATTTCGAGTGCTGTCTCGAGCAAATTAAAGCATTGAGAGCACTATTGAGAACTCCCCGTCGAGGTGGAAGAATTACTCGCGTAAGAAGAAGTGATTTTGTAAAGTGGGAGGAAATAAAGACAGCGTTCGCAGACAGAATTCGACAAGGTGTTATTGCAAATTTAAAACATATAGATCCGAAGCTATTTATGAAAGACGCTGCCAAATTATTTACGCGTCTTGCTAAAAATACTTTAAAACAATATTTTAATATTAAAGTTTCTACATTTGGAGGAGTGGTTTAAATCAAACATTTTGGATCCAATACACACTCAGCTGGAAGAATTCCAGGAAAAAGACAGTGGCTGGGCACTGCACTCGATAATACATCTAGCAGTACACATCAACAAGTTTGAACAGCTTCGAGGATCTTCGTATATACCTCTACCAAAGGAGATTGCATCAAAGAAAGCTTGCATTAATTTGAAAAATAAAGATTAAGCATGCTTCGAATGGACCGTAACATCAGCGCTATATCCTGCAACTGCCAACTCTGATAGGACCTCATCATATCCACATTATTCAACTGTACTTAATTTAATTGGAGTAACAGTTCCCATGACGTTTAGCCAGATTAAACAATTTGAAGACCACAACGATTTATCAATAAACGTATTCATCCTAGAGAAAGAGCGTTTCTTCACCACAGTTCCAGTTAGACTTACGAAACACAGGATGGAGTGACATGTAAATCTCTTAATGCTACAAGATGGCTATGATAATACAAAGGCTGAAGATCATATGGATGACGATGATGATGATGATGCTGGCAGATATCATTTCTGCTGGATTAAGATCTTTCGCGCCTTGTATCAAAACAAACTTCAAAATGTAACTATACAGTGTATATATGCGACAGATATTTGCTCTACTTTTACTCTGAAGAAAAATTAACATCACACACTCCTGAATGCGAGAAGCAAAATGATTGCAGAATTAAGTTTCCCTCAGAGGAAAAGTAATGGTTAAGAATTATAACCATAAGAATCCAGTCCCGTTTTGTGTATATGCCGATCTTGAGTCAATATTGAAGCCGATTCAGGGAAACGATCAAAATACACAGCGAATCCAGGAACATGAAGTTCACAGCATAGGATTCTATTTCCACTGTAAACATGATGCTAAGCTCTTATATTACAGAGCATATCGAGACAAGAATTGTCAACAATGGTTTGCATAAGAGTTACAAAAAATTGCATCCATAGCTGTATAGGAAAAGCTGAACATCAGGCCAATGCAACCCCTGACTAAAGAGGAACGGCGTTCGCATATGGAAAATACTTGCTGACATATATGTGAAAAAACGTTTACAACCGATGAGGAACGAGTTCGGGACCATTACCACTTAACAGGAAAATATCGAGGATCAGCGCACAATGCTTGTAATCTCATGTATCAAGTTTGCTCCATAGTTCCAGTCATTTTTCAAAATTTATCTGGATATGATGCCCACTTTATTATTAAGGATATAGCTACATCTTTCCCAGGAAAAGTTGATCTATTACCAATAAACAAGGAAAGATATATCTCGTTCACCAAGCACATGGAAGGCAGCCACATAAAATTCAGGTTCATCGATTCTTTCCGTTTTATGGCAGAATCCTTAGATAAGCTATCATCATTGCTGCCGATGGATAAACTAAATACTACAAGATCAGTATGGCAGGGATTGTATGATGATGACTTTAAACTACTGTCTTCCCGTATGAACTTGCCAACACAGGAAGCGTTCTACAATAAACTGACTGACAGTCAGTCTCCTGAGGATTACAATCATGCTGAAAAGGTTTGGCAAAAATTTGAAATACAAACTCTTGGTGAATATTCAGATCTATACCTTAAGACTGATGTTCTCCTATTGGCCGATGTGTTTGAGAACTTTCGAGAAGTGTGCATGAAGACATACAATTTAGATCTAGCACATTATTACACCATGCCAGACCTAACATGGGATGCTATGCTAAAATACACCAAAGTGAAACTAGAGCTGATAACCGACGGAGATATACTGCTATTCATGGAGAGAGGCATTCGAGCTGGTATAAGTCAATGCTCGAACAGATATAGTAAAGCAAATAATAAATATATGGATGATTTTAAGCCTGACGAGAAAGAGAAATACCTGATGTATTATGATGTGAATAACTTTTATGGGTGGGCCATGTCACAACATTTACCAACTGGAGGATTCAAATGGATTGATGCTTACAATATCGACGTTTTCGAAATTTCTGATGATTCACCAATTGGATACATATTCGAAGTGGACTTGGACTATCCTCAACATCTACATGATAAGCATAAGCATTTACCGTTGTACTCTGAGCATGCAGCACCACCTGGAGCAAAATTAGAAAAGCTTTTGACAACATTACACCCTAAAACTAAATATGTTATACACTACCGAAATTTGCAGCAATGTCACTTTAAGTGAGAAATGACGTTTCGACACAAAAATGGTATTATGGTTGTCGTTTAAAGTGACTTTTGGCGAAAACATACGACTTTGGACGTATTACTGTTGTCGTATTAAGTAGAAAAATGTCGATGTGAGTGACAATTTTACTCACTTGGTTTTCGTAAGTGACAGATGTTATATGTGTGTAAGGAAAAGGAAAATGCAAGCAGAAAATGATAAATTTTATAATGGCTTTCTAAGTTGATTTTTATAAATTAAATTATTTTTTTTGCAATTTTAGTGTAAAAATTACAACAAAAAACAATTTGAAGTCATGATAGATTTTATGGTGAAGCATCCTGTTATAGCTAAATGGCTAAAATACATCACGTTTATATATTTTTTTCTTTAAAATACTTTCAAAAATAACAACAATATCACGAAATAAGACAAACCTCACTTTTGTCTACACCCTGACGCATGCCCTGATGCTATCTGGCACTTTAAGTGACAACTATAATAAGGCTTCGAAGAAAAATGTCACGTCACACCGTTCGACAACGACAATACGAAAAGTGAAGTGAAGTGAGAGTGATTGCGAAGCTTGTCACTTTGGTGAGTCGACAACTGTAATAAGGGTGATGGCCTCATCCTGAAAAAAGTGCACCGGGTTCTTCAATTCAACCAATCAGCTTGGCTTAAACCACATATTGACTTAAATACCACCAAACGGAAGCAGGCTAACAGCGATCATGAAAAGGACAGCTATAAGAAGATGAATAATTCAGGTTTTGGTAAGACCATGGAAAATGTTCGCAAATATAGCGATATAAAACTTTGCGTAAAGTGGAAAGGTCGCTATGGTGTAAAAGCTCGGATTGCGGCACCCAACTTCCACAGTGCAACGATATTTGATGAGAATTTAATTGCTGTGGAATTAAGGCGACTCAAAATCTTATTCAATAAGCCTCTCTATATTGGAATGGCAGTTATGGAAATTTCAAAGATATGCCTGTACGATTTCCACTACAGTTTTATGCAGCGTGAATTTGGAGATAAATGTAAAGTCATGTATACAGATACAGATTCTCTAATATATGAACTTGAAGA
The DNA here is from genome assembly GCA_963924295.1 of Dioctria rufipes. NCBI lineage: Eukaryota > Metazoa > Arthropoda > Insecta > Diptera > Asilidae > Dioctria > Dioctria rufipes. The sequence continues at coordinate 124,447,702 of OZ002741.1, read as the reverse complement.
GAAAAATGCATATGAGTTTATGGCTGAAAATATAAACAAATTTGATACAAGTTATTACCCAGAAAATAATCAATTCAACTTACCGCTCATGAATAAAAAGGTTCCTGGTTTAATGAATGATGAGCTTAATGGGAAAATCATGAGTGAATTTGTAGGCTTGCGCTCGAAAATGTACAGTCTGCGTAGATGGTAAAACTGTAAAGAAAGCAAAAAGAGTAAAGACAAATGTAGTCCAGAGGCATATCAATTTCGAAGACTACGTCGAATGTTTGAATAACAAGCGAATATTAACTGCTAATCAGAGCTCCATACGATCGCATAACCATAATGTCGATCAACTAAAAGAAGATTGCATTGAGTCAATATGATAAAAAGCGGTATATTATGAGTGGGACAACGGATACTCTACCATAAGGACATTACTCTATTCAATCAGAACAGCAAGGAGCAGACGCAGAAAACATATAATCTAAGGCTAGTTTAAGATATGTATTGTAAATAAAAATTGTATTATAGCTAAAGTACCATTTAATGAAATAGTTTGTTTTAATTGTTCTAAGATATACATTATTGTAAAATAAAGAAAGTATTATTACAGTTATAGGGAAAACGATTTAAGGAAGGCCAACCATTGAATGATACACTAAGACTTAAATGTTAATATTTTTCAATTTATAATAAATCTATAATGATATTTTATATATGGTATTCTTTTTATTTAATTTCCCTACTAAGTCCAGAGCTCCCGAATAATATTTGCCCACTAAAGCGAGCTCCTAATCGGGAGGTTGAGCGTTTTACCCAGAATGCTAGGGCGGCTTGAGAAAAAACATTTACACGTGGGCTCGACCTTGACCCCTGACATCACCTTTGAAACCGGAAGGGCGTCAGGTCTTTGACCTTCATCCGGAAGTGTGTCTTGGAGGCTACAACCTTGATTCCCTATAATCAAGCACGTAACAGGGAATAAGTCAAAAATAAGTCTGATAACTGCTTAACAGCCAGGGAATGACTCTCCATTTCACTCAAGCTAGAATCTTAAAGTTACGCTCTTAACGCAAGCTTTGGGTACACTAGAATCAATTTTAGTAGGTGAAAAGAAATTTTTCGAAACTGGGTTTCTTGAAGAAAAAAATTTTTTTTCCGTAATCTAAGAAATAATGTAGCAAGTGTTGTACCATTTTAGAATCCGTATTAAATGCGTCAACTTTTAAAGTTACTTGCCAGACTGGCGTAGTACATTTTGTTTTTTTTTTGGTACAGTCAGTTAAAGTACAACGAATTATTAATTTTATATTGTTGGTTCGGCAAAATGTGTTATTTTCTTCCAAGCTGGAGCAGTTGGCTTAGAACTTAAAGCAACAGGTTACATAAGCACTATTCGGGATTACATAAGAAAAATAAAATTGAAAAAAAGTAGTTTTGTAGCAACAGGAGCTAAAAAACCATCACAAGGTGTACATTTTCTCGAAAACAAAAGAAATGCCTATAATTTGAAAAATACATGACTTAGATTTTTTTTTATATTTTTCTGGTAACTGTTACGATTTGGTCTATCACCCGGTTCCGGCTTGACGTCGACTTACGGGACACCCTGTATATATTTTTTTTGTTCTATTAGCTATTTCTGTTGTAAAGTAATACAATGCCTTAATTAATTAATCAAAACTATTAAACTTGGTGCAAGAAAGAAAATTTAAACGTTTTTTTTTTTTTCATTCTATTCCCTAAAGTAATATGAAAAAACAATGATGGAGAAAAAAAATTAAATTTAAAAGTTATCCTACAAAATATTTTCATAATTATAAATTGAGAGAAAGGGAATTTTCCTTGCATGCATTATTGGTTGGTGGTACTATATAGAGCGTTACAGCATAAAAATTTTTCTTCTTATTATCTGCAGTTCGCAGAGGTTATTATCGGAAGTTTATGTTAAACAATGGATGAATCACGCGACATAGGTACTGGGAATGGTCTTCTGTAATGCAATTAGCCAGTTTCTCTGTCGTTAGATCTTAATAAAGCTCTTTACTGTAATTGATGACCAGGTAGTCGATTGATGGTTGTATGAAGGTTAATACCTTATGAAATACCGTAGATAAGGGTATAACTTTGTACAGTTGATAATTTTCCTGATACGGTAGAGCAATCCTAAATTCGTATGTAATCCTATCGTTAGAGACAGAAGCACTCGTATGACTGATACGGTATAGGGATAAGAGGTTATTATCTTTCAAGGAGGTAGATAATCGAATATCATTTGATATTTCTTTGCGAATGATAGTGAGGCCCACTAATTGGACATTAGTTACAATAGTTGGATGTGGGTCTCCATGAGGGACTACCCTGACCAGGTCGACCACTGTATTGACCACGTTTTGGTACCTGAGTGATTCCAACTCTGCGAATACCCGATTGTTGTGAGTTGCATTAATTAGTTCACTGAACATAGTTGTGACCTTCGTAAATCTAGCATTTAATGCCGACATCTGGCAGTTAATAACGGTATGTGTTTTGTTAAACACGTTCACAGTCGTGTCCAATATGAACGTTTGGTTTCTTATTAATGTTAATAAATGTTTTTCATTAGTTTGCAACTTATCGATCTGTTGATCGTAAAATTTGGCATCCTCTTCATTGAAGGCTCCAAATAATGTTTTATTTACTATTCCGACAGCATCGAATAGTTCTCGCTTGGTTCTACTTTTTCCCCTTAACAGACTGTATTTTTATGCAATATCCGTCATTAAACCAATGCCACACGAGCGCCGTATGCCGGGCTCCCTTTTGCCGCGCGCCATGAGAGTATATACATATAATGGAGCTGTACACACGAGCGCTTCGCAACCAAAAGGTCGCGCTGTGGTCGCGAAAACCTATTTAGTCTGGCGGTCTCCCCTCAAGACGCGCGAACTGTAAAGCGTCATGAGGACAACTGCTAGCCAGCTGCATTGCCACACGAGCTGTCAAATGGTCGCGCATCATGTGAACTTAGAAGCATATAGTGCTCTTGATATGGGGCAAAATTTTTAAATTATGAATAGGAAAATTGATGTTGATAGAGAAGATATTTGGGATGCTTCGAAGGAAAATGCCTGGTGAAATATTTTTCGCTGTTTAGTGGATGCATTCAAAAGTTCTTTCCTTTTCTTTTTGGATTTTGATGCTCGTGTAACAACAACGAGATTTTCCTCATGACGCGCGGTCATTTTGAAGCTTGTGTGACATTGTCCTAAGTGGTTCATTTCAGCAACCGTGCCATTACAAATTACAGCAAAGCTTTGTTCGTCGAGAAGTTTACAGAAGTTATTTATTTGATCTACGTACTTATTCATCTGACGCAGTGCTTGCGCCAGGCCCTTAAGGTCATTGTAAATCACTACTTTCCACTCGTTTGACTAGAGTTTTACCTTTCCCAGTTCTTCAAAGTATATGCCAGGACTATTCTGGATAGGAGTGATGAGGAGCTGTTTTCCGTACGCAGACGTGCTATTTAACAACAACATGCTCAAGTTCATCATCTGAAAGGGATGCATATTAGTTTTGAGTGTTCGCCTCTATAAAAATTTGTAGAGTGTCGATGATTATGTGGTGAAATGAGTTTATGTGAGTGTGATGTGTTGGAACGAGAATTTATATGAGAATTACAAAAAATTACTGAATAATCAGTTCGTGGTATACCTACTATTGAATGCTCTATATGGCTTGTTTATTGCTTATTCAACGAAAGTTTTTAAATCGTTATGTACGACTTTTGATTTGTTACCTTTTTTTAATTATTATTATTAATTTAATTTTATTTTAATCACAGGGTCCTTTCAAAAGAAAGGAAAATTTGTTTTGTCTGACATGGTTTTTGAGAAATACCTACTTTCTCTCCCACGTTAAATTGCTTTAATTGAGCGTTTTTGTCGTAGTACGGTTTTGAGTTATTCTGTTAATTGAGCCTTCAGTTCGTTTGCATAGTGTCATAATTGTAAGAAATTTGAGGCTTCTGCTCCAACGCGCTTGGAATGTTGACTGGAAAGCCATACAGGAGCTCGTATGGGCTGTAACCAGTACTGCCATGTAGGGTTGTGTTGTATACAAACATAGAGTATGGGTTACAAGTACCCTATGTTAGCGAGTCATGACTCACGTAGTGCCGGAAGATTTGGTTTGTTGGTCCAGTTAAGATTGGATTCGTTATTGTTTTAGCTTTTAAATGGAATTTCCCCTGTCATGGTTTTAGTTTCCTGGATCAATTTCTCGTTTTGCCTTACTTCTGGTCGTTACTCTCACATTATTCGTATCATTTGTCTCAGTTCCCTTGTTGTCACTGTTTTTAATACGACTCAACATATCGGTTCCAGGTTTATAAATAATTTGATACTCATACTCTTCCAGAAGGATTCTCCATCCGGCCAATAGCGAGGTAGGTTTCTTTAAATTCATAATCCATTGTAGTGTCCTATGGTCCATGAGTATAGTAACTTCTTACAAAAATATCTGGTCGAAATTGCTTGATTATGAAACCTATAGCGGGCAACTCTTTTTCAGTGGTTGTGTACTTTGTCTCCGCTGCATTCAAGGTGGAGTTCGCGAAGCAGATGGGCTTATGTTTCTTTATCTCTATAAGAGACAAAACAGCTCCAAACAGCTCCATTAGCCAAATCACTAGCATCGGATGTAATTAGAAATTCCACACTAAAATTTGGATATTGGAGTACTGGTGAGGTTATAAGCTTTTTGAGGTTTTTAAAAGATTTATCACTGAAGGCATCCCACTGAAATTCTACATTTTTCTTTAGAAGTTTCGTTAAAGGTTTTATTATTTTGCAAAGTCAGGTATAAAGCGCCGGTAGTATCCTGCGAATCCTAGAAAGGATTTACGTCCTTTGTTTTGTTCAGTCTGGGGTAAGTTTTTACCACTTAAATTTTACTGGGGTCTGGTTTAATACCTTCTTTTGAGATCACATGTGTCAGTTAAATGAGTTCTCTTTTTATGAAATTACATTTTGCCGGCTGGAGCTTTAAATTATGTTTTCGTAATCTGTTGAAAACATTTATTAGTTTTGCGTTGTGATCGCGTAGACCGTAACAATATCGTCAACATAGACGAAACATTGAATGCCCTGCAAGCTTATTAACGCTGGAAGATTACAGGTGCATTTTTTAACCCAAATTGCATTATATTGTATTCATAGTACGAATGGTGTACTAAAGGCTGTCTTTTCTATGGCCTTTTCATCGACCAAAATTTGATGAAAACCACTGGTCAGGTCTAGTGTAAAGTATTTGGATTTGCCCAGCTGGTTCAATATATTCGCTATATTGCGCTGCACTAATGCAGCTCTTACAGTACTGTCGTTTAGACCACGGAAACCCACCACTACTCTCCATCGCTTATTACCCAAGCTCTTTTTGGCACGAGGAGAAGAGGCGAGTTTCAAGGGCTGAAACTTGCTTTAACGACATTATTTTGCAACATCTCGTTAACCTGCTGTCAATCGCTTCCCTATGCGACTCTGGAAGTCTTCCAAGTTGAATAAATCATTATAAGATCTGCAGATATTTAATATAGAGGACTTCTCTTCTGGGTTACAGTGCCCCAGCTCTAGTGAAGTTTTAAGTTTACTCAGACGATTTTCAACAGAATCTACTTTGTGTTCAGGTTTCATGACATTAAAATGGTTCAATTCTTCTCATTCGAATTCCAGTTCGTTAGGTCGTAGCTCCACCTCATTATTATTCGCGTTCATTATTAACACCTTAATTTTTTTTCTATCAGTCATTTTTCTATCATCATTGTTGCCCCGAGATATTCACCTGGTCTAATTTATTTGCTGCGCAGAATGACGTCATTAGGATAACTGAAAGAGATTTCCACAATTTGTTCATTTCTAGGAAGCAGTACTATATATCCATTTTCTGCACTTATTAGACTAGTGATTTCATTTCCACCACTAGCTGAAAAGAAGCTGAAAAGAAGCTGAAAAGAAAAGAAAAGAAAAGGAATTAATAAAAATCAAACTAATTTAAAGTACTTAACTTAAGTACAAGCCAGGGTAATCGACTGGCATACCTTCCTCACACGAAGAATTGGTACCTACGTACCTACGTGCATACATGAAATCATCTGAAATAAAAAGAAAATATGAATTAATTAAATAAATAAAGAATAAATCATCTTAAAATAAGAAAACAATAACCAATTTGCATAAAAACGACAAATTGTCCAACTTCCCCATGCAAAATGTAAACATAAATACGTACATGCAAAAACAACAACAACACTGTGGGAAATGGAAATTATGTTATAATTAGTTAAATTTCAATGTCTCTTACTTGAAATTTACACCAACTATGGAAAAAGAGTCACAGAACATATTAATCACATATTAAATACTTTCCCGCGAAAAATTTCGAGGAAAATTACACATAAATTTTCACCTTTGACATTTGTCACAAGGGAAAACAATTTACTCAAAAATCGAGTTGTCAAAGGTTTTTAAAAAATAATAACTCAACAAAACCGAAGTTTATGAGTTATTGAAAAGATTTTTTACAAAAAATCCACTTCCCGCGGAGTTTTTCCGTGAAAAACAACAAATTAAAATCTCACCTGAAGACAGGTTAAGATGACAAATGTCGTAAACAAACGAATTTTCTTATAAACTAAACACACACAAACACTAATTAATGCACAAAACGCAATTTGAACAATTTAACTTTATGCACTCAGCGCACTTTTCACTGGAAAACGCACTGAAAACTCGCGACCGCGAAATCGTCAAAACAAATTTATAAATACCGCGGAACTGTCAGAATTCATGTATTGCCAACATATGAACATGAATTCGGGGCATTTTATTACGAGGAACCTGATGGTGGTATTCAAAAGAACTTTAGCACAACAAAAAGATATTTAATAATTTTTGATTTATCATATAACTAATGAGAAGAAAATAGATAGCGAGTGAGATAGCTAAAATTTACATTCCACATCGAATTCTCGCAGCATGGACGACAACAATTTAATTGAGCCATGTTATGGCACAATTTGGAATTTTAATTTTCATTCAATGAAATTAAATTGTGATGGAGATCTTTTGATGAGAAAAGATAGATGTTAATATTCCTTATCAAATGAGATAAATTACACCCGAGACCCGATGAAAATTAACACATTCTGAGAAATTTGCATTATGGTTACAGGTTCCTCAGCAAAAAATGGCGGTTCAGACCCTATATAAGGCCGAGCATTTGCATGGATCACTCTCTTAAAAGTTTTTGAGTTCAAGAAGTTCAGTTCGTGGTATATTTGCTAAAGTGTTCAAATTCTTCCTCACATTTTGTTTGAGTTTTAGTTGTTCAAATCGACTTACAATCTGCCTACGGTAGGCGTAAGCTCATATGCGATTTTTGGTGAAGGTGAAATTTGTTAAGTGGTTATAATTTAATGACATTATTGTGGCTAAGTGACTCATCTTTCTTTTTTTAATAAAGTGCATCAATTTCAGTTTTTATATTTAATAACATTTTTTTTTGTTTTGGTAATAAGTCAATATTAAATTAAAGTGCCTTGTACTGGATAAATTTAAGACAGTTATTCCTATACTTCCCAAATCGGGTTAGCTGGAATATACCTGCGAATTACCCTTGCTTAAAATTTTAAATTAAATAGCATTAAGATCATAAATTGGAAGAATTTTATATTTATTGTAGATAAGTGCTTTGCTGTGAATTAGAGTGCTTAAGCTAACCTGCATATGAATTTTTTTATGAAATCGAAATGTAAATCTATTTATGCTCGCTCTGATTTTAATATACCGCTACACTAACATAATTCACCAAACATAACATCATCACATGTGGCTTGTGAACGGTTCTACTGCAACTGTTCCGTTACACACGTGCTGAAATTACAGTATTGTTAAACAACAAGGGATTTTATATCAGCTTATTATACAAGCGCATGGTATAACCTTTCCATACATATTGTTTTTTCATAGTTCCACGAACTATTCTCTACGCATTAAAGTATTTGGTAACCCTACAGGAACCAAGATACTACGTAAACATTTTTTGGTGATTCCCTTGGCGATGTCACAATTACAGCCGACCTAGCATCTCGTTCTGTCGGATGTGCTCGACACCTCAGTTCCGAATCGACCTAAAACATTTGTAGGTTTTTAGGGCCGAATAATTTTCGAATTTACTCCGTGATTTCTCGAGGTATCTTTTTAAGTAGGCGATGATTTGAGAAATCAAAAACCAAAGAAAATCAAATAGTCAGTTGTTGACAGGAGTTCTAACTATAAAGAAATCTTAATAATAAGTTTTGGAAAATTGTGTTTTTAATTGTTTGAAAGAGAAAAATGAAAGGAAATACAAATAATAAATCAATTTGTCTAATATTATTATTAGCGATGACAGACTAAGAAGAAAGACGGCTCCCCCTTTTCCCAATCACTGAGAAGAACCCGTGCTTTCAGAAACGTAGGTCTGCTGGCAATTCATCGTATCCCTTGACAGGATTGACATGATATACGCCCTTCGAAAGGACTGCAGGCCGTATCCACCATTTGTCGTACACTGGGTCCTGGACAAGAAAATGATTAAAGTCATCAATACTAGTTCTCACGAGCAGCCACAATAGTGGGGCAGGCGTGTATTTTCAGGAGTGTATTTTCAGATACTCCATATCAGGTATACACCATTACCCCAAAGTTCCATACAAGAACCAAGCTACTTGCGTAAAATTATACTTTCTTCCGATTGTCTGTTATATTCACGAATTTTGTCAAATGGCTCCTCGTTAGAGTTAAGTTTCTTAGTTTGGATCCCGGGCTTTGATTACTCAATTCTAGAAGCTTCCCCGAGGTTCCCTAATTTATAACCGTTCCACTGAGTGCATTGTTTTTCCATGGATTGGATATTAGGAATTGAGATCCGAAGGTTCGAGTTTTCCCTCATATTCTCCATAGTTAATTCGTTTTTTGGAGTTTTCTCCATGGATTGGATATCAGAATTTGAAAACTCAAGGTTCGAGCTGTCTCTCATATTCCTCATAGTTAACTCACTTTTTGCACTTATCTCCACAAAGTTAGGTTGAATCCCTAGCTCACTATTGCTATAATTCATAGAACAACCGCACTTTTTTAAAATCCCATCGTAAGCAAGACCAACATTAGAAGGAAATAAATGAAAAGGGTGCCGTAGTTGTAGTTTAAAGGTTGCCACCGATTCTCCTGTTATTTGTAGAAATAGTGCAATTCTCCGGTTGGTATCTTATTAGACTGATATCCGTTCCGGTATCTATAAGAAATGTTAAATGAGCTTTGATTGAGGGAGTGAAGGGAACGCAGTTGGTCATTTCATTTGGATAAGCGGAGAATGACACTGTTATCTTAAGAGGTTTATTGGTGGTGGACATCGGCTGAGTGAGTAATACCGGATGGAGTGCTGATTTTCTCCGCCCCAAGAATTTTGTATCCCGTTTTTGTCGAAATATGTGAGAGCTCATCACGGAATACCTCTACTCTTGGCTTTCTCCTGGCGATATTATCATGATTGCTAGGCATCTAGTACTGATTGATTCCAGGCTTATTTCTGAAGTACTGCCGTCCTGTTCGAGTCCGGAATTAGCATGATCTCGCGCAAGGGTGTGTTTCTGGCCTCGATTGTTTTCACAAGATTCATTTTGAAACATTCGAGCATTCTGTGCCAGTCGTTGTCGGCATTCTCTTATACTCATACAGTAGTTGGAAATTATACGCTGTACTTCAGCTTTGATTTACCTAGGTGCAAAGTTTGGGAATCTGGTATTTCAGAAGCACATATCCTGAGTATGACTTAGGCGATTACATATTTGGCAAATAGGTATTCGCCTGGGGAATTGTTTAGGAGGTTTGGGCGTTGGCAAGGAGGCAATTTCTAAACGCGGGCTTGTTCTGCCGCATATGATAAAGCCTTTTCTAAATCATCAGCACCATAAGCCTTCACCAATAGCTTAAGATTGTGGCTCCTCCAACCTTCTTCAAAAGCTCGTATTACCAATTTCTGGTTTTCCTTTAGCAGAAATTCGCGCACTGTGCTGTCCTAAATGCAGGAATATGTAGCTGAATCCAAACTCATCAATAGTTGCGGGATTCTGTCACCAAACTCTCTGACAGTCTCTTTGTATGATTGGGAAATTTCAATTTGGATCCCAGCTCTTGACTTTTCGTTCTTAAAGTTGCTTTTTAGTTCCTGTGCCAGGTCATCCCAATTGGCACAGGTCTTGTATTGAACTAATTCAAAAGCCGGGCCCTGGAGTTTAGTTTTTACAAATGTGCACCGCCTACTCTCCAAAGTTCCTTACCTTACGAGGACGTAGTACTTCAAGCAGTTGAAGAAGACCCAAGTACTTCGGTATGTGCAATCCAGGAAAGCACAGGAGTGCCTAAAAGTATGTATAGCTCACCGAATTTTACAAAAACATGAGCTCCACACTTACGGAAGCAGTTGAGTTGTCAACAACGGAAGATTTGCCCGTCTGAAAACCCGATCTTTTTAAAGAAGATGTTGCAGCTGATGGAAGGCAGTTTGAATATCTTTTGTAAATAATAAATCTTAGCATCCAAATAATTGGTGTTTAATTTTAAATTTAAGGAAAATTAGTCCTAAATTTAACAGAAAGTTAGCACCTCTAACTTGAAAGTGTCACTATTTATCTCACTCACAATTCACCCTCCATCTCACTTATACTAAAATCTTAAAGTTACGGTCCTGCGGCAAGCTTTGGATGCACTAGAATCATTTTTAGTAGGTAAAAAGAAATTTTTCGAAACTGGATTTCTTGATTTCTTTCTAAGAAATATGTAGCAAGTTTTATACCATCTATCAATCCTTATTAAATGCGTCAACTTTTAAAGTTACTTGCCAAACTGGCGTAGTACATTTTTTTTTCAGTACAGTCAGTTAAAGTGGGTGAAGTATTAATTTTCTATTCTTGGTTCGGCAAAATGTGGCATTTTCTTCAAAGTTGTAGCAGTTGGCTTAGAATTTAAAGCAACAGGTTACATAAGCACTATTCGGGATTACATAAGAAAAGAAAAGTATAACTATAATAGTAGTAAAAATGTTATTTGAGGGGTGGAATTTTCGTTATGTAGTTTGGTTTCTTCCCTTAATTTTTTTTAGGCTTATGCTCATCTTTTCGAAATCAGAGCTATCTATATTAGCTTTAACAAGAGCGTTAAATGATCTTTTATTTTAATTTACTGCATCATTTCTGATATCGTCTGCAATAATACTATCAAAGTATTCTATTATTAAAGTTGATTCATTTATTTCCTTTTTGGTTTCAAGGTTAATATGTTGTTGATGCTCTACATCCTGGAAAAAGTACCAACATACCACTCTTCGAAAGTTTTATAGATTATTTGGTGTCATTACAAATTATCCTAAAGTTACTTCGTTCAGGAAGTACATACAACACATACCATTTTTCTTGAGTGGCTTTAAACATTCTAACTTCACAGGTGTCTACTTCTTTGTAGCCTAGGTTCAATCGTGTTATGCAATTCCGTTTATTTTCATTATATGTCAGGTAGTTTTCGTTACAAATATAAAAATTTTGATTCTTATTTTGTTTCAGAAATATGTATTGTCTTAATTTTTCATTAATGCCCACGATTTCAGACTCTGGTCTAATGAAATATTAAAACTTGTTCATATAAGTTGAAGGAATACTGGTTAATTTGCAAAATTAAAAAAATCACCGATTAGGCAAATTTCTATATTAAGTACTAAAGAACTAGAAGTACATAATGGAATCACTCGAGAAATCTTCTCTATTTCTGGTAAATTTTCAACAGCTGGTTTTACTGACAATTTTAAGTCATGCGGTAGCTCAAGTTGTGTTTTCTTGAGTACTTCAACAAAGCTTTGCGAACTCGGCAGGTACTTATCCATTTTTCCCAATTTAGCTTCATGAATTATACCACTTAATTCTTCCTGTTTTGAGAGAAATCTTCCTAGGCAGAGTGTCATAATGTTAGCCAATTCATCGAAGAAATGTAAAGCTTGTATCGCCCTGGTTCGATTATCGAAATTCTCTCTTGTGTACAACTGCTTCGATCTCTTGAAATCGTTGATTTAATACCACTTCGGACTTATTTAAGGTTTAATATGATCGAGGTTTGCGACACTATCCTTGAATGTACCTACCATCGTCTCGATTTCATTGATAATGCCTCTTGGTTTTCCTGTGTTCTCGTTTGGGGTAGAATACTGGTCGGAGGATATTGTTGTTTTCCACTACCTCGTTAAACGTTGCATTAATTACCTTGAGGGTAAGGTACAAGTGTCCATCACAAATGATCTGAGTTCATCACAGGATTTGGAGAGTTCCGATTATTGCCATCGAAGTTGGTCCTCTTCTTTTTCATATTTGATTAAGTGGAAATGTATGACCAAATTCCAGAATGATGTCGATTTCCCAAGTGTCCCCGTTTCCTAAAAAAAACTTCCACTGGAATTATTAATAGGTGTATTCACATGTTTCGGTTCGGTAGTTCGACCTTGGGTTTCGTAGAAAAATAATACCAGAATGATCCTGTAAGGAATGTAATGCTTGTAGATGATACTTCTGCTTTGAGGTGAAAAGGTTAGAAGTTTGGTTAGAGATAGTTAGATAAAGGAGATATTTAGGTGAATTTTTCACATTGTATATGTAGTTTATGTTTCAGAAAATGATAGTTTTGAGAGATTATTATGTTGGTTTTTCTTCCAATCTTCATCAAAAACGTTTCCGGGAAAGGAGTCTCTATAGCTTCGTATGGACCTTCATACAGTGCATTTCATAACTATATTACCACCAACAATTTGTAAATTTCTGAAAGATAGAGTTGAAACACCCTGCAGTTATCATCACTGCAGAACCGACTGATGAAAATAAATGTCCTATGGTCCATGAGTATAGTAACTTCTTACAAAAATATCTGGTCGAAATTGCTTGATTATGAAACCTATAGCGGGCAACTCTTTTTCAGTGGTTGTGTACTTTGTCTCCGCTGCATTCAAGGTGGAGTTCGCGAAGCAGATGGGCTTATGTTTCTTTATCTCTATAAGAGACAAAACAGCTCCAAACAGCTCCATTAGCCAAATCACTAGCATCGGATGTAATTAGAAATTCCACACTAAAATTTGGATATTGGAGTACTGGTGAGGTTATAAGCTTTTTGAGGTTTTTAAAAGATTTATCACTGAAGGCATCCCACTGAAATTCTACATTTTTCTTTAGAAGTTTCGTTAAAGGTTTTATTATTTTGCAAAGTCAGGTATAAAGCGCCGGTAGTATCCTGCGAATCCTAGAAAGGATTTACGTCCTTTGTTTTGTTCAGTCTGGGGTAAGTTTTTACCACTTAAATTTTACTGGGGTCTGGTTTAATACCTTCTTTTGAGATCACATGTGTCAGTTAAATGAGTTCTCTTTTTATGAAATTACATTTTGCCGGCTGGAGCTTTAAATTATGTTTTCGTAATCTGTTGAAAACATTTATTAGTTTTGCGTTGTGATCGCGTAGACCGTAACAATATCGTCAACATAGACGAAACATTGAATGCCCTGCAAGCTTATTAACGCTGGAAGATTACAGGTGCATTTTTTAACCCAAATTGCATTATATTGTATTCATAGTACGAATGGTGTACTAAAGGCTGTCTTTTCTATGGCCTTTTCATCGACCAAAATTTGATGAAAACCACTGGTCAGGTCTAGTGTAAAGTATTTGGATTTGCCCAGCTGGTTCAATATATTCGCTATATTGCGCTGCACTAATGCAGCTCTTACAGTACTGTCGTTTAGACCACGGAAACCCACCACTACTCTCCATCGCTTATTACCCAAGCTCTTTTTGGCACGAGGAGAAGAGGCGAGTTTCAAGGGCTGAAACTTGCTTTAACGACATTATTTTGCAACATCTCGTTAACCTGCTGTCAATCGCTTCCCTATGCGACTCTGGAAGTCTTCCAAGTTGAATAAATCATTATAAGATCTGCAGATATTTAATATAGAGGACTTCTCTTCTGGGTTACAGTGCCCCAGCTCTAGTGAAGTTTTAAGTTTACTCAGACGATTTTCAACAGAATCTACTTTGTGTTCAGGTTTCATGACATTAAAATGGTTCAATTCTTCTCATTCGAATTCCAGTTCGTTAGGTCGTAGCTCCACCTCATTATTATTCGCGTTCATTATTAACACCTTAATTTTTTTTCTATCAGTCATTTTTCTATCATCATTGTTGCCCCGAGATATTCACCTGGTCTAATTTATTTGCTGCGCAGAATGACGTCATTAGGATAACTGAAAGAGATTTCCACAATTTGTTCATTTCTAGGAAGCAGTACTATATATCCATTTTCTGCACTTATTAGACTAGTGATTTCATTTCCACCACTAGCTGAAAAGAAGCTGAAAAGAAGCTGAAAAGAAAAGAAAAGAAAAGGAATTAATAAAAATCAAACTAATTTAAAGTACTTAACTTAAGTACAAGCCAGGGTAATCGACTGGCATACCTTCCTCACACGAAGAATTGGTACCTACGTACCTACGTGCATACATGAAATCATCTGAAATAAAAAGAAAATATGAATTAATTAAATAAATAAAGAATAAATCATCTTAAAATAAGAAAACAATAACCAATTTGCATAAAAACGACAAATTGTCCAACTTCCCCATGCAAAATGTAAACATAAATACGTACATGCAAAAACAACAACAACACTGTGGGAAATGGAAATTATGTTATAATTAGTTAAATTTCAATGTCTCTTACTTGAAATTTACACCAACTATGGAAAAAGAGTCACAGAACATATTAATCACATATTAAATACTTTCCCGCGAAAAATTTCGAGGAAAATTACACATAAATTTTCACCTTTGACATTTGTCACAAGGGAAAACAATTTACTCAAAAATCGAGTTGTCAAAGGTTTTTAAAAAATAATAACTCAACAAAACCGAAGTTTATGAGTTATTGAAAAGATTTTTTACAAAAAATCCACTTCCCGCGGAGTTTTTCCGTGAAAAACAACAAATTAAAATCTCACCTGAAGACAGGTTAAGATGACAAATGTCGTAAACAAACGAATTTTCTTATAAACTAAACACACACAAACACTAATTAATGCACAAAACGCAATTTGAACAATTTAACTTTATGCACTCAGCGCACTTTTCACTGGAAAACGCACTGAAAACTCGCGACCGCGAAATCGTCAAAACAAATTTATAAATACCGCGGAACTGTCAGAATTCATGTATTGCCAACATATGAACATGAATTCGGGGCATTTTATTACGAGGAACCTGATGGTGGTATTCAAAAGAACTTTAGCACAACAAAAAGATATTTAATAATTTTTGATTTATCATATAACTAATGAGAAGAAAATAGATAGCGAGTGAGATAGCTAAAATTTACATTCCACATCGAATTCTCGCAGCATGGACGACAACAATTTAATTGAGCCATGTTATGGCACAATTTGGAATTTTAATTTTCATTCAATGAAATTAAATTGTGATGGAGATCTTTTGATGAGAAAAGATAGATGTTAATATTCCTTATCAAATGAGATAAATTACACCCGAGACCCGATGAAAATTAACACATTCTGAGAAATTTGCATTATGGTTACAGGTTCCTCAGCAAAAAATGGCGGTTCAGACCCTATATAAGGCCGAGCATTTGCATGGATCACTCTCTTAAAAGTTTTTGAGTTCAAGAAGTTCAGTTCGTGGTATATTTGCTAAAGTGTTCAAATTCTTCCTCACATTTTGTTTGAGTTTTAGTTGTTCAAATCGACTTACAATCTGCCTACGGTAGGCGTAAGCTCATATGCGATTTTTGGTGAAGGTGAAATTTGTTAAGTGGTTATAATTTAATGACATTATTGTGGCTAAGTGACTCATCTTTCTTTTTTTAATAAAGTGCATCAATTTCAGTTTTTATATTTAATAACATTTTTTTTTGTTTTGGTAATAAGTCAATATTAAATTAAAGTGCCTTGTACTGGATAAATTTAAGACAGTTATTCCTATACTTCCCAAATCGGGTTAGCTGGAATATACCTGCGAATTACCCTTGCTTAAAATTTTAAATTAAATAGCATTAAGATCATAAATTGGAAGAATTTTATATTTATTGTAGATAAGTGCTTTGCTGTGAATTAGAGTGCTTAAGCTAACCTGCATATGAATTTTTTTATGAAATCGAAATGTAAATCTATTTATGCTCGCTCTGATTTTAATATACCGCTACACTAACATAATTCACCAAACATAACATCATCACATGTGGCTTGTGAACGGTTCTACTGCAACTGTTCCGTTACACACGTGCTGAAATTACAGTATTGTTAAACAACAAGGGATTTTATATCAGCTTATTATACAAGCGCATGGTATAACCTTTCCATACATATTGTTTTTTCATAGTTCCACGAACTATTCTCTACGCATTAAAGTATTTGGTAACCCTACAGGAACCAAGATACTACGTAAACATTTTTTGGTGATTCCCTTGGCGATGTCACAATTACAGCCGACCTAGCATCTCGTTCTGTCGGATGTGCTCGACACCTCAGTTCCGAATCGACCTAAAACATTTGTAGGTTTTTAGGGCCGAATAATTTTCGAATTTACTCCGTGATTTCTCGAGGTATCTTTTTAAGTAGGCGATGATTTGAGAAATCAAAAACCAAAGAAAATCAAATAGTCAGTTGTTGACAGGAGTTCTAACTATAAAGAAATCTTAATAATAAGTTTTGGAAAATTGTGTTTTTAATTGTTTGAAAGAGAAAAATGAAAGGAAATACAAATAATAAATCAATTTGTCTAATATTATTATTAGCGATGACAGACTAAGAAGAAAGACGGCTCCCCCTTTTCCCAATCACTGAGAAGAACCCGTGCTTTCAGAAACGTAGGTCTGCTGGCAATTCATCGTATCCCTTGACAGGATTGACATGATATACGCCCTTCGAAAGGACTGCAGGCCGTATCCACCATTTGTCGTACACTGGGTCCTGGACAAGAAAATGATTAAAGTCATCAATACTAGTTCTCACGAGCAGCCACAATAGTGGGGCAGGCGTGTATTTTCAGGAGTGTATTTTCAGATACTCCATATCAGGTATACACCATTACCCCAAAGTTCCATACAAGAACCAAGCTACTTGCGTAAAATTATACTTTCTTCCGATTGTCTGTTATATTCACGAATTTTGTCAAATGGCTCCTCGTTAGAGTTAAGTTTCTTAGTTTGGATCCCGGGCTTTGATTACTCAATTCTAGAAGCTTCCCCGAGGTTCCCTAATTTATAACCGTTCCACTGAGTGCATTGTTTTTCCATGGATTGGATATTAGGAATTGAGATCCGAAGGTTCGAGTTTTCCCTCATATTCTCCATAGTTAATTCGTTTTTTGGAGTTTTCTCCATGGATTGGATATCAGAATTTGAAAACTCAAGGTTCGAGCTGTCTCTCATATTCCTCATAGTTAACTCACTTTTTGCACTTATCTCCACAAAGTTAGGTTGAATCCCTAGCTCACTATTGCTATAATTCATAGAACAACCGCACTTTTTTAAAATCCCATCGTAAGCAAGACCAACATTAGAAGGAAATAAATGAAAAGGGTGCCGTAGTTGTAGTTTAAAGGTTGCCACCGATTCTCCTGTTATTTGTAGAAATAGTGCAATTCTCCGGTTGGTATCTTATTAGACTGATATCCGTTCCGGTATCTATAAGAAATGTTAAATGAGCTTTGATTGAGGGAGTGAAGGGAACGCAGTTGGTCATTTCATTTGGATAAGCGGAGAATGACACTGTTATCTTAAGAGGTTTATTGGTGGTGGACATCGGCTGAGTGAGTAATACCGGATGGAGTGCTGATTTTCTCCGCCCCAAGAATTTTGTATCCCGTTTTTGTCGAAATATGTGAGAGCTCATCACGGAATACCTCTACTCTTGGCTTTCTCCTGGCGATATTATCATGATTGCTAGGCATCTAGTACTGATTGATTCCAGGCTTATTTCTGAAGTACTGCCGTCCTGTTCGAGTCCGGAATTAGCATGATCTCGCGCAAGGGTGTGTTTCTGGCCTCGATTGTTTTCACAAGATTCATTTTGAAACATTCGAGCATTCTGTGCCAGTCGTTGTCGGCATTCTCTTATACTCATACAGTAGTTGGAAATTATACGCTGTACTTCAGCTTTGATTTACCTAGGTGCAAAGTTTGGGAATCTGGTATTTCAGAAGCACATATCCTGAGTATGACTTAGGCGATTACATATTTGGCAAATAGGTATTCGCCTGGGGAATTGTTTAGGAGGTTTGGGCGTTGGCAAGGAGGCAATTTCTAAACGCGGGCTTGTTCTGCCGCATATGATAAAGCCTTTTCTAAATCATCAGCACCATAAGCCTTCACCAATAGCTTAAGATTGTGGCTCCTCCAACCTTCTTCAAAAGCTCGTATTACCAATTTCTGGTTTTCCTTTAGCAGAAATTCGCGCACTGTGCTGTCCTAAATGCAGGAATATGTAGCTGAATCCAAACTCATCAATAGTTGCGGGATTCTGTCACCAAACTCTCTGACAGTCTCTTTGTATGATTGGGAAATTTCAATTTGGATCCCAGCTCTTGACTTTTCGTTCTTAAAGTTGCTTTTTAGTTCCTGTGCCAGGTCATCCCAATTGGCACAGGTCTTGTATTGAACTAATTCAAAAGCCGGGCCCTGGAGTTTAGTTTTTACAAATGTGCACCGCCTACTCTCCAAAGTTCCTTACCTTACGAGGACGTAGTACTTCAAGCAGTTGAAGAAGACCCAAGTACTTCGGTATGTGCAATCCAGGAAAGCACAGGAGTGCCTAAAAGTATGTATAGCTCACCGAATTTTACAAAAACATGAGCTCCACACTTACGGAAGCAGTTGAGTTGTCAACAACGGAAGATTTGCCCGTCTGAAAACCCGATCTTTTTAAAGAAGATGTTGCAGCTGATGGAAGGCAGTTTGAATATCTTTTGTAAATAATAAATCTTAGCATCCAAATAATTGGTGTTTAATTTTAAATTTAAGGAAAATTAGTCCTAAATTTAACAGAAAGTTAGCACCTCTAACTTGAAAGTGTCACTATTTATCTCACTCACAATTCACCCTCCATCTCACTTATACTAAAATCTTAAAGTTACGGTCCTGCGGCAAGCTTTGGATGCACTAGAATCATTTTTAGTAGGTAAAAAGAAATTTTTCGAAACTGGATTTCTTGATTTCTTTCTAAGAAATATGTAGCAAGTTTTATACCATCTATCAATCCTTATTAAATGCGTCAACTTTTAAAGTTACTTGCCAAACTGGCGTAGTACATTTTTTTTTTCAGTACAGTCAGTTAAAGTGGGTGAAGTATTAATTTTCTATTCTTGGTTCGGCAAAATGTGGCATTTTCTTCAAAGTTGTAGCAGTTGGCTTAGAATTTAAAGCAACAGGTTACATAAGCACTATTCGGGATTACATAAGAAAAGAAAAGTATAACCATAATAGTAGTAAAAATGTTATTTGAGGGGTGGAATTTTCGTTATGTAGTTTGGTTTCTTCCCTTAATTTTTTTTAGGCTTATGCTCATCTTTTCGAAATCAGAGCTATCTATATTAGCTTTAACAAGAGCGTTAAATGATCTTTTATTTTAATTTACTGCAACATTTCTGATATCGTCTGCAATAATACTATCAAAGTATTCTATTATTAAAGTTGATTCATTTATTTCCTTTTTGGTTTCAAGGTTAATATGTTGTTGATGCTCTACATCCTGGAAAAAGTACCAACATACCACTCTTCGAAAGTTTTATAGATTATTTGGTGTCATTACAAATTATCCTAAAGTTACTTCGTTCAGGAAGTACATACAACACATACCATTTTTCTTGAGTGGCTTTAAACATTCTAACTTCACAGGTGTCTACTTCTTTGTAGCCTAGGTTCAATCGTGTTATGCAATTCCGTTTATTTTCATTATATGTCAGGTAGTTTTCGTTACAAATATAAAAATTTTGATTCTTATTTTGTTTCAGAAATATGTATTGTCTTAATTTTTCATTAATGCCCACGATTTCAGACTCTGGTCTAATGAAATATTAAAACTTGTTCATATAAGTTGAAGGAATACTGGTTAATTTGCAAAATTAAAAAAATCACCGATTAGGCAAATTTCTATATTAAGTACTAAAGAACTAGAAGTACATAATGGAATCACTCGAGAAATCTTCTCTATTTCTGGTAAATTTTCAACAGCTGGTTTTACTGACAATTTTAAGTCATGCGGTAGCTCAAGTTGTGTTTTCTTGAGTACTTCAACAAAGCTTTGCGAACTCGGCAGGTACTTATCCATTTTTCCCAATTTAGCTTCATGAATTATACCACTTAATTCTTCCTGTTTTGAGAGAAATCTTCCTAGGCAGAGTGTCATAATGTTAGCCAATTCATCGAAGAAATGTAAAGCTTGTATCGCCCTGGTTCGATTATCGAAATTCTCTCTTGTGTACAACTGCTTCGATCTCTTGAAATCGTTGATTTAATACCACTTCGGACTTATTTAAGGTTTAATATGATCGAGGTTTGCGACACTATCCTTGAATGTACCTACCATCGTCTCGATTTCATTGATAATGCCTCTTGGTTTTCCTGTGTTCTCGTTTGGGGTAGAATACTGGTCGGAGGATATTGTTGTTTTCCACTACCTCGTTAAACGTTGCATTAATTACCTTGAGGGTAAGGTACAAGTGTCCATCACAAATGATCTGAGTTCATCACAGGATTTGGAGAGTTCCGATTATTGCCATCGAAGTTGGTCCTCTTCTTTTTCATATTTGATTAAGTGGAAATGTATGACCAAATTCCAGAATGATGTCGATTTCCCAAGTGTCCCCGTTTCCTAAAAAAAACTTCCACTGGAATTATTAATAGGTGTATTCACATGTTTCGGTTCGGTAGTTCGACCTTGGGTTTCGTAGAAAAATAATACCAGAATGATCCTGTAAGGAATGTAATGCTTGTAGATGATACTTCTGCTTTGAGGTGAAAAGGTTAGAAGTTTGGTTAGAGATAGTTAGATAAAGGAGATATTTAGGTGAATTTTTCACATTGTATATGTAGTTTATGTTTCAGAAAATGATAGTTTTGAGAGATTATTATGTTGGTTTTTCTTCCAATCTTCATCAAAAACGTTTCCGGGAAAGGAGTCTCTATAGCTTCGTATGGACCTTCATACAGTGCATTTCATAACTATATTACCACCAACAATTTGTAAATTTCTGAAAGATAGAGTTGAAACACCCTGCAGTAATCATCACTGCAGAACAGACTGATGAAAATAAATGATAATTCAAGAGAAAACAAGCAACGATTTTATTCAATTTAAGGCGAAATACAAAAAACAAGTGAAAAGGCTGTTTTCATAACTATATCAACATCAAGGTTGTTAGTCGCAATTTGTGATAATTAGAGTGCAAATGTTAGAACTTTTAGTGAAAAACCGGTTTCATTCAAGATTTAGCAAGATGTCACGCGGAATGTACTTGTCAGAAGAAGAAAAGGGTAACATTTTAGCTTTTAAGGAAGAGAATCTTTCTTTTCGAGAAATTGGTCGAAGACTGGGGAGAGATCACATGACAGTTTCCAAATTCCTGCAAAATCCGGATTGCTACGGTTGCAATAAAATAGGAGGATCTAAAAGAAAAGCTTTCTTTAAGGGATAAAAGAAGAAGTAATTCTTTGAAAAGCTTGTTTCAAATAAAAAATGAACTTGAGTTGTCTGTGTCCTGCACAACAATTTATCGGACAAATAACGCTGTGTACATCTGAAAAGTCAAAAATTGAAGTCCGCACCCCGATTTACATCCCGTCATAAAGACGCTCAGAGTAAACGTTAATCGGAACTGGAACGAGGTAAACTAAAAAGTCACTTCAAACCTTCATTTTGTGCGATTTACGTTTGTTTTTCCTGTGTATTAAAGGTAATTTTTTCGGCGAGAAAAAGTCCACCCTCGGCGGTCCAGATGGTTTCTAGCATTATTAGAAGGATTTGAGGAAAGACCCGTTGTACTTTTCTCGGCGAATTGGTGGAGGATGCCTTTTGTGCTAAACAAACCTTTCCTTTAGCCTTTCCGACTACCAGAATGAACTGGAAGAGTCTCGAGACGGAGAAGCTGAAAAGACTCGTGGGGAGCATGCCAGATCAACTTTTAGTATTAGCAGAAAGTCGACGAGGGCCGACAAAATACTGAAAATATTTTTGAAGCCTAAAACATTTAACTAAAATTACAGAAAATTGAAATATGGTAATATATGTTTTTTATATTTCCTCTTAAATTGAATAAAATCGTCTTGTTTTCTTTTAAGTTATCATTTATTGCAGTGATGATAACTACAAGGTATTTCAAATCTATCTTTGAGAAACTTATAATTCGTTGTTGATATATTTATGAAATGAACTGTACAGCATTGTGAGCTTTCTGTTCTTTGTCTCCTGTTGTAAAAGTGTTTCCTTTAACACCGCGATCATAGTACATTTTGAGCATTCTTTTGCTTTGATTTTATTCTCACGGGGTAGTGCGTAGCTATTTTGAAGTCTGGCCTTAAGTTCTATAACAAAGCCATCGTAGTTATAGACTTGCTATACCGCCTTAGCTACAGAAGACGGAATTTCAAGTTTCACCCCGAATAAAATTTCGTAAGGAGAGTAATTAGTTTCAGAATTTGGAGTAGTATTATAGCAGAACATACTATAATCTATCTACGTATCCAAATTATTAGGATCTTTTCTTGCATAGCTTCTGAGATAGTCACCTAAGGCACGACGACATCTTTCAACGGATCCATTGAACTGCGGGTGATAAGCCGTTGTTTGAATTTTTCGTATCTTAAGTAATTTACAAGTTTTCTTAAATAAGTCACTAAGAAAGTTGGTTCCATATTATCTTGCGAACATAGACGTCTGCAATCGTCTTTGCCCCCTGGTTAGGAATGGGGATTGCTTGAATGAATTTTGTCAGATCGTCTTAAAACGTAAGGGTATACTTATTCCCACTTTCCGAAACTGGTCCAATGACATCCAAGGATACCGTTCAAATGGTCTTTTAGTTGTCGTAGTATTCTTATTGAAATTTTTGTTTTGTATGTCATCTTACCTTTTTGACATGTTTCACCACAAGAGGAAATAAAACTTTTTATATCTTTGTACATATTTTTCAAATGGTATTTTTGTCCAACTCGCTTTAGGGTTCGAGCTATACCCTGGTGTCCATCAGTTGGGTTAAAATGGTATTCGTTTAAAATTATTGGGCTTGATGTAAGTCTGTGATTATGACGAGTTTCGTTTAAAATAGAGCTAGCTCCGTTGGACTGTTCGCTCAGGTCTTGAACTGGGATTTCTCTATTCACCTTCTAGGTAGAGTTGGCGGTGTTATGATTATCTTTATTTGAATTATTATTATTATTTAAATTGGCTTCCGAGTCGATTTTTGTTTGGGATCTAGTAACGACATTGATATCTTCTACATTTAATTGAGATAAAGCATCCGCATTTGCATTTAAGTGACCAGACCTATGAACAACTTTGAAATCATATTCTTCGAGCTTGATTCTCCAGCGCATAATCCTGGAGGATGGATCTTTTAAGTTACCACAGTAAACTTTCTGCCGTGTACGTACGTTCTGAACTGTTTGGTCGCCCATACAACCGCGAGCGCTTCCTTTTCTATCGTCGAATAATTCATTTCGGCCTTAGTCCGTAGTAACGAAGAAATGTTTTTCAAAGTTCGGGTATTGTAGAACAGGAGCTTGGAAAATTGCTTTCGTTAACAATCCAAAAGACTTATTGCAATAAGCGTCCTAATTTAAGGGAACATCTTTCTTTAGCAGATTATATAAAGGATTAGCAATTTCCGAAAACTTCGGAATGAACTTCCTGTAATATCCCACGAGACCCAAATAAAATTTCAATTGTTAAGTATTATTGGGTGGATTTATAGCCTCGACAGCTGCGATCTTTTGCGGGTCAGTTTGTTTTTTTCCTTGATCAGTTATAATATGACCCAAGTAACTAACTTCTTTGCACAGAAATTTACACTTTTTGGGTTGAAGTTTAAGATTATGCTGTCTTAAAGATTCGAATAAGTTTTCGGTTTTGATCATCTAAATCTCAACCATATATGACCGATCACGTTGTTACGTAAAGCAGCCTGTACCCTGTAGCCCTGTTAGTAATCATTATTTCATTAATCATTAATCATTCATTAATCGCTGAAATGAGCTGGAACATCTCGTAAGGCATGCGATTAAATTCGAAATGCCCATGTGGGGGTCCTGAATGCTGTTTTCTGTTTGCCAGTTTCTGCTACTTGAATCTGGTGACAGCCATTTGCCAGAATATTTTGAATCTCCTAGCTGATTGAGTATTTCTTCAATGTTAGGAAGAGGGTGTGCATCAGCCCAAAGTTAATTCATTGAGTTTGCGAAAGTCTAATATGACTCACCATTTCTGGTTTCCCTTGGAATCTGGTTCAATTTATTACATTCCAGAAAAAAAATTTCGTTGAATTCTCGATTGATTGTTTTTCTAATATGTTAAGATGTTGCAGATCCAAAACAGAAGCTAATTTTGAAAGCCGCTCTTCTATTTTATTGAGAGTATGGAGACCAGCGAGGCTATACACTTCGTAGCAATTGAATTTTTCATATTCTAAACCGACCTCATTATTGATCTCTACGTTATCTCAGTTGCATTTATTACGGCTATCGAAATGTACGTCTTCATTGTCAACTATAGGCCCAAATCGCAGTACCGTTTCGGTCCTCCCAGGTATTGTAATATTCTTTTTTAAGGACATATTTGAAAGGAAGCTCTACCTCCTCGTAATTAATGTTCAATATGAGAGTTTGAGTTTTGTAACTAAGAACAGAATTCTTTCTTTAGAAGAAGTCTTCTTCGTCTCCGTTTATAGGGAAATTATTAGAGACTACATGGAAAGGATGCTTTAGTTAGATCCTTTCAGTTAATTGGATGTGCAAATGACAGATACCTTTTGTGTTAGTGCAGAGCGGAGCAGCCCAGTCAGTGTACGAGTCTACGTCTGTTTTAAGTGCTCTGATTTTTACTAAACTTGTGGATGCTCCCGTATCCAGAAGGAATGAGTTTGAAAAGCACTATTTAGAATATTCAGACAAATTTCACTTTGAAATGTTGTACGAGTCTCGAGATTTAGAGCCAGACTACTATTTGCGTTAACGTTAAATGTTATATATTTTGATTTTGTGGTTAAAGGTGTCCTTTGAATTGGTTTCGATCGGGCTGCAAAGGTCGACAAAGGTCAAAGATATGTACTACCAAATATTGTAATATAATTGGGGTCATTGAACGAACACAACCTGACAATATTGCGTAGGTATACATACACTAGATAAAAAAAAGTGAGCAGAGGAAAATATTTCAAAATCGTTTAATTACAACAAAAGGCCAGTAGTTTTGATATAAAGAAACCGGTCTCTTAAATTTTTGGATTAAAATAATAGTTTTTATATTTATTCCTTTATTTTTTATTATGTCCTCTAGTCTTCTTGGAATAGACGATCTTAGATTTTCAATTAAGCTTTATGGAATTTCGTTTCAAGCGTTTTCAACAGTTGTTCAAAGTTCGTGGATATTGCGATAGATACATTCCGTCAAAACTACAAAAATCGTCAACCTCTGTCTTAAAGCTGTAAAGACGTTCAAAGAGAATTGGAGATGAACGGTAAATTCCAGACATGGCCGCCCTAGAATAACAAATGCCAGAGTTGATAAAATAATAGAAAACCTTTCAGAATGCAAATCGCCACCTTCGCCAAAAACCATTAAACGGCGTTTGAATGAAAACAATAACCATGGTCGAATTGCTCGTAAAGTACCATATGTTAACAAGGTTAATATGAAGAAAAGGCTTAAGTTTTAGGCACAGCATGCATGCATTATGGCTACGTATGCATTTTTGTACATATATGTTTCTAGATATATTGTTATTGAAATACATCCAATAAGGTTAAGTGCTGTGAAATTCTGCAAAACAATTTCTTTTGTCACTATAGCACAGGTGCACTTAACACTTTTCACAAACGGTATATGAACGAAACTTGCAATGATTTTGGCATAATTGTCGAATTTTTGTCCACTGTGGCCGATGAACTATGTTGTGTGTCCGTACGGAATTTAAAGGTACATCTTGGTGCCCTAGCAGGGCGTTTTCTTTTATTTCTCTGCATAACGAAACCTGCTGGACTAGTAATATTTGGTCCTGGTCCTGTAGGAGTACAAACTCGACCCGTTGGAGTTCCAACTCTTGAATTAGATACACTTGTTGGTGTTCCAGAAACAGACATTGTAAAAGGACGCCCTTGTTTTTTTGTGAGACTTACACATATGCTCAGCAATCGCTAATTTAAAGTCGAACAAAGGCATATATATTTCGCTCTTGAGACGCCACAGAAGCCACGCATTTACAACACATAGGTCGATCGTGTGGATAAATATCCTTTTGTACCACTTTCTAGACCGTAAATGAATCCTGTATAAGCCAAGTAGAATCAAGTAAATTTCTTTGAATTTCTTATCTTTTTTAAAATAGCCACATCTGCTTGTTGGAGGTTGGCTACCAACATAAGCGGAAAGTATATATTGACTGATTTATTGTCAAATTCTAACACCAAACTCAATTTCACTCCATCAATTGTAGCCACTTTTTCTTCCATGCTGCCACGTCCTAGTTTTTTTAATTCCTTTTCGGTTGGCATTCCATGATTGCGTACACGATTCAGTCTCACTGTGCCTAGGGCAATAAACCATTTTGGAAAAGATAAATCTGTAGATTTGCGCTATTAAACCAATTATCAAAAAATATTTTATGGTTCATATTTCGCGGCACTGTGATAGTTAACTTTGTGACAACATTTCCGCTTACTCCTAGATTAGGTGCATCGTCTGGGAAAGTATTAAATAGGTCGAAATCGTAGCTGAATCTAGAAGCGCCACTAAGAACTTGATTCTTATATCTTATATACATATATATATATAAGAGGGATCTTATTTTGAACAACTTGTCGTATCCCCCGGTACCAAACGGCTTAAAGTCGCTATTATTATTAAAATGCAAGAATATTTTTATAGTTTCCCATCTGTTACATGTCATTGTTTCATCTATAAGAATTTGGCCTAAAGTTTCCCTCAAGTAATGCCTTGACGCAGGTAGTTTCACCAAACACATGTAAATTACCATGCCAATGAATTGTTCCATCTCATTTTTACTTATGTTTGCGGGTTTGTTAATGTTATCTTGCGCTGACTTTATATTTGATTGTTCAGCTATAAAATTTATCAAATCTTCAGTAAACAAAAATAAAAACAAATCGCCAGGTGAATCCAATCCTTCCAAAAACTCGGGAAGATTAATATTTCCTTTGAACTAATTTTTTTTTTCGCCATATAATGCTAGGTGATCTCTTTTCCAAATAATCTTCTTCCTCTGTTTATTTCTTTTTTGTTTTGATGTGGATGGAAGATTTCTGATTTCAGTGTTTGAAGAGCTACTATCAGTTTCAAAAATTGTTACACATTTTCCTCTATACGTTCAGAAAATGGTGGGGGTACATACTCGCTATCGGAGTCAGAAGCAAGCACATCATCTTTAATGGAACAATCACCAAAAATAGGGTTGACATACCTGGAACTACCATAAAAGCGAGAGGAATGCATTTCTAAAATAAAACAATATAGTACGTTAACTGCATACGAAGCCATTTATGGAAGAATGCTTTCGGCGAGAAAGTGGCATTAAATCATACGAAGCCATATTTGGCTTTCGAAAAAGATTAATTCAAAATCATACAAGCATAATATTTTTGGCAAAACAAACACACTCAATATAAAGAACTAAAACTGTATTTACTAAAATATATTTTTAGCTTGTGGTTACCTTTTCTTCAGTTGAAATTAAATCAAAAATTTCGAAATTTCTGCAGCAGTATGAACACTACACCATTCCACTATGAGTCACAGATTATAAAATCAGAGTCATGAAAAAATACTTACGGTATTACCAGGTCAACAAAGAATAAAATCTTGTATAGTTTATAAATTATCTTAGAATCTTATTAAGTAGAAAAAAATTGGTAACTTTGTAAAACCATATATGGCTTCCTATGGGGTGCAGGGTTAACATACTTTTGACCACTATAAATAGTAATACTTGCTTTAACTCTTCTTGAAGTCATTAAATACTTTTTTAATTTAGAAAGAAACTTACCTGTAAAACGAAATATATTATATCATTATTTATATAACATTCATTACAGTAAATAAAAAATTTTGTTGGAAAAGTTATTTTTGTTAAGTTACTTTTGACCTCCACTATATATAGGTATATGATAATAAAAAGATTAATTTCATTAAGAAAATAATTGTAGCCATAGCAGAAATTTCACATTTACAGTCACAAAATTGTTAAAATTGCACATAAAACACATATTTCACATATTTGTTGATAAATGTATATGCAATATAGAATCCTGACAGAAGAAAGTATCTATTCGATAGTTTTACTTATTTATTTATTTAAAAACAAAAGAGTAAAGAAGAGAAGAAAAAAACTTTTAATTTTTTACTATTTACGTGTTGTCCACAAAAACTATTAATACTCAATAGTGTGATGCACATAAATTACAACACACTAATTACGTAGCATAAGCATAACGACAATTAGTACAATACACTAATTACACACATGAGCCAATTAACAAAGTATGATGAACATAAATTGAAATTGCATTATTCACAATAATATAAATACAAGTAGCGCAATATACAGTTACGTACACGATCTAGTTAACAACGACACCAACCCAATGTAGCAAACAAATCATAATCATTACACAACCTAAGTTAGAAGTCAAAAACTCAACGATAATAAGCAAATCAACTGACCCACTATCGAGCGGGCACACCAACCGTTTAGCGAATCTACATATAAGCTGACTAAGGCTTAAACAATATTTCATAAGAATAATGTAAGAATAAATTTGTACACATTACTTTGCAAGTACGAGAGTAGTCTCAGAAGTACCCGACCTGACATATAGATGGCGATTGTTACTTGAAAATAAAGCTAATATTAGAAAGTAGCAACCTTAGAAAGTTTGAAGCTTGACGACGCTACGTTGTTTAGTATTTATTTGGCAGCCATAAATAGTGAACGCTCTACGTAACTTTTGAAAAATGGAAACAATTGGTCATCGATATGTCATACAATACTTATATTTAAAAGGCCTCAGCCCAACCAATATAAAAGCGAAGCTAGATGCTACTCTGGGGTAGTCTGCCCCTTCATTTACAACAACTATAAAATATTGGGTGACAGAGTTTAAACGAGGCCGTACGAGCTGCCAAGACGAACATCGCAGTGGTCGACCAAAAGAAGTGACTATGGCAGAAATGGTGAAAAATATCCACAAAATGGTATTGAATGACCGTCGACTGCATGTGCGCGAGCTTGCAGATATGGTAGGCATTTCGAAAAGTGCTGTAACTCGAATATTGACCGAAAATTCGGATATGACGAAGCTATGCGCAAGGTGGGTGCCGCGATTACTCTCAACAGAACAAAAACATTGTCGTGAAAATGTTTCAGTGGAGTGTTTGGCGAAGTTTCACAGGAATAAAGCCAAGTTTATGCTTCGATTCACAGCCATGGAGGAAATATGGGCCCATCACTTCACATCTGAGATGAAGCAACAGTCAAAACAATGGACTCAAAAGGAGACAGTTCCATCTGCAGGCAAGGTCATGACGTCAGTTTTTTGTGATGCGCAAGGGATAACTTTCATTGATTATCCTCAGAAAAGGAAAACAATCAACGGCGAGTATTATGCGAACTTTTTGCAGCGTTTGAATAACGAAATTAAGCAAAAACGAACGCATTTGGCGGAAAAGAGTTTTGTTCCATCAAGACAAGGCACCAGTGCACACGTGCGTATTGGCCATGGCCAAAATTAATGAGTTAAAGTACGAATTGCATCCTCACACATTCTATCCGCCAGATTTCACCCCCTAGGATTATTTTCTGTTTCCGAACTTAAAAAATGGCTAGGTGGTAAAAGATTTGCCAACAATGAAGAGGTGGAGTCTGCGGTTGATGGCTATTTTGAAGAGCTCGACGACCCCCTCTATAAACGAGGTATAGAAGCTATTGAACACTGCTGGGACAAGGGTATCGAGCTAAAAGGAGATTATGTAGAGAAATAAAGATTTATTTTCCAAAATTTTATGTGTTTTCTTTGTAAGGTCATTTACTTCGGGAACCACCCTCGAACTAGAATATAATTAAGCTGCACATATTCAATAAAGCACTTCAGTTTTTGATCAGTATCCGATCAGTATTTTGATTTTCAATCTTTGACCAGTAGTACTGTATTCACTTTTGGGAACGTGCTTTTGAGCTGCCCACAATTCTAACCCGGAGTCTTGCTTGTCCCAAGCTGCTCCTTCTTATATGAGTTAAAGCCTACATGGCTGCTCACCCACAAAGAGTCAATGTCTTAGCGGCTGCTCTATCTATAGAAATACATATCGACTGTTCACCTTGATTACGCCTCTACAAGCACTATATGGCGACCATTTAAGAACAGAACACCACAATAGAAGCTTCTCTTCAAATATTGTTATACATATATGTAGGTATATAAATCACAAAAAAAAATATTTATTTATTTATATATAAAAGATCTTTTTATATTCTGTTTCAACATTAGGGCAATATTAGGTAATTAGATAAATGAAAATAGAAAGCAAAAAAAAAAAAAAATTATTTTGGTCCAGAGCCGGACATCACTCACGATAATATCCATGATAATTTCCATCTGCATTCCATTATTTGCATTAAATTGGATAGCGTTAGCATTCGCACATATGTAAGGTACTGTTTTTGCACTAAAATTTTGTATCATAATTCTTCAATTTTCTCTACTTCGAGCTCCTGATTACGGTAGATTGAACACTACCAAGATTTAGACTTTTGGGTTTAGATTTTTTGATTTCTGCCGCCGCGGATTAGTAAGTCATGTTATCTTCATCAATTATTTACATAATTGGTAGATCCGCGCACAATTCTTGCGGCATGGACCGCACCGCTGCCACCACTTTGTTACGATTATTTACGCAGAGGTAAAAGGGATTACACTCCGGGGCAGGGTTATAAATGAAAAAATACTCCTCTTTTCCACTAAAGGTTGAATTATTATTAACTTTATTTTATGAAAAATAATAGCAATATAATAGTTAAATTTACTTCTTATGGAGACGTATAGAAAAATACATATCAACTTCAGAGCATGGAGAATGGTTCTTTTCACATACCCGACTCAGCGATAATGCTTTCTTGCAGCATAGAAATTGGAACTCATATGGTTCCCATCTATGAAATGAATTGTGTACACTTTGCTAACATCAGTAGGGCATTTGATTCAGCGACTTGTGTACTGAATTAGTCAAATTTATGTGACATGTCTAGATACAAACATATCCTATTGATATAAAGAGTTTTCCAATAAGAGGTGTTATTTTAATTAGCCCGCTATTTCGGTAGATGTCACTTTTGGAGCTGTCATTTTTTGACATTTGACAAGTAGAAACTACGCCATTAATAAAAATGGAACGATACACGATTCAACTACGCATAGAAATTATTAAAATTCACTATAAAAATGGTGAAAATGTGGCAGAGACGGTTCGTAAAACTCGAACATTTTTGGGTCGTCGTGAAGTACCTTGTCGGACCGCAATACAGAAATTGGTAGAAAAATTCGAGCTGTCGGGACAAGTTAGTGATGTGAAGAATAAAACCGTGCACATCGCTCAAGAACAGCCGAGAATATTGCTGCTGTAGCCGAAAGTGTTGAAGAAAACCCTGGTTTGTCCAAACCTCGTCGTTCTTTGGAATTAGGCATTCCACAAACGTCATTACACCGTATTTTGCATAAAGATTTGGGTCTTAAAGCTTATAAAGTTCAGTTAACACAAGAACTCAAGCCGGCCGATCATCAACAACGTCGAGTCTTTGCTGATTGGGTCCTTGAAATGCATGAAAATGATCCGGAATTCCATCGAAAACTCATCTTGAGTGATGAGGCCCATTTCCACCTCGATGGCTTCGTCAACAAGCAAAATTGTCGCATCTGGGGCTCGGAAAACCCAAGAGTTATTGTTGAAAAGCCTCTTTATCCTCAACGTGTGACTGTTTGGTGCGGTTTATGGTCCCGCGGGGTCATTGGACCTTACTTTTTCGAAAATGAGGCTGGAGCAACAGTTACGGTGAATGGATTGCGCTATCGACAGATGATTAATGATTTTTTATGGCCGGAGTTCGATGGTATTGATCTGGACAACGTTTACTTTCAACAAGACGGCGCTACGTGCCATACAAGCAACGAAACCAATGATCTTTTACGGGAAAAGTTTCCGGACCGTGTTATCTCTCGAAGAGGTGATCACAATTGGCCACCGAGATCTTGTGACTTAACACCTTGCGACTTCTTCCTTCTGGGCCACGTGAAAGAGAAGGTCTACGCCAACAGCCCAGCGTCGATTCAAGACCTCAAAGATGGAATTCGTGAGGCTATCGAGGACATAGGGCAGCCACTTTGCGATTTGGTTATGGAAAATTTCATGAAAAGGATATGGTCCTGTAGGCGTGGTCGTGGTGGTCATTTGGCTGATGCTATTTTCCATTATTAATGGCATACCTTCCTCTTTATAATGAAATAAAGATCCGATCATTTATCTCAAAAAATGGCATTTTTCTTTGAATATCAAAATAACACCTCATATTGGAAGACCCGTTACTTACTCTTGTAAATTGTAATTTATCAAGAATGCATATTGCAGGTGTAAACAGCTAAGCGTACCCATATAGGAGCAGTAAAATTATTCTAATACAAGTACAAATTTGTCAACATTTCTACATGCTGCTCCGTGCTTAGATTTCACCTTGCTCTTCGAGATATTCAGTACGTTTACATGAATACTTGAGTACTTGACTTGAAATCTACTTGAAACTCAAGTAAGGTTTTTGGTTGAATTTTAATTCCAATTACTTGACTTGAAATTTACTTGAAGTGACATTCTGCCTTTGACAACTCTGCATTAAGTTCAATACATAATTGCGGATTTTTAGATAAATATCTTAAGAAAAGTGCTAAATATCACAGCCTGAATTATTAACAATAATCTTCTTCTTGTTCCTCTTTGCCGTTTTCATATCTCGCACAAATGAAAAATTTTCAAGTACTGAAGTTGCGTTTACATGAATTTTTTCAAGTAAATCGAACAAAATTATGTGATTTACTTGACTCAAGCATACTTGAAGTCAATGCGCGTTTACATGATATTTTGATTACTTGATCTCTACTTGAAGTATACTTCAAGTATTCATGTAAACGTACTGATTAATAGGAAAGGAAAAAAAGTACCCAACGCAAGGGTTATTAAAAAATGTTTAACAGAACAGATCAATTTATCGATATTTTACACATCGTTCACTGGCTGCAATAGTGGACCAAAATTTGTCCTAGTGCCTGAACTTCTGAATTTGATATTCTATTCCTCTACGAAACCGGCGCGGCGTAATACTAGTCTGCTTAAATTCCACTAGACGGCATAAGTGTCAAGAATACATTTCTTCTTTTCTGAAATATTTTTATTAAAACTCATCTCAAAATGGATGGAAAATTTCACCTCGTTTGATGAATATGGTCAAAAATACACCATCACAATTTAGATCACTAAAGCCAAACAATCGGCATTACAAAAAAAAAAAAAAAAAAAAAAAAAAACCCCAAGCTCTTTAACTCATCTATTGGCAACCAGTGAGCGACATTTGCTTTCTCGTTTCATTTAATATTAAAAAATAATTTATAAATACTATCCTCATTGTTTTCAGTTATAAAATTTTATCAGTTTTCCTCCATGTTATGTTTCGAAAGGTCATCATCTCGAGTTATTGTTTCCATGTACAATGTTTGAAAATGACCAAATTGCAAAACTGCATTCCTCTTCCAGTTACGTGAACTTGATCCTGAACTTAGTAATAATAATTAAGGCTTTTTTTTAAACTAAATATCATGGAAGTAATTTTTTTCCGGATAAAATCGATTCAATAAGATCACTATTAGAATTTGTCGAAGGCATTTTATTTCAATAATTGTATTACTGACTATAATCTTATTATGAGAATTTCCTAGGCACATGTGCTTGTCTATAAATAATCCATATTTCTGTATTTCCTTACTCATGCGAAAGTTGCCTTACAACAATTGTTTAATATGTTTTCATCACAGCTGTTAAACGAGAATTTTTGATATTCTGAATACGATCTGTGAGCAATGAAATAAACAAAAGCAGCAGCACATCTATTTTCATGACTGAGTTTTAAGGAATAGTTAATTTTTATTCCACCAACGAATCTTGCAACAATAGCGTTGAAGTTTTCAGCAGGGTTGTTTGTGAAGATATAGGCTATTTTAGTTATACTTCAGTAGTCTAATAACTTTCATAACATGAAAAAAATATCCCATCCTCTTTCACTGGAAGAACATAATTTTTAGCGTCAACCTTGCACTTTTCCTTAATGTATTCGGAAAATTGATGTGTTCCCAGTATACACGATAAAATACATTTTCGATGTCCTTTGCAATAGCAGTAATACAAGTCAGTTTCACAATTTTTTAAATATCTTGTAATTTCGAGGGGAAATTACGGAATAATTGGCAAACTCATTCAACTTTTTCTACTATACTATTACCGCCGGCGACAAGTCTCAAAAACGCAGACCGTTCATATGCTAGCTTTGAGGCCTTCAGATTCCATATGTGTCTAATATACTAACTACAGATTCTAGCTGTTGGTGTACTTTAATTTATTAATTTGTTTACATCTAAACGATTGTAAAATAATGAAAACCATTTTTTGCATTTTTATTTAAAATTGAACACAACTGATTTCTTAAGAATTTGTGTAAAATAAAGTTCTTGCGTTATATAAACAAAAATACTAGACATAATGAAACTAAATTAAAAAGAATTCAGAATGTAACATATTTTTTCAGTTCTCCATTTAAAATATAACACAATGAAAGCTCCTTGAAAAAATCTACGAACAGTCTTTGCACACCTTTTTCACTGCACTGAAGATAGACTTATTTCTGCACACGTGACAAGTATATGATGTCCCGCATCTTAATTTCGACTGGCACAAATGGCATATTTTTCTAATGGTATTTTGCTGTCCAGCTAGTTTTTCTGAAGCGTCTGGCCCGAGTATCGATCTAATAAAGAGTCTAGTGACCCTGCTAAAGACATCAGGAACACAGATTGATCAATTTTTCGCCCTATCAAATGCATATTATAGCAATTATACCATTAAGGTTCAATATGCGGTAAAACAGAGCCATCGGCCAACGACGAGTTCTACGAACACTGCTGTATATGTAACACTTCTTGTCTATTTCATCAATCCCGACATTTGTTGAGTTGTAGTAAGATATAAACTCTGGTTTATTATTTTCGCAGTGTCTGAGGCTTAACTATGATGCATTGAAAATACTGCCAGTACTCTGTTCGTTTTAGGAACGTATGAAATGAGGGTAGTGTCATAGGTAAAGCCATATAAGGTAAATTCAACTTCACGTATTCTCCTTGGCAAAAATTCATTTGGTATTTCAAGTATCTAGTCCTCTTTTTTAGTTCACCAATTTTTCGTTCTTTCTTCTCAAAATACCTACCTAAGTCCTCTCTTTTTTAGTTCATCCATACGAGTTATGTGACTGTTATTATCATGAAGCTCTCGTGTTAATCTCAATACGCACTGAGTAGCAATTTGTAGCTCTTTTTCTTCGATTGTCAGTTCTTCCCTTCTATCCGTTCCTTTACCACTATAAATGTAACCGTCATAAAAGTAAAATGTTTTCGAATCGCAAATTGCGATATTTTGCTACCTGCTGCGGTATGTAGATTCCGAAGTGGCAACGCCCACGAATGGTGACTCTCATCTCAACTACTGTAACATTTATATACATATTGCACTACTCTTGCAATTGCTCACAAACGTGTTGAAAATAAACGATATTGCTGCCGTCTCGTTTTGCTTTCACTTCTGGTGTTCTCAAAACGCAGAAAATTTAAAAGGTACAGGAATCTGTTCTTAGACATCACGGCTCTAAATATATCACATCACAACCGCTACCATCAGTAGGAAATAAAAGATCACAATCTTCATGATTGGCCTTGAAAACTAACGAATAGAATAGGAGACCAAAAAAGGCCGCCAATCCTGTTTCGTCAATATAAGTTCTACGGGGTGCTTGAAATTCTCCCTGTATTTTTTGCAGCATGACATTAGTCCAAGCAATAATCAGAAATGTCGTGAAAGATTGCGTCATAAGCGCTTACCCCAGATGTTAAAGGGATCCTTTATGTCACTTTCAGTAAATTTCGAAGTATATACAGATGGTGGTCAGGTAAAGGTACGCAGGCTTCATCCAATCGTTATTAAAACTTTTAGAGCAAGCTTTGCATGCTGATATATCCCCAAAGCATGGAGGAAGGTAAAGGCTATATATATAGCTAAGGCAGCAGGCAAACCTGAAGCCCAGGTCGTATCGTCCCATAAGCCTGACCTCGTTTGTTCTTAAAGCAATGGAGAGAGTTGTGGAAAGGCATATCAGAGACGGAGCGCTGAAAGCGCATCCCTTAAATCCGAGTAAGTTTGCCTACCAAAAAGGTAAATCAACAGAACTACCTTTACGAAACCTGACAAATAGTAGGTATAGAAAAAGCTATTGACAACAGAGAAATTTCCCTTTCTTTCTTTCTTTACATTGAAGGCGCATTTGAAAGCACCTCTGTTAACTCAATAATGCCTGCATTGGTTAGACATGGAGTGGATCCAACACACAACAGATGGATTGGAGAGACACTGGAGGTTCACACCACCAGTGGGTGCCCGCAAGGGGTAGTACTATTTCAACCGCTATGGTCCATGGTAGTGGATGACCTTTTAATTCAACTAAACAACCAAGGTATTGGAACGCAAGGTTACGCTGATGACCGTGTTATTATTATCAAAGGCAATTATGAGGTCCATTCGTTTGCATGGTTGGTGTAGTCCGGAACTACACTCAACTACATCAAACCATTCGTTTGTAAGGTGTACACTAGATTGAATTACACCAAGCCATTCGGTGTTTGTCAAAATGTGGTGTAGTGTACACTGAGTGTAATTTTTCTGCACCATCGAAATTATGGGTGTAAGCAGTGTAGAAAAGATGATTTAACAATTGTCATTTGCTTAGATTATAAGGTCATTTGTTATGTCAGGAATTAAAATTAAAAAAAAAAAAAAAAAAAAATTATTGTTTAAATCGATAGATAAACTATGTATGTAAGAATAAGTTTACAAAGTAACTATATTTTTGTATAGCGATAAGTTTTATTTACTGCTTGCTTCTTACCTAGGTTCAATACCTATGCAAGTGTACTTGATTGTTGTTGCCTAGGGGCAATACCTATACAACTTGTCGATGAATATTTGCTGCCTAAGTGCAATACCTACGCAACAGTGTGTTTGGGAGAATTGTCTAGGTGCAAAACCTATGCAATCAACTAAACGCAACGAAATAAAAACCTCGATTGACTGACTGTAACTAACTGATTTATTTGTCAACAATTTGTATTTTATAGATTCAAAATGATTAGTCAACAAAAATTTATAATTTTCTAAACTGAGAAAAATAATAATTCTCGCGAGATTTTTCACACATTTAATTTTATTTTCGCGGGCACTAGTTTCATTAGCAGACGTAATGTGATATGATACAATTTAAATGGAATGCGATTTTTACTTGTGCATATACTTTTCTGTGAGAAACTTTACGAAAATGAATTTATAACAAAGTAAATTGAAATTTAGATAAAGAATTTTAGGAAAACTAAATATAATTATAGTAATTGATGTCAAGAATATAAAGACATGAGCAGACGAGCGTCGAGCAGGTGTGCGAGCGCTCGCCACTCCGACCTTCTATTCAAAATTTTATACCTGAAACAGGTGGGAGGTCGTTCAATACATTAATTAGTTATATTCCATGGCTGTATTCAGTTGAGTCGTAGTGTGTCTAATAGAAGTATAAATGTGTACGATTCATTTAAAGGGGAGAACGCACCGAGAAATTTCGAAATTTTCGATTTTTTTTGTTTGGCTTTTCTTCAAGCTTAACCTCTTAATGGCCAGTTTCACAGTCTGAGTTTAAACCAAATATTTAGTTTAAACTCGACGAATGAGTTTCACAGTTTGGTTTAAACTCCGGTTTAAACTAGAGTTTAAACCATGCCATCCCTCGGTTTAAACTCAAGATAAAAGTATTTGAAAAGTGTGACATTTTATTTTGACAGCAGCATTGTTTGTTTGTATCAAGAAAATAATTTTATCATAGATTTAGATTTAGACATTTCTAGCATGAAGAAGATTTTTTTGAGTTAAATTTTCAGCTCTGTCGACAACTAACTGACAGTAATTAGAAATCGGCCAAATCATTTCAATCAGTGGGACGACGTTGATTTTTATGCTAGCTTCCGTTTAAGTAAAGAACTTTGTCACTTTATCTTTTCTTGCGCTCTATTATATATCCTTCTTTATGCACTAGGGAAGGCATTAGCTCAACTTCACTTATGCTAAAATTTGCATCCTTTTTGAATGTTAGCATACACCGTAAAAAATATCTATTGAAAATTCCGCTACAAATTGCCAACAATGGTAACGGAAATTTACACAACTTTATGTGCACTGCATAAACTTATGTAAAGCAATTTCGCACTGTATGTAATTTTACATTCTTTATGTATTTTTCAATTTCCGATGTAAAATGCGATATGTAATATTACATCATGCTGTGGCACTAAGTTACATAAGTTGTATGTAATTTTACATTGTTTACGTATTTTTCAATTTCCGATGTAAAATGCGATATGTAAAATTACATCATGCTGTGGAACTAAGTTACATAAGTTTAATGTGATTTGACATTATTTATGAATTCTTCAATTCCGTATGTGAAATGCACAATATGTGAATTTACTAAAATTTATGAAATTTATTTCAATTGCCAATGTAATGTTTCGTCCGGAAATTAATAAATTACATACATAAACAAGTAAAAAAGCTAAAATTGCTCTAAGACCAATTCTTATGACAATGGCAATAATAAGAGATTAACAATCAACACGTAATAGAAGTAATACTAGTTTCGATGCTAACAGCTACCTAAGAAATCATCATTTTAAAAATCAATAACTAATTGTAGGTATGCAGTATTTCCATGATTGAGTTCTTTTTAGCGAAATTCAATTATAACAAGTAAAAAAGCTAGAATTGGTCTAAGACCAATTCTTAGGATACCCTAGATGAATGCCCGTATTAAATTTCTTATGGTCACCGATCTATTCAAGTATTGATTTTGAAGTTGTTTTTCGCATATATTTCTAGAACGGTTTGTCGCACAGACAAAATGATTATAACCAATTTTATAGGATTTCGTATTCTGCAGAAGTTTTTAGTATCATAAAAATGTCTTGGACTGATCGTTTTCAAAGTATACGTAAAAAACCGAAATTTTTATATGGCAACACCAAGAAGGAGTTGCCCGATTTAGTCCATTTTTGACATTTTATTTGCTAATGTAGTAAAAACATCATGTGCGAAATTTCAGCTCTCTACGTCGACGCGTTCTCAGGCAGTGTTCAAATATATAGCGGAAAACGAAATTTTTATATGGCAACCCCACGAAGGAGTTGCCCGATTTGGCTCATTTTCGAACTTAATTTTACTTTTTTTTTTAAAGTCTGTGTACAGAATTTCAGCTCTCTAAGTGTACGCGTTCTCGAGTTATCGTGCGCACAGACGGATGGACGGACGGACGGACGGACGGACATGCAAAAATCGAAATAACTTTTAATATTATGAATGGGTGTCCAATCCAGTTTGCTCTACCATCATTATTTCGAGGTGTTACAAACGGAATGACAAACTTAGTATACCCCTATGATTTCATCTAGGGTATAAAAATACTGCGTACCTAAAAATATTTTTTTTTGATTTTTAAAAGGTTTTTAAGGTAACTGTTAGGATCGAAACTAGTAACATTTCTTTACATGTTTTATGATTATTAATCCATCACCAACTGCACTCCACAAAGTCAAACTATACACTGCCCGGCGGCCACATTCTGACCGTATATAATGATTCATAGCATAGCAACGCATCCTGATAAACTTATGAGCATGAACAGAGTATTGAAGGAAAGAATAGAGATAAATGCAAAATTCATTACTTATATTTTATTGAAATTTCCTTTATAAATATGGGGAATTCAATGAAAATTACAGTATTGTATGGAATTTCACGTAACTTTTTAGTACGATACAAAAGTTTTGTATGATTAAATGTAAAATCACAGTACTGTATGTAATTTTACACAAATTGACAGTACGATACAAAATGTTTGTGTAATTAAATGTAAAATCACATAAATTATCTAAAAAATTACTTACTTTACTTATTTTTCCAATTAAAAATAGGAAGTTTGCAGATTACGTACATTTTAAGCGGTAGTGACTATTTTAATCATAGTAATTTTCCACAAAGTTAGTTCATGATTTTTTACGGTGTATTTAAAATTAGCAAATATAACTACATATTTTTTATTTTTTACTTTCTGATGTTTACTTTTTCCGATTGACAGATTGATTGATAGAAAAATTGCTTCACAATGGTGGCGATAACTAATTTAGTTCACAATTTAATCAGTACTACCAACGTTACTAAAAGAATGCACTGTGAAACCCGATTTGGTTTAAACTACATTTAAACTTGGAGGATGGTTTAAACTAAACCTTGGTTTAAACTCGACTGTGAAACCGGCCATAAGAATGTCTGGTGAAAGCCGCATGCAAAAGTTCAACAAAATAGCGGAGTTATGGCCGATTTAGTCAGCGCCGAGCGGCCGAACGAAATTCAGGTAGAAATACGCCGTCGGCCCCTATTGTAACATCGTCTGCGTATCCGGGCGTTATATCGAAAGTTTTCGTTCGGAAATAATATATTCGGTGAAAAATGGATAAAAAAAAAGGTTCTCGAAAATGTCAGAACCATTATAAGTATCGGCCGAAGTGGAGTGGATGATTCTATGTAAGTTGAAGAATTTTGCGATTTATTCATTGCTCAACTTTCAAACGCGTTTTTCTCGAAATCTTGTTTTTAAAGTCGGTACGGAAGATATCTCGAAAACTAATGAACCGATTGCAATTATCTTTTTTTGTGCTTATTCTAAACATAATTAAGTCTTTGTCGTATTGATTTTTTTTTAGGGGCTTAGTTTTTTTTTTAATCGGCGAAATAAGGTCGTATTTTTCTCTAAAAATCGCTATGTAAATTCAAATGTCCGCCATTTTGTCAAAAATCGATATTTTCAAAATCGCATATGACAAAGACTAGATTATACTGTCCAGTTTAAATCTTTTTGTTTTTTTTTTTATTTGGATGATTACAGATGAAGCAGGAGTGCGTACCGCGGAGGGCCTGTTTTTGCGGTACTTTACGGACCAGAGGATTACTAGGCGAATATTTGATATTTTTCAATAAAAAAAATTTGATGTATTCTTAAAAATGTTTTTTTATCATTTAAAAAAGAATTCGTTTGATTACTGCTATAGATTGCCTTCAAAAAAATCCAGAAAAATGGCTTTTTTTCGCGCTTCTCGGTGCGATTTCCACCTTAATACGTGCCTTTCCTTTTATCAGCGTAAGTAACTAAAAGTTCATATTTTTTTCTATTGAAAACTTTGAAACGCTTTTTCTTCAGTTTTTATTTCCACGATTTTTCTGAATTGGCGGGCGTGATAGCTAAAAAACTAAACGAAAAATTATTTAATTGAACCAAAGTTTTTTTTTTTTTTATTAAGTATTAAATTCTCTTCTAAGTGAACTAAAATCGTTTGTCAAAAAGTTTATTTAAATAATTGTTATAGCACCTTAACGTTGAGTGTTTTTTTTAAGCACATTTTTTTGTAAACCCGCCCAATTTTTAGGGTTCCGTTCCCTAAGAGTAACAACGGGAACCCTATTACTAAGACCTCGCTGTCCGTCCGTCACCAGGTTGTATCTCAGAAACCGTGATAGGTAGACAGTTGAAATTTTCACGGACTGTGTATTTCTATTGGCGATATAACAACAAATATAAAAAATTAAATAAATTTAAAAAATTAAAGGGGGCCCCCCATACAAGAAACGTGATTTTTTCGGCGTTTTTTTTTCCTCGTTTTATTCTCATTCATTATTATTATCATAAGTAGGCATTTTTTTTTTCAAATGATAGCATTATTTTTTCATATGACGCTACTCTCATTTGAAAAAATTAATAAAAAGTACGTAGTGTTAAATTTTGTACGATGGTACGAAACCCTTCGTGCGCGAGTTCGACTCGCACTTGGCCGGTTATTGTTTTATTTCACATGTTTTTCTGCCTTTTTTAGCTCACCCAGAGAAAAATTTATAATGAATTTAATCATTTTTTGGATTTTTGTTTCAACTACGTGGTGGATCTTTCCCAGCGATTCAAGACTACAGTGACATGACGCCTATGAAATAGGCTTAGAAATCTGTTATATCTTTTTTTTTTTACTATAACAATTTTTTCTGGTATTCGTTTCATATGTACCTCAAAATTCAATACTTTCTTTCTTTCTCTTCTAAAAAAAAAATCACAAAAAAAACGAGTTTTTAGAACACTCTTATTCAGGAAACCCCCTTAAGCAACTGTGTAACGACTGAGATTAATAAATTGATTTGAGTAAAAAACAAGTAAAAAAGCTAAAATTGGTCTAAGATCAATTCTTATGATACCCTAGATGAATACCCGTATGAAATTTCGTATGGCGACGCATCTGTTCAAGTTTGATTTTTGAAGTGATTTTTCGGATATATTACTAGAGCGGCTCGTCGGACAGAAAAAATGATTATAACCAATTTTTTAGGATTTCGTATTGTGAAGAAGTTTTAAGTACAATAAAAATGTCTAGACTGATCATTTTCACAATATACGTAAAAAACCTAAATATTTATATGGCAACATCAAGAAGGGTTTTTCCCGATTCAGTCCATTTTTGAAATTTTATTTGTTACTACTATGAAAACACCATTTACCAAATTTCAGCTCTCTATATCGCCTCTTTCTCAGGCAGTTTCCAAATATATAGTGAAAAACGAAATTTTTGTATGGCAACCCCAGGAAGGAGTTGCCTCTCATTTTCGAATTTGATTTTACTTTTTTTTTTAAATCCTTGTACAAAATTTCAGCTCTCTAAGTATAC
The DNA here is from genome assembly GCA_963924295.1 of Dioctria rufipes. Classification (NCBI taxonomy): domain Eukaryota; kingdom Metazoa; phylum Arthropoda; class Insecta; order Diptera; family Asilidae; genus Dioctria; species Dioctria rufipes. The sequence goes on along the minus strand of OZ002741.1, from coordinate 124,404,176 downwards.
GCGTTCTCGAGTTATCGTGCGCACAGACGGACGGACGGGCATGTAAAAATCAAAATAACCTTTAATGTTTTGCGTGGGTGTCCAATCCATTATGCTCTACTATCATTATTTCTGTGCGTTACAAATGGAATGACAAACTAAGTATACCCTATAGATTTCATCTAGGGCTAGGGTATAACAAGTGCGCTCAATAATCTAGATAATTAAATTGATTTGAGTAAAAATAAATTTAGTAATTAAGATAATTAAATTGATTTGTGATGAAACAACCAAAAAATTGTACTCAAACAATTAAATTGAATTTTGATAAATATAATCAAGTATTTTTAATCAATAAAAAATTATTACAGTGTCATTAGTTGACCCGGTCGACGGCTCTCCGAACCAAAATATTTATATCTACACTTTTCAGCACAACTTCATTCGTTTGCGAGAACAGCACTGAAAAACAGCTGTTTCTGGTAATGGTGTAGAAATACACTTGACAGCTCTGAGTTAGACTTGCACCGAAACAAGCGAATGAACCTATGAACAATTGCTTTCTAGAAAGTTTAAAGAAGCCCTAAGCTTTGTTCCTTAATCTAAGAAATAATGTAGTGAGTATTATACCATTTTAGAATCCTTATTAAATGCGTCAACTTTTAACGTTACTTGCCAAACCGGCGTAGTACATTTTTTTTTTTAGTACAGTCAGTTAAAGTTGGGTGAAATATTAATTTTCTATTCTTGGTTCGGCAAAATGTGTCATTTTCTTCCAAGCTGGAGCAGTTGGCTTAGAATTTAAAGCAAGAAGTAAGGAAGAAGAAGATTCTGTCAGAATAGTCTAGATTTTATTCCGCGGTCTTTTTTATAAAGCATTAATTTTTCTTGTACTTTAAACTTCTACAAAACTCGGCAAAACGTTATTAATAGCTTATTCTACTAGCTCAATTGAAGATTTGGTGATATTGCTTGTAATAGCATTGTTTTTCGGAATTTTGTGGAGCACGCCTACTGAGTCCTACTCCCATCACCGCTGCTTTTTTGCGCAGGTTCATCGTTACTTTATTTTCATCTGGACTTCTATAATAGATACGAATACTGGTCTGATTTTGATTTTGGTGAATTGTTGATATTTTTCATAACCTAGTGATCGCCTGTGATTGTGTCATCTCTGATTTGTCATTTTCATGCGGATCTCTACAAAACAATATACTTTTATTTAATGCAAAAACCACACTGATTTTGTAATCGCCTAGGGGTATGCTATTTGAATGTTACAGTGACAAATAGTTGTATAAGAGTATCTACAGTCAATTATCAACAGAATACTGTGTCTCCTAAAATTATTCGGATATGTGATTCCTGCGGTGTCAATATTCCTCGTGCTTTTCCTGGATTAACAAGCTTGGCTTGCAACGCAAATTATCACATTCATTGTAGCAAGGGTTCAGAAGCGGTACTTCGAAATATTGAAAAAGGTACAAATGTTTGCCCTGTGTTAGTATAAAAAGCAATAAGAAAACGGTAATTTGCGGTGATTCCGACTCTAAACCTGATTTATCTTTATCGGCGCTTACTAAAGTTGTAGAACAAATTACCCAGGATGTTGCAATGCTTAGAGATAAACAGAACGAGTTCAACAGATCTGTTGAGACCGTCATATCCGGCTTCAAAGAATGTCAAACTATAGTTACAACTATAGACGAATACCAAAAGAAAATTACTAAACTCGAGAGACAAAACTTGGAACTGACTAAAGGTATGGGAATCTTAGAGGCTCGAATCGATTCTATGGGAGAAAAATCCCTTTTAAATTTGTAGAAATAGTAAACATTCCACAGGATAAATCAGAATCAGTATTGGATATCGTGAAGCGTGTGCATGCTTTTCTGAAAGTGCCCATCGAAGATTCTACGATCGTGAAGGCTTACCGATCTAGAGGTAAATCAAATCGTATGGATAATCCTAGGCATATTATAGTTAAGTATAGCTCTGAATTCGTTAGAGATAGAATATTAGCTGCATTTAAAATTAATAAAAGTATTACGTTAGATAAAATTGGATTTTCTGGCGAGTGAAAACTATATATTAATGAATTTTTAACGCATAATAAACGTAAGTTACTATATGAAGCTAGATTATTTAGGAAGGAAAATAACTTTAAGTTTGTCTGGATTAGAAATGGAAGAATTTTTCTAAAGCAAGATGACGACTTGAATGTTTTTCAAGTGAAAAATATCAATAGCTTGGATTACATTCGACATAAAATAAAACAAGTACATTAATTAGTTGTCATATATTATGTTTCTTGAAGTTTATTATCAGAATGTTCGGGGTTTGCGTTCGAAGACAGAGGAAACATTTCTCCAAGATTCTATATATAGCTCTGAATTATTTGGTGATAGGTACGCTGTATTTCGAAAAGATAGGAATAATGTTGCTACCGGCACATGCGATGGTGGTGGTGTTCTTGTTGCCGTTAAAAAAGAACTGAGTGCCTCGCGTATATGCGAATTCGAGACTTGTCATGAAGACTTGTGGATAAACATTAAACAGAAAAACCTATCTATTTATATTTGTTGTATTTATATTCGTCCGCAGTCCAATGTTGAAATCTATGATGAAATTTTTCATAGTTTTATAAACAATTTTCAGGCTTTGGGGCGAAACTCTAAAATCTTAATTTTAGGGGACTTCAATCTGCCTAACCTACACTGGTTCACTAAACGCAGTAACAATATTATGAATTTCACCAACCTACCAACTAGAGCTGCATTTTCCTTAACTAATTGCATGTCGTTTGGTAACTTGAATCAATATAATAATGTTTTCAATCTACAGGAGCGTTGCTTGGATCTGATATTGTCCGATATTGAACATAGCTATATTAATGTGTGTCGATCCTTGTGCCCATAGCACAGTATATATCATACAGTAGAATAGCTTAGAACTAACTACTGAAAAGTGAATTTTAGAATTTCAATTAAAAAAACATAACCTTAAAATTTCTCCCACAAGAGGGAACTATTAAGTATGATACGGACATAAATGGGCGAACAGTAGCTAGCTGCACGACCGTTGACGGAAGTATTAGTTTTATGTATGTACACATATCGGCAATCGGCGACAAATGTATTGTTCCATTACTAAACAGCTGTTTGACGGTAAAGTGGTGTCATTTTGCCTCTTTCCCTCTCGTAAAAGTTTAAGAATGCTATCAGTTCTCTTTCTTCCACTTTAGATTTACATAGGAATCCATGTATTAAAAATTGACTAGTGTGTTAGTTAAAACTGTTGAAAGAGAAAGTATAGTCTCTTTATAGAAGCATCCTACTCACTTGACAGTTTTGACAGAGCTGGGCTACTGTATGATATATACTGTGCCCATAGCTCGTATTGATACTTATCATCCACCTTTGGATATTATGATTAATTTACGCAAAGAATCTTTCCTACCAAAACTTGAAACGCATCGTCGTTTTGATCTTGCGAACTATGAAGAAATCACTGAATTTCTTTCCTCTATGAATTTTATATCCCTGCAATCTTTAAATCTTAACGAAGCGTTTAATAGTTTTTATGTGATAATTGAAAATTGCCTCAATAGACATATACCTGCTTTAACAAAGAAAAAACGCGTGTTTCCTTGTTGGTATTCTAATGAAATTATACATGTTATCGAACTTAAGGAAAAATTTAGACGAAAGTATCAAAGAACCAGGCATCCTGGACATTATAAGACTTTTTCGTATTTGCGCGACAATCTGAAACGTAAAATAAAAGAGTCCCACAAATTATATATATTAAAAACTGAGAATAGTGTCAGATCAAACCCGAAAACCTTCTGGTCTTTCACTAAGGGTTTAAAGATGTCTAATATATTTCCTAAAGAAGTTTATTATGATGGTTGTGTAGTTAATTTCGCTGTAGAGATATGCAATACGTTTGCAGCTTATTTCAAGTCTGTTTACAATGATGATTCATACATTCCGAATAGTATACCAGATAATGGTACTGATTCAATATATATCCCCTCATTTGAGGTCGAAGATATCAAAGCCGTGATTAATTCGTTGGACATCAGTAAAAACGCAGGTCCAGACGGTATTCCCAATAATTTTTTCACGAAATGTGCTGGCCTTCTTTCAGCTCCCATTTGTGAACTATTTAACCGTTCAGTATCTGAAAGCTTTTATCCGGATCTTTTAAAAAATGCGTTTGTGTTTCCTATATTTAAAGCTGGTGACAAAAAACATGTGACTAATTATCGTCCGATAACAATATCCAATAGTCTTGCTTTAATATTTGAGCGTCTTATTTATAATAGCCTTCTCTCGCAAATAAAGTCTATAATTGCAACACATCAACACGGCTTTTCTCCTCGTCATTCCACTGCCACCAACTTAGCTATATTTACCGATCAAATTGCAACGGCTCTTGACAGTAGTAAGCAAGTGGACGTAGTTTATGCTGACATCTCCAAAGATTTTGATTTCATTAATCATAAACTGACTCTTGACAAGATGAAAAATATAGGATTTAGTGCCTTAACCTTGAAGTGGTTTGAATCGTATTTATCTAATCGTCAGCTGGTGGGTGCGGTGGATGGCTTTAAATCATTATCATTTACACAAACGTCTGGTGTACCTCAAGGGACTATACTTGGTCCTCTTATATTTATAATGTATATAAATGACTTACCAACTTTTATTGACTCCCCTTGCCTAATTTATGCCGATGACACTAAGATATACAGAGTTATCGATATGGCTGGTGTGGGGGGGGGGGGGGGGGGGGAATAATCAAAAAGTTGATCAGGACACTCCAAAGAATCCATTGGCATACTCCATCCTACTTAATTACCAAGCACCCTGTATACTATATATTGTAATATGTATTTAATCATACATTTTTATACCCTAGATGAAATCATAGGATATATTAGTTTGTCATTCCGTTTGTAACGAATAGAAATAATACTATTAGAGCAAAATGGATTGGACACCCAAACATATATTAAAAGTTATATTGATTTTTGCATGTCCGTCAGCCCGTCCTCACTATTACTCACATAGAGAGCTGAAATTTTGCACAAGGCCTTTTTTTAGAAAAACAGTAAATTTAATTTCGAAAATGGGACAAATTGAGCAATTCCTTCGTAGGGTTTCCACACAAAAATTTCGTTTTTCACTACATATTTGAGAACTGCCTGAAAACGCGTTGACGTAGAAAGCTGAAATTTGGTGCATGGTGCAACAGTAAATAAAATTTCTAAAATGGACTAAATTGGGCACCTCGTCGTTTTCATAAGAATTGCAAACACAAGTTTAAAAATGGACCAAATCGGGCAACTCTTGCTGGCTGTTCCCATATAAAAATGGGTTTTCACAATCTATTTGGACACCGCTTGAGAACGTCTTACAGGAATTATAACATTTTCATTTGTTCAGACATAATGTGCGATCACCAATTTACTGAATTAAAAAAAAACACATAATTGATAAATTGCAAGAATCGCTCGCCCTCTACCTAAAAGGAGTTGTAACAGCAAATAAATTAAGTATCGGGAATATTGTCACGTCTTACTTTTCCAGCCTCCACTGTTCAATTTTCATCTTTATTTCTTCATTTACTTTCGCTCCCATTATCCCAAAGCATTTTTGCATATTTTTAAATAAATATATTCTGAACTTTCACACACGTATGTATTAGACACGATCGCACGATTTTGGTCCGCTCATCACGAAGCCAAGTAAAACAGAGCTTTTCTCCCATTAAAGTCAAAGTTTGTTTGAGACAATGAAAGAATTCCTACAGTTCAGTTTGAGCGCCATATACTATCTGTTAGTAAAAAGTAGAATAAACGAGTAAAAAAGCTAGAATTGGTCTATGAACAATTCTCATGATACCCTAGATGAATACGGGCGTAAGTAATCATTTCGTATAGTCATCTGTGCAAGTTTGATCGTTGAAGTGGTTTTTCGCATATATTTCTAGATTGACTTGTCGGACAGTAAAAATGATTAATCAATTTTATAGGATTTCATATTCTGAATAACTTTCCAGTAGGTACAATAAAAACGTCTAGGACTGATCGTTTTCACAGTATACGTAAAACTCTAAATTTTTATATGGTAATACCAAGAAGGGATTGCCCGATTGAGCCCGTTTGTGAAATAGTATTTAATTTGATGAGAGCGTCGTGTACAAAATTTCAGCTCTCTACGTTGATGCATTCTCAGGCAGTGTCCAAATATACAGGGTGTTTCGGAAATGTCTTTAATCCTTTAAGGGGATAAAAGTAGAGATCATTTGGGTCAAAAAAGTCCAGATACTTTTATATCGAACTCCGCTTGGTTTTCGAGTAAATCGATAATATCGATTTTCGAGGTTTTGCATACCTCTTCAGTGTAATTTCGTTATAAGTTCTATTGTAATTAATGGATTACAACGTTCAAACCTTCATTTAAAAGAACACATATTGGCCTTTCTAAGAATGCATAATAAGTTATAATTGTGCCTTCAGTTATTTAAAAAAATAAAATAAAAATTTCTCTAAGATTTTTCATTTCACCAACATTTTTGTCGCGCTTCAGTGTACATTTATTCGAAATATCACCATTGCACGAACTTGTCAAAACTATGAACAATTTTTCGCATTATGTCCCCTTTCCAAAATGACCTCCCTAAGTGCTATCAACAATAACTTTTGAATAAGCAAACATTTGGAAGATGTGCCCATCGAGGTAATCTTCAGTTTTTTCGTAGGATTCTATCTCCTCCTACAGTTTTTAACCTACGACAACCATTTATATGTCATTGTACGGGAATCTTAACTGGCTATTAGATAGGGTACTTTCCGATTTCGAATTTCAAAAATGGAGGGGGTAATTTCGAAAAAACACTTTATTACCAAACTTGATATTTACGTAGATTTCGTTATTCCGCATCTTTTAGTGCTATTCCTTTGACTTACTTGCTAGAACAATGCTTGGTTGAGAAAAGAGTATCTGGACTTTTTGACTCAAATGACATCTATTTTCATCCCCTTAAAGGATTAAAGACATTTCCGGAATACCCTGTATAATGAAAAACGAAATTTTTGTATGGCATCCCTACGAAGTATTACCCGATTTGTCCCATTTTCCAACTTAATTTTAATTTTTTTTAAAAGACCGTGTGCAAAATTTTAGTCATCGCGAGTTATTGTGAGGACGGACAGAAGGACAGACGGACGGACATGCAAAAATCAAAATAACTTTTAATATTATGCGTAGGTGTTACAAACGGAATGATAAACTTAGTATACCCTATGATTTCACCTAGGGTATAAAAACTTGTATGAAAGAGCGACTTCTTAAAAATTACTTTAAACTTACTTTTCTTATAAAAAAACTTAATTTTTTATGTCATAAAATATCTCATTCTAAGTAATAGCATAAAAATATGCACGAAAACGTATTCAAAAATTAATATTTTTCTTAAGAAAGGATTTTTTAAAAAAATAAATCAGAATATTAAAATATTATTTCCAACAATTTCTCGACAGCGTTCTATTTCACTGATCTACTATGTGCGTTCGATTTAATTTTATAAATTTTCAAACGCTGAATGTTGTTTTGAAAATCATTGAACATTAACTAATCTGGTAAACACCATAATTCAAAATATTTGTAATTTTTAATAAATTCCTTATATTCTAAACTTATTTCTAACAATTCCTCTGTAATGCACCATTAATTTTTATTTACTACAATTTGAATAATATAGATGCTTGTAATAAATTATAGTCGTGCTCAAAAAACCAGATTTTCTTCGCAACAGTCTCCATGGTAGAATTGAAGAGATCGAATGAACTGTCTCCTCGGACCTCTGGAATGGATTTTTCTTCATGAAAAATTTCTTTAAGTGAAAGTGCCATAGAAATCCTTATTATGCTTTATTAAGTTGTTTTAGATATTCTTCAATTGTGAGTGTATTTTGTCTCCCGCAGTCTTTTTGCTCGTAGAGGATATTATCACCGGATAATGAGGTTTAGTCATAGTCACTATTAAGGTGAATTTTACTTGATTTCTATAAATTTCACTGTCTCTAAATATTTTTCTCATGAATTCGCGATGCACTTTCACTTAGCACTTCTTGTTCCTACTGACTGCGCCAGTTTTATGTATTTCTGTAATAACATCTCATTTTTAGGAAGAATTCTTTATTAACTACACTTAACCTTAATACAAACAACTACTTATTAATCTAAGAACAGAATTAAAATTACCTTACTTAGAGATGGGGGAAGTAATTTATATATGATCTTATCGAGTATTTGAATATTTGCCTTTCTCATGAGTTTGCATCTATTATCTGAAATGCTTTGTTTTCATGGGGAAGGTAAATAAAAGATATTTGCTCATATCTTTTGAATACTTAATTATTTGAATTAGTCGTGTAAGAGATTACTAACATATTGTGAAAGGGAGTTTTGTTATTTTGGTGAAGGGGCTCTGCATTTGACATAACACGCGCAGGGTATACTATCAAGTCTTGCAATATCCTGGCCATGGCCACCTTAAAACTTTTGTCCCGTATGACGAAGTCTGTGAAAAAAGCGTATCCTGGGAAGATGTTTGTGTGATCAAGAGACGAAAGTGTTCATGTATTGCACACTAGGATTGCATCACCTGATCCTCTGCGAGGTGCAGGTCGGAGAAACAAAGTGTGTAAATAAGCATTGTGCACTAATTAATTGTTTTTTCTCTGGTGAAATTCGTCTCTTCAAAGCTATGTCTCTTTGTGAGTGTCTGATGTGTGTAACTGTGGCGCATAATTTTTGCGGTGCCTCAAGACCCCTTGTGTTTAGCGATAGTTTTTGAAACATCTAAAGAGCCATGAAAGAGAAAACACGGTTAGCTACCATAAAAGTTGTGGTTTTGTTAAAAATCCGAGATAAATATACTATTTTATTAGTTTATTCTATTTCCCTGGATTTTATTAATCATTGGAGCAAAGATCTTGTTTTAAAGTGGAATAAATTGAGTTTTTCGGCTTACATTTTCGATTCTTGTTTTTAATGTGAAAATGCCTTAAGTGAACGCGTTCTCGACTTATCGAGAGGATGGATAGACGGGAAGACGGACTGACGGACATACAAAAATCAAAATAACTTTTAATATTATGCATGGGTATCCAATTCATTTTGCTCTAACATCATTATTTCTAGGTGTTACAAACGGAATGACCAACTCAGTATACCCTAAGATTTCATCTAGGGTATAAAAATGTCAATGGTTCCAGTCGGAAAGAAACCTAGTATTATTCCTACGGTAAAAAAGTTCGGAACAAGGTAATTTTTTAGCAAACGTACGGTAGAGTCACAAATAATTTCTGGCAACGCTGGTGCTTACCGATGACTCGCTTCCATTGTGGTCGGATTTATAACCCCCTCGACCCCAGACCTATCGCCAATGCTGAGCATTGTCTCGAAATGGAGATGACCGAAATTTCTGCTTCAGGAATCTCAGATACCTACTCTCCATTTGGGAGACAGCAGCACCAGCACAATCTGCAATAGTAATAGCATTATGGGCATTATGAGAGTTGATGGCGGAGGCATTGCCACCGATTGGTTATTCCTCTTATCTTTCTTTATTTTCTTCTACTTTTTTTTACTGCTATATCGAGTCCCCGTCAGAGCTACAACTGGTATCTTCTGGTAAAAGAGACAAATCTTCAGTTGCAGGCAGCTGACTTTCCCGCTGGTACTACCCGAGAGCAGCTCATCCCTGACTGCCTTCCAGACTCTGACAGGCTTTGTTTTATTTGATGCGGTAGGAAGTTAAGCCGAGCGTACAGAACTTATTGAAATTTCTTTGCTTGCTTTCTTTTTTTATGTCGATAGTTTATTAATTTTTAATGTCAGCAATTTGGTATTATAAATTTGAATTTACCAAATTATTTGTAATATTAGTAGTATTTGGAAGTCAAAATAAATATTTGTTATCTAAACTCGATCAGTAATTTTTTTCTGACTAATTATTTGAAAAAAAGTTATTAAAAACTTGGATTTGGATCCTTGCTTATTGATTGAAAAGAATAATAAACGATAATAGCTGATATGTAATACATTCTTCATATTGTTGTTCATTTTTGTAAATCGTTATAATTTAAGCTAGATTTCAAGGTAACTTTTTTTTCGAACATCTCGTCCGAAAGTGTACAATTTACCAATGCGCAGATATCAGATATTCAATTGCGCTTCCACTTGAAATGTGTGCTTACAAACATTAGTTAATCTCAGTTTAAAATCTCCTGAACATTTTCATTTGTAACCTAAAAATGATTACGATTACATTTTATCTATCGTTAGTCGCCAAAAATGATACTTTTCTGCTGCTGCTATTTGTTCCCGTGCTGAGATTGTCTTCTTGTAAAACAAGAGGCAAAGTTGAGTTCTGATATGCTGAAACATTGTAATAGTTATGCTCGCTACAGCGCGAAATAGGCAAACGGATGTAGCTTCTTTGGTATCTCTATTTTACAGGCATGTAATGAAGGCCTCCCAACGGAGTTTCTGAATATTATAGTAATGTATGAGTAAAGCCTTGGTTTTCTTCTAGGGAGGTTTTTGTTTAATCCTAGATAGATAACCACATTTCACTGTATACTAAAGATAACCATACGTCGATTCGATGTGCCAATGTTTGAGCGGGCATATTTTGGATTACGTGTATACTAGGTTTATGAATGTGGTAATATGTCATATATGTATTGTGGGTAAATAAAAAACATTAAGGTTGATTTATATTCTTATTAGAAAAAAATTAAAAGAACAAAACACGGTATTTCTACCAGTTATTACGATTTTTCAAAATTGATTACTTCGATTCGACGTAGGATATCTATGTATGTAGGGTTAAAGTAATGGGAATGGAAAAAAGCTGGCTTTACTTATGTCAAAAGGCCTTCAAGTTTTAATTCACCAGGTATATTATTTACATAATTTGTGGTTTTAGGAGATTTTGTGATATGCACTCATTTTTAAAAAAAACTTTTAAGAAGCAATAAAAACAATAAAAAACACAAGTTTTCCACCTTTTTTTGGTTCTTTTATTTATTTGGTGTTGTCTTCCACAATAAAAATATAAAAATACTTTTCTTATCTATACCGCGGTTTCGGATGTTTGTGCCATCCTTAAATAAATTAAACACTATTAAGGGTGTTACCCCGTGTGACTGGTTCAAAAAAAAAAAATTTTTTTTGCATAAATTGCATACAAATATAGTGCAAAATATGTGCGTAAAGTGATTTTTCCGATATTCGGAGCCGTTCGAAAGTTACAGTGTTGAACAGGGCAGGTATTTTGAGCGCGCTTTCGAGCATCAAACCCCCTCTCTTGCGCTTCGGGTTCTTACCTGAGCCCTTTTAATATAAACACAGGTTTAAATGCACAATAGAGAAGCCGTTATAACTCTAAACTCATTTTCTGTTTCCAATATGACGGTTAGTTTAGTCTTAATTCAGCACCCAAAGTGTTCGAATTTTATTGGTGATAATCGTATTTGAACTTTTAAACGCGTTTTTCTAACTGGTCTCTGTTACAGTACAGATTCCCAAAATCTGGGAATCTCGTAGTACTATGTACATACACTTAAATTATCATTTGCATGCATCGAAAGTTCTTTCAACTAAGATCATGCAAATTGTTGAAATGCATTGTATCAGCGTTTCGTTCGCCTTTCGTTATATTTTGCCTGCACTCTGCAGGTAGAACAAACCAACAAAAAATTAAACAAACGAAAGCTGGCCCGTTCAACCTTGCATTTCCATTCTTTACTTAAATAAGCAATCGATCAAATTTCACGGTGACAAACCGTATGATCGAAAGAATGAAATGCAAGGTCGACATTAGAAAAACAAAAAATAAAAATATTTTGCTATCAGTTTGTTGGCTTCGAGGTGAAATAATCTAACTAAGGGCAATTTTCAATTGAACTGCGGGGCAGCGAATTGAGCGATGAATGAACAGGTAAACTGGGCACCTGAAAAAGAAAAGCCCAGGGAGTTGTTTTAAAAAATCGAAGGAGGATAGTCACGCGAATTGGATAAATGGTTCGGGTTCCAAAAATAAAAAAAAAACAATCTTTAGATTGATGTACATTTATTTATTACTTTTCTTACTCTTGTAACCGAGGTCAGCTTTTGCCAAACCTTTTCCGTCAAAACTTAATTATTCGTTCATAATAATTATCTACAAATCATCTTTACATATTTGTCACGTACAAAATGAAATCTGATCGCTAAGAACGGCGAGGCAAGATAAATTCGTAAGAAATTATTTAAGTGTGGGAAAGTGGAATGCTTTAAATTTGTTCTGTTTTTGCTGATTCTACATATTTCTTTAGAATTTCTTGGAAATTGGTGTCTTCTATTTTGTTAGAATCAGACCATGATCTAACTCCTCCCACCTTTGATTTAGGATTCTCCTGAATCCTGTTTGTAGCTTTAGCATTAAGTTGTTTTCGTTTACAAAATAGATAAACTAATAGGATGCCCAATATGATGATTAATATCATTGAACCTAAACTGTAGCTTACAATTCTATGATATTTAAACTCATGTATGTATTTCCTTAATATTTTACTCATGATTTAAAATAATTCTGTCAAACGTTAATTCATCATTATTATAAGTAAAGTTTTCGCTTTTTGGAATTACAAATTTTTCCGTAAATATCTTTAACTTATTACTGAATTCTCTAATATTAATATATTAATGGTACAATTGTTGAAATTTATAAAATAGCTTCCTTTAAGTATTATGATGATCGTCACAAATACTTTTTAATTTACCTGATTTGATATTGTTAACAATAATTATGTTTTCTTCAACTAGTGATAATTCTTCCTCTTTTCTTATTAATAAATTTACAATTTTTTTAATTATACAATTCCTACTTTTGTTTTTCCTTCGGAGTATGTGAGGGTCTGCTCATTATTTCGTATTATATATTCAATATCAGAGTCTACTCGTCTATGTTGAGAATTTGCTATTGGTATAACGTATAAGTAAGTTTTTGTTGGTTAAACTAATGTGAGTCTGAATCTTAATTGCGAAAATTATAGAATCATCTATATGTTTTGCAACGGCTAAACGAATATTAGATAGCTTGTTAAAATCAATATTATACGTATTTATTTCTTCGTCGGTTAGTATGTTTGGATGTAGAAGTTCTAATCGTGGTGAAGCTATATTATCTTGAATGTGTTCAATTTGCTTCTCTATATAATCTAATTTAAACATTTGTTCTAGGAAAGCAGTTTCAGAAAGGTTGTTGATTTCTGTAAGGTTAAGTTTGCTTAATCTGTCTAACATTTTTTTTTCTGTCTGCTTCAAGAATACTTTTAATTTGGATCAAGGTTCTGTTAAAATTATCATTAATTGATATTTGTTGATTTAAGTTCGTAATTAAGTTATGGTTATTTTGATCTATAACGGCTAAATGATTTTCAATGTCCAGCCGGTCTTCGTTGTCCATTGTTCCAAAAATTCATTTGATCAAAGTTTCTCCTACATTTATAATTCCTCTCTTATGTCTGTATGGTATGAGAATCTTTATTTTATTTTTTATCCTGGTTATCCTATTTCGTGTTAAATCTCAATGATTACCTAAATCTAACATTTGTAGTGCCGATTCTAAATTGTTAACTAAGTTTAATATTTCATTTGGATATATTCTGTGAAGAATTATTTCAAATTTGTCGGCTAATTCCACAGTACTTACTTTTATTTCAGTATACCCTAATTCCGTTTATATTTTCTCAATAGTCATTGTTTGATGAGTCATTATGGGTGACAGTAACAGAGTATCCATAGTAGTATTGTCCTGGCCTTGATTGTTCTGGCCTGCAAATTTAAGTGGACGTTTTATATTTGTATTGTGAACATTGGTAAGATTATATTTCCTAAATTTAGGTTCTTCTTTATGCCTAACTGCTTTATAATTTTTAATGAAACCGATTTTCCTGTTTTCTTCATAATCTTCTCTATATTCATTTCTCTTATGGATAACAGCTGCTTTCGATTTTAATAAACTTTCATGAATGTGGTTGAAATCTATTTCTTTCTTTTTGCACGGACAAGGGTGTAGTTTTAATCGTCGAGTGATAAGACTTATGATATATTTCTCTATTGGGTATGGTTGTATGGTATTCAATACCTTTCTTTTCGCAAAACTCTTTTATGTATTTTGAACCGAATTCATAGTCAAAAATTATTATTTTTTCATTTTGCCCCTAATCGCTATAATTTGTCTTATTTTCTCCAGTATGGTAACATGACTTCTATCTTCGAGGTGTAGACTTATAGCATGCTTTGAAAATCTATCGATTACATTAATAAAATTGTTTTTGCTGTTCGTATAAATGTCGATGTGTACTATTTCATTAATTGACTTGGGGGTTTCTGTAACCTCGAACTTCTTTTTTATGGGGTTCCTATCGTACTTCACTCCTGTACAAATGTCGCAATTATTTATAATTTCGTGAATTGTAAAGCTTAACTTGGGATGATAAATTTTAGTTCTGAGATCTTCATATGTTGCTACTATTCCACAGTGTCCTGACTTTTTCTTGTGAAAGATTGATATTTGTGTCCTTAATTCCTCATTATTTTCCAGATCTTTCGCGAAGTATTTGCATTTAATGAATGTTACAACTTTGTTAGGATATAATTCTATTAATTTTTTTTGGAATCTATCATATTCCTGATTACTCAATTGCCTTTCTGTATGTATCGTCAAAAAACGTCTTTCTCCTGCTCTAAATCGTTTTTGTCTACATATATACTCCTATTACCAACAACTTCTTCCGATTCGCTCTCTTTTTCTTCTACGAATATTATTTGTAATTTGAATCTATTAACTACAGTATCGAGTGCAAGTATATAGTTACTAAGAATATCTTCCTGTGAATGAGTAGTTTGTATTTCTACTGGCTCTGAAGTAATACTCAAATTTTCAGTATCAGTTTGTTCTTCTGAATTCTCCTCCGAGTGATTAATACTCAAAACTTTCATATTTCTAGTTCTTTCAAGATTAGGTTTGCACTTTCTTTAGTTTCGTTTATATATCCTTCCTTTTTAGAATTTTTTGTTTCGAATATATTAATTTCGTTTGTTTCTGTATTGATTCGGCTGAGAAAGTCGGCAACTTTATATTCCTTTCCCTTAACGTATTCGATTTTCATATCATATTCACCCAACTGAATCAACCATCTTTGTAAACGTTGTATGTTTCAATTGTAACCATTTGATTGGCTGGTGATCTGTTTGCAGATCAAACTCTTTACCAAACAGATATGGTCGGAAGTACTTGGTTCCCCATACTATCGCTAATAATTCCTTGTCGCTTGCTGGGTACCGCTTCTCATGGTCGTTGAGTGTTCTAGATGCATAGCAAATGGGATGGCCTTCTTGTGTAAGAATGGCTGCTAAGTTACTGGCATCTGTGATGAGCTTGAATCTTTTGTTGAAATCAGGATATCTTAGAATAGGGTGCTTGGTGATTATTTCTTTAAGTTTTTCAAAAGCCGTAAAGTAACTAGGATCGTTTGGATTTACTTTCGCCTCTTTCTTTAAATATTTAACCATGGGACTTGCGATTTCTGCATAGTCTTTAACAAACTTCCTATAATATCCTGTTATACCCAAAAACGATTTTATCTGTTTTTGAGTGGCTGGCAGTTTTAATTCTTGGATTACTCTTATCTTATTAGGATTTGGTTTAATTCCTTCTGATGTGAGTATATGACCTAAAAATTCTGTTTCTTTGTTCAGATAGTTACATTTATCGATTGGAATTTTAAGTCGGGCTTGTCTTAGTTTTTCGAAAACTTTCTTTAAGTTTATTATGTGCTCTTCTAAGGACGTACTAAATATAAGGATGTCGTCCAAGTACACAACACATATTTTGTTTATATATTCCCGTAGTACCGCATTCATCAACCTTTGAAAGATTGATGGGGCGTTTTTCAAACCAAACGGCATTCTTAAATATTCGTAATGTCCGAATGGGGTTGAAAATGCCGTTTTCTTTCTATCACATTCTTTCATCAGAATCTGATGGAAACCCTTGGCCAAGTCCAAGGTAGTGAAGTACTGTGCCCTACCAAGTTTATTTAGTATATTCTCGATATTAGGAATGGGGACTTTGTCCTCTACAGTAACTTCATTTAGTTTCCTGTAATCGATGACAATTCTCCACTTTTTCTGACCAGAATTGTCCGATTTTTTTTTTGTACCACCCATAATGGGCTATTGTATGCGAAGTTACTTTCCCTAATGATCCCTTGTTCCAACATTTCATGTATTTGATGCTCTATTTCTTTCTCGTGAACTTGAGGTATCTATATATTTTAGAATAAACTGGGTAGTAGAAGTAATGATCTCATGTTTAATTTCATGTGTTGAAGTTAGTTTATCGCCCTCTTTAAAAAATAAATCTTCATTCCGTTTTAGTAATTGGATTATTTGGTCTTTCTCTTCAACATTTAAGTCATCTAATTTTGATTTGTTTAAGAAATTATCCGTAATTCCCTCTAGCGTATATATTTTTCTAATAATGAATGGATAATTATTTTGTTCAAATAAAATTATGTTATTATTTATTTCAAAATTTTTTCTTTCCATGTCTATTTTGGACTTAAAAGATACTAGGAAGTTTTGACCAATAATTGCATCATAACTTCTACTCAATTTAAGTTAATTATTTTCCACGTTACAGTTCCAAGGAGTTTAAACTCTTTTGGTATTGGGGTTACTATCCTGCTTGTAATTTTATTGATACCGTTGATGGTCGAATAGTAAGCAGGTTCGCTTAAAGTCTCTTCAGAGAATTCAGCGAGGATATTTGGTTTATGACACTGGTAGCTTACCCAGTGTCAACAAGACATTTAACCTTTTGGTTACCTATCGTTATGATTATTATTGGAATTCTTGGTTCCGAGGCTCGTATTGAAAATGTACGTCTTGATCGCGATTTAAGTTACCAATTTCCATTGGCTCAGGTATAGGATAATTCCTAGCCTGTACGAATTATAATTTTGATTCCGATTGCGATATTGGCCCGGATTGTTATAGTTAAATTGGGTTCTGTAATAATTACTATCACTTCTAGGAGAGTTGTTATATTCATTGTATTTACGATTGATATTCCTGTTATTAGGTGAATTATCACTATTAGGATTACCTATGTTCCTATTGAAACTATTTCCGCTGCTACTAGTTTTTACTTTATTTAATTTATTATTAGAAAAATTTTCGATCTTGTTAGTATTATAATTTCTGGAAGAGTTGATTTTATTTTTTCTGCTCCGAAAATCTACTGCATCTTCATTATCCAATAGTTTTAATCTGTCAAATTTATTGTACACTTCGATAATTGTTGAATTTTCAGGTATATTACCTCTAAGAAATCATGCATCTACTAAATATCTATCGTTATTACTAGAGTGATATGTGGGGTGTCTTGCCTCGTCAAAATCATACAATTCATTCAATTTAAAGTTTATTTCCCTAACGTTATCGAAAAGTTCTCTTAATGTACTCACTCTTAAAGATCGGCATTGATTCAGCAATTCTGCGTAATCATGTCTTGGATGGAAATATAGCTTAAGCTCCTGTTTCACTTCTGCCCATCTGTTATGTGCATTTACTCCTGGACGTCGAATACATTTCTTTGCATCACCTGGAACTTTATCATTGATGATGATGGCCATAGCATAGTCTCTCAACCCTGGTATATCCTGACAAAGATGGAATGTCCGCTCTACTGAACTGATGAATTCTTGCACCGTATACTCATCTTTTCCATTGAAATTTCTCAATTTGCTCACATAGCTGTTAACGTGAAATGGTTTCGGAGATTTGCTGCGACTGGTTGCTGTACTGCGGCTGCAGCTAATTGTTCAATTCTAGCTTGGAGCGCCACTATCTGAGCTCCTTGTTGCTCGATGATGTTTCTAGCAATTTCATTCTCCATCCTTCGATTTATATCAAAGATATTATGTCTGCTATTCCTCATAAAATGATAATAGTTGTTCTTTCCCCGTCACCTTTCAGAAAAAAAAATTCTTTTCCGTTGCACAGTCACTAAATATTATAGATTTTTTTTTTTTTTTTTTTTTTTTTTTTTTTATGCACTTGGTAAATCTGTGTAATTTTCACAATTACCTTGTATTTTCCTTTGGACACTTATTACACAAATGCACAAACAACTACAAATGCACAAACAACTTTCGATTAATTTAAATTCAATCACTTGGTTCTTTATTTCACTGGATTGCCAATCTTTTGATAGCAATCCTACCGACTGCGCCAATTAGATAAATCGTTGGGTTCCAAAAATAAAAAAAAACAATCTTCAGATCGATGTACATTTATTTATTACTTTTCTTACTCTTGTAACCGAGGTCAGCTTTTGCCAAACCTTTTCCGTCAAAACTTAATCTAGACGACTTAATTATTCGTTCGTAAGTTTGAAATTATTTAAGTGTGGGAAAGTGGAATACTTTAAATTTGTTCTGTTTTTGCCGATTCTACATATTTCTTCAGAATTTCTTGGAAATTGGTCTCTTCTATATTGTTAGAATCAGACCATGATCTAACTCGCGCCCCGAGTAAAAAAGGTTAAAAATAAAAGAAGGCTTATGAAAGTAATTTTTATAAAGTTTTTAATTTGGTGTTATGTTACTTTTATTTAAAACTTTTATTTTTGTGAATTTTATTTATAAAAAAAAGTTCTCACTGTTGAGAAAGTACAAAACAAAATCGAATCCCCGATCAGATGCGAGTAAGCTAGTAAGCACATTATCTCATAATTCTTGTTCTTGGTCCTTAATGTACAAATAGAAAAAAATAATTATACTTCGGAAATTCTTTTGATTTGAATATTGATTAAATGTTTGTAGAGTAGTGCTGATAAAACACTACCTCTTTGCGCGAAACTCTTAACAAACATACGAGCTGCACTGTTTAAAATCACCCTTTGAGAGGTGTAAATTTAATCTAGACTTCTTTTATAACTACATGTCAATTAATAATATAATAATAATAATAATTAAATTTAAATTCGAAAAAAGTTTGAAATAGCATTTACTTACATTTGGATGGGATTAGCGCGATTACGTCTCCAGTATTAACTGTATAGCATAGCTTGCAGAACAAATATGAGTCTAAAAATATAAAGATTACAGAAATTTAATTTAATTCTTAAACCCATAAATTTTGTTGAATTCTTTTTAAGCTCTGTAATTAGTTTGTACTAAAAAATATGAACAGACTGCTTAATCCTTATATTTGATGCTACTTCAACTTCCTCCATATTGCTAGTGATTCCTCCATAATAAGTCCGGGCTGTTCACACATTTGAACATTTTTATACGTAATAAGTATGTAATAATTAGAGTCAATGTTCATAGTAATTACTTACTATCATATCAATAAGACAAGAAGGTACTGCATCGCCTTTAAGCTTTTCCTTTTCCCGAGTCTTCCAGCCACTTCTTTAGCAATATCACATCCTTAGGAAATCTGAAACAGGTAATATATTGGCTAATGCTTATATCCTGTTGGTTTTATGATAGTCACAATACGATTTAACCTATTGTTAATAAATTGTTAACTCCCAAGCTTACCACAAATTGAAAGTTTTCCCCCACAGACAATATATTTACACGCCTTCGCTATTCTAGGGCAACTGGTCAATTTGCAAAAAGTATACACAATTTTTCTTCGGGGCATCTGCTGTAAAAATGTTCTTTTTCAACTTCATTTTTAAATAATTCACATATTTAATTTATATAAATCTTTGCTTTTATTAACAAAAAAGATTATTTACATAGTGCACTTACTTGAAACACGATTTTCTTAGTTTATAATCCGATTGATTTTTGCAAGCACTTCATTTCTGTTTTTTTTTAATTGTTATGAAGGTTTTAACAGGCACTAGTGTCACTATAAAACTTTGCAAAAAATAAACTTCAAAGATAAATAGTTTTGAAAAAAATTGATGAGGTACTTTATTAAATTTCACAAAAAACTTTTAAATTGACTAAATCTGTTCACAAAACAAAAGCACATTGACAATCATTTACTCAGCTTTGACAAATGTTCCTTCCGGCATCTCACTTACTCCTATGTATAATGTCCAGCTCTTCACAAATTACGCTCATGTACACGAATTATACGTGATTCACCTATTCCTGTTTGCTGATCAAATTCTGATTTTGCCGTCGTCGCTGCAGTACTACCAACAAAATCCAGTGAATGAAATTTTTTTGGCGAAATCATGAAATAGTTTATGATTTACAAGACATGCTGAATAGACAAGTGGACAAAAAATACGTGGTTTGGATGGATATTGCAATGGTGAAGTTGTGATATTTTGCATTTAGTTTGATTTTAGTTTAGTTAACTTCTGTATTTTTAGTTGACAACTGCAGAAAAAAGTGGAAGAATCTTTGCGATAGTTATAAAAACCATAGCCGGCTAGATCACTTGCAAAATATGCAAATATTCTCAATAAAAATCCCCTTTAAAAACGCTCAAAACAAAAAAAAACAAATGAAATTTCAGTACCTTCTTCTTTCACAATCGCCGCTCACCGCCTATCGTTGCAATTATGTTCCTAATTTTTCGATTGCCTGTTTTGTCGGCGAATTTGCCGCTGCCGTCTGTTGCTCTGTCGTCGCAATTGTGTTTAAGCCTTTACGGTTCAGTTCAGGTGAAAAGAATTCACCATAAGCTTACAGGTTTATTAATTTCAGGGATTTCTGTTATACTACAACGGAAACTTTTAGGAGGCTACACCACAAATTTGAAATATTTTATATAATAGCAAAGGAACGTGGTATGCTGCCACTGCTGCACAATACGTGTTAGTAGCACTGACTTATAACAATGGACTGAGCGCATTGCCATTTTCCTATAGGAAAGAATGGCACAAGTTTTACAGTTCTCTCTTTCGCCCTATGGCAGAGTTGGAGCTACCAACACAAAATATTGCTTACTGAACGTTTACTTATGCCATTTGCTGTTTTTATGTTGGCTGCAGATGCAATCACCGCAGAAAGAATAAGGTAAAGATAGTGTTTACCATGCTCCGTCTCTCTTGCCCATACGCAGGATTCAGTTAAGAATAACTTTTGAAAATTAAAGTCGGAATTAGTTTAATTTCTTATAAGAGTGCTTATAAGCGATTAAGATATCACTTGGACAAAAGAAAATAATTTTTTTTAATTTAATTCGATTTACGGGTGTAAAATTTCATCTGATTGGTTGAGTTTTACATATTTTTATGTAGTAAACGTTTTAAAGGGTGCTCTATCGGTGATATACAGAAACACAATATTTTTTGTGTCACATGAAATAGCAAATCGCTCAGTCCATTGTTATAAGTCAGTGGTTAGTAGGATGATGTCTGGCGGCAGGAATGAAGTGCAACTTAAAATTTGTGGACAGCACAGGCAGCACTTATTTTTATATCCGATGAAATCTATAGGATATACTAAGTTTGTCATTCCGTTTGTAACACCTCGAAATAATAATGGTAGAGCAAAATGGATTGGACACCCATTCATAATATTAAAAGTTATTTTGATTTTTGCATGTCCGTCCGTCCGTGCGCACGATAACTTGAGAACGCGTATACTTAAAGAGCTGAAATTTTGTACACGGACTTTAAAAAAAAGTAAAATTATGTTCGAAAATGAGACAAATCGGGCAACTCCTTCGTGGGGTTGCCATATATAAATTTCGTTTTCCGCTATATATTTGGACACTGCCTGAGAACGCGTCGACGGAGAGAGCTGAAATTTCGTACATGATGTTTTTACTTCATTAGCAAATAAAATTCCAAAAATAAACTAAATCGGGCAACTCCTTGGTGTTGCCATATAAAAATTTAGGTTTTTGCGTATACTTTGAAAGCGATCAGTCCAAGACATTTTTATTGTACTAAAAACTTCTGCAGAATATGAAATCCTATAAAATTGGTTATAATCATATTTTCTGTGCGACAAACCGTTCCAGAAATATATGCGAAAAACAACTTCAAAATCAATACTTGAATAGATCGGTGACCATACGAAATTTAATACGGGCATTCATCTAGGGTATCATAAGAATTGGTCTTAGACCAATTCTGGCTTTTTTACTTGTTATTGACTATTATGAGTCACGTGATCATTCCAGTTTCAAGCATTGCAGTGTGTAGTTGTTACTTTACCTGATTTGTCAATGAATTTGTTCCACCGAAGTAGGGCAGCAAGGGCAGCAAATTGGTTGATGTAATCATGAACTGAGGTACCTCAAACAGGGTCTATGTAACAATGATTCTGAGTAAACCTATTTATCAGTACCTACTTAGGCCGTTTGCACATAGAAAAACGAAAACACTTAACCGAAAAACACAAATTTTGTACTAAACTAACAGAAATTTGCCGCAATAAATGTGATAAAATATTGGATATTTATTCTAATTACAGTTTCAATAAAAAAATATACATATTTAAAGCTTTATTTCAATTAAAACACATTCTTAAGTTTATTCGTACGAGAAATAAATTTTCGTTCCGAACTGTCAAGTATATTTTCGTTCCATACTACGTTCCACACACGAACGAATATTCTTTTCGGTCTTACATAACCTCATTTCCGTTTATTTACACTTGATACAAATCCAAACCTGCTTCTATTCGTTCGTTTTTGATATGTAAGCATAAACGAATTGTCGGTGTGGAACCGTTTATTCGTTCATTTTCGTTTTTCGATGTGTAAGCGGCCTTAATGAAATCAGTTCGTTCTAGTTTTAATTACTTATAAGCTTTTATCGCCACTTGCAGAACTTTTTTGCTTAAAGTCTTCGGATTTGTTTGTGCCTTTGCTTTGGTTGTGAAACTTGTTCATTTTCGAAAACTCGAAGGGATGTTGGGTTAACTTCTCACTCGCGGGGCTGCAGTAAATAACTCGGAACTTTTATACATATCATAGCAGGGATTCGTATCAAAGACACAAAACTTATATACTGTACTTAGAATAAAAGCTGTAAAAGTTTTATAAAAAAAAAACAAAGAACCACTATTACACAGAAAGCAAAAGGCTGAAACAGATTACACTTTATGGCTTAAACCATAAAGTAATAAAGGCTAAAGAGATGACAAGATTAAGTTTGCTTTGTGAACCAATATTTGAAAGCTCAATCTGAAAGTTTGAATATAATCGTAAAAGCTTTTCTTTCAGAGTTTGCATTTTCTTTATTTAATTTACAGCTCACTGTACCAGCAGGCATCACATCAAGTCACGGCATGATGTACTGAATGGAGTGAGTGCAACACTACCAAATTTTACTGGTAGATATTAATATGCATATGAATGCGTTTCTTTTGGACGCTCTTTTGATACAAAATATTATTAGCCTCACGCGGAAGAATAATTTTGCGATGATACAACTGATATGGAGGTATTACCAGCGTTTTTATACCCTAGATGAAATCTATTGGATATACTAAGTTTGTCATTCCGTTTGTAACACCTCGAAATAATGATGGTAGAGCAAAATGGATTGAACACCCACGCATATGTTTTATTAATTATTTTGATTTTTGCATGTCCGTCCGTCCGTCCGTCTGTGCGCACGATAACTCGAGAGCGCGTATACTTGGAGAGCTGAAATCTTGTACTCGGACTTAAAAAAAAAAAAGTAAAATTAAGTTCGAAAATGACACAAATCGGGTAACTCCTTCATGGAGTTGCCATACAAAACTTTCCTTTTCCACTATACATATATTTGGACACTGCCTGAGAACGCATCGATATAGAGAACTGAAATTTGGTATATGGTGTTTTCATTGTACTAGCAAAAAAAAATTCAAAAATGGATTAAATCGGTAACTCCTTGGTGTTGCCATATAAAAATTTAAATTTTTTACGTATACTGTGAAAACGATCAGTCCAAGACATTTTTATTGTACTAAAAACTTCTTCAGAATACGAAATCCTATAAAAGTGGTTATAATCATTTTTTCTGTGCGACAAACCGTTCTAGAAATATATGCGAAAAATCACTTCAAAAATCAAACTTGCACAGAAGGGTGACAATACGAAATTTCATACGGGCATTCATCTAGAGTATCATAAGAATTGGTCTTAGACCAATTCTAGATTTTTTACTTGTTTATACTGTACTGGTTCATTGGAAATTTAAATTAATTTCATTCTATAAAACGTCTATAGGTAGCCATTATTTTTTTTATGGATCAAATTATCAAATTGCATTTCAATTTTCATAAAATGCCAGAATAGATCTAAAATATTTGGTTCTAATTCTAAAGTTAATTCTTCAAAAGCTGGCAATTTGATGATTTTTTATCCATTTATAAATCCGTGTATCTCCTTTTATATGGATCAGAAAGAAAAATCATTGCGTGAAACAATAATATTTTGTATCAAAACAGATTCAAAAAGTATCACATTCATAATTCATATGCGTATTAATATCCATGGTAAAATTTGGTAGTGTTGCATTTACTCCATTCAGTACATCATGCCTTGACTTGATATGATGCCTTAGGTTATATAGCAAAAAGGATAGGCTATGCCAGCGGTCGCCAAACTTTTTGACCTCATGGACCACAAAATTCATAATTTAAATCCCGCGGACCACTTACAGGATTTTTGAAGTGTTAAATATATTTATAAAAAAAAATGTGATCTAAGAACTCATAAAATATACCTAGTTAATAAAATGAAACTATTAATTGTAACCAAATTATGATAGCTTGCAACGAAACAGAATGGCAAATGTTTCATTTTCGTAAATAAATGAGAAGGGGTGGAGTTTTCCAAAGCGAAATTTATCTTTTTCTTAAAAATGGGAGGTAGTGTGGCTCGAAGTACATTATTATGAATAGTTTGATAGGATTTTGATGAATTCAATAAGATTTTGTCGTTCGGGTAATCCTACGTTCTCTCGATTTTTGTTTTTAACTCGTTGTCTCAGTTGCACTACAATAGTGCATAGAAAAGTTCTTTTCCCCCATTCATGCAAAAGACGAAAGTATACGAAATTACCTGTTTCATTCTAAAAAGCACCAGAAATTTTCCCAATTTGCTCTACAGCTTCTTAACTTATTATTAGGTTAACTTTGATGGCGTTATTCTACACGACAGAGATGGAAGACCGTTCATCCAATGGCCAGTATGTACAGTATGCGACGAAAGTTTTTATAACTTTTCACGTATTGTTATGAATTGAATTATGTTTCAATGCATCTTAAAACATAACTTAGCGTGACTAGTAAGTATATTCCACATTTTTCTGCGGACCAGCGAAATTTTCATGCGGACCACAGTTTGGCGACCGCTGGGCTATGCTGTGCTAAATTCGTGTACGTATGATAAGCATTTTTCTTTGTGGACACGTAAGGGAAATGACAAGAGGGCTGGGTGCTTAGTTTTTGTCAGTTCAACATTTCTGTATTAATTTGAATTTACGAAAACAACTCTGGTGTTGTTTTAGTGATTTTGTGAGTGAAAACGTAATTAAAAGTGATTTATACCTTTGTAATAGTGAGAAACAATAGTGAAATGTTGTTTTGTGCAAGAGATTTAATATAATCGATTTTACAGGCGAGTTTGATAGTTTCAATAATTAAGTATAATGTTTTAATTAAAATATAAGCAAAATAGTTATAAAAATAAACAGCTATGGTAAAAAAAAATGTAACATTTTCCAATGCCGGTTTGTTTACTTACAATTGATATCAGCCATACAAAGGCAACTCCAAGAAATATTATCGCAAAATTAATGGGGCACTAGGAAAATTCTTAAAAATGTAATAAGTAATAAAAGAATTATAATATTATAAACTGAAAAATGATTCGAATCACGGTGACAGGATATTATAAAACTTTTTCAATATTTGATAAAGTTTCAACCACTAAATTATGTGCCCACTCAGAAAATATTTTCTTCCTCATAGCCTATCCTTTTTGCTTTATAATCTAAGTGTGATGTCTGCTGGTACAGTGGGCTGTAAATTCAATACACAAGAGGCAAACTCTGCAGATTGAGCTTTCAAATATTGGCTCGCAAAGCATCTCTTTAGCCTTTATTACTTTATGCTTAAATACCGGGTTGAAATATAACAAATTTTTTATTAACTCGACAAATTCTACCTTTTTATTAGTAATATCTATGGACACAAATTATTTGATGGTAAAAGAAAACTTATCAAACTTTATTTTATGAATTTGGTTTGCATTCCAATCTCCACGCAAGCAGAACTCTAGACCAGCTGAACCTTCAATAATGTACATTTAAAAATTTCTTTTTGTTGTGGATGAGTCACAGCATATACAGCAGTTTAAAGTGAGAACTCCTATATAAAGGAGGCCAAAAGTAAATTGACAAGCTGTTAGTCAGTCGTGTCTGAGCAGTTTCTCTGGAAAATTTGATCAGTAAAGTTTTTTGAAAGCTGGACAGGAGATTTAAGTTTGAATAAGAGTAATAAGGATAGTGATCGGGTGGATTATATGAAGTGAGTTTATGGAATTTTGTATACCGTGCACTAGTTTGTGTGCTGTGTCAATTACATTTAAAAAAAATGTGTTTTTTTTAGGAATATGGGGAAATTTAAGCACCTAACACCAGAGGAAAGAAAAATTATTATTAAATTAATAAAAGAAGGAAAAACTTATGAAGAAGTTGGTAAGCTTTTCGAAAAAATACGTATGTTTGTTGCCAAATATTGTAATAAAGAGTTAATTGCATTGTGGTGGTTGTTGAAGTCTATGGCCCAATTTCGTAAAAAGTTCGAAAAACTTTCAGTGCTTGATTCAGTTTCAAGCCCGACTGCTCCTCTTCTTCCCATTGCTCAATTGTGTTTATGTCATTAAAATATATGCTAGAAACTCCAGAATATGAAACATCTGATGAACTATTTAATTAAGGATTTGGCACAAATCTCGTGCAAATCGATCTTTTGGAAACTTTTAAAATATTTTTGTATTTTGTCATAATTTTAAAATACTATATTTAGAGAATATGTAATATATGTAAGAATGTGTAGTAGAAAGAAACTCGTTCATAACAACTGAAGAACACCAGTTTTGCACATCCGTCCTAAATTATTGTTCCGCGTATCTTGTCATACGCGCTATCGCGCACATCACAAAAACAATGAACCAATATATAAATCGATAAAATCCCTTTAAAATTAATAGAAAACGTTCAGTTAAATCTTTAAAAGTTATACTCACCAATTTTGTAAGTTTAAAATTACAATAAAAACCACAATTAAAATAAATGTCCTAAATTGTTATCCCGCATATTTCGTCATACGTACAAGTACGTACACATATGATCGTGCGCATTACAAAAACAATGTACCATATAGGAATCGATAAAATCCTTTTAAAATTAATAGAAAGCGTTCAATTCAATCTTTAAAAGATATACTTACCTTTTTTGTAAGTTTAAAATTAGAATAAAAATTAAATTACAAACAAAAACCGCATTAAAAACAAATGTATGACACAACTCACTTTGCATTGACTGTTCGCACTGTACTGGAGGACTTTACGTTGGTGCATCGGTCAAAGTTAATAACAAGTTCAGAAGCACTAGAGCAAAATTGGAAATTTTTTGGTGTTTTTTAGAATGAAACAAGTATACTTTCGTCTTTTGCATGAATGGGGGAAAAGAAATTAGCTATACACTAGTGTAGTGCAACTGAGACAACGAGTTAAAAACAAAAACCGAGAGAACGTAGGATTACCCGAACGACAAAATCTTATTGAATTCATCAAAATCCTATCAAACTATTCATAATAATGTACTTCAGGTCACACTAACTCCCATTTTTAAGAAAAAGATAAATTTTTGAAGAGAATGGATGAATCACTTTTTTTTCTTTTGGCTAAATTCAAGATTTTAAGCTAATTTTTACCAGAGCTCTCAGGGCAAGACATTTAACGCTACAATGAGCCGAATATTCGGTCTCCGGGTATCCATCTATCCGGCTTCAAGTCTTACCGGATATCTATTATTCGGTCAAACAACTATCCGTTTCATCTCTATATTATATATTTGATATTTATATTTACTTGATACCAAAAAGGATCGATGAAGAGGCAAGTAGCAGGTCGGATATATATATATATATGAAAAAAGATCAAAGCTCTCCGAAAAGAGTATATGAAAAGGAGAGTTATGATTCTATCTTCTCAAACCATAAATAATCCAGATCTTGAACACAACATTTATTTTTCTTCGATATATAGAATTTAAATTCGTAGAAATAATACACCTTAGTGAAAGAGTAAGGTATAGGAACAGGGATTTCACTAATCTCAAACGTACGATGGACGATAAAATACTCAGGCACAGCCAGAGCCTTCGTAAGTCAACGATTTGCAAAATATACGGTCCGTATATTTTGCAAATCGTTGACTTAACGTGGTCACAGCAAATCATAGAGCTATTGATTGTGATACCCAGTACGCACGCAGTCGATGTATGGCAAAGATGTATTGCTCAGAAATATAACTTGAAAATCAGATATGTCAACACATTCGCGGACGATGCATTTGGATTTAATTTGTTCAAGAAGGCATTTTTTTGGATTCTCCGGTATATAGCAAAAGTAAAAAAAAATTTTTATTTGTTATTTCATCACACAATCCATTTGATTTTGAGTGATAAGTGTCAAGTCTTGGTTTTGACTCATCAATAGGTCCAAAATAGCAAAATTGAGTGACTTGAAAAACAAATAAAAAAATAGAACAAAGAAAAGAAATGAAAAAAAATGAAAAAAAAAAACAAAAAAATTGAGAATAACAGAAAAAAAATTTAGCTTTTTTTTATATACCGGCGAATTAAAAAAAAATGCCTTCTTGAACAAATATAAGTTTGCCCCGGTTAAAAATCTTAAAGAGTAATCTCTAATTTTGTTTGGATTTAATGTAATTGTATTTGGGTACTATCAACTATTTCAGGAAGATCATTGACATGTAAATAAAAAAATAGAGTGCCTAATATAGATCCTGCGGGACACACATTTTGTCGGTAAAGTATATGAGACGAGATGTTATACCAATTATTATTCCCTGTCATTCAAATGGAAAAGAATGAATTACTTGTTTAGTAATGAAACGGGAAAACATGAAATCTTTAGGAGTCACCATAACTGACGATTTTTTTTTGTTGTTAATATATCTAAGTATTTTATTTGCTCAATCTTGATCTAATTGATAACCCGCCACGTGCGTGCAGTGTTCAGATATGTACTTTTCGGTCTATCGGAAGTCGTACCTGTCTTCTCACGTTGACGCTTAAGCATTGTATAGATGGTGTTGAGCGGAATATTATTATCTTGCCGGCTTCTTCTAAACAAAGTTTTTCTTTCGACTTCTAGAAAAAAATAAAACATTATTAAAAAAACTTGCTTGTTTAAAGAAAAATTTAAAACAAAAATGTAAAGGGAAAACATACTTTTTAAGTAGTTCTAGGAGCTTTATATGCATCCGGCACATTCTTTAGTTAAATGACCTAATGGCACCCATCAGAATCGTTTGCAACTGACTATCCCAATTACTTATCTTTGAGATTGGTTTTACAATTTCTATAAAAATGTGGTCTAGCTTCAGCTTGGTAAGTTAACGTGGTCTCTAATAATCTCTCCGACAGACAGACGGGCAGACTGACAAGCACAAAAATGATACACACAATTGTATTTTACATAAATTATATATAAATTAAATCTTCGTAAATTTTTACATTCTAGTCGAACGCCTGGCTCACGTCAACCATCTCCTGCTGAAGAATCTTTGGGACGTCCACCCACGTTACTAGATCCACAAACACATGTTGGATCAGTATTCCCTCAACATCACTTACAGCATATGTTGGGATCAGCAATAGATCATCAAAGTCCAGCACCTCAACTTAATTCATATCACCATCCGCAGCTACAACAGATGAATCAGTTACAACCACCTTTGTTAAATGGTGTAGGGGGAATGCAAGTTGCTCAGGTAAGTTGAAATAATTTTATCTTTGAAGCTGAAAAAAAATATGTTTGTGTTTATAGAGCCAAATGGTAAACCAAAATCAAGGACCAAATCAAGAATCTCCTGCCAATCTGCTGCAGCAACCTCCAAATTTTGATGTTCAGGTAAGTGGATGTTATTGTAAATTTAGTGGGTTTGTTTGTTTTAGTACTGACAAATCATTTCTTTTTACACTTAATCTCTACGTCTACCATAAATTATCGAACTTCCAAGTCAAAAAGTACCAAAATTACATTAGCATTAGCTTTGAAAAACGGATAAAGATTTATTATTACATGTTATGTGGGACTCACATATGTTGAGGAGAAGATGGAATAATATAGGGTACTTGCAAGAACAAACTATTAGTACAGGCGGCATAGATGAACTAAATATCGTAAGGTATACCAGAGCAGAGTATGCACATTGTGAAATGGGTAGTACATTCCGGCATGAACAACAACATGCAGAAAGTGCCGAAAGAAAATGTTGCTTTAACAGCAGTTTTGTGTTCATTGGCTCAACCTCATCAACACGACAGATGCAAGAAAATATGAATCACTCACGTGTCCATCATTTTATAAAATTGTATACTCTGGTCTGGTATTGCATGCAACATTTAATCTTAGAATATATAGCAAACAAGAATGGTGATAAGCCAGATTTTGTGTAATGAATGGTTGTGTTGGTAGTCCATGTTTTACATGTATTTACACGCCGTCCCTATTCCAAACAACTTGTCAATTTGCAAAAAGTAAACAAAGGTTTTGAGCGGAGCATCTGTGGTAAAAAATGTTCTTTTTCGACCTTATCTTGAAATAATTCACATATTTAATTTATATAAATCATTCTATTAACAAAAAAGATAATTAAATAGTGCACTTGCCTGAAACGAGATTTTCCTAGTTTATAGTCCGAATTATATTTGTTATGAAGGTTTTAACAGGTTCACAAAACAAAAGCACATTTGACAATCATGCACTCAGCTTTGACAAATGTTCATTCCGGCATCTCACTTACTCCTATGTATTATGTCCCGCTCTTGACAAATTACGCTCATGTACACGAATTATACACGATTCACCCATTCCTGTTTGCTATATATTCTAAGCATTTAGTTCTTGTAATGGTCATCTGGTTATAACTGATGAGGATACGATTGTCTATAAATTTGTTTCGCTTTAAGAACTTCAAAGTCATGCTTTCATATGTTCGTTCACTACGTACGTTTATGGAGTTCACGAAAAGTGAAACATTCAAGCAGTTGGTATTACTTTCACTCTGCAGTTTTCTTGTAAAATAATATGTTTTTCGTAATAATAATCTAGATGCAATGACAACCACACGTTTTTTTACAGTTAGAATTATCTGAGGTGTGTCGATTATTGTGAATTTTTTTATGTTAAATTTGTCTATAACTTCATTTGTTGGGAGACAAACGTAAAAAGAAACAAGGCGCCACAAAGTTTAACGTTTAATAAATTTTGGTGCCGCAAAGTGAGGTGGCAAACATTGTATTAGGATATAACTTGAAACTATCAGTTTAAAGTTATTGTGCAGCACTAAAAAACGCGTTGCGATCATTGTATTTATTGCTTTATGCATGGGAATTTATGTGAAATTATTTTACGCAATAAATGGAATTATTTAAATTGTAATTGTTATTTTAGCTTAGTAATCAATTTATTTTTATAATGTTCTGGCAGTAGTTAGAAGATAAGTCAGATGTAGTTTATATATCCCTTTGTTTGCATACAGCAGTTGTTATGGTAGTATGAAGAGTGATGTACTGTGGAGGTGAAGTCCAGACTGCCAGCATGAGCTGACAGATCACTCGGTGGACAGCGTTGACTGCAGGGCGGCACGCTAGTTTGCCTCGGCTATTGGCGGAGAGTATGGGGAGGTTCCACGAAAATCTGCCGCTGTGCCACCAGCCATATACAAAAAAAATCGTACCTGGCAAGCCAAAAAATTGTCATTACGTTATAAACAAGAAGATTTACTCACATTTTTCTTTAGGAAGCTCAATTGATTGCCTATTAGTAGATCGCCTTCACAGAAAAATATCATAGCACTCTATCAATTATTGTTATTGGGAGTAACCATGCAATCAGTACAAGTATTCCCTGTCTGTATTACTTAATATAGGTTTAATTGTATTCAGCAGAAAGTTATTCGATATCATTATAGGTTACACAAATTCGCAACAAAAATTTCACTCGATATCATTATAGTCTAATCGAATTCCAGAAAAAAATCTTACTCGATATATTTATAGTCTAATCAAATTCCAAAAAATCTTACTAGATATCTTTATAGTCGGTCCAAACTCACAAAAAAAAATCAAATATATATTTTTACAGGTAAACTATACCAGAACTCCCTGGCCAAGTCGCTGTATTATTGTGATAAGCTACAATCTCCTTTCTTTAGGAGTTACTAGTGTTAGTATGAGAAATTTCTTAGCTTTATCTAAATTTATTCGAAGATCTAAAATATTTTATCTTATTTTTTCTTTTTAAAAACAACTTTCTGGACTACACGAGGACTGTATCTGTATTAATTTACTCTCTTTATCCTTTAACCTTTTGCTCAGGTGCAATCAACATATCATATTTAAAAAACAATATAGTCAACAAATTAAGAGGCAACGACTTACATTTCTCCATTGTTGGGGAATCCATCGCAGAGGCCTCCGAGATGACCCGCCGTGGTACTGTCAATAGAATTTTAAAGGATTTCTAATATTCATTAGTATACATATTTGACTTGGCCGAGACGTGCACTTGCTAAACTAAAAAATCAAATCTTCCTTTACACAATGACGACCTGTACTTGCCGTGTATCTACATTTGCAACTCCCAAACTTGGGAAAATGTTATGTTAATATGCCTCATGCCCATTGGTGAAGATTGAGGTTGGGTCTAAAATCTCCATTTACCAGCGCGGAAGCATATCTACCCTCAAAAGCGCCAGCTAAGTAGTTGTTGCATTCGTTCTGATGATTCTCTGGCTGGACAGCTACAAATTTATTGCTTCCAAAGAACTGGGAAAAGTGACTATACAGTATAATGGTCACCAAAGGAGCCTTTCGCATACTTAACGGGGATCACAAAGTATGAACGTGACTCCTCGGTTATCTCAGATACCACCACGATGTGGAATTATACAGCCTGAAGGTTGTTTCTAGAATCTGGCGAGTTTCAGCATATAAACTACGGTCCAATTTGACTAGGCTCACGTCACTGCGACTTTTTCTTTTTTCAACTTAGACCTCGTGTATAAATTCCGATAACTTTTTGATTTTTCTTTCCTACTTCTCATAAAACTGTCAGCACCTCTCCATCAGAAGAAATCTTCTTCTTTTTTCCGTCCGCTCGGGTACTTGTCCCGTCAGACTTGACTCGTCCGCTCGAGTCTCGTCAGCAGCACGTTCGACGTGTGGCCCACGCTGTGTGCTGCTGCAAGCCGTCGGGTAGCGTACTGCTGCCTGCAGTACGCTACAACCATAGCACAGTAAAGAACGGGTTTCAAAGAGCATAGTAATAATAACTTGTTATTGAAATGCTACAGTTTCATACAAAATTCCTGGCTATTCACTTTTATCCTAAACTTACGATAAATGATAGATATTTTAAATAGGAGTTATATTATATAATCATTTAATCATTTTTAACCTAAAGATATTTATTATATGTAAATGCCAGTGTGTAATTGTTGTTGGATGACTTGTTTCAATGCGGCGGTGTTCCTATTTAGCCTTCTGGTACACGCATTATACCCTAGATGCAGGGCCAGATTAACCATTAAACAACCTAAGTACGTGTTTAGAGCATCAGGAGAAAAAGGGCACCAAAAAAGTGAACATAAAAGAAATTTTTCAGACATTTTTTCAACACAAAATATTGTACGATACGATACGTGATAAATATTTGCTGAAATTATGCACTTCTTTTCTTTCATACCCCGGTATTCAGATCAATCCTTGTTATACTAAGATGGGGTCGCACAATGCCGAAAACCATGCTGAAAGCCGGTGTGTTTAATAGTTGTTATGGTAGTACTGTCGAGTGAGTACTACTGGACGTGAAGTCCATTCTGCCAGCATGAGCTGACAGCTCACTCTCGTGATCGGCGATAGCACTGGGCGTCATGCAAGCACATCGACTAGTGCGGGAGAGGTATAGGGGTCACGAACCATAATACAAAAAAATGTATCGTGCCAAACGAAAACAACGAGGCACCACATCCGGTCCAGAAGGGACCTTCACACCACTTACCTTGACTTATCTTGAAGACGCAGATGTCCTGCCTTCTTGCTGCTGTGCTCCATCCACCCTATGACACTGAGGGCAGTAAATTGTTTTCAGTGTCTCTGAGGGCGTAGCGGAGTAGCGGACCTTTTCAACCCTGTATCAAAAGGGTTCCAGGAGAGTGAAGGAGAAAGATAGAGTGTTTATCTTTCTTTATGCTTCATTTCGTTACGTTATAATTAAGTATATATTTCTATAGTATCATTGCCATAGGCTAAGCCAGACAAAAGAGCATTATCATTTCTTCTTATAATTAATACATTACTTTTCTCTTAGGTTTACCATCGTAACAATTTACCTTCTTATTTATGACTTATCTGATACCTTATCTAAAAAAAAATCGAAATTCAAAAGCAGTAGTAATGTAAGCAGAAATTAAGTTTTAGTAAAGAACTTCCCAAGTAAGGAAGGCTGCCTTTATTTTACGACGTCTAACCAGCACTTAATCCCCTACCAGTAGTAAGCTTAAGTCAACATTCAATTTTATTTCCAGCTCTTGAGCCCAATCATAGGTCCACTTCGCTACACCGAATCAAAGCACTCGAGCTAAAGAAATACATATTGAGCCCAAGCAAATTGAGTTTTTGAGTTTGCCATCAGAGCCAACCAATTTGTTAATATTTTTAATATGGAGTTAGATATAATATGTGGGATCCATCGTTTCAGTTCTTAGGGCCTCTAAGGACTTTAATCCGGCCCTGCTAGATGAAATCATATTGTATACTAAGTTTGTAAGGCACAAAAATAATGCCAATAGAGCAAAATGAGTTGGATACCCACGCATAATATTAAAAGTTATTTTGATTTTTGCATGTCCGTCCGCACGATAACTTGAGAACGCATTCATTTAGAGAGCTAAAATTTTGCACACGAGCATTTTTTTTTTTTTTTTGAAAAGTAAATTTAAATTCGAAAATGGACAAATCGGGCAACTCCTTCGTAGGGTTGTTATACAAAAATTTCGTTTTTCACTATATATTTGGTTACTGCCTGAGAACTGGTCGACGCACATAGGAGTATTTGCCATGATAATTTGGCCAATTTTATTTTTTGATTTTAAAGGCCTGCAAATAAGATTAAATGGCAATTTATGCACTTTAAATAATATTTTGTGCTAAAACTCTGATTAAAAAAACACTATTTACTTCAAAATAATATGATTTATTTATCAAAAATGTTAGAATACCTAAAATTAAAAAAATATAGAATAGTTTTTAATCAATATTTTTACTTATTATGGTAGTACTGTCCATTCGTCGTCCACTGAAGATTCATCATCTAACTCCTCTTTCTTTTCTTCATATCGTCGACTCCATGATAAGCATATCTAGCGACTCTCTATTAAAGTTTTTGGTTGTTGTTTTTAGGTCTTGGTCTCATACTTGTAATATCATTAATGTAATAAATGGATCGGAGCTTAATAACAGTCTACATTGAGTACATTCATATTGGAATCCTCTCTTTAGAACATTCTAGTATAATTCACCCAATAAGCAAAAATTCCAGATGTTCAATTCTCTCACGGAATTCCAGTGGAAAAAAGTGACTGCATTCTCGCACTCACAGCTGTTTTTACACGCTTACAGGGAGCCATTTTCAGCTTTAGCAATAAGAAAAATTTAATTTCGCATTGTTAATGGCAATTTTGTTTTGACAGTTCGTGGCTTTATTTTCCTGTGCGATGCTTGATATCCAATTTTTCTTCTGTATTTTTATTGAAATGCTTCGAAAAGTTCCTTTAATTGTTATTTTAGGTTCTACAGCGATGGGTAAAACCAACTGTAGAAATAGGAAATCATTTTGGTGGTGAAATTATAAGTGCAGATTCTATATAGTCAAAAAGTGGGGATTTGGCTCTGTGAAAAATAAATAAGGCTGGAAGAAAATAATTGTTTTTACCATGCAAAGATCTGAAATTCTGTTAGATTTCATTAATTAAAAAATGCAGAAAAAGCATTGAGATTCCATGTAGGAAAGGCATGGAAAAGTCGGATTCTCTCCAATTCCCATGCGCAAATAATAAGGAAAAAACATGGAAATCTGCTCCAACTACAAATAAAATCAAAGACTTGGAATTTCGACGCAGTTCCCTACGGCTAAAGAAGCGGAAATCCGTGCGCAAGTAGTGCGGATTTCCAGGTAAATTCATCAAAAATGACAGGTAAAACGACCGGAATTCCATTCGAATTGCTTAATGGGAAGGGCAGTCTATATAATCGAAAATCCTTATTTATTGATTCCGCTGCCTTTTCGGATAACTATCCTATCGAAATTAAGGCATGTTTGACAACGACAGACATATGGACTAAAATTGTTTTAGGGTGGTGTTTATAGGATACCATACAAATCTACATACAGTTTTGCAGAGTTCATAGTATATCTGGCGAATTTTTCATTGTCAATTCAGAAATCACTCGATATAACTTCTAAAATTATTTTAGTCTGCTAATAATCCGAATATCTATGCCTGTTAGCAGCAAGCTTTGAATCATTAAAAATCTACGACTAGTATTGCCGTTATTGGTATTTCCAAAGCCAGGTTTCAGAAGGTCTGCAATCTACATCTTATCTTTGAATACTTTTTGAATTAATGCCTTCCTGAAATTGCCTATGTCTATTTGAGTCAAAAATCCAAAATGAACAAAAATTACGTTTTTTTTTAATATTTTTTTTTTATTATAACGACATACGTAAAAGATAACCATACGCTTCAGAGGTGCAAGATTTTCAAATGAGTGTATTTATCATATTTAGTTATGTTTTTTAAAAATGGATCTTATTATTTTAAAAGTATAGGTTTAATTTTATAAATAAAATACAATTGTACGTTATATTTGTTTATTTCATAAATTTAGAGCTAAATGAGTAGACCTGTAGAAAAAAATATATTAATATAAATCAAAAGTCTTCTGTTTATAAGAACAATTATTATTAAACATACGCCGTAGGTTATCTTTCTAGGGTTAATACCATTATTTTGAAATATCGTACAAAAAAATCAAGTAATCAGCAAATGAAAGCATTAAAATTTAGGTCACCTTCAGTGGCGTAACTAAGGATGTATGGGCCGCAAATTAACATACTTGCGCAGGAAACTTTAATTTTGTGTGTCAATTGTAACAAAATATTTTCTGAACTTCGGATGTATGATGTCTGCCAGAATTTAGTACGGGGAAACGAAATTATTCCCCTCTCCCTTTTTAATTTTTTTCAGGTCAGAAATTTCCACAATATGGGAGAATTCCCACGATCTCCCACCAGTGCCGTCACGCCTCCAAGCCAGATTTGAGCAAAAAAATAAAAAGGTGTCGTGGATACTACAAGCAGTGTTGCCAAGATCTGGATTGCCAAATTACTCTACATTCATCATTAAACCTGTTAAAAAACCACTGGCAGGCCCAGTATATGCTCACCAAAGCACATTAAAAGGAAAACCGATGGGTATATAAGAGAAATGTTTAAGCAATCCAAAGCGAAAGGGGAAACTTCCCACACTTTTCAACGTGAAAAATTTAATTTTATACATATTTTAATTTTCGTTCGTTGCTTACTTATCTAATATTCCAAAGTTCTTCTCTCATCTACGAATTCTCAGCCAAATATTTCGCAGAAAATAATTTACAGTGTTTCAGTTTCAGGTGTACCTTTTTCTCCGGTTAAATCTTAGAACAGCGGTTCTCAAACTTTTTGAGCGGCAGAGCCCTCCAAAGGCATACAAATTTCCACGGAACCCCACTGGTTCAATAAGCATATGTATGTGCATATATATATATATATATATATATATTTATTTATATGTATATATATATATATATGTATATAAATATATTTTATTTTTAGTATTTTAGGATATATAAATAAATATAAACAAAAAGAAAGAATGAAATTATTTGTACTTCAATAAAATCATTTATTTATCAACAAATAATTGCAAATATTATAAAAACAAACTTCATTGTTAGTGGGACGCATGGACTTCTTTCCTATTTTTACATAGTTCTTTTATGTCTGGCTTTATAGAGGACAGTTGAATCCTCATATCAGCTTCTGCATCGAGTCTGTTGCGGTATTTGGTTTTTGTTGCAGCATATGAAGAAAAGCCAGATTCGCACAGATAAGTCGTAGCGAAAGGAAGAAGTATTTTAACAGCTTTTATTGATAAATCTGCAAATTCTTCTCTCAAAGTACACCAAAATTCTGGCAAAGATAGCTTTTCAAATATGGCTTGTAGTGAGGAATCTGTGATCATGTCAACGAACATTTCGTACTCCTTAGCTGTGAATGTGTCTGGCCTTTTATGAACTATGAATGGGTTTCTAATCCATGTATAATTTTTAAGCTTTTCATTCTCTTCATCTGGAAAATATTGTTTGACCGAGTTTAGAATATCTTCCAAATGTTGACAAATTTCATCACACAACATAGTAAGGTCATTTGCATCAATGTCTCCATTAATTTCATCGCAGAAATCTTTAAGTATTGGGAAGCTATCTAGCTCACGAGAGCGAATGCAAGTGATCCAAAATTCCAATTTCTTTTTGAAAGCTTGAATTTTATCATTGGCTGTGAACACTGTTACTTGTTTTCCTTGAAGTGACATATTCACATTGTTTGTCTTTGAAAAAATGTCGGCGAGGTATCCAAGTCGAAACAACCATAGTTTATCTGTCAACCTTTCTTGTAAATCCATATTGTTTTTCATGAAAAAGGTGCCCAATTCGGAACGCAGCTCGAATAGTCGAACAAGTACTTTCCCTCGAGACAGCCATCGTACTTCGGTATGGAGCAGTAAAGCTTTATGAACGCTGCCCATATCTTCGCATAGAATTTTGAAAAGCCGTGTTTGTAATGGTCGCGATTTTATGAAATTTATTATCTTTACAGACTCGTCAAGGACCTTTTTAAGTGACAATGGCATTTTTTTTTTACTGCAAGTGCTTGGCGGTGAAGTATGCAGTGGCTATTTGTGCAGTTTGGTGCCATGTTCTTGATTTTTGCGACAGCGCCAGCTGTTTTTCCTACCATTGCCTTTGCACCATCAGTGCAGATATCAACACATTTTTTCCAATCTAAACCATCAGCATTAAAAAAGTTATCCACTATATTAAATATTTCGGCACCAGTTGTATTGGTTGGCAATGGTTCACACAAAAGTAGATCCTCTTCAAGCAAATTTAGATGCTGATATCGGACAAATACAAGCAAGACTGCAAGTCCAGCTACGTCTGTGCTTTCGTCCATTTGTAGAGAACAATTACAACATTGCAGACGAGATATCAATTCAGCCTTTACGTTGGCTGCTAAATCCTTAATTCGGCGAGCCACCGTGTCATTGGATAGTGGCACATTAGTTATTTCTTTTGCCAACCTTTCATCAAGCATACATTTAGCGATATCGACTGCACAAGGCTTGATCAATGTCTCAGCTATAGTATGAGCTTCGCCTGCCAATGCAATACGATAACTGACAATGTATGATGCTTCAGTGGCCTTCTCATTGCCAGTTTTAAAAGTTGAAACAATTAGGTTTTGTCGCTTTAAGAGTTCATCACGCCTACGCATAAAATAATCAACTTTCTTATGTTTAAACTCTGGATGTACGGTTTCCAAATGGCTTGCTGCATAAGACACATTGAGGCACATTATTAGCATCTACAAAACCAAGAGACAGGTAGCTCCCATCATATTTCCTTTTTTTAGTGGCGGATTCACGTAATATGCTCGTAGTGGCAGCAGATATCTCTTTTTCTGGATTTATGCAAGTATCCACTGTTGTTTCAGTTTCAATGTTTTTGGATGTAGACGGTCCAGGTGATTGTTGAGATCCTGCAACTTTTGCTGTTCCTTTGATAAGCCAACGATCCACCCTTAATAACTTGCAGATTAAAAAACTAATTAAAAATTCGCTTTATAATGTATATACATGGTAACTTTCTTAAAGGCGAACGAAAGAACGAACGAAAAAAACAGTGATGCAAACTATACCTAAGAAAAAGCTGTTTGCAACCGGCCACGCGGCAGACCGCATTATTGTCTTCCAACCATTTACCCACATGTGCGGCATGCTCGCATTTAAGAAACTAACCGTGTATAAGTAATGTATAGAAATAAATAAAATAAAATACCTCAATATTCTTCCACTTCACTTTATAAAAATATCACTTAATTTCAGTTTGTAAGACCACTCTTGGCGCAATCTGCGGACGGTGGAGACAATGGTCTGCACGGGCCGACTTTTGACTATTTGTACCCGGCCCGGCCCGATACGTCTCCAGCCCGAGTCATCCAAGTCGTTTTTCGCTTTCGGGCGTACGAACAAAATTAGGGTGACTCAAGGCCACTCAAGTTAGCAACGCGCACACACTCACACACGCTTCACACTTTAGGACAGTGTTTCTCAACCGCTAAAAATCTAAAAAAAATCTATAATCTAAATTTTTTAGTTCATTTTTTATTAATATATATTAATTTTTAGCGGATTTCAATTTATAATTCACGGAGCCCTTTGGGGTAGCTCGCGGAACCCCAGGGCTCCGCGGAGCACACTTTGAGAAACGCTGTCTTAGAACATGCATCTATCATATATTCCTGTTTGATATATGTTCTAACGTTTAAATACAAAGAATAAATAGAGGAAGTCTCGATTTTTTCATTGTTGTATCATCACTACTGTATGGCCAGCGTATTTGTAGCTTCTCAAAGCCTATGATGGTATGAACACCTTTAGATGAAAGTTTCATCATGAAACTGAAATAATGATATCAGTACAGAGTTAACACGTTACGGTCCGTTCACGCGTTTTCGCGGGATAGCAGAACTTTGCGAACAGTCCGTTCACGCGTTTACGCGTGTTAAAAATATTGTATATTTATGTTCAAAAAAATGTCATAAGAACATGATACAGATTTAAATTTCTTTAAAGAGATGGAAGTATATACATTTGTAAATATTTTAGTAACGTGAAAAATAGATTTCAAAATATAGAAATGTATAATTAATTTTTTTTTTACAAATAAGTCAATAGAATAGGTTTTAATTTATTTAGCTTCATTTTCGTATATTTGTTTGTTAGTTTCAAATATTGCGGCGGATTTTTCAACTACTTCTACTTAACCGATTGGGTTGAAATTTTGAACATACATGTAGTTCCGATGACAATACACTTCAACGATTTTATGTAGTAAAAATTTTAAATGGCGGCGCCAAGATGGCGGACGTAATTTGTTATTTATGGTCCGACCCTTCTGATATGGATACCAAATAAAAGGGATTGACGAGTAGAAGAATACGATAAGCTATGTTGCGTCATTCTAAACACAATATGGCGGACGCAACAAGATGGCGGATTACCTCTTTCTTCACAAACCACTTGACATGGGCATCAAAGGAAAGCATTTGGTGAAAGGTTTACCCTACTACTATTGAGGCAGGAGTTACAGCCCGACAGAATAAAAAAATTCTAAAATTTATCCAAATTTTTCCAATTTTCCCGCCAAAAAGGACGATAAACATGATTTTTTCAACATTTGGAAACACCAGTTCGCTGTCTTGGAGGACTTTAACTATCTTTATAGTGTATAGTAAAAGTGTTACACGGTGTTACGAAGAAGTACACATAATTAAAATCCCCTTACCGCTCCCCACCCCAACCCTGCTAACAGTTTCGGTCATAACTCAAGCCCTTGTATCAGTTCCCGGCATGTGGACTTTCATTGGTGGACCGCCCTGTATATTTTACATGACATCTATTAGCGGATAGCAAAAAAGGAACAAATAGATTAGTATCAATTTTTTTTTCTTACTCAGAACCCACTGCAGGGCGCACATTTCGCGGAAAAACACTATGTTTGGATTCCAGTTAAAACCACATTTCTGTACATATTTGTATAATTTTAGTTATTCCTCGTCCAGGAAGAAGCGTGATTAAATCCTGTACAATTTGTAATGTCAGATATTTCGTGTTTTTATAACAATTTTTCTTTCTATTATTAGTCGGTTATTATTGTACTATTGGGCTATTGAGTATATACATTTTGAACTTATAAATTGAATTTTATGAAACAGAGTAGTTATTACTATTATGTAAATAATTTGTACAAATAAAATAGTTTTAATTCAATTTACACAATTGCGAAATTTTTTTTACACATATTT
This sequence comes from Dioctria rufipes, assembly GCA_963924295.1. NCBI lineage: Eukaryota > Metazoa > Arthropoda > Insecta > Diptera > Asilidae > Dioctria > Dioctria rufipes. The sequence goes on along the minus strand of OZ002741.1, from coordinate 124,361,630 downwards.
CGTAATTGGTTCTTCAATTTTTATTCAACTATTTCGGTGGATAAAGCATTATTTTTTCACGTAAATTATCGTAATTTCCTTCCTTCCACAATTTCACGACGCAAAGTATTTAGTGTTTCATTCTAACAGCGACGTCGTAATCAAGCAAACCACCCCCACCCAAAATCTCGACTGAATATTTTCTGATTTGCAACATTCCTTTTGCTACTCTTTTTGTGATCTTTTTTTTTTTTTTTTTTTTTTTTGATATTTTGAGAATATTTTCCCTCCCTTCCCAAATTCGTTGTGAAAATTAATTACGGCCAAAATTTCTGTCTGAAAAATTCATTTCGAAAATTGCCTAACCGAATTGTCGTTAAATCCATTTTATATGTTTTTATGGATGCACGCTTCTTAGGAGATTATCTATACGAAATTTCCGGAAGATCCGAATGAATTTGGCGCTTTTGTTTAAATTCTGAGCCAATTTAACCGCGACAACTCCTGCGAAAATTTCCAAATTTGATTTTTGAAATCGCGATTTTTACTTTCTACCGAATCCCGCCATGTGGGTACTTTTTGGAAAGGTCTCAGCGAGTACATAACAAAAAATCTGTTACTTTTTTTCCACCCCACTTTTCGGTAGATTTGGCGCCAAAAACCGTTATTTTTGCTAAGTGATGCCACCTCCAACACTTTCTTGAACCATTTCCAACGTGTTATTATTATAGGCATTTTAATCCTTAATTTGTCTGCTTCTGCTATTTCAAACCAAAAATACAAAAATGTGCTAGAGGTCCACAGTAAAAAAAATACATTCCCCTCAGTACAGTGCTTGCTCCCATACAGGTTACTTTGGGTATACGGTGACGTTAAAAAGTCATATCTCAAAAACATAGATAGATAAAATTTCTAGCTTCACTATACAAATAGAAAAAAATGCTAGAGGTCCTCACTAGTGAATAATACTATTTTCTTTTTTTAAATACTATTATTAACAGAAAATTTTTTTCGGTCGGTGCTGCTATATTTTTTTTACAAAAAATATAAAGCATTAAGCTTTATTTTACGTTTGAATCAGAAAACTCGGTTGCTCCTTTCTCGAGATATCATTTTTTGAAAATGATGCTTCATTGTAAAATTACGAAATTTCTAACCCCCTAGTTGGGAGGGGGGGGGGGGTAGGAGAAAACAAAAAAATGTGTGTGAGTTACTTTGGTATTCCCTACCAACTGTGAAACTTTCAGCCAAATCTGAGATGGAACTTCGCCCGGACTTCATATGAAGTTTAATGTGGAACACAGCGGACCGTAATGTGTAATTTTTATTCAGCAATCAAATTTTAATTGAGTGAATCTAACTGCTTATGAATCCAGCGTTGTTATTTAATGTGATTTCAAGGTACATAACTTCATATGAAAATATTAATTTTTTAGGTTTTCTTGGCCCACGCATGGCAGGGCTTGCGGGGCGTTAGTTACGCCAGTGTCACCTATTCAAGACCTGGCTGGCTAAACAAACAAAATACGGGTCCAATATTTTTTATTCATCGAAACTGCAAAAATCATCAAATTTTTCGTCTTGTATAATAAAATAGGACCTTAATACTTTCTAATAAAGTAAGTAATATTATCCAACAACATTCGCAACGATAACAATCTGACTCGAGAAACATTAATTTAATAACAAAAAATATTTTTAATTAAAAGTATATTAATTTAAAAAAATACATGTTCCATAATGAATATTGTAACAACATCAACTATAAAAATTTAAAACACACTGTTAATTTCAAACAATAAGTGCATCGCCTTTCGACTGACTTTGTCACGCGACATGTATTCCGTTCCAGTAAAGAACAAAAATTATATGTACTAATGTTACTTTTAAAAATTGACTGTAGCCAAGCTTTCATAGTAAATACTCTGGAATTTGGAACATGGTGTTTTCATAGCAATAGTAAATAATAATAAATACTAAATCGGGCAGTCCCTTGTAGACCAATTATAACTTTTTATCTTTTTAGAAATAAGTTTTTAGGATTGTAATCGTTGAGAATTTAAAACTTTTTACTTTGTGCTTGAAAGTGAGTCTATTCCCTGAAACAGCTCCATGCAGTGTGTTCTGCAGTAAATAAGTAGGGATGGAGTATGTCAATGAATTTCTTGAAGTTTCTAAAAATCGTAACATATTGTACATCGTATTAATGATAAAAGGTCTTCTTCTCAATTCTGACACTGCGATATTCTTCAAAAAGACTACACTTTCTTGGAAAAACGAAAAAATTTCAAACGTAAATTTTAAGGTGCAGGTGTGACAATATTTTTCTAATTTAATCAATTAATCGAGTTGTGTTAACCTATTATCGATTTTCTGTGTACTACCATGTTTTTGCGCTGATCGAAGCAAATCGCAAGCCAGGAGCCGGATTTTGTATGAGAATTTCCTAACGAAATTCGACTACTGCATTATGAATGATGAAACTTAGATGAAAGCAGACTTCAACCAGCTTCCAAGTCAGGAATTTTTTGTGGCAAAAAAGAGCAGAAACATAGATCTCAAGTTGTAGGAGTAGTTGGTGCACCAAATTTCCAGGTAAATGCTTAATTTGGCAAGCAATATGTACGTGTGGACACAAATCATTACTTTTCATGATAACAGGCACAATCAACACGGATGTGTACGTTAAATAGTGTCTTCAGAAGCGCCTTCTCCCATTCTTTAGCATCAACTGCATCAGCTTTCTTTTGGCTGGATTAAGGAACTTGCTACCACAGCTGAAAAACGAGAGATTTCCACGATGCCCAATGTATGCCCGTAGACCCAAGGGAAGCGAGTCCTGCAAATTGCCCGGAACTAAGGCGAATCGAAATATATATAGGCTAATTAAAAGAAAATTAAGAAAAAAAAAACAAGAAAACAATCTAACATAGACACTTTTAAGAGGCAGAATAAAAGAGCGTCTGATACGCTCGATACTATCTCTGTACAAAACTAAATGGAGAACGTAAAACAAAAAGGTCACCATTTTATAGCACGTAGTAATTATATCATGTCGGCTGTGTACAATGCAGATGATTAAGTAATAGTTTAATTAAAATTATTGGATTAAAAAAAAATATTTTCTTGTTGATTTATTGAAGAATAAAGTGTGGAGGATTTTTGTGCTTCAAGAAGTGTTGCAGATTACTCTGCTTACTGCAGTGTCTGGGATTAGTTCACTTAGCTGCTTCATATTTCATATAACGACTATATTGCTAGTATGAAACTAACGCTCCGTAATTATCCTAAAGAGTTCTGGAAATTTATGAACTCTAAACGTAATTGTGATGCGTACCCAAGATATATAGAGTACAAGGTATTCCCATTACGAACCACGTTCCGCCATTAGTGACGAAATATTATGAAAATGTATAGGAAGTCCACAGAATACAATACTCTCTCTCCTCTCTTTGTCTTTTCTATAAAAGGATATACATATACATTAGTCACAGAATTACGTCACAGGCTATCAGCTACAATGTGCCAAAATTTTAATGGGAATACCTTGTCTTCTATATGATCATCTTTGAAATTTGGCGGCACCGAAAGTAGCGACCAATGTACGGTTGCACATTTTTTTCTCTGAACTCTTCAGTACGCCTTCTGCGATTCCAACTGTTATATTAGTAATATTGACTTTTCTCATTTGACTAGTCTCCCGCCAACCTCCCTTGAAGATAAAGATCTTGTGTTTGTTTCTTTCTGAAGAAATGCGGCCCGTTCCTGTCACATGTCCTGTGTTACTTGTTTAATGTGTCCTTCTCCTGCGGGTCTTTTCCAAAGTCCTGAAAGTAGTCTTAGATTATTCCTCTACGAAGGGCCACAAATCGGACGTTTTAAACTATAGACCCATTGAAGATTTTTGAAGCCTTGGTCTGTGATGTGCTTCACTTTCCATTAAGTCCGGTAAACAGATTGACCTCATCTTCACTGATTTTAGCAATGCCTTCGATAGAATTAATCCTAGATTCCTAATCCACAAGTTCTCCATTCTTGGTTTCCTCCTCCTTTTCGCTCATTGGTTATCTTCTTATCTATCTAACCGTATGCAGCGAGTTATATTTCGCGGAGCACTCTCTGCTGAGATAGCTAATATCTCTGGTGTACCCCAAGGTAGTATCCTTGGCCTACTACTTTTTATTTTGTACATCAATGATGTATCCTTACTTTTACTCAATTCCAGAGTAGGTACTTTGTTATACGGACGTGTTGTTAGTTCTAATGACTCGATAAAACCAAGGATCTGAGTGTGCACCTCAATTCTCGCCTTTCTTTTGAGGATCACGCTTATATCGTCAGTTGTTAAGAGATGGTCCTAGGAATTTTACGACCCTTATATAACTAAACTTCTTTACTGCACCTTTGTTAAATCGATACTAGAATATGCCAGCCCCGTCTGGTCCCCTTACTACCAAGTGCAGATCAATCGCATGGAAGCTGTCCAACGCAGATTCCTTCGATTCGCACACCGTGGCCTTGGAGTGACTCGATAATCTTGCCTCCTTATATGGACAGTTTGAACTTGATATCCTTGCAGGCGCTTGAAACTAGACGTAATATCTCTAGAATTGTGTTAATTTTCGATATTTTCTAGGGCTCAATAATTTTTCCACTTTTGTTAAGCTCAATTGGTGTATCAACCCTGAACGGCTCGCTCAGAGGCCAAAACTTTCTCCATATTTCTTACCATCGAACCACCTACGTTACGAACGAGCCTTTGACTTCAATGTCCCGTCTCTTCAACGAGCATTTCCACGGTATTAATTTGAATTTTTCAAGACTGCAATTGAAAATCAAATCAAATTTAATAATAGTTAAGTTTATCTGCTTTCTACGTTTGTTTTTGCCGTTTCGCGTTTTTTGCATGGAGTAATTTTATTTTATTTTATTTTTATTTTATTTTTTATTTTTATTTTATTTGTTGTAATAACTATTGTATTAATCAATTTTCCGGGATGGCCGTCAACAGTTTCTTCGATTTGGCTTTTATCTCCTCAATCAAGGCGAAGCGATATCCTCGGAGCGGTCTTTTGAGTTTGTTGAACAGCCAGAAGTCGCACGGTGCTAAATCAGGTGAATACGGTGCTTGTGGAACGATATGGGTCGAATTTTTTGCGAAATGCTCTCGAAGAACCAATGTAGTTCGGGACGGTGGAGCACAAAAATGGCTTGCATTGATCCAAATGAAATGCCCACAGTATCAGCAATGTCTCTAATTGGATTTTCGAGCACCAAATATTTGATTTCGTTGATGTGGTTTTCATCGAATGATATTGATTATCGTCTGGGGCGTTGGTCATCTTGAATTCGTTCTCGGCCTTGTTTGAAATCTTTGTACCATTTGTAAACATTTTTTTGTGTCATAACATAATTACCTAAGACCTTCTGCAACATCTTCAACATTTCCGCGACCGAAAATTCATTTCGCAGACAAAATTGAAATTGAATATATTGATATGAAACTGTGCATAGATGTTTTATACACTACTACTAAAAAAAAAAAAAAATTATGATTTCATAGTACCTGGAAAGTTTAAATGAATAATTCACCTTATTATTTGATCACAGGGTGAGAGGTCCAAATGGAAGGAGGTGATAGTATTCCCCTAGACAAACAATAAATTGTATGGCAGTGGAGGCAATCTCAACAGTTTCGGAGGTACAGGATGATTAAGAAAATATGTTAGTTTTTTAGGAAACACCCCGTATCTTAAAAATTTCAGGATGTACGGTCACCGTTAAGACTTCATAACCTCTTCAAAAACTGTTCAACCAGCCCCATACTTCTTTCCTCTCTGAAATATTGTGACGCTCTGAAATAATATTACTTGGTCTTGACATAACAAGAACTGGAAATCATGAACTCTCCTTTTCAATTTTGCCTATTATACATACGTCCTAACTGTAACCGTCAAAGAATTATTAGATCTTAACCTATTTTCTACAATAGGCGCACTTTAAAAATGTTGTGCTTCATTTTGGAATGGACCAGCCATTTCAAATCTGTACACTTTTCTCTGACTACAGAATACCTAGTTCTTCTGCCATATAAGGTACTAGTCATCAGCGGTAGCACATCACACTATTATCTATGGTAAAAGCCATCAGCGGCACCGCATCACGCTATTCAATTGTTGGTCTATTTAGCGCTTGCTTATGCCAATGTGGGAGAAGGGTCTGCGTGAGGGGAGGAAGGCTGGGAAAAGAAGTGTGGGTGACGATACAAAGGTAGGGTGGTAAACGAAGACGTGATGAGAACAGAAAGTGAGGTCGAGAGAAAGGAGACAAAAGACAAAATGAGATGGAAAAGAAAAGGAGGTTTGGGGGGAGTTAAGAAGGTATCGATTACGTATCGCCCTTATCAGCTTCTGCAAGAAAAAGCTCTGAAAGAAATACAATTAATTACAATAATTATTGCTTCTAAATTATGAGAAAAAGTTTTCGATGATCAAGTACTGCATATTCAATTAAGGAGATCTGATCAGTCGAAGTCTTTCGCGAACTCATGATTTGGTTAAGAGCGGGTCGAGCTAGCACAATCAAGGTTCCGTACCAGAACTTTATCTACGAACAAATTTGGTTATGATAACTAAATAAGATCAAACACACGGGTGTACAGTAATTTTATGAATTGTCTTATAAAATAACACAAAAAACTTTTTTTTCCAGCAATTATGAGACTGCCAATTAAAAATGCAGTTTTCTTATTATCTATGACTCAATGTCTCCTAATCCTGATAATATAAAAACTTTAAAGCTTTAGCGTTATAAACCTAGAACATTTGGGATAGGGGGTTATTTTTGCACAACTTACGACTATATCTCTATCATCAAAAAAATTTAGTAGTTTTTTTTTTAAGTAAACTAGCCCACAATATAAAAAAGAAAATTGTTTGGGGGTATTCAATAATTTTTTTATTACCGATGTATGTGCGCGTTATAAAGACCTAACATTCTGCCAAATACGTCACTTAGTTTTCGAGGGAAACGTCTGTGACAGACAGATGGACGGATGTACGAGCAATCTTATAATGGTCCCGGGTTTTCCTTTTGTTATACGGAACCCTAAAAACCACCTTAACTTGTTTCTAGGTGTTTGGAATGTGTTTACGTAGGATACGACTCCTGAAGACCGTCACAAACCATGGGATTATTCTACATAAATAATTGACAAATTTCGCCCCATTCAGGGGCCTATAACTGATAGGCCTTCTAAAAAGGATTAAATCCACCGAAGAAGATCAACCGCAAGTAACGCTTAGTCAAGCCTACGAAGGATCTTAATAATGTCTTCATATAAATGTAAATATTGTCATCAAACACACCACACGATATTGCACAACACACAAGAAGCGTAAACTTCCGCGGAAATATATTGATTGTACGCCGAAGGATGCGATAAATGTGAAAGATGCTAAAGTAACTGGACAGTTTACATTCTCAACACATTGGCCCGTCGAAACATTGTGATGTGAGCCTTTCCATCAAGGCAGCATTAGAGATTCTTCTCCAGACGCATTTATCACTCTACAACAGTGGTTCTTAACCTTTTTAGCTACCGGCACCCCTAAAATTTTCAAACAATATTCTCGCACCCCTTACTAGAAATTATTGAGTTATATAAATTAAAAAACAAACATTATGCAAAACATATTTTTTATTAATTTTATGTGCGTAACAAATTTTTTATAAATTTTAATTGTTAGCTGAAATAATCAATTATAAATTATCAAAGTTTTTATTAATGGCTTTTTTGTTGTTGCTTTTCCTCAATTATTTTTGAAAACCGGGGGATCTTTTTTGAAATAGCTACACGCATATCATTACTAACATTAAGTCTATTTCTAGCTTTTGTTTTTATATGCACAAGTGACGAAAATCCCGTAGTTCAACAAGGTCATCTTTCAATAAATTACTGTCATCCATTGAGTCCAGATTATAAATAAATGGATCTAAGAATAATCGCAACAATCAACTGAAATTTCGAGGAAATATAAAAATTAGTATAGAAACTAGAAACGCATTTGAATTTTTGTAATTGTAGAAAAAATACAAAAATTAATTTGTCTCGATGGTTTATAATTTACAAACATATTTAAAAAATGTTTAGGGAATAAAAAATTTACTAACCAAAATGAATTTTTAAGATTAGTTTTTTATTTTGCTAGCTACACGTGAATTTGTAAAATTACAATTTCGCACCCCAAAATATTCAAGCTCGCACCCCTAAGGGGTGCGTGCACCACCGGTTAAGAACCACTGCTCTACAACTTTGCGACCGAGATACCAGATACACTAAACAAGCATTACCGATTCGCAAAGAAGATCGTCATCGAAACCAAAGTTAGATGGGTTTTCAAGTCTCTCAAATCTGTTAAGGCTCCTGGCGGTGACGGTATATTTTCAGAGCTACTGCAGAAATCGTGGGAATCCACTAATCCCTTATCACTGAGATTTCTGGGGCCAGTCTATGCATGGGATGGGATACTATATATCCCGAAGATATGGGATTAACAAGAGTTGTTTTTATACCAAAAGCGAGGCAAAATTATACATGCCTAATAGTCTGAAATCATTTCTCCTGAGAACTCTAGAGAAAATAATAATAATGAGTCTATTTAACAATTCATTCAGGTAATTAAATAAACGTCAATAACGACGCCGAAGTCGTCTGTCAAGTTGGCAATACATTAGTGTTATTATTTCCGTTAAAATTAAATTATAAAGTATAAAAAAATAGGCAACTAAGGCAGATGAGTGTTAGGTCTGATTCCGAGATGGCATTGCAAGTTTTTACTGAAATATTGAAAAATGCCAGCAAAGTTGGGTCCAAAGTTGTTGTTATCGTATGACATTTGAATATAATGTGCTTCTGCTTACGTTCGTTATACTGTAAACTGATTAAGTGGTTGTAACTCATGCTGGAATCTCTGATGATTTTGGGAAAAATAAGAATTTTATTTTACAGAACTTTTACATTTCCTGTCAAGCACGTTGGCTATAGTTAAATGCACATATTTTCCTCTTAAAAAATTGAGCTATATAGCACCCGATGTAGAAAAAATTCCTTATTATGAATAATTTGAAAACATTTTGACGACATTCAGGATTTTAACATTCGCGTAATCGTAAGTTTTCTCAATTCTTGTTTTTAATATGTTGCTTCAGTCGCACTAGGATAATGCATAGTTAAAGAAACTCTCTTTCTATAAAAAATCTGGAACTTTTTCGGATTTTTTATTCGTTTTATTGTAGAACTCTATTTTAAATTATTAATACTGAATCGTTTTTTGTCCTGTATTTCCTTCTTAACAGTAGCAACCATTGAATAAGTAACTAATAAGGAAGCGGTGTATCATGCGAATACAGTGTACGTGTTCAAGCAATACAATGACAGTCTGACTATGGCCGGGGGGGGGGGGGGGGGGGTGACAAGTGGGCCTAGTGGCTATTTTGCGTCAGTTCAACATTTCTGACATTTCATAATTTTGAAAAGAAGTTCTCGGATTTGGATTCGCGATATTGTAATAAATAAATAATTTAACAGGATTTTTACTTAATAGTAGTGTGAAATAAGTGTAAAGTATTCTTTTGTGAATGATAGATATTTTATGTAATAGAGACTCCAGAGTCTTATATAACCGTAATGAAGTACGCTGTGCTGTCGTGGGAAAGCATTCTTCAAATAACTGTAATAGTTTTACTAATTAATTATAGTGTTTCTAGCAAAATAAAAGTGAAATATTTATAAGAATAAACAGCCATGGCAAAAAATTTAACATAGCAACTTGGATTATAAAAAATGTTCCCCTTCAGAATGTCAGGATTTCATTACTGCCATGACGAAACGAATACAAACACAGCACACTAATACAATTCGCCGAGTGACTTTGGTTTTCATCCGATATGCCGTTTCCTTAGTAGTTATTTATTCAATGGTAGCAACAACAGAAGTTCCTCTTCACTGTCAGACATTTTAACATTATTAAAATCAACTGATACCAGAAGTAATGCGGCACTTACATCTAATCAGCCAGTGATTTCTGATCTAATATAGGAATCACATCTAAGTGTAGTATTAAATAAAAAAAAAAGAACATAATTCTATTAAAAATTACTTTGTTTTTAAAAAAGTAATCAAATTTCTCCAGAAAATCCGAACTTTTGATGAAACTCTGTCCTCATCATCATCACTTGCACAATAAAAAAATCACTTTTTCAGCTGATTTTTTCCATTTTTTCGAAAAAAATCTTTTTCAGTTTTGTATATTCCTTTAGTCTTTCTTAAAACTATTGCTAAACAATAGCCCAATAGCTTTCAGGTTACCTGGCAACGCTACATAATAAAAGAGAGATAGAGAGTAGATATTTTTTTGTTTTTTATATTAAAACGCCATCTCGTTATTTTTTAATAAATTAGAGCCATTTTAACAATTTCGTTCTCCTCAATAATAGCTTTTCATCATATCCATCCAATCTTGACAATTACTGTTCTATTGGGCGCAGTTCTGGACAGTTTTGATGATTAGCTTCTTTGGCACACAAGTCGCATTGCTGTTTTTGTACCACTCCTTTGCCCTTTTGCTATAATGGCTTGTGGCCAAATCAGATCAGAAGAACACAGGAACTTTATGATTTAAAAATAAAGGGTTTTCCAATAAGAGGTGTTATTTTAAATAGCCCTTTATTTCGGTAGATGTCACTTTTGGAGCTGTCATTTTTTGACATTTGACAAGTAAAAACTACGCCATTAATAAAAATGGAACGATACACGATTCAACTACGTATTGAAATTATTAAAATTCACTATAACAAGTAAAAAAGCTAGAATTGGTCTAAGACCAATTCTTATGATACCCTAGATGAATGCCCGTATTAAATTTCGTATGGTCACCGATCTATTCAAGTATTGATTTTGAAGTTGTTTTTGGCATATTTTTCTAGAGCAGTTTGTCGCACAGAAAAAATGGTAATAACCAATTTTATAGGATTTCGTATTCTGCAGAAGTTCTTAGTACAATAAAAATGTCTTGGACTTATCGTTTTCAAAGTATACGTAAAAAACCGAAATTTTTATATGGCAACACCAAGAAGGAGTTGCCCGATTTAGTCCATTTTTGACATTTTATTTGCTAATGTAGTAAAAACATCATGTGCGAAATTTCAGCTCTCTACGTCGACGCGTTCTCAGGCAGTGTCCAAATATATAGCGGAAAACGGAATTTTTATATGGCAACCCCACGAAGGAGTTGCCCGATTTGGCTCATTTTCGAACTTTTCACTTTTTTTTTTTTAAAGTCTGTGTACAAAATTTCAGCTCTCTAAGTATACGCATTCTCGAGTTATCGTGCGCACAGACGCACGGACGGACGGACGGACATGCAGAAATCGAAATAACTTTTAATATTATGAATGGGTGTCCAATCCATTTTGCTCTACCATAATTATTTCGAGGTGTTACAAACGGAATGACAAACTTAGTATACCCCTATGATTTCATCTAGGGTATAAAAATGGTGAAAATGTGGCAATACAGAAATTGGTAGAAAAATTCGAGCTGTCGGGACAAGTTAGTGATGTGAAGAATAAAACCCGTGCACGTCGCTCAAGAGCAGCCGAGAATATTGCTGCTGTAGCCGAACCCAGGTTTATCCATTCGTCGTCGTTCTTTGGAATTAGGCATTCCACAAACGTCATTACACCGTATTTTGCATAAAGATTTGGGTCTTAAGGCTTATAAAGTTCAGTTAACACAAGAACTCAAGCCGGCCGATCATCAACAACGTCGAGTCTTTGCTGATTGGGTCCTTGAAATGCATGAAAATGATCCGCCGGAATTCCATCGAAAACTCATCTTGAGTGATGAGGCCCATTTCCACCTCGATGGCTTCGTCGGAAAACCCAAGAGTTATTGTTGAAAAGCCTCTCTATCCTCAACGTGTGACTGTTTGGTGCAGTTTATGGTCCCGCGGGGTCATTGGACCTTACTTTTTCGAAAATGAGGCTGGAGCAACAGTTACGGTGAATGGATTGCGCTATCGACAGATGATTAATGATTTTTTATGGCCGGAATTGGATGGTATTGATCTGGATAACATTTACTTTCAACAAGACGGCGCTACGTGCTATACAAGCAACGAAACCATTGATCTTTTACGGGAAAAGTTTCCGGACCGTGTTATCTCTCGTAGAGGTGATCACAATTGGCCACCGAGATCTTGTGACTTAACACCTTGCGACTTCTTCCTTCTGGGCCACGTGAAAGAGAAGGTCTACGCCAACAGCGCAGCGTCGATTCAAGACCTCAAAGATGGAATTCGTGAGGCTATCGAGGACACAGGGCAGCCACTTTGCGATTTGGTTATGGAAAATTTCATGAAAAAGATATGGTCCTGTAGGCATGGTCGTGGTGGTCATTTGGCTGATGTTATTTTCCATTATTAACGGCATACCTTCCTCTTTATAATGGAATAAAGATTCGATCATTTATCTAGAAAAAATGGCATTTTTCTTTGAGTATCAAAATAACACCTCTTATTGGAAAACCCTTTATAAGGCAAAAGTCTGAATCACCGTTCCATCGTATTTGTTACGATGCTTCACCTCTTCGACCGCAACTGCATGGCTTGCCAAACTAAATATTTTTTGGGAAATTTTGATGCTTTTCGGCATCTAAACTTTCTCTGGAACTCACGTTGGCTTCTTTAGAAGCAAAAAAGTAGTCCAAAGTTATTGTATGAATTAAAATAATTTAAAACAGTATTATATATATATTATATATTATTCCAATTTTAGCGTGATTTTCGTAAATAAAATGACTAGGAGCGGTACTTGTTATCCTCAAGGATAGCAACGTCTTTACCCTTGATTTGCATATCAAGGCTATCTTTGCTGCCATTGCGATGGCGAACACTTCAGCCTGGAAAACAGTGAGTACTCCATCCCAATGTCAGATTAACGCCCGCCCCTGCTCCTCATTAGTGAGAGAGCCGTGGATGAAATTTTTTAGAGCGGACCGGGGAAGGCTCGATAAGGCACTTCCCTCAGTTCACGATTCCCTTACAGGAAAACTCATAGAGTAGCGACGCCCAAAACGAAGCTCTGGTACCATCGCATCATGTGGCATGCTGGCCAGAGGGGTTTCCAGGACCTGCTCGCACGCTAAAGAGCAATGAGAAGAGCCTGAGCAGCCGTTCTCCCAACATCCCCATGAGCGCAATGTGCACACAGCCCTTTTGGCATCTCCCTGAATGAAGAGATCCAGAGGCGGCAGATTAAGTAGGACCTTAAGAGCAACAGTAGCCGTAGATAGCATGGATGCCGTAATTTTCAAGCCAGGCAAGCATTTGCAGGCTTGCCAGCTTCCGGATCGCAGTACCCACAAGCGTCCTCGACCACCATACACAGGAGGCATATGTAAGCATGGATCTAACGATCGAGGTGTACATCCAGTGCAAAACCCTTGGTCTTATACCCCATGTGCAGCTGAAGGTTCTCTTTCAGTGGGCGAAGACCCTAATAGTCGCATTCACCTTTTCCTCTATATGCAATCCCCACGTCAGCTTCGAGTCAATATAGACCCCAAGGTGCTTGACATGGGAAGAGAGTTTCAGATTGTGTCCAAAGAGCTTTGGAAGAATAAAGTACCCAAACTTACGTCTTCTAGAGAAGAGCATCAAGCTGGTCTTTGTTGGGTTCACTGTCATATCATGACAATATTGAGGCCTCGTTGAATGAAGGTACAAGCAGCAGCCATGCTGTGTCTGGAGATGAGCAGAGGGATGTCATTCGCATATTCTTTACTTCAGAATCCTACGTTTTTCAGCACCGAGATGAGTGAGTCAACCAACATACACCAGAGAGCATGCCACCCTGCGCGAGTTATTTTCCAAACGATTATTCAACACAAAAATAATGAAATAAAAACACCAAATTTAAGCTTTTTTAAGATTTATTCAAAAAACCGTCTCAAATACAATTTTAGATCTCCGACTACACCTCGGTCAAGAACAGAATCAAAACTAATTTACCTGTTTTAAGCTTTTCGTCACTTCACTGTACAAAAATGATTACATGGGAAATTTAAAATGAATTTAATGCAATCCTAGACTGTGAGAAAATGCAAAGTCGTTGGAATTTAGGTTTTGTGAGAAAATGCAAGTGTTACAATTACGGTAGAGAATTAATTTAGGAAATGAGGTAAGTGATTTATGAGTAAGGTGTAGCAGATGTAACCTAATACTATGTTGATTATAACGTTGATGATATAACTCCTCCCTCCGTAGAATGAAGCGAATGAAGCGAATGAAGCGACGGCCACATAAGCAGAGAATTTTGGATTACAGGTGGAATGGTCCCCATTGTGTTGATGATGACGTCATGCCGATCTTCTCGTTGGTTTCTTCCCTCTACAGTAAATCTTTTGAAATATTTTAAAATTCCATAAATGATGATCCCGATGGTCAATATTCCTGTCGATGAATACATAAACGTTTTTGAATCTCTGGTTTGTTTATCTAATAGTTGGACGGTCTTTATGTTTTCTATGGTCCAGTTGGTTAACTTGCTGAGGTTAGGCTTTCTGTATGATTTATTTTGTTGTATAATGTTGAAATAATTTGGACTGAGTCCCAAAAGGTTGCGGATGTGCTGCCGTATTGATTGTTGTGGATATCAATCGTACAATTACTGAAGTGAATAAGTGAAACTCCTCTAAATATTCTATTTGTATCATTACACTGAAAAAAAAACGAAGTAAATTTAATAAAATACGTGAATGTTTTTACTATTTTTCCCTATGAAATGGCCCCATTGATGCTTTTTGTTAATTTAACATGGCATATAGTGAAATGTTTCACGTTGAAACTTTAACAACAAAGCACTAATAAATCGTTGGTGCACGTTGTTAAATTATGAATAGCGCAATGTTAAATAGTTATGGATACATAGTAAATTACACAACGGATGCATGAACGTTAAATTAATAACGTGAAATAGTTAATTTCAAAAGGTACATAGTTATGTTTAATTTTACAGTGATTCATTGTTATTTTAACAAGGTATACTTTTACTACTGGAAATTTAAAATTCAATAGGTCTTTCTATTTTATTGGGCCTTTCAAATTTAATTTAAAAAAAGCTGGACGAGGATGCTTCAAGCTGACATGAAGCTTGTATAAAAACGCCCTCATTTTATTGCAAAAATTAATGACATGAAGTAAAGTAAAATTTTAATCTATCTACATATACTGTGGAAAAAGGTATTATCAGAAACAAAAACTCAATTCCAACACTTTTATTGAAAATATAATTCTAGATATTACAAAACTTTGTTTCTCACATATGTTTTTCCATTATTTGATAAGTATATATGGATCGGAGGACTGCTAAATGCAGTCAACGATTTCACAAATAAGTAATTTGAAATACCGCCGGTTTCAAAAGACTGAAAGTGTGAATCAAAAGATTTAATCTATGTTGTAGACAATGTAAAAATTTTATTTTGACTTACAAAAATATTTCTGATTTTAAATAGTTCTATTTGAGATCCCTTTGCAATTGACAAATAAATGTTTTCTTTATAAAGTTTACCTTTATATGTTACACATTGCAGCAGCAATATTAATTCAAAGTTTTGCCCATGATCTTTAACAATTTGATTAAAACAACTAATATCAGCAAAGTGAAAGCCAATATTATAATATTTTGATGTTAGTTCACCTAATTTTTTTTTCATAATCATGAAATGACGTGTACTGCAAAAGCTTCTTGCGCGTCCCTTATTGTCACTTTTCTATTTCGATCTTCGTCCTTATTTCGAAACCGGGCTGATGGATGATTGATGGCATTATTGGAGCAATGCATAAATGCAATCAACAGAATCTGTTAATTAAAAATAACAGCAAATAGTTTTAAATGATTCTTAATGCCATATATATTAATTACCTAAATTTTTTAATTTGGTCGTCGCTAAAAATATTTCTTTATTGTAGGTATCTCTTAGATGCTCCTCATAGTATGGAGAAATTTTACGTTTGAATTCGTCCCATTTACCTAGAAGCAGGTGTTCCTTATTTGGATACAGCAAACGGAAATCTATTTGCACCTAAATTAATTAAATTAATAACATTGCATTCTAAAATCGTAGCAAAAAGTACCAATTCGTAACCTCTAGAATCCTTGAATCTCGGCCAAGAATTCAAAAATTCCGTATTACTCTGGCCCTTGCCTTTGAATTCATTTTGCCTTATAGCAAATGTTTTCTCCCAATTATCTTTGACTTGGGTCCAATCCGCACAATTTCGAGAGAGCGTTGCCTTAAATGATTGCGCAATTTTTTCGTTAATTTCAGTTATAGTTACTGGGGTAGTATTGAGCTCAAGTTGCTTCCCTGATTTCTTGAAGAGTTTTCTAATCTTTGCGTTGATGTTTACATATTTGTCATAGAGCTTTCCCTTTGGATTTCTTTTATCCTGACGAGGTACAAAGTAGTATTCCTAGAATTTTTGAATTCCCTTTTATAAAAAATTCAAAAGTACATGGTGTTTACCTTGCATTCACTTGGAAATAGAGCTACAATTTGTTCCACTAATGGTGGAAAATTACTGAGTTAGTGTACGATTGGTGTAATTTATATCTTCCAATATTATGTAAATAAGCTCTTTTCTGTGAAAATCCAAAAACGAACCGTTTTTTGAATAAAATTCTCTTAAAGCTGTACCCTTGCTGCTGCTTTCCAACAAGCTAGATAAATCCTGTAAAGTACATATAGTACAGAACATTTTGTTAAAATTTATTAAAGAATCTACCAGTATGTAACTCGATGCTTCAGTTGACGCGATTGTGGATGTTGATGGATTAGATTCATTTGCTACATGAGACTTAAGCCATGAGCCAACTTTCGAATTAAGTGAAACAGTTTCGTAGTCAATACCGTACTAATAAAAAAAATCTTTTAAATTTAAGTTTCAACACTTTCAAATCTATAATTTATACCTTTTCTTTTCTCCAAAGAAATAATTTCTCACGAAAAGCCGCACGAAGGCCAATATTTTCAATGGCATCCTTTATGTCATCCCTAGATAGGTATTTTAAACTGTTAAAAGTAAGAGATAGAAGTTTTTAATATTAATTAGATGAAAATTTCAATTGTCTTAGGATAATTATTTGTTATTTTTAACAACCTAAATGCACGGACTCTAACGGAATCGGATTAAGTGAAACTTTTATATGCACAATTTTATTTGGTAGATAATCAGGCAGCAATATTTTGACATTTGAGTTAGGTTTATTAATTTCACTGTAAATCCTTAAACACTTTACAATATTTGAATTATGAATTTTCAGAACGGGAACAAATTTGTAATCACTTCAGCAAATAAATTCCAAATGATGCACCGATTTTTCTGCAATTTTGTTCATCAATGCAGGAAGTGCAAAAAAAGAAGTACAGAAACTGAACTATAAACACAATTTTTTTATGTAATATCTTTGGTATTTTTTTGCGTTAAAAATCCTAACATAAATCTAATAAATGTATTATTTTCTGTAAATTCATGTAATATGTGGGTATAATAAGTTTTTATATGGATATTAACAAAGTCTTCAATCAAATGCCAAAACTGAATGAAGGCAACAACTGTTAAGCTTGGTAGATTATATAAAATTTTTTTTAATTTTTAGTCAATTACCTTGAAGAGTTGAATTCTACTAATAAATTGTACAATTCCACGTCGAAATTGACGATATTGTCCGTTGAAAGTTGGGAAGATGAAATGTTTGCTTGCGAGGGAGGCAAAGTAATAAAAACGGTACTGGGGCTTGTATTTTCAAATAAGTTTTCATTATTTTCACTTGCACTCATTGTTTTGGCACTAAATACTCACAAAAAGAATATATTACGAATAATTATAACACTTTTCTAATTTGTTTTTCGTAGCACTTGACTGCACTGCACGGCTTATGCACGAAAGACTGCAATGAGAATAATGTGTTCGCCTATGATGAGCAATTGTTCAGCAGCAGTTACATTTAAATTGTTTCGTGTAGGTTAATTTAACAAGAATGTTAGGAAAATTGACAGTGATCATCGTAGAAATTACAAATGCCGCTATAACTTCTACATTGATTGTAATTTAATTAATATTGTGCGTTGTTATTTTGTATGTACGCAGCCAAATTATTACAAAACAATGTAGATATCATATTGGATATTGTACAAACTACCATTTTCAATATAACGAATTGCCGTTGTTAATATAATATTTTTTCTCTATGATTTTATTATGTGATTTTTCTCTGAGTGTAGAGGTTGATTTCATGGCTATTTCGTTGTCAGCTATTAGTAGTAGATAATCGGGTTCCAGCAACAGTACTTCTTCTTCTATGGTTTTCTCTATTAATTTACAATGTGCTTCAACATTATTTAAAATATTTGGAATGCAGTGTCAAATTTATTTTCCTTTAATTCGCTTTTTTTCTATTAATAAGCATGGCTGGTCCATGTATTGATGTTTATACTCATTTATGAGGCGATTTACCGAAAATTTCGATCATCGATTTCATTATTTGAATTTTGCTGATCCCAATTGTCAAGTTTGGGTAGTAGTCTGCAGAGCAGTAATTAACTTCGTTGGGTAAATTCACTTGACTTTCCTCTGATTGCTGTGGTTGTGTAGAAGATGTGTTTTTTTCCCGGATTCAACAATATACAGTTCCTCTGCAATAAATTTTGGAAAAGGGGTTGGTTTAGAGAAATTGTGATTATTATTATGTCGAGTAGGTAATTTGTTTGTGTTTAGATTAGTATTTTCACTTGAAGTATCCATAGGCTCTGGGCGTGAATTAAAATTTTGATGATTAAAATTTTTGCTGTGATGTCTGAGAATGGAATCTTGGAGTCTGATATGAATTAAATTTTGGAAACTGGTAAGAAAAATTTCTCGGAAGGTGTTTCAAGAAAGTTTTTGGAGGCGAATTATAAGTAGGCTTTATTTGATTTATTTTGTTATGAGATCTGGGGCCGGATTCTGTAGCACGGAGAATTTGGGAATTTGGGAGATGAGAATTTCGTTTTCTTAGAATTCTTCATTCCCTAATTCTCCATTCCCAATTCACTAACATGGTTGGAGAATTATGGAAAACGTAAGAAATGTCAAAAAGTGCGAATCGCCTGGGACGATTACGGGTATCAATTTTTGTTGTAGAGGGTTGGACTTTTTTTCATATGTGAGGTACATCTGCCTATTACCTTCCACTGTCGGAATAAATTTAAATTTCTTTTTTGTTGGGGTAGTTTTTGAGGGATGAAGAGGGTAGGTTTTCTAGAGATTTTCCGGGATAACGAGAGAATGGAGAGTAGAAGGAGAATGTATGTGGTATCACAAAAATGGGAGCTCAGCGCGAACAAGATAGGTTTAGGAAAAGGGGCGGCGAAAGAGCGGGGTAGAAATTGGAGCTCATTAAGGGAAATTGAAAAAAAAATTAAGACAATATCAGGAGCTGCAATAATTCGCAGGGGTAAGCTCAGGATCTCTAAGCCCATTAAAAAAAAGTAGGAATTCACTTTGGTAATTAGGCATGCATGGGTATTATAGGCTATATTTTATTTCGATTAGCGGTAATTTGCAGATTTGAGCGGCCTCGGCGGTAAATTTTGCTATCGCAATATTCACGGGCGCCTAACTCTATGTGGGACGACTGTAGAGTATTGGAATTTTTTTTGATAGATTAAGGGTTTAGAGTACAAAAATATAGGTGAACAATTTTGGGGGCAGGGTGTTTTGGGGGTTGGAAGTCGTAATACCCCTCATGGGGGGTTGCCCAAATTAAAGAGGGAGGAGATGATAATCGAGTGGTGTAGTTTGTCTTTGATCGTTTTAACGTGATAGCTGACTTTTGACAGCCGAGAAACGATTTTTTTACACTACGGTCATATACACCCCAGTTTCCATATTTTGCATATATTTCTTCCGTTCTTTGTTTCACATCCATTAGTACTCCGCTGTGAACATTTTTGTCATGGGAAGTAAATTTCCAGGACTTACAAGCTCTTCGCAATGATGAGATGAAAATATGTCAATTTTTGTACCAAAAACGGCCAATTTTTCACCTTAAAAAGGACTGCTACACTTCTTTTACAGTTATTTCCGAAACAGTTTATCGGATTCAAAAATTAATTACATATTTAATTAGGGGACAAAATGTAGATGCGATTTCATCCTACACACAAGCTCTACCGTGTATATTTAAAAATTTTACAGCATCTCTTCTGTACTGGACGACGACCAAATTGATCAATTTCGTGTGAATTGTAGTTTTTAGCGGGTACTTTGAGAGACAAAATCCTTGTTCCTCTGTTAGTATTCCATGGATTTCTATAATTTGTTTTTTACAATATAGCCAGGATACGCAGAGAATACATAACTCAATGTGAAATTCCTAGGTACATAGATACCTTCACAAAACGCAGCAAAAACAGACAATACAATTTTTCCACTTACTTTTCCACTTCCAAAACACCGGAGAATTAACAAGTGGAATAGAGAATTCGGAAATTCCGTACTCACCTCTCAAATTCTCTCTCAGTTGAAAATTTTTTGTCTTACTTTCACTTCTCAAATTCTCCGGTGTTTGCTTGTGGAAAAGTAAGACGAAAAATTCTCAACTGAGAGGATTTGAGAAGCGAGTACGGATTTCCCGAATTCTCCATTCCACTTGTTCCAATGTTTGCTTGTGAAAAAGTAAGACGAAAAATTCTCAACTGAGAGGATTTGAGAAGCGAGTACACAATTCCCGAATTTTTCGTCTTACTTTCACTTCTCAAACTCTCCGGTGTTTGTTTGTGGAAAAGTAAGACGAAAAATTCTCAACTGAGAGAGAATTTGAGAGGTGAGTACGGAATTCACGAATTCTCCATTCCACTTGTTAATTCTCCGGTGTTTGCTTGTGGAAAAGTAAGACGAAAAGTAAGTAGAGAATTCCCAAATTCTCCATTCCACTTGTTAATTCTCCGGTGTTTTGCAAGTGGAAAAGTAAGTGGAAAAATTGTATTGTCTGCTTTTGTGGCGTTTTGTGAAGGTATCTAGGTACCTAGGAATTTCAAATTGAGTTATGTATTCACTGCGTATCCTGGTTATATTATAAAAAACAAATTATGGAAATCCATGCAATACTAACAGAGGAACAAGGATTTTGTCTCTCAAAGTACCCGCTAAAAATTACAATTCACGCGAAATTGATAATTTGGTCGTCGTCCAGTACAGAAGAGATGCTGTAAAATTTTTAAATATACACGGTAGAGCTTGTGTGTAGGATGAAATCGCATCTACATTTTGTCCCCTAATTAAATATGTAAATAATATTTGAATCCGATAAACTGTTTTGGAAATAACTGTAAAAGAAGTGTAGCAGTCGTTTTTAAGGTGAAAAATTGGCCGTTTTTGGTACAAAAATTGACATATTTTCATCTCATCACTGCGAAGAACTGGTAAGTCCTGGAAATTTACTTCCCATGACAAAAATGTTCACAACGGAGTACTAATGGATGTGAAACAAAGAACGGAAGAAATATATGCAAAATATGGAAACTGGGGTGTCTATGACCGTAGTGTAAAAAAATCGTTTTTCGGCGGTCAAAAGTCAGCTATCACGTTAAAACGATCAAAGACAAACTACACCACTCGATTACCCTCTCCTCCCTCTTTAATTTGGTATCAAACATGACGTAGTTTGAGCAACCCCCCATGAGGGGTGGTACGACCCCCCAATCCCCAAAACACCCTGCCCCCAAAATTGTTCACCTATATTTTTGTACTCTAAACCCTTAATCTATCAAAAAAATTCCAATACTCTACAGCCCTCCCACATCAAGTTAGGCGCCCGTGATTATTGCGATAGCAAAATTTACCGCCGAGGCCGCTCAAATCTGCAAATTACCGTTAATCGAAATAAAATATAGCTTATAATACCCATGCATGCCTAATTACTTTTTTTTTATTGGGCTTAGAGATCCTGAGCTTACCCCTGCGAATTATTGCAGCTCCTGATATTGTCTTAATTTTTTTTAAATTTCCCTTAATCAGCTCCAATTTCTACCCCGCTCTGTCCCCGCCTCTTTTCCTAAACCTATCTTGTTCGCGCTGAGCTCCCATTTTTTTTTTTTTTGATACCACATGTATTCTCCTTCTACTCTCCATTCTCTCCTTATCCAGGAAAAACTCGAGAAAACCTACCCTCCTACATCCCTCAAAAACTACCCCAACAAAAAAGAAATTTAAATTCATTTCAACAGTGGAAGGTAATAGGCAGATGTACCTCACATATGAAAAAAAGTCCAACCCTCTACAACAAAAATTGATACCCTTAATCGTCTCAGGCGATTTGCACTTTTTCACATTTCTTACGTTTTCCCTAATTCTCCAACCATGTTAGTGAATTGGGAATGGAGAATTAGGGAATGAAGAATTCTAAGAAAACGAAATTCTCATCTCCCAAATTCCCAAATTCTCCGTGTTACAGAATCCGGCCCCATGGGACAGATTTTCTGTTTCGTTTTCAGCACTTTTAACCTCTAGGTTATCAAATTTAATTGGATTTTCTATTATTAATTCACTCACTTTTTCTAATTCACTAATTTCACTAGAATATTTTTCTGGGTAATTACCGTAAACATCGTAAACTGCGGTAGATTCGGAACCAATAATCTTATTATCTAATTCGTCTTCTGAATTTAATTCTTCTCTAGTTATATCGGTTTCTTCTTCTCTAGTTATATCGGTTTCATAATAAAAGTTAATTGCCTTGAGCTTTGAATATCTACGTTTTATTGTTTGCGACATAAGGAATAAAATTGAGTAATAAAAAATCAAATAGAACTTACCGTACAAAAATAATAAGATTTCTAAATTCCATTTCAAACTTTTTCTTTTTTTCAAGCAAGCCAGTGATGTCGGAATAATTATGTATATGCCAATGATGATGGATATTATTTGAAGATATTGTGGTGATCCGGTCGGTTGTATAGGTTCTCCAAAAGCCAAAGGATAAAAATCCACCATTGATGACTTCGAGTGTGCTTTGAATCCAGTGTTATCAGGCTAATTCACAAAATGTCGATATTCTCTCGACACGAAATAATTAATTCCACAGAACACCACTGTTTAATTAAATTTTCGGAACTTAGCAACACGACAACGATTATCTCTTTTTTTTTTCTTTTTGGATCCTTTTTTTTAGGATCCTACCGACTGCGCCAGTTATTTCCCGAACGATTATTCAACACAAAAATAAAATAATAATAACACCAAATTTAAGCTTTTTTAAGATTTATTCAAAAAACCGTCTCAAATACAATTTTAGATCTTCGGTCAAGAACAGAATCAAAACTAATTTACCTGTTTTAAGCTTTTCGTCACTTCACTGTACAAAAATGATTACATGGGAAATTTAAAATGAATTTAATGCAACATGATAGCCTCTCTCCACCAGAATACTGAGAGTTGCTCGGCCGCCCACCTCTACAGTTAAGTATCGACGTCTTATCACGGTTAACACCATGCTGACGAGCTGCCTCACATATCGACTAGGGTGTGGCCCTCTCAAAAGCCCCCTCGATGTCTCGAAAGGCTCCAAAGATAAACGCTGCACCATCCAGTTCCCGATCAATGACAGTAAGCATTGAATGGAGAGCCGTCCAGTAGATCTGCCCCTCCAGTAAGCGTGCTGTGAGGTGTTTAAGGGAGATGCCTTAAGAGCTACTCTCTTGATATATCACATATATCCACAAGCCTCTTTAGGCATTTCAAAAGGAATCAGGAGAGGTTTATGGTTCGAAAACTCGTCGGGTCCATGTATAAAGTCTTACCAGGCTTCAGGAATGAGATTACTGGTATCCCCATTTCAAAATGATAACCAACAAAGCTATTTGGGAATTCGGGAATAAGTGCGATCTGAACGCTAAAATCACTTTATGGTTTTTTCAAGACCAATACTTTGTTACCGGCCAAGAAGGTCCTTGATAAGGTGCAAAGAATAGCCTGTTTGCGCACCACTGGCCTACGCGACCTCAACGACCACTTGAAGCCATTATTGGCTTCCTCTACCTCTTTATCCAAATAGAAGCAGCGGCTAATATATTTTGAAGCAAAAGGTCAAATTATCACATTTCTTCCGGTGTGGGACATCCTAACATGCCCGAGCTGGTCCACATTGAAGGTCTACAAGCACCAACGGAAGTTATGGCCAAAAGTTTTTCCTTCGAAAGAAATTACCAGGAAACATCAACGAGAACAGCCAGATATTAAGCAGAGGTCTCGAGTTCCCGCAATCGGCTCATGAGAGGGTATTGACGGATTTAGTAAGTAGAACAAAACAGGCGATGGGTTGTTGCGTCCAAAGGTAAAACCCTCCATTCCGCGTGGTGCCTTACTCTCCATCTTTCAGGCAAGTTTCAGGAAGTCTACCCTATAGAGCAGAAGTGGCCCAACTTTTGATTACTATGGGCGACCTGTTTTCTTAAATTATAGGTGGCAGTCTATAAACATGTGTTAAGTGATCATAAGAAAAGTAGTAATTTAAAGCCAAAAATAAAATAAGTAAAAAACGAGTTTTCAAACAAAACTGAGGCCAAGCCGCATGAAAAAGTAGAAAATAAACTTTTCTTCACACACAGAGGTGGACTCAGATTTTTTGATTGGGACATTTCTCTTGAATATTCTTTCTCTTCAAGAATCAAATCAATTATTACCTCTGATTGATTTACTGATTTACCAGTTTTTCAAAAAATTTATTCGAGTATCAAATCGTTGAAGTACTGCAACGGTTTTCTGAAATTCAAATTATGTTTTAAATAGCTCTTTTTAGCTTTATTCCAACTTGATCCCATATAACATGAATTTTCCCGATTTTCCATATTTTCCACAGACTTTTCCTATTACTATGAAGTTTTTTTTAAAAATTTACATGAATTTTCCTCGATTTTTCATGCAAGTTTTCCTGATTGTTGAAGAGAAAGTATTGATGCCAGTAGGCCGGAAATAAATAGCTTATAAAACTTTTTTGTCGGCAAATTTTTCGGAAAAGTTGGAAAATTCCGGAAATTTTCGGAAAATTTTCCAGAAAAATTCGAAAATTATGCATTTTTCCTGAAACAGATTTATCACTAATCATATCGATGAAAATTTTTCCGATGATTTCCCGCTTTTCCGGGTTTTCCATGGAGTTTTCCACAAAAGCAACTTTATGCAACTCATTTCGCTCTACAACCTTGTCTTAGGTTGCAAAACGCTCAAACGCTTCCTTGGTCGGAAAAACTCCGGAAAAGCGTTGCCAGTTGATAGGGAACTTGATCCTGCATAATTTAGAAAACCGGAAAATTTTCCGGAAAAAACGGAAAACTGCATTTTTCCTGATACGGATTTATCACTAATCAATTTTCAAATGATTTTTCCCGATTTTCCGGATTTTTCCATGGAAATTTCCGGTTCAAATTTTGATAGATTCAATTGTCATGCGACATGAACCTGTGTGCCAAATTTCAGCTCGCTGTGATGTCGAAAAGTGGGTCTACGAGAATGTCGAAAATAGTAAAAAGAAATATATAAATAAATATACAGGCAGACAAATTCGTGTAGAAGTTAAAGCGACGGGCTGGCCTCAATAAATTTAATTTAAAACAACCATACATAATACATATTCAATATCAAGTTATTTTATTAACAGAAAATAATGATTTCTTCTCACAAACTCATTAGTTTATAAATAAAACTAAATTTTCTTTTATTTTCTTATTATTCATGCGAACAATGTTATTGTAAATACATATTACCTATTATTTCTTTTGTCGTATCAGAGGATGTACTGGAAACAGGACATTGCATATTTTCGGCAAGCTTTTCATATTGTGGTTTATATGTATGTACTTATAGTTATTCGTAAATATGCTTCCAAATGGTCATCTGTTTGTTTCGCAAAGGTAAGTGAACCGAAAAAGGTTGTTAAATGCTACAATCTCCATAAACATAGATATGAATCTTCACAAATTCCAATAAGCTCTTGATTTCAAAAATATATCGAATTTTAAGGTTAGGATTTTATTCTCAACTAGTCAAAAATCCTTTTAATTTTATTAATATTTCTTCTATGTTCATTTCATCATTGAATGGGAATGAAATTATAAATAAATTATGAAAAAATATCGAAAAGAATGAAGAATTCTATGCGGTCTGTGCTGAGTTCATGTCTTATTTTGGTTTTATTAATGTTAATTCCTGAGCATACCCGTTCTACATTAATTGGGCATGAGGAAGAACATTAAAAAAAATTAGAAAAATTAGAAGAAAAAAAATTTAGAAACATTCGAAAAAAGAATTTTGAAAGTTTAAGGAAAACTAAGAAGCATCGACTCTCTTACCAAGTGATAATTGTTTAAAGAATTCCTCATTCGTTACATTTTTAAGCGGACTAAAATCAAAAACGCGCAGCTCTCTATTCATCGCCTAGCATTTGTAGATTTAGAACGAGGAACTGGAATTAAAAAAACTTAAATTAACAAAACATTTTTTCATTTCGAGATATGAAGGTACATTATAAGACAGGCGGGTGACTAGGAATAGTTACGCGGTCGACGCTTTGGCCACCTCTGGTATAGAGGTTGGAGCACAGGAGAGCCTCAACAGTGGCTACAAGAGTTCCAACATGAACATATACGTTTGCTCAGACGGCAAGCTGCACTCCTGGCTCTATTCTCTCAAAACTTTGAAAGGGAACTAGTCTGGAGCTGCCACTCGAAACTCCAGCTGCTGGCTAGTAACAACAAACTAACCTTTAGTTTTTTTGGTCTCCACACGAATGAGTGGAAATGAAAAAGTGAACGATATGTCGAAACCCGGAGCTAACAGTCGTATATTGGTCCGTACCCAACACTTGGTCTGCCAAAAAGCCACTTTAGGCATCTTGTAGAAAGTATACGCATATACTAGTCTCTTATACAGGGTGTTTCCTCCATGATGGTCCATAGAGCGGGAGGTGATAATACTCATCTAGATGAACAAAAAATTGTATGGCAGGAGGGTCCTATTCTCACATTTATTCTCAAACCTATTCTCAAAGATAATTTGTTCCCTTAGTGACTGAAAACACGTCATTTTAAAATAATATCATCTAATTTTGGTATGACCTGATTAGGTTATGACTTAATAACTGTTTAACGGCTATAGTTAGCACATAGCGTGTAACAGGTCAAATTAAAGAGAAGGGTCTACAGTTTATAGTTTAAAAAAAAAATTGTTAACGAGCTTTTTGCAAAAAAAAAAAAAAAAAGAGATCAAAGTCAAAAAAAGGTATGAAAATTCGAAATTTTAAGTTTAGTTAGACCATAAGACGAAGAGGAGTACGGAGCTGGTTGGGCAGTCGCTGGAAAGGCCATAAAGTTTTACATACAGTCAGCTTTAGACGGTGACCGTACACCCTGTACTTTTTAAGATATAGGGTGTTTTGTGAAAACCTAGCATAATTCCTTAAACAGCCTGTATCTCAAACGGCTGGTGTGGACAGATAGCATGACGAAACCTCCAAACAGATGCAAACCGCGGTATTATCTCTTAGTGAAATTAGAAAGTCATAATTTAATAAATTAAATTAGTTAATAATCTCCCCAAGCTCTGCAAAAATACAACTTCCTTGTCGATAAATTCTTTACATCGGTTTTAATGACATAAATACATATGATCTCGGACTTCAATCAATAAATACCTTCAAAATGTACTTTTATTTTTCTCCGACTTTCAATCAGTGCCTTGACATATCCGAAACTTGAAGACTATAGCTAGTGTTGCATCCTAGTGAAGAAATTATTGATACGAGTACTTTTGATTTAATAACTTAGTATACTTCACTAATCGTAAATGTAGATTGAAATAATTTACCCTTCTTCTTGCAGAATCCTGCATGCTCCACCCATTTCGCTGCGACACCCTGTATACATACATTATAAGTATTACATATTAAGTATCTTCTTACAACAAACATTATTATAAATTTATTCAACAACCCCAGTCACAGGTCATACAAGATTAGTGACCCTCGGTACACTTTTCCTTACACTCAATATATAGTTATTGTTTGCTGCAAACACAAGTGAA
Organism: Dioctria rufipes; assembly: GCA_963924295.1. Taxonomy (NCBI): domain Eukaryota; kingdom Metazoa; phylum Arthropoda; class Insecta; order Diptera; family Asilidae; genus Dioctria; species Dioctria rufipes. The sequence goes on along the minus strand of OZ002741.1, from coordinate 124,333,470 downwards.
GTGAATTTGCAAGTAAATCTCATTTAACGACTAAAACAAAATTTCTCCATTTCGAAGCGATCGAAAAATTGTTGTGCATTACTTCTTCTTCAGCAATACAGTCAATTCCTTTGCGAATCTTATGATCCGGAAAATTCCAAATTTCTTGGCACGATATTTCTTTTTTGATGTGCTCTAAAATTCGCTTGATTAATTTGCTTCTTAGGAATATACTTTATGGCCTTCTAGTGGGTAGGTATATTATCAGATTTTCTTTGCTCTGGGGCGTTCCCTTATAGTAGTCCTTCCTCAAGTATTACATATCATGTGCTGCATTCTTATTGCATTCCGTCTAGATATGAGCAAACTTGAAAAGGGGTGGGCATCTATAAATTTTATTTATCCTCAGATTTAAATTTTTAGCTTCTTTCTGTGGGCGAAATCCAAAGATGAAATTAAGACTGCCAGAAGGTGCGTGGGATGATGAGAAATGAAATAATTCGTGTTTAAAATTATTACTGAATGTAGAGTAGAGATGATCCAAATTTCACATTAAGATATGTATATGTGGCTTAATATTGAAACTTTTGCACATACATAATTTTTCGGTAAATTCGATCTTTATAATTACTACGAACGCATGCATTGCTGCAGTCTAGTTTCGCTGAGTTTATTTCATAAGCTAATTCGCGCTGAGTTCTTGTTTCCGTTGCCTCAAACCGCCCGAGTTTAACTAGGTTTGTGACCGACACGGAGGATCAAATTTTTGTCATAATATTAATACGATTTGGACTCTTTAATTAGGTTTGCCATGGTGTTGCAGTGTCGCCCGCAATATATAGCATATTTGCTTGCATGAAGACTTACCTAGAAATTTGGCCCTATGTCCCTAAAATTTATTGTGTTCACCCTTATCTAGTTTTTTGTTTTCTTTTTGGTATGGCATCCTGAGTGTAATAGAAAGTAATCTAAAATAAAAACAAATAAAAAACCTAGAATTGGTCTAAGACCAATTCTTATGATACCCTAGATGAATGCCTGTATAAAATTTCGTATGGTCACCGATCTACTACTATATTTCTAGAACGGTTCGTCGGACAGAAAAAATGATTATAACCAATTTTATAGGATTTCATATTCTGAAGAAGTTTTTGGTACAATAAAAATGTCTAGGACTAATCGTTTTCATAGTATATGTAAAAAACCTACATTTTTATATGGCAACCCCACGAAGGAGTTGCCCGATTTGTCTCATTTTCGAACTTAATTTTACTTGTTTTTTAAAGTCCGTCTTCAAAATTTCAACTTTCTAATTAAACGCGCTCTCGAGTTATCGGACAGATGGACAGACGGACGGACATGCAAAACTCAAAATAACTTTTAATATTATGCGTGGGTGTCCAATCCATTTTGCTCTACCATCATTATTTCTGGGTGTTACAAACGAAATGACAAACTTAGTATACCCTATAGATTTCAAGTAGGGTATAATAAAAATTGTTAAATGAAAAAAATTAACAATCATAATAAGTTTACGCATAACAACAGATATAGGTGGTTTATGAATTCGTGAATAAATCAGCATGTTTCTAAAAGATCTGGAATTTTCAGTGCATTAAGGATGTTTTGCCGAATATTTTGAGAGTATAGTTTTTGGCGAAGATAAACTTAATTGAATTCTTGTTATAACTAAAAGCTGAACTGAAAAACTACAATAATTCAGGGCTAGATTTCTTTGGTAATATATTTTATAAATATTGAAGTTTGAATCATTGTGTAAAGTGAGAAGAGTAAAATGTTCCAAAGTGAAAAGAAGTGTGTGAAGATATTTTGTCCAAATAAACTTAGAATATCATTCTTCCAAAAACCTAAATACTTACCACAAGTTATTCAACCGTAAAAAAGGCTATAAAAAAATTTAGAGGAAATGTGGTTCCTGTAGGAAAACAGGTCATACTGACGTTATAAAATAGATATATGTAGAATACTTATCAAAATCGGCAGTACATAGGTATAACATATCTGTGAATTAAACAGCTGTAAGGGCTTGTTCACGAGCGCAATTTATCGCAAGCGACAGAGCTTTGATTTGCTGCAGCAATGTAGTTGTCGCTAACATTCTTACTCTTTCTACGTTTCGTGCGATATAAAAATTTATCGCAGCATTGCTCTTAGGCCGCTTATACACCGAAAAACGAAAACGAACGAATAAACAGTTCCACACCGAAAATTCGTTTATGCTTACATATCAAAAACGAACGAATAAAAGTTGGGTTGGGTTTGTATCAAATGTAAATAAACAGAAATGAGGTTATGTAATAACGAAAAGAATATTCGTTCGTGTGTGGAACATAGTATGGAACGAAAATATACTTGACAGTTCAGAACGAAAATTTTTTTCTCGTACGAATAAACAGAAGAATGTGTTTTAATTCAATTAAAGCTTTAAATATGGATATTTTTTTATTGAAACTGCAATTAGATATCCATGTTTTCGTTTTGCGATGTGGAAACGGCCTTAGTTTGTTGCGATTTTCACCTTAACCTCAGCATTTATGTTTGTTTACATTTGTAATCGGATGCTTAGATTCCGCAGTGATGTCCAAATTTACTATAATATATAAATATAAAAACATAAACATCTGTAGATCTCACACTAATATCTCCTTGCCACCACAAAATTAAATAAATTTAGTTGTAACCGCTGTCAAACTTGTGAACGTATCGCGCGATAAAAAACAATTGGACCACAATATTTCCCTAGCGGTAGGTACATGGCTTGGCGCGAAGTGAATTTATTGTTTGTTGAAGGGGGAAAAAAATGTATAGATGATTCAGTGCCTTCAAAAAAACTTCTGCAATACATTCAACAGCATGAAGTATTTGGCCCTTTACTGGGTAGACGGCTGTCCTATATCAAAACCTAGCAGGGGATTTTTAAAAAATTTTGCAGGAGAAGTACACGTGAGAATATTAAGATCGATAAATCGGTCTTTTCGAAATACTTGAAAATCAGAGCTAAAGAAGTTTTGAACAAAGCGTTATGTCAAAAGTACAACCGCAGGATCATTAAAGGACCATTAGAGTAAAGTTTTGGTTCGCTAGTCCCTAACATTTCGGTAATAGCACGCAAACCTCTCACCGTGTTTTTTGATAGCTTATAATATCATGAACTCCTTGACAGCTTTTTCACCCGGATCGACCATCTAAAACAAGTTCTCGGAACGATTAATTTAAAAGATAATTTCTCTCACGCGCACAGTGGATTTCTTTGTATGGGAGGTGCGTCAAAATATATATGTATCTTTTGAAATAGATAAATGCTGCGATTAAAAAAACAAAATATTGCAGTAATAGGATATAAATTAATAATAGTAATAATATATATTTTATAAAAATTGACAAAAATAATAATAATATATAAAAAATACATGAGAGAAGGTAGTCAAAAATATTAAATATTTCTATGCATATCCCGTAGAACTATTAGTATTTTAAAGAAACACACAAAAGATTTATTACTTAATGATTTTTAATTATTAAATGAACTAATAATGTCATTTAACCCTAAGTCTTTATAGCAGTTTTCCTAGCATCCTAATAGTAATAATAATAATACTCTACACATAGTATTTTTCTTAATCCCGTGATCAGCGGATCGGAATGTAGAAGAAGTTTATTTATTTATTCTGTATTAGTAGTGACTCGCGACGGTTTCCTCGTATAATTAAGACGAAATGGATTTATATCTTTATTTTTGGCCTCAACCACTTCCTCTGACAACACTCCGATAGGCAGAAGTGTAAGGTCTATCACATCCGATCTATAGGTAACAATCTTATCTACTGACGCAGGCAGATAGTACCATGGATATTTGATAACAAGTAATCTAGCTGTTTCCGTAGCAAACTCTTTATATTTCAAGGAGTTTATTTTATAACCCGATGAAAGAGCTTTTAAAATTATCTAACACCTTTCAATCACACCTTTGTCTAGCTCTGTTATTCCGATTACAATATCAGAGTTGGCGAAAGATTTTCGAGCGTTATCTATCAGGTTGATCTACGATAAGACCTAACCTAGCCCTAAGCTGCGATAGGATAAGCTATTTTTGAGCTAAAAACTGTTTTTTATATAGGGTGTCCCGTAAGAGGTGTAATATCCGAAGGCAACGGGTAGGGCATGCTTAGATGAGCAAAAAATTTTTTGGGTGGGGGGAGGGGAATCCCAACTGTTTCCGAGATAACGGAACTTAAAGATATTTGGGTATGTTTTTAAAGGTCACTCTATAACTTCTGAGTGCTACACTAAATAAGTTTATTCCCTCCAACCCTTCGTTTTGAACTTATGGCTCAACAAAGTTAAAATTTTGGAATTTTTACTAGTTTATTTTTCTTTATTTAACTACTATTTTTATCAAAAACACGTCATCAGTATAAATTTTTCATATTGGACTTAAGAAGCCCAAAGCCCTAGCTTTAAAATGACCTATCACACTCTGTACCGAAAATGTAACCCTTGCTGTATTTTTTACACTTTTTCTTAAGAGGAGTCAGTACTCAGCAAAAATTTCAGTTTAGATACCAGCGAGCCTGTAGGCAATAAAACTTACTATACGTAGGTTTGTGTCCTGAAAGTATGAAAATGCATATAAAATTAGCCTAGACCTAGACCACAAGTCACATTAGAGACATCTAGGGCAAAAGACAGAAACCCAATATGCGAAAATTTAAGACGAAAATGAAAATTTGAAGTTCAAAGAAATTGAAAATTTTTAAAGAGATTTAACTCTCCTGAATTTTATTTTGCACATAATTGCTAAATATACTATTTTGCTTTATATTTCTAAAACTTTCAACGAAATATTGCAATTTCTCGTCGGTGAAATATCGAGAGAAAAAACAAGTACTATTAGAGTTAAACCATTAAAAAATGCGCCACTAAAACTGAAAAAACTCGACGTTATTTGCTAGATCTAGGATTTATCTCTCTAAAATAGTCACAATATAAAGAAATGAGAATACCTACTAAGAGGAATTTGATTTGAAAATGATCAATTTTTACCATTTTTTACAAGTTTCCGAGCTAATATCTCCATTCCAATACATTTTTTTTATTTTTCTCGACGTTATTTACTAGACCTCTTCGTTACCTTTAATTTAAGATATAAATAATTTTTCTGCTACAAATAGTTTGCTAGAAATTCGCATTGAAAAATGTATGAAACTTGCAAATCTTGGTACTGACTCCTCTTAAGCATCTCCAGCGAAAATAGCTGAAAAATTCAATAAGTGCCAGAAAGTAGGCAGTTATCTTTGGAAATGACTTTTTTCAGTCATTTTCGCTGGATATGCTTAAGAGAAAGTGCAAGAAACGCAGAAAGGGTTACATTTTCGGTGCAGTGTGATAGGTCATTTTAAAGGGGCTCCTTAAATCCAATATGAAAAATTGGTATTGCTGACGTGTTTTTTGATAAAAATAGTAGTTAATTAAAATAAAAAAGGAGTAAAAATTCCAAAATTTTAACTTTGTTGAGCCATAACTTCAAAACGAAGGGTTGGAGAAAAAATTATAGACCATTGGTCCAACAATTATCTATGTATCTACCAAAGTTTCAATCATCATCATAGGGTGTAACGTTCCGAAGGTATAGGGAGACCTTTAAAAACATAGCCAGATATCTTTAAGTCCCGTCATCTCGGAAATTATTAGGATTTCCCTCTCCACCCACCCATTCAATTTTTTGTTCGTCTAAGCATAACCTATCCGCAGCCTTCGAATATTACACCACTTACGAGATACCGTGTATACTTCGGATCCCACTTGCCATTTTTTACGTCCAGTCTATATGCAAGTGAAATACTCGAAGAAGCTGATTCTAGAATGGAGTGGAGATAAGCCAAATTCGTATCTATCCTCATTCACATGCCTTTTGCAAGCAGCTGTCGATGTCATTCATCTCATTTGGCTTAGCCTCACAAATAAAACATTTTGACGAGTTCTTCTTAGTCGAAGTGTTGCACACTTTACCGTTGACTATACAGGGTGTTTCCCACTAGGAGGTCAGTAGAGCGGTAGGTGATAGTAGTCACCCAGAAGAACCAAAAATTATATTGCGGGGGGGGGGGCATATCAACCGTTTAGGAGTTACAGGGTGATTAAGAAAAAAACTAGTTTTTCATAAAGCACCCTGTATCTTAAAAACTACAGGGTGCATGGTCACAGTTAGGAGCTCATTGTATGTAGAACTTCACGGCCTTTCCACCGACTACTGAACCAGTCCCATACCTCTCTCCCCTCAAGAATAATGGTTGTCTAAACTAAAAATTTCGGATTTTCTTACCTTTTTTTTTTAATTTAACCTCCATTATTTTTCCAAAAAGGTCATTAACATAACTTTTTTTTTTATAAAAACTGTATACTGCAGACTCTTATCTTTAACCTGACCTATTACGAGTTATGAGTTAATAACTGTTTAACGGTTACAGTTAACACATATAGTGTGGTCAACTTAAAGAGGAGAGTCTACAGTTTACAGTTTTTATAAAAAAAAAATTATGTCACCGACCTTTTTGTAAAAATAATAGAAGTTAAATTAAAAAAAAAGGTAACGAAATCCGGAATTTTTAGTTTAGACAACCATAATTCTTAATAAGAGAGGGCTATGTGGCTAATTGAGCAGTCGTTTGAAAGGCCGTAAAGTTATGCATACAATGAGCTCCTAACTGTGATCACGCACCCCGAAGTTTTTAAGATACAGGGTGCTTTGTGAAAAACTAGTTTTTTTTCTTAATCACCCTGTAACTCCTAAACGGTTGATGTGACCCGCCCCCCTTCTAACATACAATTTTTGGTTCGTCTAGGTGAGTACTATTACTATTTTTCCAGCTGCACGCTCTTTTTGAATCACATCATATTATATATGTCAGTGTGCACAGAACAACGTATTCGTATTATTTAAAATATGAAATTTGTTTTAAAATATTTTGTATACAATTTACAAGGAAGCAAAGGTAAAGCAAGATGGGATTAGGATTGAAAAATCGTCATTGGATTTTTTTCGTTCAAAAAGCATGTGTATGGTGTACTATCCTATTGAGCGGCATGTACCACTGGTGGTAGGTGCGAAGGAAGAAATCAATTTTATGTGTCGTGTTTTATTAATGGACTTGGATGAAACTTTAACAGTTTGTATGGAATACCAAAATAACTCACACCCACCCCACACCCCACCCCCCTTAGCTGGTTAGAAATTATATATAAAATTATAAATGCCTCGACGATGCCGCGACTTGGCACTTGATGACGTGCCCAAAGGGTAAGCCAGCAATGCCTCGCTCCAATATAAAATCAACGATGCGTCGACCCGATGAACGGAAGGCCGCAATTTTTTCTTAGAAATTTACTGGAAATTTTATTCTTATAATTTATATTGACTTTTGGAGGGTCACAACAATTTTTATAAGCGTAGACGCACAGGCAGGCAATAAGTAATTTTTGCTTATTTGCTCGGTAACTAATATTGATTTCATGAAAGATACGCGTATATCGTAGAGAAATTCAAGAGTTATCAAATTTTGTAGATTTTGTTACAGCTTAAATTGCCAACTGCGGATTATTTCTATGCATTATGCACATGGAATGACAAACTTGGTATACCTGCCTACTCTATGTCCATTATTGCATCTAGATTCTAATCGAATCATATACCTTAAGCCTCGTTTCCACTAATACAAATTTTCTTACCCGACAAGTTTTGAAACAAGTGGGCCACATTCTGTATAAGTGGAAACGCTATATGAAAATTCAGACACATGCTGGAAACTTGTTCGATGTCGGCTGTAAAAACTCGCAGAATTTATTGGGTGATTTTTTCATTGAGTTGGCTAAATTAGTAATTCTAGAGTTGTTTCAGTAAGTTGAAGAGGAGGAAAAGACGCGTTGAATTGCTTCAGATCAGAGTTGAATTCGGATTTAATTTCCGTTGAAAAAAAAACATATTTTTGCGTTGGTACGGATTTGAGCTAAGGGTTTCTTTCTCGTTGTGTGGAAATAACTTCCGGTACAAATACCAAACGCTGAAGACGCTAATAACACCTGCTTATCCATTGCGATCCGATTCTCTAGTAAAAAATTTAAGAAGTTAAACCAAAAAGTTGGCGAGCATTTAAATAAAAACACTTGTAAAGTTTAAGCTAACATGTCGGCTCACAACATGTTGCCGAACAAGCTGGCACAATTTGTATTAGTGGAATCGAGGCTTTATGATAATTCCCCTATCATCTTTTTCAACATGCACGTAATTTTACCTGAAAGATTTTGTATTTTTTATTAGTATGTTAATTACATCAAATAATGAAAATATTGTACCTGAAAATAACCAGTCGGCCACCAAAAGGAATAAAAATTCTACCGAAACATTTTGTGTCTACGCTCATAAAAATTGTTGTCACCCTTCAAAAGTGCGTATAAATTATAAGGAAAACTTTCCAGTAAATTTCTAAGAAAACCACCATCAGGTCGAGGCATCGTTAATTTTATATTGGAGCGAGACACTGATCTCGGCCTCGGCCAATGGATAAAAATTCGAAGAAAACAATTTACAGTAAATTTCTTAGAAACAATTGTGGCCTACCATGTTGAGGTAGTCGACCAAATGTATGCAAAACTGCTGTTAAAGCAACATTTGGTCTTGGTGCCTCAGAAACATGTTGTGGTCTATTCCGTAATGGACCAGCCATGTAAAATCTATACTTTTCTGCGGTATCCATACAGGAAAATAGTTTTCCAGTAATTTAAAGCTTGGTTCCTTACCTTCCCATATACCCTTACTATATAACTTACTTAACAATATAATAACAGTTTTGATTACAAAGTAACTTTACCATTTACGCTTACTAGCTCTCAGCTAAGTTATAATTGCCTGCGTTTATGTGCAGCCGGAGTCCAAAATCTGTAGGCAGCTACATCCGATTTCATCAGCAACGGCATGCCACTACGGCACAGCGGCATATACATACAATGATTAATCAGCTGAGAGTTTTTGTTTGAGGAATTGCAGTTATTTGGTTCAGATATATGTTTATTGTTTTAAATAATTTTGTTAGGAAAAATTATATATATAACATTTTTATTTCGGCTCGAAAGATAAGAAAGCAAGCAAGATTATCAGAACACCATTTTTCTGTATGAATAGTAGTTTAGGGCGGAGGAGCTATTCAAATCAAACTTTTGTCAGTTTTACATAAGAACACTACAAAATATTTTAGAATGTTAGGATAGGCCAGAGGACTCACAATCAGTTCGAGCTCTCATGCGGTAGTGTGGGAGGCTTTTTCATGGCTTGTAAAGTATTCTCGAGGGTTTTGATTGGTGTCATCGCCGACTTCATGGCTTGAATGATATCCGGAAGTTTCCAGTGAGCCGATTACCCGAGTATTTTCATTATACAAATACAATTCAATCGTTTTTGCATTCGTTGCATTATAGTTTTTGTTATATACATACATATGTAGGGGTAAGTATGCATGCAAATAACAAAGGATGATGGTTTTTTTGTTGGAAGAAATAAATAAAATGAGTTTTCAAGTTCAATCAATCAATTTTAATAGGATGGTAGCGCCAGCCATATCTAGGTTCAAACATTTGAAAAATTTGAAATTTTCTTCTCTTTTCAGCCTCTTTCTACAAAAAATTTCTTGTCTAAATGCTTGGCAATTGCAACTACAGTAAATTTTCTTGATAGCATTTAGTTAATTTTTAATTGATTTAATTATTGAATTCTGTCATATTCTTTACTTAAGTGAGGAACAAAAAGATGAATGACATTTCAATTTAACTAATTTTCTGTTTCGGCAAATATTTTCGACCACGCTATATGAGAAATTTAATCGAAAAAATGATTATTTAAGCAGTAAAAATTAGCAATATGCCCATATAAAAAAATTGTTTGTTAGAAGACTAGAAAAAAATTATTGTAAATAAAAGACTCACAGCCACGTCTTTTCGATGAAGATTTCTTTTCCTTGAAGTGGATGCAATCTTTAGACAGACTAAGAACATTCAACATTTCGTTGTGCAATTTGCTACTTTAATTTTTAGTTATTTTATAGTAAAGGGCTTTCCAATAAGAGGTGTTATTTTAATTAGCCCGCTATTTCGGTAGATGTTACTTTTGGAGCTGTCATTTTTTGACATTTGACAAGTAGAAACTACGCCATTAATAAAAATGGAACGAAACACGATTCAACAACGCATTGAAATTATTAAAATTCACTATAAAAATGGTGAAAATGTGGCAGAGACGGTTCGTAAAACTCGAACATTTTTGGGTCGTCGTGAAGCACCTTGTTGGACCGCAATACAGAAATTGGTAGAAAAATTCGAGCTGTCGGGACAAGTTAGTGATGTGAAGAATAAAACCCGTGCACGTCGCTCAAGAGCAGCCGAGAATATTGCTGCTGTAGCCGAAAGTGTTGAAGAAAACCCAGGTTTGTCCATTCCTCGTCGTTCTTTGGAATTAGGCATTCCACAAATGTCATTACACCGTATTTTGCATAAACATTTGGGTCTTAAGGCTTATAAAGTTCAGTTAACACAAGAATTCAAGCCGGCCGATCATCAACAACGTCGAATCTTTGCTGATTGGGTCCTTAAAATGCATGAAAATGATCCGGAATTCCATCGAAAACTCATCTTGAGTGATGAGGCCCATTTCCACCTTGATGGCTTCGTCAACAAACAAAATTGTCACATCTGGGGCTCGGAAAACCCAAGAGTTATTGTTGAAAAGCCTCTCTATCCTCAACGTGTGACTGTCTGGTGGGGTTTATGGTCCCGCGGGATCATTGGACCTTACTTTTTCGAAAATGAGGCTGGAGCAACAGTTACGGTGAATGGATTGCGCTATCGACAGATGATTAATGATTTTTTATGGCCGGAATTGGATGGTATTGATCTGGACAACGTTTACTTTCAACAAGACGGCGCTACGTGCCATACAAGCAATCTTTTACGGGATCTATTACGGGAAAAGTTTCCGGACCGTGTTATCTCTCGAAGAGGTGATCACAATTGGCCACCGAGATCTTGTGACTTAACACCTTGCGACTTCTTCCTTTGGGGCCACGTGAAAGAGAAGGTCTACGCCAACAGCCCAGCGTCGATTCAAGATCTCAAAGATGGAATTCGTGAGGCTATCGAGGACATAAGGCAGCCACTTTGCGATTTGCTTATGGAAAATTTCATGAAAAGGATATGGTCCTGTAGGCGTGGTCGTGGTGGTCATTTGGCTGAAGTTATTTTCCATTATTAACGGCATACCTTCCTTTTTATAATGAAATAAAGATCCGATCATTTATCTCAAAAAATGGCATTTTTCTTTGAATATCAAAATAACATCTCTTATTGGAAAACCCTTTATTACATATAATACATACATAAATTCTGTAGGGAAATAAATATTATGTTGTTTCTAGAGTTATAGAGTTATTATATGTATATTAGAAATAAAATGCTTGACATGGTTTCAGTATATTTATGCTTATTAAATTCGTATCATCTTGTAAGCAACCAGACGCAATAAATAAGGTAAGGTAATAAAAGAAGGGTACTTAAGGGGTCATAAAAGCGTGGCGAGGAAATCCTGCTTGCATTAACGCAGACCTGACTGTTCTAACTGCTTCACACAAGCAGCCCACTGGTGTGGTATGATCTTGGTCAGGGTGAGTAGTCTTGATCGTGATTTTACGGAGACAGTCACATCATGGGTTGTTTTAGGAAAGCAGTTTTTAACAATAATTGAGTTAACAATCTGAATTTTTTTATTTTGAAGCCGCCACATTTTGATAATCTGATCCAGGGGTAGAGATCATTCTAAGATTTTTAATACAAACTCCAAAGGAAATAGCTAACGAAATCAATAAACGCAGTTTCATGATATTAATTAAGGTGGTCATAGCAAGTGCAGAAATATATACATATTAAACTTTTATTGTGTCAATTAACGTTTTATTGAATCAATGCAAGATATTTTAATGAACTGAGTTTATTGATATTACGGACGATTTTATTTTTAATGTATACGATCAATGTAAAAATTTATTAAATCAATGAAAGATTTCATTGATAGAAGCACATGTTCGAATTAAAGAATTATTGTTTGAAGCAAATGCTCATGAAAGTTTAAGGAAAAGTTCACAAAAATTAATAAATAATGTTCATGAAATCAACGAAAATATTATTATTATTATATACATAATGAAATCAATAAACGCAGTTTCATAGTACTAATTAAATTGTTCATAGCAAGTGAAAAAATGTTAATTAAACTTTTATTGTACCAATTAATGTTTCATTGAATCAATGAAAAATACTTAAATGAACTGCGTGAGTTGATATTAAGTACGTTTTTATTTTCAGTGTAGTAAACTTATGCGAGATGGACAATAATTTTTTATCAGCTTGGAGATTAAAGTTTAATTTGGTCCTTTAAATAGGCTTCCTTTTGAATGGGAACTTCGGTGGTTTCCTTCTTAAATCGAAACTTAATTGGTCTGCAGTATCGCGTAGAAAAAGGGCGCGGGTTCTTCCATATGAAGTTTTCTGATGATATGTACACTAAAGGTAAAGGCACAATGAAGTAACAAACAAACCCGCATCTCCGGTTTCCGGGATACTGAAAGACTGCTTATACGCACTGTGGCGTGTACTGGCATCAAAGCCCCACTTTCTCATGAGGCATAAGTTTTGAAAAAGCTCGGACATATTATCGAAGAATTTGTTTTTGCGACTGAACACTACGCGAAGACGTATGGTCTAAAAGGCTTTCTAGCGCAATTTCCGCAGAATATTCTGTTACCGTAATGTTCGTGGGATAGCAATTTTGTTTTCCCTGAACAATATGACTATACGGTGGTAGCTGTTTGGATTTTATATTTATTTAATCTTTAAATAACAAATACTGGTGTCAATTTTGCCTCGGCCAAAAGGGATACAATTTCTTCGGTTTCGATTTTTGGTATGTCGCCATTTGAATGCAACGAATTTTGCCGAAATGATTGATTCATAGACTCGTCATTTAATTCTGATAACCTGCGTTGTTTTGTCCTATTACTGCACTCAGAAAAGGATTTCCTAGGCCAACTACATTCTTTTTGCGAGTCACTTTCTAGTGTGATATCATCTACTACATTCAACCAATCGGAATTTTTATGCAAAAATTGAGCCTTGTAACGCGAAGCACTTTTTCAAAAAACGGAAATTCTAGATTTTAGATTTGTCAGGTCATTCGCTTGACTTGTTTTGAATACATCTTCCCAGACATATCAGTATTTTTTACTCGCTGTACCACGTTTCAAGTACCATATCTCGTGGATATTCATCCTTGAAAACTTGTAATGCACAGAAGTACCTTAAATAATTGAAAAAAACCCACGTCGTAATAAAATATCTGTTATCAAATGCCAAATCGGTAAACTACCCCTACAACGGCGAAAACCCCTTCTTAAGAAAAACGATGTACCCATTTGCAAAGATTATTATTTTTCTAATCAAACAATTAATCTACAATTTGACAACCAAATCTATAAAGTTCTAAGAATTATGTTAAAAGTCTAGATGAATTAAAAAAGAACAGAAAATTGTATTGCGTAAAACTAAAGTTTGGTAAACACAATTCAAAATTCGTAAGATGATAACAAGTATGTACATAAATGCGTAAATCTTACCTTGTTTATTGAATTCCATTGTATAATCACAATATCACAGTAAAATATTTTGAAATATTGGGTCTACGCATAAGTCCGTAGCGAAAATATGAGAGATGTTGCTAGCAGTTGTTTGTTCCGCTCGCACATGTGTCAAACATATGATGTCGTACATTAAATGAAAGCTGCAATTTGTAGTGACATTTTAAGAAAATATTCATCGTGATCAGTAACGTATATGCATTTCGTATGTGCATTTCGCCTTTTTATTTCCGGAAAGGTACAAACGCACACTCACGAAAAAATATGTGCCGTGTAAGGAGAGAATACCGTAAGTGAAATGTCGGAAGTGGTTTCAAAAATTTCGTTGCGAAGATTTTGATTTTCAAGATGATCCTCGCTCTGTTCGACCATGATTTTTGTTTTATAGAATACAATGAGCAATAAAACACACTTTAAATCTGAAAAGCTGTTTATCAATCATTAATTTTCTGAAATGAAAATGAACACATTAATTATTCTCAGTAATCGACACATAATAAACCACCTTGATCCATACACATGAATTTTTTACATTTACCCTAGACGAAATCATTGGGTATAGGTACTAAGTTTGTCATGCCGTTTGTAACACCCAGAAATAATGATGGTAGAGCAAAATGGATTGGACAATTGCCTGAGAACGCGAATTGAAATTTTCTACATGGTGTTTTCATAGCAATAGTAAATAAAGTTTTAAAAATGGACCAGACCTGGTTACGCCTTCTTGGTGGTGCCATATAAAATTTTTGGTTTTTTAAGTATATTGTGAAAACGATCAGTCCTAGACGTTTTTATTGTACTGAAAAGTTCTTCAGAATATGAAATCATATGAAATTTGCTGTCCGTTGAACTGTTCTAGAAATATGAACGAAAAACCACTTCAAAAATAAAACTTGCACAGATGGATGATCATACGAAATTACATATGGGCATTCATCTAGGGTAACATTAGAATTGAAATTATTTATAATCTGGGGACGACATACTCACTCCATTGGCATAAATGCACTCTGCCATGCGGCAGGCGCAATACTAATTATTGAACGAGCTAGGAAGGTACTTATAAGCTCATCTTTCTGTGAGATGTATACTTATGAATCTAGGATTAAATACAATTCAAATAATTTCTTACTTATGATTAATTACTTGTTAGTTTTCCCAAATACCTACTTAGAAAAATATTTTTTCTTCGTAATAACCCATTTCAAGAATACTCTTCGCCTTGTGGAATTTTTAAAGTTCAGTCAGAGAAGTATTTTTGCACTGGTAATAACCCAATAACTGAATACATCTCTAAGAATACTTCCTGTAAGCCACGATTACTTATACATATGTAGCGTGATTACTCAATGATTGATTCCAAATTTTAAGAAAAATATTTTTGCTTTGGTATTATCCCAACGCCTGAATATTCGCCGAAAAAATATTAATTACCTCTTTTGATTATGACCCAAATCACTTGACCTTACCGGTAATAGCACAGAAAATCAAATGGCTGCCTACTTGGCTTGCTCTGCTTTATATAGGGGGTCAGCCGCCCGCCATATTGCTTTTTGGACCTTTGATACCAACTTACAACAAACCACTGCATTTTGCCATGATATGATAGCACGGCTGATAATAGTTTGCCAATTTTGCTAATTGTTAGTTGCTTGTGCTTTTTGTCATTATTTGTTTTGCATTTTTTTTTTTTTTTTTTTTTTTTTTTTTTTTTTTTTTTTTGGTTTAGTGGTTTACGTTATTTTTTTCCATCTCTTCCGTAATCCATAGTAAATGCAAAATTAATTTCACTAGCAACATTTTAAACCGGGCAAGTCATTGCAATTGTAGTTATTTTTCTACTGTCATTCTGATATTCTGATAGGTATGTAAGCGTTGCATTGTATTTCTGCACTTTTCAAAGAATGAATTGTAAATACGGAACATGCAATAGCCTCCATTTACTTTTAACTAGTTTGAAACATTTTCCCGTCAAAACTTTCAATTTTAAGTACAAAGGACTTAACTTTTGGATTGTCTTTTACGAAAAAAAGCAAAACAAAAACTTGTCGTCGATGTGTAAGAACAGATAGGAAAACACCTTTTAAGATTAACATGATGGGGGTAAAATGTATGCACAAAGAGCAATGTCTTCACAAAGACGGCCTAAGTGAGTCTTGCTTGCATGGGGAAACTTTTAAACATAAAAATGTCTTCCTTATAAAACTTTTTTTTTTCTAACACTTGAGGAATCAACAGGTTAAGTTTTGAATACTTTTCGCGTCGAATTCTTCATAGGTCGTCGTAAGACTTTTTTTTTATTGCACTTTGTAGTGACAATATTTACAGAAAGTTTTTATGAAATTGATAGATAGTAAATCAGACAAAAATTCATTAAGAACGGTCTATAATTACCTTATATTTAATTAAATAAGAACATATCGTACCTATTTCTTTGGTTTTATTTTAATATTCTAATAAAATATCTTCTTCCTAAAAAACCGGTTTTGTGCATCTCTGCTGCATTCACCAAGGCTCTCTTCCTCGGAGAGAGTGGTGGTTTCTCATAGGGCATGCAGCATTTGTTATCTCCCACCTCTACCCCCCCAAGAACAAGGTCCTCAGAGGTGAAATCAGCAAGCATTAGTGCGCATGTATACCTACATTTCTTAATAATTATACATGTTCTTATTTTATTTGAACCTATGCAGTAATATAGTCTATAACCTTTTAAGCGTAGTGCCTGAACTTTGTTCTTATGGACCCATGATTCCTGGATCAGAGCCACATGTATGGCCTTACTTTTTAGGAGCACCAATAGAGTGGCTGAAGCAGATTTGCTGTGATGAAGGTTGATTTCTAACACTTTCATCATTAGTATGCTAAATAGCTTCTTCGCCCTTTCTAAGGTTTCAATATTTCCCCGACTGTTAAGTGGAGTTTATCCTGTCTCTTCATGATGATAGGGATCGAACCACTATTCACTAGGGTCACGAATCCTCTGCCCCATCTTTCAGTTCCTCTACAGTCTCAAAATATCGAAAAGATTACCCTTTTCAATCGCCACATTGGGTATTATTACCCTTCGTTCTCTGCGAGATCTCTTACAATGGGGTGAGTGATAACGTGGCTCCTACCCAAGGTGCCGCAAATTCGCAGATCGCCCTGACAGCGAAGGCATATGTTGTCTCGTCTTCGCCGTCCAGAGTTCTGACACCATGGAAGTGATTGATTAATATATCAATATTGTAATTAATCTGGGTTAAGTATTGTTTTAATTCTATTTCATATTGTTTCCTTGTAGTAATTTGGCTGGAACTTCATCCTGCCGCTTCTGTCATGATTCTCATGAAACTTCAGAGCACCTGATCTGCAATTGCGAAGCATTGGCCAGGCAGAGAAACAACTGGAGTTCCTTTTGATAAACCCTCGCAACTTTCCTCCTGTTGAATGGAAGTGTGCTACAGTTCTGCTATCTCTCGTAGTTTCTTGTTGTTCCTTAAAGTTCTTCCGATATGGTAAATTCTGAGCACTTTGTTTGCAAAAAACCGTTAGCGATATTGTTGGAGATTCAACCTAAATAAAAATATTTGAACTATAAGCTCATTATTGTGCACTTTAAATCTTCTTTGAAAACGTAGCTATCATTTTTGTACTAGTTGTTGCTTGCTTATCATTGCTTAAAATCTATGTGTAAATACAGAACGATATTCAATTCAGAGTCATCGGGTTTTTTGTCTCCTTGTAAAGCCAAGATTTCATTTTTTTTTCAATCCGAGCATTGTGATCAAAAGTGTGAATAAAAACTTTGAAGTTGAACCTAATGCAAAGTGGCCTTCATTTTACATTCCAACAAGTTCCCTATGATCATTTCTAACAGATATTCTTTCGTTACGAATTTACTTGCCCGTCTCGCGAGGATCGCTCTCTGATCCTACCGACTGCGACTTACGTCAATTATTCTAAAAAAAAATTAAATTCTTACGGTTAAAATACTTGATTAGGCTTTTAAAAATGATATTTATTAAAGGGACGACTTTGTTATGGTAGTATTTAGAGTGATGTACTTGGACTTGAAGTCCAACCTGCCAGCATGAGCTGACAGATCACTCGGTGGACAGCGTTGACTGCAGGGCGGCATGTTACCTCGCCTTGGCTATTGGCGGAGAGTGTGGGGAGGTTCCACGAAAACCTGCCGCTGCCACCAGCCATAGACAAAAAAATTCGAGCCTGACAAGACAAAGGCCGTCACACACATCCAGTCCTGAAGGGACCTTTACACTACTTACCACATACTTATTTGAAGGCGCAGATGTTCTGCCTTCCGCTGCCTTGTCACATTCACCCAATCGACAATGAGGGTAGGAAGTTTTTTTTCCAGTGTCCCTTTACTGACCTGAATCGAGAGCAGAGGAGCGGACCTTTTCAACCCCTACATCAAGAGGGCTCCAGGAGAGTGGAAGGAAAAGTAAAGAGTATCTAGCGCATGGCTACGTTATAATAGTTTCCTTTAATTAACACTTCTTTAACAGATCTGTGAACGTTTGATTAACTTATATAACACTATCTTTCTAATGGAAATTCTATGATTCTATGTTTTTATGTTTGTTGATTTAATGTTAATTAATTCATTGTGATAGCGGTATATCTACTTTCGTATCACCAAAAATATAATTATTATATATATATATATATCACAAAAACAAATATTAAACAATTTCAATAACTTTCTGTGTATAGAAGTCTATAGTGTTCTCATATTGACTAATACCTGGCGGGTATGGGTATAATTCTATAGGTTATTTTTTTGTTTTTCTTTTAGCCTGGTGGAGCTCCAGTTACCGTAAGCATTCTAATAATTCACAAAGCAGTTTTGCTTCAAAATTTGTAATAGAAAAAGCATTTTCAGAAAAATTGATAAAAGTATTACCAATGTCCGCGCTATTATAAAACTCTATTCTTCTACATATATAGAATGGTACAAATCTTAACTAAACAGAAAATTTACAATGCTTAGTTGTTTGAATGCGACAAATTGAATTCTATTTGAAGTTACTCAGAAGGAGTTTCTGTTGTGCAAAACTGATATATTAACCGGGAAATCACAAATTACTAAACTCATATTGTTTGTATAAAATATTCGTGGGTTTTGTTTTGCCTGTTTTTACAATTACTGCTACGTTAACAAGTGAGAACTTCTTCCTATGTACATATCTTTATAAAATTTAAAAGTGCAATATTTTGATGTGCAATTAATTTAACAAAACAAAATCGTTTAAACCTTAAAGTTCTCTCGGCAGAGTCCAACCAATTTCAGCTTATCCAGTACTAGAAATAACCTGTTATGCGTTAACAATTTCTGTCGGTCCATTATGAAAGCGTTTTGTGGAAGCCTGAATCTCTGCTTGATCTAGACCCAATATAGAACAATCTTGAGCCTGTAATGATCCTTTAACGGCAACATAGGAGTAAACATCTTCTGGAGGCACGATATTTATTGTTGGGCTGTTGTATTCGTTCCTCAAGAGTGGTTAAAATCACACAAGGATGTATCAAATAAACCAAAATCGATTCATCACTGTATCCATCACATGGAAAACGAATCAATTGTTCAATTTCGCCAAGTTGTTAACAAAATCTCTTCGCATTGCAGTCACAGAATTTTGACCTCAAACATGATTATCTTCCCAGACTTCGTTGATTTTCCTCGATTTTTCTCAAACTTGTTCCGTCTTTTTTTCAGCTACTCCGTTCGTGACTTTTCTACCCAAAAAATGTATCTTTGAAAGCCAGCGCTCTTCTTCTTCCGCCCCATTCGGGTGCGTTCGGTGCGTATAGACACTCCGTTCATGTAGAAAGCAGCCCGGGCATACATCATGCCGCTAGCCTCAGTGTAGCATACTGCTGCATGCAGTATGCTACGACCATAACAGAGTAAATGATTGATTCATGTAATTTGGGCATGCAAGATAATTTCGCAATAGGCCTATAGTTAGAAATATCATTTTTACTACCTTTTTTGTGGATAGCTATGATGAAATAATTTTTCTACAGCTGCGGAAAACAACCACTATCTAGGGAGAAGCAACATTACTTCAAAAAGGCTGGAGAAATCCTATCGGGACCCGTTGTGAAGTCATTTGAAAGCCCATTAATATAATCAAGTATATCCTCATGTGTAATTGTAGGGATAGTGAATGAAACGTTATGGGAGTCATTCATATGATTAAAGTTCAATTCAATCCAATTCATTTATTTCCTGGGTACTGATGCTACAAGATTTACAATCTTTTTTCAAACATCGAACAAAATGGCAAGAGAGCTAACTAAAACTAAACCTAACTTAAATTAAGCTAATATTAAAATATCGAAAATACGTATTTAATTTAACATAATACTAAAGAGATTTGAAAAAGATATCTACAGGAATAAAAAATTAAAGATTAAAAAACAGAGAAAAAGAAAAAAGAAAAGAGCTGCGCGTACAGGTCACCGCAAGCCAATGTCAACTATGCCAAGATAGGACTTCAGGAGTCGTTTGAAGTTGCCGAGCGAGTTAGTTGTCTGGATATGATGAGGCAGCGAGTTCCAGAATCTAGTCAGTTGAATAATGCAAGATCCGTCGAATATGGAGGTTTGGAACCGTGGAAGTAGCAGTTTGAGCCCCCTCGTGGAGTTTAAGGGCTGAAAGAAGGTAGTCAAATAGACCGGTTGGGAAGAACGAAGCAAGTTAAACAGGAACACTAAAGTTCTCTGCTTCAAATATATATCAAGCGAGCAGCCCAGCAAGGTGAAATTGAGGTGAGATACATGATCAAACCTCCTCAGACCAAAGATAAATCTAGTACAGTCATTGAAAGCGACATTCAGTTTCCTTGAACAGTGCGAGTCGAGCTTGGGAAAGATAAGAGTGGCATGAATGAAACGTTGCAGAATGAGAGACCTAACAAGGTGACAACGGGGCTTAGGTGATAGTAAACTAGCAGACAGCCAGAGACGGCGGAGAGTGCCATATATTTTTGCTATGTTTGAGTTGATGAGGTCACAACATCTCATGTTAGAAATTAAAAACACGCCAAGATTACGAACTCGATCCTCATAAGGCAAGGGACAACCGCCCAATGAAATATTAGGAAGCGTTGTAGGATCTATAGATCCACAATGAAAAGCAATGCACTGCGACTTACTCGGATTCAGCTTGAGCTTGTTTTCTAAGGACCCGATGAAAATATTATACAAGTCACTGTTCAGGCGAGCAGCACAATCTTCGATCAAAACTATAGGACGACTTAAATAAATTTGCACGTCATCGGCGTACATGTGAATGTTGACGTCGCGAAAATACTCGGTCAAGTCATTAATGCAAATGCTGAGCAGCACAGGGCCCAGAATGGAACCCTGTGGGACCCCATAAGACAGGGGAAGCAGGGTGGAGGAATTATTTTGCCCCAAGGTAACCCTCAGCGAACGAGCGTGAAGGAATTCTTTTATTAAGAGGGTGGCTCGGTTGGAAAAATCAAAATTGTCAGAGACTTTTCTCAGCAGATTACTATGGCAGACACTATCAAAAGCCAGAAACGTCATAATAACCACTTCCCGCCGATCAAGTTCTGAGCGGATGTCCGTTGTAACTTTCACGAGGGCACCTTCGCAATTATGTTTAGGTCGAAATCCAGACTGCCATCGACTAAGAAGATCATTTTGGAGCATGTACTGTTGAACCTGCCAATACAACAGCTTCTCGAGCACTTTAGCAAGGAAACAAACAGATTACGTTTGGACTTTTTACCGGGTTAAACTTAATTTTGTTCAAGAAAGAATTTTTTGGGATTCTCCGGTATATAGCAAAAGCTGAGAAATGTTCTAATTTGTTATTTCATCACACAACCCATTAATTTTTGGTGACAAGTTTCAAGTCTTGGTTCGATTCATCAACAGGTCACAAATAGCGAAATTGTGTGATTTGAAAAACAAATGAAAAAATGAAAAAAGAAGAAAGAAATGAAAAGTTTGAGAAAATAGAAAAAACAATTTTTTTATTTATTAAAAAAATTTAAAAAATTTTAAAGAAACAGATTCATTCGAAGCGAATCGAACCTGTATACGCCACGCAGTGGGCTGAAAAATAAAAAAGGAAAGGAAGAAGAAGAAGCGTTTCGTGTCAGCAGAAAACCTTACACTCATCGGTGCAGCTTGGTTTTCTGCCTGCTGCAGACGCTTGAAAATAGATCAAACTGATCTCTTCTCATATAAACTCAGAAATAAATTCTGGGTGTGAATTATATGAGGAAAAAACACTCCTATACAAGCCCAGGAGGAAAAATAAACAGATTACGTTTGGACTTTTTATACCGGAGAATCCCAAAAAATTCTTTCTTGAACAAAATCAAGGAAACAAAGTAAACTGATAGGCCTGAAGTCGGCAGGAATATCTGCTGTCGCTTTCTTTGGGATAGTGAACACATGCGCAATTTTCCAGATCTTGGGAAACACTGACTTAGTGATGCAGCAATTAAAAATATGCAAGAGATGGCCGACAATAAAAGGAGATATTAACTTCACTAACTGCGGAGACATATTGCCAGGGCCAATGGCATGCGATTTAATAGCGAATATTGCCTTTAATAGTACCCCACGATCCACACCGCGAAAACTAAAGCCATCTGACCTGGGTGAGACATTTAAACTTTCTAAGGCGGACTGATTACAAGCTTGCAAATTATGATCACCGGCGAAATATTTATTAAGCTCACTTGGGCTTAGGTTGCAGTTACGTGCTTTTTTTCCATATACGGCGGTATTTCGCTAAAGCACTTTCGCAGAAGCTTTTAGATCATATTTCTGTTTAAAACACGCTCGCTTGGCTTCGCGAATCTTAAGATAAACCTTATTTCTTAGTAACGTGTACTACTTTCGACTTGTAGCAGTCCTAAATCTTCGATGCCTGAAATACAGATATTCACGTTCTGCGATCATTGATTCAATTTCAGTACTAAACCAGGGAAAGGAATCTGGCTTTGATACTTTCATTCGAAGAGGAACATGCTTGTTATAAATATACTCAATAGAATTATTGAGAAACGATACCTGCTCATCTATGTCAACAATATTATAAATGTGATCCCAGGGAAATGATTCACATTCTGCACAAAGCGAAGGCAAGTCGAGGTTCTTAAAATCTCTGAACTGAAATAAGGACGGGCTTGGACTGGAACTGACTCTTATGTCGCAGGTGAAGAAAATAATGTCATGATCCAGAACACTAAGACTCAGTTGATTGAAAAAAAGCACTAGAGAAGGGTCTGAAAAAAAAAATAAATCTAATGTGGAAGGGTTCGAGCAATAATGATATGTAGGGTGATTATTAACCACAGTTAAATGAGAGGCAAGCTTGTCGAATAAAAATATATCGGTGTCCAGGTTTTTCTTGAGTGCGTTGATATTAAAATCCCCGCCTACTATTATGTTAGTGCACCGTTGACTTAGGTGTGAAATAGCATTGATAAACTCGGAGCGAGCATCACTAATAAATTGACCGGGAGGCGCATACACTGCGCATAAAGTGCACTTATCAGCTACCGTATCAATCTCAACACATAACAACTGAATTAAGTTGTTCGCCGATCTAGAAATCACTCTCGCCTTAAGGTCGTGTCGCACATATATCGCTACACCACCACCAGTTCTTCCGCCGCGATCACTACGGAACATTTTATAATTGGGAAGCGAAACCAGAGAACACGGGATATCGTCATGCAGCCACGTTTCACTTACGAAGATTGCATGAAGTTTAGGGCATTGCAAAGTGTTCTTAAATTCATCCAGCTTTGCCCGTACGCTACGAGCGTTAAGATGACAGATGTTTAGACCTTGGAATTTGTTGCAAAACACATTCATCATGGATCTTACACTGTTCGATGAAGTAGTACTCGGGAACATTAAGGAATAGAAAATTTCAAGACAGGCACCCACACGGCAACCACTATAATGCAAGGCATTTCAGAAGGTAAGATGAATATCGCAAACGACAAATAACCCATACGCAGCAGTACCCTTTAAGAAATGAAGTAATACTTATTAGAGGTTAATGAACTAAACTGAGTGCAAAAAATAACAAGTAAAAAAGCTAGAATTGGTCTAAGACCAATTCTTAGGATACCCTAGATGAATGCCCGTATTAAATTTCGTATGGTCACCGATCTATTCAAGTATTGATTTTGAAGTTGTTTTTCGCATATATTTCTAGAACGGTTTGTCGCACAGACAAAACGATTATAACCAATTTTATAGGATTTTATATTCTGCAGAAGTTTTTAGTACCATAAAAATGTCTTGGACTGATTGTTTTCAAAGTATACGTAAAAAACCGAAATTTTTATATGGCAACACCAAGAAAGAGTTGCCCGATTTAGTCCATTTTTGACATTTAATTTGCTAATGTAGTAAAAACATCATGTGCGAAATTTCAGCTCTCTACGTCGACGCGTTCTCAGGCAGTGACCAAATATATAGCGGAAAACGAAATTTTTATATGGCAACCCCACGAAGGAGTTGCCCGATTTGGCTTATTTTCGAACTTAATTTTACTTTTTTTTTTAAAGTCTGTGTACAAAATTTCAGCTCTCTAAGTGTACGCGTTCTCAAGTTATCGTGCGCACAGACGGACGGACGGACGGACGGACATGCAAAAATCGAAATAACTTTTAATATTATGAATGGGTGTCCAATCCACTTTGCTCTACCATCATTATTTCGAGGTGTTACAAACGGAATGACAAACTTAGTATACCCCTATGATTTCATCTAGGGTATAAAAAGAGCAAAGCGATACATATGACTAAATTAATTACCACAAAAGAAAGAAGAAAAAAAAAACAATTTAACTAAAGTTGTACAAAACAAATAATGAGAACTACGTATGTATGAAGAAAAAAAAGAAAAAGTTCAGAAACAAAAAAAAAATCATGTCAATCAGCTGCTGTTTAATTCGCTTCCGCAACGATGCATTCCAAAGAGTCAAGTGATGTGACCTTTACCGGCGGATCATTCTTCCTAACATGCACGTAGTCTTCCCCATGCCGAGAAAAAGCAGCACAGATAGAGTTATCATTACGCAGTTTAAGAGCGGCGCGTAGGATTTTACTGTTTTTGGTAGTGAGGCTTTCAAAAACATTCACTTTGGTTGTCGAGACAAAATTTGATGACAGCTCATTAAGAGTTAACAAGCCGGCACTCTTGAATTTTAAAAGAAACTGTCTCTGTTCAGCAATCGAGGAGAACTTAATGATAATAGTGGGATCCCTCAGCTTGAAAGTTTTTGATTTAGCTGAACGCAGTTGAATATGGTGACAATGTATGTCCGATTTTAGTAGATATAGTTGAAAGCAACTGCTGGGGGGACTCATGCGGGCTGTGCGGAATGCCAGTCACCACGGCATCTGCTAATCTGCTTAATCGATGAGTATCATCTAATTCGTTACGAACCTCAGCGAATTCCTCCCTGAGCTGATCTAGATCGTCACTCAGTTTTGCGTTCTCCGAGTGTGACACATTCACAATCTCATCAATTTTTCCGAGCATGCGCTCTTCAAACTCCTCAAACTTTTCGGAGATTACCTGAATTAAACTTTTCAGCAACTTCTTCTCCAATAGCTCGTAATGATCGGTGGAACATATGGATTTCGATCGACTAGATGTCAGAGAGGCAGATCCACCTTTACACTCAGCTGAGTCTTTTTGGAATGGCATTTTAACTTAATTAACACAAAATATTTAAAGATAAGCACAATTTTCAGAAAACAATTATGCATTTCTTGTTCACGACAGCAAAATATTTCAATTGTGAAATCAGAGCTGTCAAATCCATTATCCCTTTTCAGAGTGAAATGAAAGAAAGTGGGAGTAACTCAAATTTGTTTTACGCTTTATCGTTATTTTAATCTTGCTAACTTGGTGTCGTAAATATTTTGAACACGGTAAAAATGTGCGTCATAATTCTACAGGGTGAGCCATAAATAAATTACGTATTTACAAATTCAATTAAAATTTCGTTAATTATCAATTAAAATTTCGTTAATTATCAATTATTTCTTAATAATACCTATACAAGGTGTTTAATTCATACTGGCCAGTAGAGCAGGGGGTGATAGTACTCACTTAGTAAAACAAAAAATCGAATGGGATGGTTGGGGGAGGGCATATCAACCATTTCGAAGTTAAGAGATGCTTAAGAAAAAAAAGCTAGTTTTTCAGGTAATACCATGTATCTCAGAAAGTACGATCACAATTAGGAGCTTATTGTATGTAGAACTTCATGGCTTTTCCAACGACTGCTCAACCAGTCCCGTACCCTTCTCTTCTCAGGAGTTATGGGGGTCTAAACTAAAACTTTCGGATTTTTTTATGTTTTTTTTTCTTTGACCTCTATTTTTTGCAAAAAGGTAATTAAGATAACTTTTTTTTAGAAAAACTATTAGTTCTGCATACAATAAGCGTTTAACTGTGATCATACGCCCTTTACTTTCTAGATACACGGTGTTTTGTAAAAAACTAGCTTTTTTTCTTGATCATCCTGTATCTCTGAAACAGTCGATATAACCCCCCCCCCCCCCCCTCACTGCCATATAAGTTTTCGTTTAGCTCGGTAGTATTATCACCTCCTGCTCGACTGACCACCATGGCGGAAACACCCTGCATAGATATAGAAAACTTCTTGTATGTATAGTACAATAATCCCACGGTGTAAGCTCTTTATATATTAATGCAAAACAAAATATAAAATTTTATTGGTATATTATTTGTGATCCACCCTTTTACACACTAATGGGAGATAATATTGCTTTTCTTTAGTTAGACAAAATGATTTTAAGTTTTCTAGTTTTGTCGTTCTTATAGTAATGGTGCCCATTACAATGTTAACAGCAGTTTTCATTGTCTGGTAGAAAGAGTTTTCTTTTTGTAGCATACGCTCGCCGGTACAAAGCTAAAATTCCTGCGTACATCGAAGCACATTGAAACGCGTCTCGAATGGCCCGCAAGAATATCGACCGCGATTGGAGCAATATTGTCTTAACTGATGAGTTATCTTTTTGGGCTTATGTTTCATTAAGACGAGCATCATCCACCTGTAGTAATCCAATTATGAATGGGTACCGTAAGAGGATAACGATCCGAAATACCCATGTCGGCTCTACATTTCTTGAAAAGCTGAAAACAGTTTTGTGACCTTGGATAGGCCAACCCAGTCCCCTGACGATAATTCGATTGCAAATGCTTGGTCCATTATGAAGCAAAAGCTTGTAAGAAAAACATATACTTATTTTGAAGCAGCTATCGCTGCAGGTTTGGAAAATATGGCGATCCTTAACAGAATCGTATGCCGAAAAATTGTTGCCTTGATGCTGTCAGACATAATTAATACTGGAGGTAATTGGACTTATTAGGTAAAAGCATAATAGAATTCTTAATGTACTTTCGAATAATACATAACTTTTTATTTCCCAAAGGATTTTCTGGCAGTAATCAACAGGACGCACATGTATTTGATTGAGGTCAGGGCGGTCAATGAAATAACTCGAGAAGCAGCTTACACATTTTCGGTAATTTGTGCAAGTTTCACCTTGCAACCACCGCAGTCATTATTGCCAAGAGCTGCCGATATATTAAATCCGGGATTTTTTAATACTTAGATTGACAAAACTGTTCATTAAGTTATGACAATTTATTGGAGCACACTACAGCTCATCACTCTACTATATCCTTAGCTGCTTTTTCGTAGGCTTAGAATTTTCAAATATGTACACTCTGATAATCCATACACATATTTATATACGAGATCCACGAACCCCATAAATACATGGACGACAGCTGGATCAATAAAAATCCAATTAAAAACATAATTTCCTTTCACTTGGAGAATATTAAATGGAGACAGTCTTTCTGATTAGATTTTTTTCCTATATTTAGCTCGTAACGTAAAATGTACTCACTCTGTTGGGTAGGAATTGAATATTATGTAGGCGGATTTTCACATGAAGTAGAGAAATAACATTTTTATAAGGAATGGTATTTCCTCTGTTGGGGATTTAATTAAAGATTCTTTATCAATATGTGCACAAAAGCTGTTCAAGTCATTCGGGAGATTGATTTAGCTGCAGCTTCCGGCAGTTAAAAGAACATTTAAATTGAAAATTGCTAAAATTGCATACAATATTCAATGTAGTTAAAGGATAACTCTGATAAAACTGTGCCGACAGTGTTAGAGAATCTATCGTGTTGTTCTTTTTTTCCTACTCGAGATTTCGTAATAAAGTGTTGGCCGCTTACACATCGAAAAACGAAAACGAACAAATAAACAGTTCCACACCGAAAATTCGTTTATGCTTACATATCAAAAACGAAAGAATAAAATAAAGTTGGTTTGGGTTTGTATCAAATGTAAATAAACGGAAATGAGGTTATGTAAGACCGAAAAATATATTCGTTCGTGTGTGGAACATAGTATGGAACAAAAATATACTTGACAGTTCGGAACGAAAATTTGTTTCTCGTACGAATAAACATAAGAATGTGTTTTAATTGAAATAAAGCTTTAAATATGGATATTTTTTTATTGAAACTGTAATTAGAATAATTACATGTATTGCGGCAAATTTCTGTTAGTTTAGGACAAAATTTCTGTTTTTCGGTTTAGTGTTTTCGTTTTTCGATGTGCAAACGGCCTAAGGCCGTTTGCACATCGGAAAACGAAAACGAAAACACTAAACTGAATAACACAAATTTTGTCCTAAACTAACACAAATTTTACGCAATACATGTAATAAAATATTGGATATTTATTCTAATTGCAGTTTCAATAAAAAAATATCCATATTTAAAGCTTTAATTCAATTAAAACGAATTCTTATGTTTATTCGTACGAGAAACAATTTTTCGTTCCGAACTGTCAAGTATATTTTCGTTCCACATACGAACGAATATTCTTTTCGTTCTTACATAACCTCATTTTCGTTTATTTACATTTGATACAAACCCTACCCAACTTTTATTCGTTCGGTTTTGATATGTAAGCATAAACGAATTTTCGGTGCGGAACTGTTTATTCGTTCGTTTTCGTTTTTCGATGTGTAAGCGGCCTAAGGTTCTGGCCTGGTGTCGGTTAATCTGCATATAAATGAGTTTTCCAGCCAACTCCGAACCGAACATGAAATCAAATTTGAGCAGCATTATTGGGGCATGGTCGCAAATGCCTGCCACTAGTGGTTACTGAGAACAGTTGCCAGTTCCGAAATGTTCTTTTGGCTAATCGTTTTAAGTGGAGAGGGCGAGAGAGAGAGAGAAGAGAGAGTGCATGTTGTAAAGTAACGATACATGTTGTAATCATATTATGTAAAAGCTGATTGATGAAAAACATGAAAAAGTCTTTGGTACTAAAAATTTCACAATTACTGTCTGATTTTTATCAAATTTCATATATCGATTGAATTTTTGCTCCCCTTTGGGTTCGAAATTCGAATTCGAAAATACCTTTTATGATGGTTAAAGTTGGACATATTCGAATTGGAATAACTTCTATTTCAATCGTACGATTTCTTAATTATAGCACTTTTCCAAAGCTCGTCTTATTCTGAGCCCATATTTTCAAGTTTCAGTTCATTTGGACGTTTGGGTGGGGAGAAAAACGCCACTACCCCTATTTTCGATATTAGCTGTAACTCGAGTCATTCAAGGAGTAGGTGTATGAAATTTTAATAGCTTATAGATCTTTCGATGGTCTATCTTTTGGTTTTCGAAAATATTCGAAACAGATTTCGAAATTGACGGAGTTGAAGTTTTCAGATGACAACTTTTACATTTCTCCTTATAATATCTCCACTTCGTAAAGGTCTAGCGGGATGTTTCAAGATTTGTTGGAAAACCTATGAGCGTGGCTATAAAATATCAAAAATTAAAAAACAATTTCTTCGTAACGCCAGGAAAAGGGGGAAATAGGGCGAAGGGTGTCATCCCGGAAAATGGAGCTAGATTCCGTACTTTTTTTTCACTGGGGGATGAAATTTTTTAGCTGAATTGAACTTATAATTTCCCATAACATGATGGTATTTTTTTCGAATTTTGAATTTTTTCATACAAACTTGATGATTTGCGACAAAAGGTAAGGGTCACTTGCCAGGCCTATTACATGTGAAATTACCACTCCACTGGGTCGAATGGGGTATCGTTGGAAGGAGAACACTTCAAAATTTATGAATCTGAAATTTCACCCCTCCACCCTTCCTTATGGGTGGGGGAAGATCAAACGTAACATCAAATCTCTGGTGGTTCAGCGGGGGAGGAGGTGTCCTAGGAAAATTTCCAGTATGCCAAATGAA
This sequence comes from Dioctria rufipes, assembly GCA_963924295.1. Classification (NCBI taxonomy): domain Eukaryota; kingdom Metazoa; phylum Arthropoda; class Insecta; order Diptera; family Asilidae; genus Dioctria; species Dioctria rufipes. The sequence goes on along the minus strand of OZ002741.1, from coordinate 124,303,394 downwards.
AGATCCCTTCGAGGACTATCGCTTGTGCACTGATATCGCTTAGGGGTGGTATTTGGTTGATTTAGCAGGGTGTTCAATTTACATCTACCCACATCACGGTTTTCCCCCACAAAAAGAGGTATTGCAAATTTGGGATCCCAAAAAATAAGTAATGGCGCATCAAAGAACATGACACCTTCTGCAAAACTTAATAAAGCATCACCACAAAACAAATTGGTGTGATCGATTTTCTTTTTCGGCCCTAAATTACTTAATAATAGTATTTGAAGTTCAGAAATTTGCTTTAATTATTTTCAATATTCGAGCCTTTCTTGCGGGGAGAGATCAGACGGATCAAAAAACTAACTTAGGTTTCGTCTTTATTTTTTTAGCATTTCACGGTTCATTTTAAAAAATTTCAAATTTTCTTCACACACCAAAGTTGACAGTTTTCTGTAAGTGTTGATTAGACTTCAACCATTCCTCTTTCACAATATAGTTAGGATCTGTGGCATTACGGAGGGTGTAAATTAAAGAGTTGCGTCTATTTTGGTGGCGGGCGTGGAAATAAAAACGGAAAATTTTTTGAATTAAAAAAAAAAAAAAATCATTTTTTTAGTAATGAAATTTTCAAGGAGGGCTGAACAGGGGAAGGTTAATTACTACAACCCCTATTTGTCGTAAAAATAAATCTTTTTACTAAGCCTCCATACGATTCTAATTATCGAATCGCCGATGAGTTTTGTAAGATACTAACTATCATCGGCCATTACATACCATTCAGCGCCATCTTTGTTTTTTTATATCCTGCAATAACTAAGCCACTTTTTTTCCCTTAACGTTATCTCTAATCCGTTAGCTTTCATCTAAAAAAACTAGAAGTCATTATTCAAAGTCGTTTAGGATTAACTAACCTAATATATTTGCATGGTTCGCTAAATTAGTTTCTAATTAGATTCGTTTCTCATTTATATGGAGAATTTTTCGAATAGTTGAAATGATTTAATTTTAACGGCACTTATAGCAACCGTGTAAGTCCTGTTATAAAAGTAAAAGTAGTATACTGCTGTCCCTAATTTATTGTATTTTTTTCAAATTTATGCAACTAACGGTTTAAAATATTGTCATGCATAGATTTCATTATGTCATTTAATTTGCAAGCTCATATTAAGGAATTAATTAAAAATCCCGTTATTTTTTAATTAATATGCAAATTTTTTCGAGGTCAATTTTTTTTCTGATTTTTTAGCATATTTTCAAACTCATCCGACATACGTGACAATATCTGAAAATTTGGCGCCCGAAATTTCCGTCCTAAAAATTGATTTGGAAATTTCGTTACATGAAATAACAGTTACTCCAATTTTTAATTTTTTATCCAGAATTGTGATCATAAAGGGATTGTCTTTACCGAATTTCAGTATTCTCAGATCTTATTTTCCTATTATAAAAAAATAAAATGTAATATAAATATAATGTCCATTATACGCCTCCTGGTGGCGGCCACAGAAAGCGATTGGACCGCGTATTTAAAGAAATGGCCTTTGACATTCCTGCTTTATCGTTCAAAATTTATTTGAGCCAATTCAGGTATTTCTTCAAATTCTACAAGCATTTAAGTTCGACAAGTCCAGCCAAGATTTGCAAAATCAAGCATTTTGGAAGATGTTTGCCCATCAAAAAATCTGAAAAAATCACGATTTCATTTTTAAGCATCAGTATGTAAGTTGTGAGATCGGACACAATTTGGTTTAAATTCATTTATAGTCCAAAATAACCAAGGAAGTTTGGCTCAGTCAGTAGGGTGTTAGATCAAAGTCTTCGACTGGGGCGGGATGTGGGTTCGTTCAGAGTTATGCAATTTTTTTGAATTTTTTTTTTATATATATGTATATACATGACGGGTTTATTGCTAAAGTAGTGAATCAAGTCCACTTTTATAACTGATAATTTTATATATGTATATACATAACGGGTTTATTGCTAAAGTAGTGAATCAAGTCCACTTTTATAACTGATAATAATATTGATTAGAATTGGTCCATTGTGAAAATTTCACAAATCTTTGTCAAGCATTGGTCTATAAAATTTTTATATTGCAACACCAAGAAGGTTTTTTTATTTACTACTTTTATGAAAAAGGCCGTCTGCTAAGTTTCAGCGCTATAAAAAAATCGTATACCAACTTTGAGCTCACTACGTAGATGCATTCTCAGGCAGTTTCCAAATATGTAGTGAAAAACTAAATTTTTAATGACAGCCCTATGAAGGAGATACCCAATTTTTCCCATTTTCGAACTTAAATTTACTTTTTTTTTAAAAGCCAGTGTGCAAAATTTCAGCTCTCTAAGTACAGGCATTTTCAAATTATCGAGGGCAGACAAACGGGCGGACGAACATGCAAAAATCAATTATGCTTGAGTGTTTAATCCATTTTACTCTGTCATCATTACTTCTATGCGATACAAATGGAAGTACATATTTAGAATACCCTATATGATTTCATCTACGATCCAAGAATTGGGAAAATGATCGTGTATGTAAGTAGATATACGGGAATTCTTTCGCATATATTTGTAGAACAGTAAAATGATTATGACCAATTTCATATTCTGAAGAACTTTTCAGTACAAGGAAAACGTCTAGAACTTATTGTTTTTACAGTATACGTATAAAACCTAAATTCTTATATGGTAACACCACTGAATTATAACAGTGGACTGAGCGTATTGTCATTTTGTTATAGGAAAGAATGGCACGAGTTTTATAGTTTTCTCTTTCGCGCTATGGCAGAGTTGGAGCTACCAACATAAAATGTCGCTTACTGCACGTTTTATTAGTCAGAGTCATAGTCAGAGTCTTTCTTGCGCATTTAATATATATTGTCCTTAATGTGTAGTCCTAACTTCCGTGTTAGGATTTATGGTACAGTAGATTTTAACACTCAGGCTTTTTATTTTGGCCTTGATTTCGCAATTGTCTTTGTTTTGTCTTCTTTTGTTACATATATTGATTAAAAACTTTTATGTTTGGTATGTTTTAGTTGATTATTACAGCTTCGCGCGCGACACTAAGCTGTTTCCGTGGCGGTTGTTTGATATATGTTGTTTAGGAGGGTGAGACGGGAAAATTGGGATGGGTGCGGTTAAGGAGGATGAGGAGCTCTGGAGCTTGGACCAGGTATCCTTGTGGGGTCTTCCTTCTCTAGGCAGTTCCTATGTGGTGCATCCTGCTATGATGACGATGGCAGATGTTTCGGAGATCTATCCTCGATGGTGGGTACCTTTGCTGCAAAAGAAAGTAAATCTTTCGCCAGTATAGTAAATGCCCCTACTCTCAGGGTCAACAAGTTGAAGAGGTGAGATATACCTGAATTCTGCAGGTGGAGTGTGTGCAGGCAGGTTGAATATGAGAGGGTTTGGATGATGAGGAAGTTTTTCCATCTGATGTTGGGCTTGTGCGACAAGGTAGTTGTCGATAGGGAGGATTTTTGCTGCCTCGTACAGCTTTTTGTTGGGGTAGTATCTATTATCTGCCCTTCTGCGAAGGCCAGTGCAAGAACGGAGTACTTTTCTCTCCAGATTTCCGAGGTTTTTCATGTAGGTTGGCGAGATCGTGTGCCATATTGGGAAACAGTATGTGATGGTTGGTCGAATTAGCTGCTTATAAAGCAGGAGCTTGGTGGGGACGGACAGCCCATTTGGGGTATTGAGAAGTGGACTTAGAAGGCTATAGGCAGCTTTTGCTTTTCTCAGAGCATATTGTGCGTGAGGGTTGAACTTGTGCAGGTTAGAGAAAGATATACCGAGGTATTTCGTTTTTGTGGAGGGTGTTATTTTTTGGTTATTGATTTCAATGTCAATATTTTTAGCCAAGGTGGCTATGTTTGCTCGGCTAGTAGTAGATGGTTTGCGGATGCAAATCATTTCAGATTTGGCAATAACACGTTTTATTATGCCATGTGATGTTTTTATATTGGCTGCAGATGCTATCATCGCAGGAAGAATAAGGTAAACATAGTGTTTATTATGCTCCGTCTCTCTTGCCCATACGCAGGATTCAGGAGAAAATAACCTTTTGAAAATTAAAGTCGGAATGAGTTTAATTTCTTGTAAGAGTGCTTATAAACGATTAAAATATCACAATTTTCGATTTTCGGGTGCAAAATTTCATCTGTTTGGTTGTGTTTTATATGTTTTTAGGTAATAAATGTTTTAAAGGGTGCTCAAACGCTGACATACAGAAACACAATATTTTTTGCTCCACATGAAATAGCAAATCGCTCAGTCCAGTGGGTAACACCACTGACATGTATATAAATGAACTGACTGATCTCCTGTTTCATGTGGCACCAGTTTTGATTTTAAAAAGTATGCTCTCACTGGAGCTGTATTTAAATTATTTGAGAATTTACTTATATATGCATGTCAGTGCGATGTACAGAATTTATCACAAAAGTATTTGGGACTATTTGTATTGTTAAATTTTAATTATAAGGCAAAGGAAGTGTTTTTACAAGGCTGTTTTGGTTGGATTTACCGCTGAATCGTTACACTTCTGTCGGAAAGCGTGCTCTCACGGAAAGAGACAGGAACATGAAAGTTGTGCCATTTGCTTTCATGCATTTTTGGCTCAACCAGCATTCCATTTATATACATGTCAGTGGCTAACACCAAGAAGGACATGTATAACATAGACTGCTTGATCTTCTATTTCTTATTATATTAAATATTTCTACGAAAAAACTGTGTGCAAAATTTCACCACCCCAAGTGAACTATATCTATAAAAATATCGTATACAAAATTTCAGCTCACTACGTAGATGCGTTCTCAGGCAGTGTTCAAATACATAGTGAAAACCCAAGGTATATAGAATTCAAGTTATTCCCATTAAAATTTTAGCACATGTTCTGTGGCGTAATTTCGTGACTAATTTATATACATTTCTATGGGAAAGACAGAGAGAGCACAGAGAGTATTGTGTTTTCTGTACCGTGTTTTCCTATACATTTTTACGATACAACTTCCATTCCATGTATTCTATATACTTTGGTGAAAATCTAAATTTTTGGATACAATGCAATGGAGGAGTTACTTGATTTGTCCCATTTTCGAACTTAAATTTACTTTTTTAAAAAAAAATGTTGACACACAGTCCACACATCAAACAGGAAGCTAAATGGAGTTGACATGAACCGTGATTGAGCGTAACCACTTTTAAGTTGTTTGGGTACACCAGTGAAGTCGGGATTATTTGTCGGCATATGAATGGCGGGAAGTTTTAATATTATTTAAGGGGAAGTATGATATAAGGCGAAATGTATTAGATATTCGCGGTTACAAATGTATATACATAACACACATATACTCATTGAACAAATTCATTAGAATTTTGTTTGGGCGGAAGCTGATAGCCTGTGACTAATGTATATACATTTTGATAGGAAAGAGAGAGAGAGAGGAGAGAGAGTATTGTGCTCTCTGTACCATGCTTTCTTATCCATTTTCACGATATTTCATCACTAATGGCGGAACGCACGGCGTATACTTCACTTTATGTCACTTTTCGGAGGATTTCATACAGAGCTTATTATGTGAAGTTCAATGAAATAAAGTAATTAAATTAAACAGAGAAAACTTAAGAAAAGTGATTGCATGTAAATGTAAGCAATTTGAGTTTTTGTCAGCGGTCTATGAACATGTCAGTAAAATATTACCTCATGTATTCCCCGCGAGAGTCTCTCATCCACGAAAAGTGACATAAAACACATAAAACGTATACGTTGGCCCAATATAAAATTTCTAATCTTTTCTCTGGACCTCATACGTACTTTTAGGGCTGGGAAAACAAAATTTCATTGAAAATAGGATTTATTGAATAATTAATTTAATAATTGGAAATGTGTTTGGAATTTTTTGATGAATATTAAAGCGAAAATGAACTTTCATTTAAAATAATTTTTACATGCCGTATACATATTGGAGTTAATTAGTCATTTAAATTATAATTATTTATTAAACTATTCATTTACATTAAATTTTATGCCTCCATATAATTCCAGTGCCCGTCGATCCGAATAATAAAAAATAAAAAAAAAGGAGATGAAAAAGAATAATTAAATGCTCCGAGTGAATGATACTTCCAGTTTTTAGGGAAGGAAGGAATTTCCTCCCCCTGTGCTTAGACGTATCAGCACAATAATTTTGCTACGCGTTCTTCCTTATATGATTACCGAAATTAATTGTGTGTGTGTTCAATTAAGTTACAGCTTTTGATATAAACAATAACTGTATCACAAATTCATAGCGCATAATGATAATTAAATTATTATATTATCCCCTAAAATCGCAGGTAAACTGTACAGGCAACCGATTGTAAATTTCGTAATTTTAAAATGGTCGAACCAATTTCCCTGCTCCGAGTGTAGTGTTAGTATGCTGTCCGTCCTCCCAATCGAAACTTGCCATTTAGGAATTTTTGCCTACCACCGAATACTTCTCACCAGTAAAAACTGCATTTAATCTGCTGTGTTTTACACATTTTCCCGCGAAATTTTGCAAATTTTAGGCCTACAAAAAAATCGCGATTTGTTCTTTCTTCTCTTCGATCAGGAAACTAAATGAAGTTGACATTAACAGTGATAGAGCGTAACCACTTTTAAGTTGTGTGAAATCTAGAACATTTGCCATAGCCCCCACTCGGATGTTTTTCGGCAGCTTTTACCGGTGAGGAGTTCTCGGGGATAGGAAAAATTCCTTGGTACCACGTTTCGATCCGGAGTACGGGCAGCATACCAATACTTCTGCAAGAAAATTAGGTCCATTCATTTTGAAACTGCGAAATTTCTGCTCGGACGGCTGTACCTGGGGTTTCAGGTGATAAGATAGTAATTTAATAATCATTACGTGTTGTGAATTTGTGATACAGTTATTGTTTATATCAAAAACTGTTACTTAATTGAACACACATACAATTAATTTCGGTAATCATATAAGGAACTACGCAGAGAAACATTTTTGTGTTTGCACGTTTCAGCACAAGGGAAGAAAATTACTTCCTTCCTTTTGTCGGTTATATTGACTAGCCATGCTCATTAATGGCGAGAAGTTTTAAATATTATTTAAGTGGAACTATGATACAAGGCGGAATCTATTAGATAATTGCGTAGTTACAAATCTATATACACAACATACATGTTCTCATTGAACAAATTATTGGGAATTTTGTTTGGGCGGAAACTGATGGAAAAAATAAATATTTATATTAGTTGGTGATCTGGAAAATATGAAAATCCAAGTTAATTGGGAAATTTTTATTTTTCCTGTATCTTACTATGTACGTCTATGCGTCAGGTTCCAAACAAGAAAAACAAAAGTACCAAAGTACCAAGCTCCGGCTTTGAAATCTGACAGTCAAGGCTGAAACACAGTGCGGGCGTACACAACTTTGACTCAACCGGCGTTTGATAACTTCGGCGTAGTGTACTTTAGCTTCACACAGTGCGAGCGTTTGATAACTTCTGCGTAGTGAACTTTAGCTTAACACAGTGTGAGCGTTTGATAACTTCGGCGTAGTGAACTTTCGTTTTAACACACTGTAGTGCCTGATACTTTCATTTTCTGACTTTTATGTGTTGTCAATTTAAATAATTGGAAGGATTCATAAATTTTTTCTAGATTTCTATAATCCCGGCATTTTAAGCTATAAACAACAAAAAACATGTTATCTAATGTTAAAAGTTGCGCTGGAGTAGAAACCATTTCTAGCCCAGCGTTTGCTCAGCGCAGTGGGCGCAGCCGACTGCACCATTAGAACTTATCCAACTTATTTCATGTATTCTACAGGAATTCTCAAACGCCGGCTGCGCTAGCGCTCGCACTGTGTTTCAAAGTTGTGCTGGAGTAGAAACTAGAGCTACCTGTTTTTAGACATTTTAGACATTATCAAGCTGTTGATTTTGATGACGATTGCGAGATATGCTTAGAACAACTTAACTTAGCGCGATCGAGTCAGATGATAGCTGCATATTAAGCATTACAGCAAAGGAATTTGCAGCTCTAACCTAGCCATCTATACATCATGCACTCACGCCGGGCAACGCCGGCGGGTTCATCCTATTGTTCGATGTAAAAGATGATTCTTCTTGATTCTTACTAATCTTACTTAGCTCTTGACTAGGCCTAACTTGCCGGTTTATTGTCTGAGAGCTGTGAAGAGTTCTCTGCCTCTGTGCTATATATGTAGCAAGCAAGGCAGGGCTATGTGCCGCTTTATTGCCTTTGCTCTTAAAAGGGTGATCAAGCTAAAGTGCCGCTTTATGATCAATTAACGAATTAACGAGAATTGACAACCCTAGACATGTGAATCCAACCTGGTTTTATTCTCATACTCTTCGTCTTTATATACTATTAAAATACATTGTTTCACATGTAAAATCATTCCATAAGCAAGAAATAGCAATTTCAAAAGTAAATTAGCGATTTCACTACTTTACTACTTATCGAATGACCTTTCACAATAATGAACTTAATTGTTAATTGTGACACATATTTTTGTCAATCAAAAATACTTTGCGTCACTTGACTTACTGCTAGATTGTATAAATTTGCTGATTCTTATGATTGCTTTTTGATCTAATTAATCGGAAGTATTGCGAGTCTTTTGTTTTGATTTCTTTTTTCTTTTCGTTTTTATGTCTCACATTGCCTACTCATGCCGTTCAGCGACGTGCCTTGTCTTTGTAAATGCTGTATACACGTTTGTACAGCTGTGTATATTATATTACAACAAGTAAAAAAGCTAGAATTTGTCTAAGACCAATTCTTATGATACCCTAGATGAATGCCCGTATAAAATTTCGTATGGTCACCGATCTATGCAAGTTTGATTTTTGAAGTGCTTTTTCGCACATATTTCTAGAACGGTTCGTCGGACAAAAAAAATGATTATAACCGATTTTATAGGATTTCATATTCTGAAGAAGTTTTTAGTACAATAAAATTGTCTAGGACTGATCGTTTTCACAGTATATGTAAAAAATCTAAATTTTAATATGGCAACACCAAGAAGGGGTTGCCCGATTTAGTCCATTTTTGAAATTTTATTTTGTTATTACTATAAAAACACATGCACACACATGTACCAAATTTCAGCTCTCTATGTCCATGTCTCATTTTCGAACTTAATTTTACTTTTCTTTTTAAAGTCCGTGAACGCGTGACGGACGGACATACAAAAATCAAAATAACTTTTAATGTTATGTGTGGGTGTCCAATCCATTTTGCTCTACCATAATTATTTCTAGGTGTTACAAACGGATTGACAAACTTAGTATACCTTTTAGATTTCATCTAGGATATAAATATGACTAATTGAGATGCGCTTTCTTATGATGTGTATATATATATGTATATGCTTTTATGAATATTACATTGATTTAGATGCGCTTTCTTTTTATGGTGTGTAAATGCAGATGTGTATACTACAATGTGATGTAAATAAACTGTGAAACTCAGTTGTACTTTTTTTTTTTTAATATTGCACGTTCTGAAAAAAACAGCACAGTTCTGGGTCTTTTATTTGAAAACAGGAAGTACTTATTAAATATATCCAAGTTGAATAAAATAGAAGACCGAGAAATACCAAAATGCATAACGTTACGCTTATATTATCAAATCAAATTTGTATGTTAAGTACAGAAGATATTCCAGTGAAAGCTTTGTGTTTCATTCTGAAGAGCAAAATAAAATAATTGTGAGGAAAACCTATAATATTAGGAACTAGTTCATCTCTTAAAGAAAACAGATCTCCTGTTCTCCAATGAAAGAATTTGCATTCATTCCTTTTTAGAACAATCTATAAATTCTTCAGTATTTTCTTCCTTGATATCCAAATTTGCACGATCCGTCGATGGTCATTACTGATAGCGTACAATTTCAACACAATGGTCTTCACAAATTCTTTATAACTCCTCTTTTATAGGAAAAAGTCCTAACTACATAAACACTGCGCACAATATTTTAGAAGCAGTTTGTAGTGTATAGGCGGACTGCAAATCATCGCAAGTAGGTAGGTAAGTATATAGCATTTCTAATCATTAAATTAACAATGTTATACATGCATATTTAGACAGGTGGATGAGTACCATTTCTTAAATGCTTAGTCAATAGTATGTAACAGCTATGATACAATTTTACGGTCGAAAGCATGCAAATTTTTACATAAAAGAAGCTCTTTGCACATGTTGTTCTTCACACCATCCTACTAACATCATCGCTGCCATAGAAACTCACATTTTTCCAAATTTGAAGAGTTTGGAGAAGTGCACATTTTATACAATTCTAGTCGACATTGCTTAAATATTTTCCATCCTACCGGAAAATCTTCTACAATCCATTATTTCTTAAATTCTGTGGTTGATGGGAATGTCAATGTTTTGATAATGAGCTGCAGCACATCACACTTTTAAAACTCTCCATTCTACAAATTCGTGCTGTAAAATTTGTATATCATGTAATTTTGAATAACATCTAATTTATCTCTGTAACCTACCAATCTATGTATAGAAGTTCTGCTTATCTGTTGGAAAAATAAATAAAAAATACAATTTATCAGAAATATTATATATAACTATCCGCTTGGACTTGAGCTATTGATGTCATTAAACTAACTATGTGAATTATTGTCGGCATTAAATTATATTCAAATGACTAATTGTGAATAAATCTTAATTTCATTTAATTCCTGTATCCACTACATAAAAATGTTTTATATTTATTTAATATAGTTCAAATTCTTCACCTTTAGCTTGAACAACTGCCTTCAAACGTTTGGTGAAAGCTCCACAGGAGGCACGGACAACCTCATCAGTAATTTTATCCCATATTTTAATTAAGAGTTTCTTAAAATTTTCCAAACTCATTTTTCTAACATTCGTAAGTTCACTGAGCATGTATTTCCATATGCAGAAATCAAGAGGGTTTAGGTCTGGTGATGATGAAGGCCACTCTTCCTTAGATATGAAATCCGGCAAGTTATGTCTCATCCATTCCTGAACACAGAATCTGCGTGCCATTGAAGGAGGTACCGACACTTTTTCACTCTGGCAATTCTCTGCTTTTCCGTTAGACCATGAACTTTCTTTTTCTTGTAGGCTTTCATGTTTAAATCCTTACATATAATTTTGTAGACTGATGACTTTGAAATTGTTAAGTCTGCAGCAAGTCTTCTCATTGATTGATGTTGATTTCTTCGTATTCTTTCCCGTATTTTTCTTGTTAATCGCCGTCCTATCGGATCTTTTTCTACCAGGATTTTTTATTTTTTCTATAGTACCCGACTCTTGTACACACCTATACTTTTTAAAACCCGAAATATTTCACAGTTTCTTTCACCATTTTTATGTAGCTGTAAAATTAGCTGACGTTTAGCTTCCACGATGATTTATCGATGATTGTCTGATTTAAATAAGGCAAAAACTTTACAGTATTATATCAATGAGTGAGGGTGAAGTTCCAAGAAATTAAAAAAAAAGTTTTCTAGAGAAGTATCCGCAATCATTTCTTTCTTGCCGACAACAATTTGTGGACACGGTGTTTGTACCTTTATACCTACCAATAAATTACACTCTCTAAAATTTAACAAGAGTTAAGATTATTATGTCACAATATTGTGAAATATATAAAAATATTTACAATTACAAATCATATAATATCTAACAATAAAACTGTAGAAATGACCTAAGCTATGGTTCATAAAGCTTGTAACTATTAACAATATTTCTATATATTTTTAGATAACATATAGTCCAGGGACTACAAAACTGTTGATTCATATTTTCATTGAATTTCTTTTTACAAGATGCCAAAGAATTTTAATTTAATGTTAAAGACTGACTGGCATTAGAAAAAAAAAGTATTTTCAGTGATATTCTTGTGGTTTGTCAATTACTTTGCTCCTATTATTTCTCTTAACCACAATGAAATTGCAATACTTACCACGCAGAGTTCATTTTTAAAAGATATCATAATCAGTTTCCAGCCCACCACACGGTATCCAGTAGTACTCTTAGCGTTAAAATTCTCCGTATGTTCGTTTCTTTCATACCGACTAGACTTACTATGTAGGATACAACCTTATAAAGTATAAAAATTTCGGAGAAGTGAAATGTGCCCCAACGTCTCTATTATGGTCATGTGTACTGAGTAACTTTGGCTGCGTTTAACCTGATTAAAAAAAAAAATTTTTTTTGTACTCGGAATTGTGTTCAAACTAATGCAAGCAAAATTTTGAGGGGGATGGTCGGATTAGCTAATCGGTTGAATCATTTCTATCAAATTTCGAGTTCAAGAACACATTTTTACAATAAATGTCAACTCAAAATAAGATTTCATGAAAATTATCTAGCTGATTAGTCGCGATAGATCTCTTCAGGGATTGTTTTAAAGTTTAGATGGCTACGGTAATTGTCCAAAATTGGAAAATTAATTTTTTTAGGATTTTCTTCTTTTATTTCGGTGTGAGTAATTAAGAAAATTAAAAATATTAATCAATAAATTGAAGAACCTATACTTTTCTTACTTTTTTTAGTATATTGACAATTCTTCAGAAATCAAAGTTCCAAAAAAAAATTCATGTCATACTTCCTACTTTGTTACTATGAGCAATTTGATTTATCCATTTCAGAAACCTCTGCCTTTAGTTCATTTCCCATATTTTTTCTATAACGCTCAGGTGTATTTGGAGCAGGTGGAGAAGGAGGATTAGAATCTGTGGCACTTTAAGGTTTTGATTATTTTCCACGTTATTTTTATCATCGCTTAAAAAATTGTTAATTTCTGTGTTTTTTTTTCGCAAATTTTCGTTGGTTTATTTCCAAGAATTTTCTCTGATTTCGTTTCTGTCTGTTTGTCATTTCACTGATCGGCAATACTTGTTTTTTCTCTATCTTTTTCAAATACCGATCATGATTCCTTTGCCACTGTTTTATCTTAGTTCAGGATTATCCTTTATTTTTTTTAAGTCGTACCTTTTCTGCTTCTCTTTTCTCCTGCAATTTTTCTTCTCGGGATACTTTTTCTGGCCATTCGCGGAAGTAATTAAAAAACTAATAACTTTTTATAAGAATGGAGTGATGGTTCTACACATTCGTTGGAAAGCTTTAATGGTTTACTTTCATGTGAGTTGAATAGCAAGGAAGTTACGAGGTGTTTTGTGAAAGAGTAGCACCTTGATCTAAAACACCCTGTATGTAATGGATGTACTTTTAAGTATGTATACGTACATTTATTCCACTATTCGCAACGTGTGGCCATATTTAAAATATAGTAATTAAAAACAAAATTTTTCTATGGCAACACAAGAGAGGATTTGTCTGATTTTGCCTATATTTGAAGACAATTTTTTTTTTGTAATACGTACTAGCGAGTAAAAAATTTCAAAATTCCTTTTCGCAAAATTTGAGAACAAAGCATTCTAAACTGTTTCAAGTCAGTATAAAAATTGTATGACAACACTATGAAGAAATTGCCCGATCTACAAATCTGGTCTTGAAAAAATCAAGAAACAAATATTGCGTAAAAGATTCCAGCTGGCTAGGTTAATGCGTTCGGACAGACGGGCAGATCATCAGCCGGAGGATGACCATACAAAAAATCGAGGTATTTATTTTTATTTATTTGGATCATTTCTATGCATTACTAGCGTATGAAATAAACTTACTGTGACCCATCAAATATAATTTCAAACCGGGAAACTTTTTTATTTATCTATAAAGAGTTTAAAAAAACGTCCTTGCATTTTTATCATACAAATTGCTACTTATTGAATATATATAATATTAGAGGCTCGAAAAATATGGAATAAAAAAAAACAAATAACGTAAAACAAATACTCTTAATCAAAACTAAACTACAAAGATTCGAAAGAAGAATACAATGAATCTTTTTAGTCTTTGCATTTGCAAAAATTATGAAAAATGTGTTTACCTCACTGATACTTATACATTTTTGTGTCATTACCATAAATCCAACTCATTTCCGTGGTCCGATGCCAGCCATTCCAGTGCATGCACCCTAATAACATTTTCTACTTCTCTTGAATTTTGTAATCATCTATATGTAATTTAAAAAGTAAAAAATACATCAAAACCAACATTGTAGTACATTACAGAAAACATCACTATATGTACATAACAACCCTTTAAAAAACATAAAAATATCATTTACCACGGTAATGAAATTCGACAGAGAAAAAGAGTAAACAAATAAGTAAAGATGCTAGAATTAGTCGTAAGACCAGTTATGATACTCTAAATGAATGTCGGTATGTAATTTCGTATAGTCACCCAACAGTGCAAGTTGATCGTTGGAAGTTGTTTGTCGCATGAACGGTTCGCCGAACAGTAAAATGATTATAACCATTTTCATAACATTTCATATTCTGAAGAACTTTTCAGTACAATAAAAACGTGTAGGACTGATCGTTTTCACAATATACGTAAAAACCCTAAATTTTTATATGGCAACACCTAAAGGGGTTGCCCAATTGAGCCCATTTTGGAAATTATATTTACTATTTTTATTAAAACACTGTGTACAAAATTTCAGTTGTACATATATGTTGACGCGTTCTCAGCCAGTGTCCATATATGTAGTGAAAAACGATATTTTTCTATGGCAGGCCTACGAAGGAGCTACCCGATTTGTCCCATTTTCGAACTTAATTTTATTTATTTTTTAAACCTCATGTGCAAAATTTCAGCTCTTTGAGTACGCGCGCTCTCAAGTTATCGTGCGGACAGGACGGGGACGGACAGACGGACATGCAAAAATCAAAATAACTTTTAATATTATGTGTGAGTGTGTCCCACCCATTTTGTCATCTATCACATATCTAACTAGTTTTTCAAGTCGATAATTAGATTCGGAGATAACTCGAAAAGAAATGAACCAGTCCTTTTTATACTGGCAAATGGCAGGTTATTGAGTGAAAACATGGGTTTACTTTAATCTCATTTTTGCGAAGAACCGTTACGTCAGGGAAATTTTCCATCGTAACAAAAAATGTTCACAACAGACCGGAAAGAACGGGCGAGATATATACAAAATGTAGGAACGGAGGGTGTATATAAGTATATAACTCAAGTGCCAAGAAAGCCTTCTCTAACGGTACAAACGTCCATATGAAGTTAACAGGATCAAGAAAATAACCCCGCCGTTCGATTATATTCTCCACCCCACCCCACACGTCCCATTTTGGGGTGCTACCTCTTACCGCGGAACCCCTAATCTACTTTTTTTTCACCTTTTTCTCTCGAACATCGCAAATTCAAGTAATAAAAATCGCATTGCTCTACTCGCCCTCCACGAAAAGTTATGTATGTAGAAATGCACCAAAAAATTAGCCGTCCACAGCGACATGTTACTTCTAATTTTGCTATGGTCATACAAAGCTATTCCGTATCGAAGGGGTTAAAAGTATGTTATTTTAAGGACTATTTCCATTATTTTAAACAAATAAATATCGAAGACTATGCCTTGAACAAGTATCGTAGAACAAACCAGGTGTATGTGAATTTCGTCTAGGTCGACCATCTGCGATTTTTTTAGCTTTGACCACTAGTGCCACCAATGTTCGAACGCAGAAAAACTTCTCAGTAACAGCGAACTTCTCGTGACATTGCAGATTTGGAGCGTTAGCGCAAATCATGTGCTGTGTAATTAGTGGTTTGAAATTCTGCCAAAAGTTTTTTTTTAGCAGCAGTGAATACGGCCAGATAGTGAGGAGGAAATATGCAATCATCAAGGTAAGCTTTGTGAATGTGTTGTGTGACTCATACTTGAAAATAAACCAAGAGGAAAATTCAATCCGGTAACATATTTGGCTGTGATGTCACGTCATGCGGCAATGACGCTTGTCGTCCGGGTTGGCCACTTTGTGTAGTCAGTGTTTGCCCACTGTGATTGTGTGCTTGGAAGGCGTTCTAAAAACGTCCAGCATCAATCCCAACGAAGTCCGTCAATAAAACACCAGCTAAAATGAAGATGGCCGCCAAAAAAGCGCAGAAAAACCTCTTAGGACAATGCAAGAGAGAAATGCATTTGAAATCCGTCACTATAACGACATTTGCCGGAAATGCGATGTGTGAATAATGTGCCATTCAAATTTTTCTAAAAAATAGAAAAATGCGACAAGTTCAGCTTTTTATTTCATTCAATTAATTTTTCAGGTCATTTTCAATCATTTTAGCACATTTTTCGTCGACTGGCCAACCTTGACAGCATTTCACTTCCTTTTTAAATGCCTATATTTTTTTCACTTTCCGCTCAATCAATCTGCAATGTTCAGCAAAAGTGTTCCTTTTTCCTAGATGTGCTTTGCTTGACCAAATTCTTCTTTAAACGGAAGTTATGGGTAAAAGCCAAAAGGGTGTCCAACCCTGACGACACTCCCCTACATATGAAATCCTATAGTTTTTCATATTATTTTTGGTTAGTGGAAAATTCAGATTATACCCTGCATAATATCATAGATGACACAAGAACTAGCTGTCGCATGGAATACTAGAGCAGAATATACAGTTTGTGAAATGGGGCATTCTTGAATGCACCATAACATGTTTTTAGAGTGTGCCGAAAGTAAGTGTTATGAGAAAAGTTTGAGGAGTACTAACATTTCTTAGTTGATGATGATAAGCGACACTGAGGAAGATGACTCGTTAATTACAAACAATATAAAATGAAATGAAAAATATTTCTAGTCTAATGAAATAGACTATCGGATAGCTACTTCTTTTCAGTTTACGGCGATTCATTTGAAAAACTGTTTTACTCCGCGCATATTTTGGAATCGCTGCCGGCTTTAGATCTAATAAAGAACTGGCCTTTATGATAAAGAATCCACAGAAAGTTTATGGCAACCCGAAAGAGGAAATATGTGAATTTTCTCCATTGTCTAAATATTTTCCCAAAATTCACTGTTCTGTAGTATCCATATAATTTTCTTCTTTCGTTCTATTTAACTTATCTTCTAACACTGGTTAAACCGTAAAATGGCAGATACTACTTCACACTACGTGGAAGTAACTCAGGACCATAGCCAACTTCTTCACTTCCCCCACCACTGGGATGACATTATAATGGGTCAAAGTAAAAAAAATGTAAGAAAATCCCAACCTTTTATTTTAGACCGCTATAACTCCGGAGAGGCGTACGGAACTAGTTGAGCAGTAGTTGGAAATGCCATGAGGCTCTTCATACAATGAAATCTTTACGGAGGCCGTATAGCCAGTATTTTGTAATACATTAGCATATTTTCTTAACCACCCTGCAACTCCGAAAAGTTTTACATGCCCCCCTTCCCCTAATCTCCCCCTGCCATTCAATTTTTTGTTTGACTAGGTGAGTATTATCACCTCCCGCCCTATCCATGGCGGAAACACTGTTTACATATGTATATTGTGTAATCTTGAGATATTTTTAATATAACCATTTCATATGAAAACGATCCCTTTGGACTAGTTTTGGACCAGACTATTTACGATTTGGATAAAACTTTCAGAGTTTGTAAGAAATACGATAATAGCTGGCCCATATTTTTGTTTTATTTTCCCTTATCCCTTGTTTCCCCTTACCCGTTAGGGGGCTTAGAAATTTTGTGACTGATTGAACGTCATTTTTAAAAAATCACATCACGAGAACGGAGCAACCGATTTTCCTGATTCAAATGCCCAATGATACTAATGAAACTTCTTTATGTTTTCCATAAAAAAATGACAACGAAAGTAATTTTTTTTTGTTAATAATAGTATTTAAATAAAATATATAGTATTATTTACTATTGAAATTGAGATCTGTAAAACTTTTTTCGTGTATTTTTATTTCGGAGCCATTAGCCTTATCTATCTATGTGCCAAAAATTGCGGTGGTGCTCTACTTCATTTTGCAGATATGAATTTTTAGAATCACCATACACCTTAAGTAACACAGTTCTTTCATATTGCTTACTTTGTGTATGCGATAACTTTAAAAAAAAAACGACGTTGAGTACCACCACATTTGTTTTCATAATACAGTTCCCTATATAAAAAAAATGATATCTAAAATGTAAATATATGTATATGTAGAAACATCGGAAACGGCGATAGTAAAAACTGAAGCGCTTATTTGGAGCACTCCGAAGAATATAAAACTAAAACCTTTTATTTGATTGGAATTAGTACAAGAGGTAATATTTCTATGAACATTTTCTAGTAAAGTCTTCTAATCCTTATCTCCGATAAAATACGATCATGACAGTGTTATTTTATTTCATTTAAAAATCACAGCTTGAGTTTATACGAGTAATATGATGAAACGATACTATGTGTTAGTTGACACTGAAATATTTTGCTTCTGGACAATACTTTGTTAATTGCGTGATCTTTATTGAAGCAGTTATCTGTGTATTTTATAACCAGAGTACGGAACCGCACACGCCCTTGATTAATAAATTGTGTGCGATCAAAGCGCACATACTCATGAGTCGTGTGCGAATTTCTTGCGCATTCTACTCGCGCACATTACTCATTACTCACGAGTACGTGCGCACACGAAATTTTTTAGTGCTCATTACTCACGAGTGAGTAATTAATTCAAGGGAAGAAAGCTCACACGAAATTTCTCATTGCTCATTTCCAACTTGTGTGAAATTTGATTTATGAAATACCTACATTATTTAGAAAACGTTAATAATCAATATTAAATTTCTTTAATTGATAAAACTGATGTTTTTTTAGGCACTTGGTAGAACACTTTGGTAATCATCTTTTTTAAAATTTTTTTTTTTTTCAAAAATATTCAAAATAAAACACATGTAATATTGTTCTACAATAATTTATTTTATTTGAGTCGCGACGCGTTTCGCCTCTTAGGGCATTGTCAAGCAACTGAAAACCAGATCGTTAGCTAAACCTGACTATCGTAATATTTTAGAATTTGAATTTTACTGTAACGGTCATGTAACGGTTCATGAATAATAGCCCCCTCTTATGTATGGATTTATAATGACCGTTACAGTAAAATTCAAGTTCTAAAATATTACGATAGTCAGGTTTAGCTAACGATCTGGTTTTCAGTTGCTTGACAATGCCCTAAGAAGGCGAAACGCGTCGCGACTCAAATAAAATAAATTATTGTAGAACAATATTACATGTGTTTTATTTTGAATATTTTTTGAAAAAAAAATTTTTTAAAAAAGATGATCAATATTAAATTGTTTATTCGCGAGTTGGTACTTTCTTCCCTTGAATTACTCACTCGTGAGTAATGAGCAGTGAGTAATTTCGTGTGCGCACGCGAGTGTGTGCTTTCTGATATTGAATTACTCAGTCATGAGTAATGAGCAGTGATAAATTTCTTGTGCGCACGCGAGTGTGCGTTTTTTTATTTTGAATTACTCACTCATGGGTGTGTGCGCTAATAACAATGACAACAACTCACGCGCGCGCACATGAGTTTTTAAAAATGGAATAACTAAATTATCGTAATCAAACGACGTTTTTCCTAAACATTTATCAGAAAAACGATTTCGCAAAAGAACTTGGATTTCTTATCAGCATGGTAATACTACTTTCATGTTGTTGTGCTACATTCCCACATGGTTGTGTGAAAATATATTTGAAATAGTAGGAGCGAAACTTATGTTATGTTATTTCAATATTAAGCATTTAAATAATAGTCCGTTTTTGCCGCTTTTTAATTAAGATTTCATGACAAGGCCAGCCAAGTCCTATTAGATTTGCGCATCAGGGTATTTTGTAATTGCTTGGAATCATTAGGAATCAGGACATCATTTTGTAGTTTGTGTAGTTACTCCTTCTAATGGACTTAAGTGTTTCTTTCACATTTTATTTTTTATGTTTTATTTTTTACTATATTAAATTAAACGGTTTATGACTAATTATTCCATGACCTGACGTAAGAGCCAGTGGGTAGCATGTTTCAATATGTATTACTGAAGTTACATACATATGTATGTAAGTCATTCAATTTGGTAGTTGGTTGATCAGAGCCCAGTTAAAATTTATTCGTAGTTCCAATAAAAATATCTTGTAAAATGATTTATGTGTACACCTTCATATAAAAAATTTAATTATGGAAACCATTAGATATTTTCGAAAAAGTTTAAGCCACGCAGTAGATGTACATATTTGAGATAAAAATGGATGCACCGTATCTATCCTTTTTGAATCGACGTACTCAAGGAACATGTACAGTGTTTTAATAATAATAATGTCTTTATTGTAACCCCTTATATTGCCTTAAATGTAACCTAGTTCTAAAGACTTGAGCAATGACAATAAAGTCGTCCGTCCAGTTGGTACTCATCTAGACCAAATCACATCACAATATAAAATGTAAACGATCATCTAAACTTGTAAAGGATTACTTAGTACAATATTACCTTTGAATTTGAAAACTGCATACAAAGCCATTAAAAAGAACAACTAATCAAAACTATTCCTTACATTCCATATATTAAATATCAGCTTGATCGACGTTAATGCTAAATTGGCTATCTAACATTATATTGCATTATTAAATAGTGTCTATACGCAAGTACATGTCTTGAGTACTCTGCAATGGCCAAGAGTTTATCACCATTGAAGATATTTATGATTTGTGTCCTGGATAAGAAATTGTCTCCAAAGTAAAGGCGCCTAAATTCTGCAAGCAGAGGACAAATAGCTAGGAAATGAAATATATCTTCATCTTTGTTATAAATCGAACATGTGTAAAGCTGTGCCTTCTTTCCGCCATGGACTTGCATTGAGAGTGAAGAGACTGACTACCCCTGCCATGAATATTAATTTTATTTGCTTTAAAGTGTAGGTTTCGCTAAAATAGGCTTCATATTCGAGAAGTGGATAAATACCATGCCTTATCTCTGTTCTTGCGAGCTCTTCTTTAGCTTTGAACTCCTTTTCTTTTAACAGCATCTCTGTAATTGTTCCATTGAGATTATTCATATCTAATATTAGATTATGTCATTCTGCTATTTCATCGAAAATATTAAAGAAAAATAGAGCAGTTTTTCATACAACCTTGCCGCTAACTTACGTGGAAGACCATGTTCAGGGTATTTTTCTAGAATTTTTTTAATATACTTTAGATGGCATTCTAGAGTGTATAGGTAAATAAAGTCTATTCCTGTTTCGAGGTGCAACATATAGTTAGGGGTATATTTGCAAAGATTCAGCACTCTTTTAAAAAACTTCTTTGAACTTTCTCCACCTCGTCATTGCATAAGAAGCCTCTTATCTGGACTCCGTAACATAAAATTGCTCTCGTTACGCTTTAGAAGAGACTCCATTTCGGACAAAAGTTAATATTTTTATTGTTAATGAATTTATTCCAGACTGAATTCATACTAGAGATTGCCGTAATGCTCCTATTGTGACAATGTTGCCTGAAGCTCAATTTGGGTTAACACTACTCCTAAGTAGACATACGAGGAAACTAAATCAATTAACGTTTCCTTGAAATGCCATTGTTCATCCGCTCTTCTTCTCCTTCCACCTTTATTAAAAATCATAATTTTCGATTTATCCAAGTTTACTGTGAGGCTCCAAAGATCGCAGTATATTACTAATTTATGGATCATATCTTGCATTTTTTTGGGATTATCTGAAAACAGGACGACAGCAAGTAATAACACCCGGATATTCTGACCGTCGATTTCGACACCACCCACCAAACTATCATGTAGGTCATTTAAGTACAGAGAGAACAAGAAAGGACAAGCTAAACAGTCCTGCTTGACTCCTGTGAGAGTTGGGAAGTATTCTGACACTGCCATCCTTGTATCAGAATAAAGACTTGAGAGTATCCTAAGTACTTTCGTTGATATACCTAGACTGGAAAGTTTGTAAATTAGCGCCTTTCAGTTAATAGTGTCAAAAGCCGACTTAAAATCAATAAAAAGTGTGTAAATTTTTTTCTTTCCCTCCGAGTGAAGCAGATGAACTATACTATATAATTTGAACACATTATCAATCGTAGAGTATTCTTTCCTATAGTCAGCTTGGTACTCATTTAAAATATTATACTGTCGTTCCCATTCCGTTAATCTTTTCAAAATGATTTACACAAATAGTTTTTGCCGCGCAGTTTATGAATGAAATGCCCCTGTAATTTTTGCCTGATTCGGATCACCTTTTTTAAATAAGAGGAAGATAATAGCGGTTTTGAAGTTATTGAGTATCTCAACACTGTCAAAAATATTGTTGCAGACACTTACTAAATTAAGAAGAAAATCTGGCGTAGCATGTATATAAAATTCGTAGGGAATACGATCCGGAGCAGGTGCCTTCTTTTCTTTAACTCGTTGAAGTGCACCGCCGCGCCGCAAAGTTGGATTCCTTTCGCTCCTTTATCGCTATATGCATGGTCAATGTTCTGATGAAATATCTAGTCTAACCCCTTGTAGAATGATTCCTGCACGCAATACTCGCGCTGCAAACCGCGCACATCTTTTAACCCTTCAAGTTACTTTCGGCCGTACAGTAAAATTCCGTGATGCTTTTTTAGCTTACCATCTTCTGTTTTCCCTCCGGCATGCAATCTGCGTAAGTTTAAGGGCGACATACATCGGCATCTCCGCCACTCTCCTCATATCCCCTAATCCTTTCCCTATCTCCTTCCTGCCATGCTGTGCTTTGCATCATAGCGTATCCCCTGAGCTTGGCTTAATAATATAAAAAAAAAAAAACAAAGCTCTTCGACTTCGATAGCGTCATCCAAGCAAGGAACTGCCACTAATGGCTCTGGGGTTCAGAAGATTTTCGAAATGAGTTTTGAACTCTTAGAGCGTAATGCTGCTCCCCTTGGAAAAATTTGATTTTTTAAATTGACGTGCCAACTCCACCATTCTTTACTGTTCCTTATATTTGCCAACCGTCTCGATAAGTCCAAGTTATAATTATCGAATTTTCTTCTACAGAGATTTTTATAGAGTTTATTTACATGTCTATACTCTGCCTTTGCAAATAGCTGACTTGTACGCCTATACATATTGAGCTATTTAAAGGATTTCCCGCGAGTTTGAAGACATTCGTTGTCAAACCATGCTTTTTGAAACTGCGGTTCACTACTCCTCGTATTAGTCTTGGGTATAAATGATGTAATAGTCTGAGTTAGATCCTGTAAGCGAATGGGTTCTCTACCTTTAAACACAACAAGTGAGTTATTCAAATGACTTTGATAACTATCACTTAACTGATTGTTCCATTTGAGTCTTGGTAAGAGCTTCAAGTTCCGCCTATCCATCTCATTCCCTTCCATATTCAGGCTTAAAATTAAATGCAAATGATCAGAGAAGATTTGGCCTACTATTTCAGAACGTCAAATAACCTCACACCACACAAAAATCGTTAACCGAGCTATCCATGGCTCCAATGGAAGTCAACTCCCCACATAAGTCTCCAGGCGCTCTACCATTTAAGACAACCAGTCCATAATTTATCCATATTTATAATTTATATTGCATTCCGCCGGTATTTCTCCTAATTCTCCTAATCTAACATTTACGTCCCCAAGAATAATACAATTACCTATATCAAGTAAAAAGATTGTCCAGTTTATTGAAATCATCATCCCATTTATTAGGGCTCAGATATGTGGGCACCAGAAAAAACTTTCCAAATACTCCATTTACTTCGACAGATCCCAGTCCATTTTTTGGCAGAATTTTTCCCTTTGTGCGAATCCAGTAACCTTTTTATTTCAAACAAGCTGCCACCACTCGCTCTCCCAAAGCATGCACTGCGTATAACCGGTACCCAACCTAATTCAAAATCTGGGATGAGCCTCGCGTAATAACTAAAATATTCTGCTGTTATAAACGTTTGGTATAAAAATATTATATCAAATTCTTTCACATATTCAAGGAATCCGATGCATTTTCTTGCTTTTTAGGGCACAAATAAGTATTATATGATGATAATAATTTTACTTTAAATTTACTTACACCTAATGTAGTTACGTCTATAACATTTGGGCAGACGACTGATACCTATTTTGAGCTATCATCTATGTAATTACTTAATACGATTTCAGTAATACTCTTCAGATTTTTGTTGTATAACTTGCAGAGCACCTCACATCCATCTAAAGAACCGCATATGAGATTGTCATATATGATCTGAAACTTTTTATTCTCTATAAGCATATTATCGTAGCGAATTGTTACTGCTTGGAGTCATCCTCGTGAATTAGCTTTTTTTAAGACGAAACAATATACCGCGTTTTTGCCTCATTTTTGTAGGCCAGTTACGATTCACAACTATACCGGTGCCTTTCAACTTATATGCTCGAGAGAAAGTATTTAAAACACAGCTGAGGCTCTGTCAGAATCAAAAAGTACGGGCACCCTTTCGTTTTGTGATTTTCCTAATCTGCGAACTCTTAACAAATCTTGTTTATTGAACTCTAATACAACACAGAATGATTCGATTTTAGTTTCAACAGCAGATACGGACGTGCCTGTAATCCCATGGAAAATTAGTTTGTTAGAATTAAGTTTTTGCTCCATTATCTCCAATTTGTGCTCTAGTTGTTTATTTGAGGTTGCTAGCACTATGTTAGCCTTCTGTAGGACTACGATTTGATCCCGTAATACAGATATTTCCTCTCAAATGGTCGCAATGTCCCCTTTAGTAGCTAGTTTGTTGGTCTCGGATTTAAGTATTTCTCTTATCGATTGCAGCATTTTACTCCATTTATCGGGATTAATCTGGCTCATTTTCACATCTGCTCAATAACAAATATTTTAGACTTATTTACGTTCGCCTCGGGTTATAATTCAGAGTGGCTTCACTTGTTGGTACCGCAAAGCTTTATTACTTGAATTAGACAGCCTGAACATGTGCCCACCTTACTGGTGTATAGGTTAGATGAAGAAAATCGGCTTTGTTGTTTTTTAAAAAGCAAGCTTCCCCGAGATTTTATATAATTTCTTGAGCGTTCTTTTTAACTATCTCAAAGATATATAATGTACGACCGTAACTAAATTTTAAATTGTATTTATTTGCAAAAATTTAAAGAGGGCTTATAAAACTCAACTGTCAAGAACAGTCTTATCAACTCATGTACCGTGTTGTTCTAAGAATACGAAAGGACTTTGTAAAAATAAAAAAAATCTTGGACAGTTAACGGAAATTGAAATTGCATCAAGCGCGAGATCATCATTTATGCATTTTAAAGACGTGATAGAAACTTTTGTTGGCTCATAATAATTTTCAAATTTCAAACCCAGATATTCATGAATACCTTCAGAATAGACGGAAAAATCCGGACGAATCTTGGGAACGGTATGTTTTTCCAAGGTAAAAATCCGGACGAATCTTGGCAAAGTTATGTTTTTACACTGCCTGATACCGACAATATGGATATTAAATATGCAGTAGGTACAATATTATCAACGGAATACTTGACAGCGAGGTAAGTAAGAAGCTGTCATATACACCCAATAACATGGAGAAATTGAAGAAGTACGAAAGAATTAAATCTAAACAATTCAGGACACTCTTGTATTCCTCAAGTTGTTAGTATTATAATATTGTCCTTCAGGTTTTAGGTAAATTTTAAAATTTTTTTGTTAGTTTACGATTATTTATGGTAAATTTATGATAAATGTCTTATTCAGTTGTTCTAGCTCGACATTTTTTAAAGAAAATAACTTGAAGTAGACAAATATAAAGCTATAGAGATATGTATATGTCAAACATTGTAAATAAGTTGAAACTTGAAAAAGTTCATCAATAAATGCGAATTAGATGTTAATTGACTAATTTTATATATTGATATAGATATCGATAATAATAAAAATAACATTTCTTTAAATATCAATGACAAAAATGACAAAATCTTTATGAAACTCACCAAAATATTCAAATGTGATGTCAGATGCCATTAACAATAATTCGGAAAAGTTCCAGAAATTTGTATTCATTTAAGTACGAACCATTTTATTACGGTCCTCGTTGGGTATAGTTATGTACTTACATACATAAAATTGAATTGTAAAAAATACGATACGAGACCGTGCGATTTTTTAGTGACGTCTTGCTTTTCCTATAGATCTATTTCTATTTGCGACTGGTTTTTATCGCGCGATACGTTCACAAGGTTGACAGCGACTACAACTTAATTTGTTTAGTTTTATAGTGGCAAGGAGATATTAGCGTGCAATTTACATATATATATATGTGTATGTATATATTTTTATATTGATATATCTATATTTATATATTTTTGTAAATTTCGACATCACTGCGGAACTTAAGCATCCGATTACAAATATAAACAAACATAAATGTTGAGGTTAAGGTGAAAATCGCACCAAATTAGGAGTATTGCTGCGATAAATTTTTGTATCGCACGAAAAGTAGAAAGAGTAAGCATGTTTAGCGACAAACACATTGTTGCAGCCAATCAGAGCTCTGTCGCATGCGATAAGTCGCTCTCGTGAACAAGCCCTTACTCAATAAAAAGGATAGTGAGATGCGGAGGAGAGATCATTTTCCTTCACCCTTATAAGATGAATTCCTGATAAGAAAAAATTATTTTACAATTTTAGATCTTCCTTACTGTAAAGGTCAATTTAAATATATGAAGATGACTTTTGGTATAAAAAATGCACCATCAGTATTTCAGAGATATAATAATAATGGATTGCAATCAATAATTGCTGTGGAATATGGACTTGGAGCTTCGGCCTGACAAATAATATGAATTCCTACGAACATATGAGGTAATTATTTATTTCGCATAGGGGCCCAATCCAGAAAATTTGAAAAAAGTAAAAGAATTTCCAGTACTAAACAGCACAAAAAATAATGTGCATATTTTTCGTAGGCCTTTGATTCTATTATAGGAAATTTGTAAAGGGTTAGATTAATAATATTTTAATCAAAAAACAAATAAAAAAACTAGAATTGGTCTAATTGTAAGATCAATGCCTTAGATGAATGCCCTTATGTAATTTCGCATGGTCACCCATCAGTACGTCAATTAAGTTGGGACCGCCATTTCATGGTAGAAAAGTTTTGAATATGTCAAAATTTAGGGCTCAATTAGGGCTAATTTAATGCCACTTCCCCGAATTGAATGCTCTAGCACTTTTTAAAAAAATCCATGAATAATTCAACTTTATTAAAAGTTAGGACCACCACTACTGAGAATAGGTTAAATAGTATTGTTACAATAGTGTGTACTGCATAATATTTTAGGGCTTTTATAAAAATCCATGGATAATCCAACTTTATTAAAAGTTAGGAGCACCACGATTGTGAATATGTTAAATAGTATTGTTTCAATAGTGTACACTGCATAATGTTTTAGGGCTCAATTAGGGCAAATTTAATGCCATCTCCCGGACTTTGAAGCTTTAGTACTTAAAAAAAAAATCCATGGATAATCCAACTTTATTAACTATTAGGACAAACACTACTGAGAATAGGTTAAATAGTATTGTCACAAAGGTGTGCACTGCATAATATTTTAGGGCTCAATTAGGGCTAATTTAATGCCACTTCCCCGAATTTAATGCTCTAGTACTTTTAAAAAAAAAATCCATGGATAATCCAACTTTATTAAAAGCTAGGACCACCACTACTAAGAATATGTTAAATAGTATTGTTACAATAGTGTACATTGCATAATATTTTAGGGCTCAATTAGGGCTAACTTAATGCCACTTCCCCGAATTTAGTGCTCTAGTACTTTTTAAAAAAAATCCATGGATAATCGAACTTTATTAAATATTAGGACCACCACTACTGAGAATAGGTTAAATAGTATTGTCACAATAGTGTGCATTGCATAATATTTTAGGGCTCAATTAGGGCTAATTTAATGCCACTTCCTCGAATTTAATGCTCTAGTACTTTTTAAAAAAATCCATGGATAATCCAACTTTATTAAAAGCTAGGAGCACCACTACTGAGAATAGGTTAAATAGTATTGTTACAATAGTGTACACTGCATAATATTTTAGGGCTCAATTAGGTCTAATTGAATACCACTTCCACGAATTTAATGCTCTAGTACTTTTTAAAAAACTCCATGGATAATCCAACTTTATTAAAAGTTAGGACCACAACTACTGAGAATAGGTTAAATAGTATTGTTACAATAGTGTACACTGCATATACACACATATTTTAGGGCTTAATTAGGGCCAATTCAATGTCTTTTCTCCGAAAGTAAGAAATCAATTGAGGCCCAGAAACCATAAAAGTAAAATTTTAAAAAACAAAATGCTCCATCGACATTTTAATAATACTGTGTTTTTCATTCGGATGAAATCTGTGATCAACAAATAATACTGGAAAGGAGTTGAATACTCTAATATTTTTCGAACTGATAAAGTTTAGTAAGGTGTTATCCACAGAAATGTAGAGAAAATATAATTTATTTGACTGTTTTTCTATAGTATTGATAATCTCCAACAAACCAACTAAGAAACCATGAACCAGCGGTTAACTATTGCTGAGTGCAACAGCGAAATGTAGATGCTAAATTGGTGCCCAGCTTAGAAATTGACATTCAATGCCTTGAACACAAATAAACTTTCACTACGCTAAATTTGGGTTACCACACTTGCTGTTTTCTCTACGAGTATACTCCATTGTGCTGCTGAGTTTCATAACGTAAAACATGAGGAAAATTCGTTTTTGAACCCTGATAAACGCTTTTCGCTATTTGTCAAATTACAAAAGAATTTACGTTAAATTTATGTGGAGATACTAATTACATTTATTCTCTGCAATTTATTAAGTTTTTGTAACTTTGTTCGTCCTAAATTACCGTGTATCGTAAGAGTTTAAAATTCTAACCATGGTTGGCCGTTGATTTGTTGCAGATAGCCATTACAATACAATACAATACAATACAATACAAAAGTTTATTGCCAGTATCCGTACACAAGATTACAAATCTTTAAGCGCTATAAATTTACGGGAGGGAAAACAATTTTAATAGCTAATTATAAATACATATGTGTATCTAAGCTTAATAAGAGATTGTGTGTAAATATAAAAGGTAGGTATATGAAGTTATAAAACCAAAAGATTAAAAGTAGTGATAGCAAGAGAAAGCAACAAAATAAAAAGTAAAACGTGAAAAATTTCAAAAAACGTTTTCCATTTTAAAGTTGGTGGTCCTAACTTTTAATAAAGTTGGATTATCCATGGATTTTTTTAAACAGTACTAGAGCGTTAAATTCCGGGAAGTGGCATTAAATTAGCCCAATTGAGCCCTAAAATATTATGCAGTGTACACTATTGTAACAATACTATTTAACCTATTCTCAGTAGTGGTGGTCCTAATTTTTAAAAAAGTTGGATTATCCATGGATTTTTTTAAATAGTACTAGAGAATTAAATTCGGGGAAGTGGCATTAAATTACCCCTAATTGAGCCCTAAAATATTACGCAGTGCACACTGTTGTAACAATACTATTTAACCTATTCTCAGTAGTGGTGGTCCTAACTTTTAATAAAGTTGGATTATTATCCATGGATTTTTTTAAAAATTAGCTCTAATTGAGCCCTAAATTTTGACGTTTTCTAAACTTTTCTACCATGAAATGGCGGTCCCAATTTAATTGACGTCCCATCAGTGCAAGTTTGATATTTGAAGTGGATTTTCGCATACAATTTCCAGAACGGTTCGTCGGACAGTAAAGCGATTATAACCAATTTCATTCATTAAAGAAAATGAGAATTACCGCTTAAGTTAATTTTAAAGAATTTTTCTCTACAATAAAAACATCTAGGAGTGATCGTTTTCACAGCATACGTAAAAAACTCAAACTTTCATATGGCAATACCAAGAAGCGGTTGCCAGATTTAGCCCATTTTTGAAATTGTATTTATTATTTTTATGAAAACACTGTGTGTGTCGTGCCCCAAAAACAATCAATTAATAAAATTCACAAAACCATCAAATTAATTAATCACGGTTGTTTGCTCTACCGGTTGCAGCACCTGTTTATTATTATTAATTAATTAATTATTATCGTAATCGTCGATTGTTCCACTAAGCGCTCATCGCAGCCAGCTGTTGGGCTAATCAGCAAAATAACCGACAGTTGCAGAGCAATACCATGCGAGGTTATTGCTTAGCAATTGCTGATTACTTCGCCAGAATGCGCCCTTGGCTGCTGGAAGTATCTTCCTCATATTGGGCCATAACATGTGCAAAATTCAAGCTCTCTACGTTAACGTGTTCTTACGCTGTGTCCAAATATATAGTGGAAAACGAAAGTTTTGTATGGCAATCCCACGAAGGAGTTGCCCGATTTGTCTCATTTTTGAACTTAATTTTACTTTTTTTTTTAACCCCATGTGCAAAATTTCGGCTTTCTAAGTGCACGCGTTCTCGAGTTATCGTGCGCGATAGACGGACGGACATGCAAAAATCAAAATATTTTTTACTACTATGCGTGGGTGTTCAATCCATTTTGCTCTATCATCATTATTTCTGTGAGTTATAAATGGAATGACAAACTTAGTATACCATATGACCTCATCTAGGGTATAAAAACTAAGCCAACTTTGCAAAGAGAGGGCACAAATTACCGCTAACTAAATCCGGCAGAATAAGAAAAATATAATGCACTCAAAACTCCAATAGTTTTGGAGTACAGATAGCACTTTGAAAAGAAATATTATTCCATAAACTTCAGATTTCAACGGTATACTTTATTGATTAGAAAAATGTTAACTGAACTATTGTTTCTCTTCAATTGAATAGGGCCAAGAATGCTGTGATAATAACTGATTATTAAGTTAATATGCATATTATTTTATTCTATAGCGTATTCTGACTCCCGGGAGTATTTATCTAAATCAATATGTAACTCTATCATTTTGATGTACGTCAGTCTGAGACTATAGCTATCTTTATCAAAGTGCCAAAATATCGTTTTAATGTTCATCAGTCCAAAGTACGAACCTATCATTTTAATGTTAGATAGAGCTTTGCTAGTCAAAGTGCGAACCAATAATTTTAATATTTCATTAAGCCAAAGTAAAAAAACATTTTCATAATAACAAAAATGTTTGACAAAGACAGAGTTTGCTCTTATTATAGAAATAACCTATAATAACAGAGAATTTTATTGTAATGATGTTAACCAAAGAGGCGAACTTTGCGATAGAATTGTGGAGTATGTGAAAGATTATCGGAGATGCTCGCAATTTAGTGAAAGTATGACTAAAGGCTGACTCAAATAAACAAAGAAGATCGCAATAAGCTTTATTATGATATTAGCCACTGACTGCACAAATCGATTAACTCCATAAAAGAAAAGGTAGGAAAAATTGATACATTTTTATACATTTCTTGTGAAAAAACATATTTATTATTCAACGACCATAAAAACTGTTATCATGAGAGACTACATCACAACATATTTACGGCCACTGAATAAAAAAATATTTTTTTTTTTTTCACAAGAAATGTATAAAAATGTATCAACGTTTCCCGATTTACTTTTATGGAGTTAATTGATTTGTGCAGTGAGCGGCTCATATGTGATCATGCGTTTTTTCGGTAGAAGTGTTGCACTAAATAGTACGATAATTAATATTAAAGAAATTAGTATTTGAAATTTTTTTGTTGATTATAACTTGAAATTTGACTGTGAATTATTATCTTTTCAGGTAAGCTTCTTTGGATATTATTCTCTTTTACATTTTAAACCGTAAGTATCCATAAATGGTTATATTTGAGTTGAACAATATAAGTGCATTAGTCACAGTTTATTTATATCTTGAGCAGCGACTTTTCGCCCATAGTTCTAGCCGTTTTCATGAAAACTAAATCGAACTCCTTATTACTTAACAACCACTTAACGGATGAAGATTTATAAATTATTGAGCTTTATACTACTAATATTTAGACTAGTATTAAATGAAATATGCGTCATTAAATTCAAACCAATTAATCAACATGAGACAATCATTGGCAACATAAACTGTAAAAATGATTAAAAAAGAAGTTAATAATATTAATCAAGTAGTTTAAAGTTAAATAACCTCTGCATATTCCAAGTGATTGTTAATTATTAGACACGTAAATAAACTCTTATCTGATTTCAGATAAACACCGACAACTCCATAATATATTATATTCTAACTTAAAAATATTAAGTAGTGAATAAAAAGATGGGTTTAACGACCTTGTGAATGTTTATTTATTTTAGTTTTTTGCCTATATTTCGGTCCTTTGTTTGGGCCATCCTTAGGGCATACAATACTGCAATAAAGTATTTCGTCATCATGGGCGCTTATGGCTATTATTATATGGATATTGTGTACTTACATACAATTAATTTTTCCTTTACATATTTAAATTAATGTTCTTATCAAATATTGCACATAGAAACTAAGTAAAAAGCTAGAGAGCTAACACAGTCAATAAAAATAAAAATAATAGGTACATATATGAAAATAAATTAAATAAATAAATAAATTAACATTGAACAGATCGGTATGTACGTCGTCAGTATACCAAATACCTATCCTATTATGTAGTATGCGTTGACAGTTAATTCCGTGCCTTTTCTTTGTGTGTATTAATGAGGTGTTTATACTGGTGGTTTATATATGATGTGTCAATTTTATAATTAACTGCCTCCGGTTTGTGGAATTTTCCAGTATTTTTCCTTGTTAAGAATTGTAATATTATCAAAATTAAATTCATGTTGCTCTTCCATCGCATGTTGAAGGCATGCTGTCTTGTAGTATCTAGGTGCTTGATTATCGATGCATCGCGTAGCTGACTTGAAGTCGTTTTTGTGCTCCATCATCCTGGTTTTAATATCCCTACCTGTCCCACCTATGTATGTGCGCCCGCATTCACAATCCACCTTGGTTTTAAACCATGTCTAATGTTGCTGTTAATATTCCTCAATTTGTTTGTAATATTCTCTGTGAAGCTAGGGATGTATGTGAATCGTTTGTATATGATCGTTTCATTTTTTTCATTTTCAAGCATATCCTGTCCATTGTTTTCTGCCAATGTTTGCTTTCTGTATTTAACTTTATTTATTATACGTGTGATTATATGGCGAGGAATAATTATTGTCGTGAAGTATTTTACGGATAATCTCGTAATTTTTAGTGTGTATGTGATTATCACGTAATCTAATGATTCTGTTGGCTAGAGCATATCCTTTGTTCTGTTTCATTTTATTGGGATGCGCAGAGAGATAGTTTAGGATTCTTTCAGACGCCAATGGTTTTATGTACCAATCTATTTCTATGTTACTTGTGTTTCTTTTAAGTGTCAAGTCTAAAAAGTTTATCTTGCCATCTACTTCACGTTCCAATGTAAATTGCATATTTTCATGTGTGTCATTGAAAGCTTGTAACGTTACATCTATTAGCTCCCTTTTCAGAAGAATAATTAGATCATCTACATATTTCTTAATTAATTTGGGTCTTTCAGTGCGTATACTGCAAACATAGCCTAACGTACAGTAGCGTAGCGTAGATGAACGCAATTTGAACCAGACGATTGGTTCCAATTTTTACGCTCGTAGAAAGCGATTGTCGTGATTCATTGGTTGAAAAGTAAAAATGGATTGCGAAATTTTAATACGTGAATTGTGTGTTTGGTCTACGTATTATCATTACGCTCCGCTGCGGTACGTTGTCAGTCTATAAATTTTACGCTCAAGCTATCACTGCGCGAGGCCTAAGGCTATTAGGTACCTACTTAGTTTTCTTCGATATATGGAAATAATTAGATTATGTAATTTATAACCTGACTTACGGTCTACGGATGTGCATGTAATGCTATGAAATGATACCTATGTGTGAAAAAAACGACCTGAAGCCCAATAAACCATCGTATGTCGCGCGCCAGGAGATTATGAGAAGCTGGCTGTACACACGAGCTCTCCGCTACCAAAAGGCCGAGCTGTTGTAGCGCGAACTGGAGAGCGTCATGAGGACTTCTGCTAGGCATCGCATCTACATTGCCATATGAGCTGCCAAATGGTTCCGCGTCATTTGAAATTAGAAGCGTAGTGCTTTTGATATGGTGGAGGTGGAGGAGAAACGCCAGAGATCAGATCTTTGAAGCAATGAAATATACAAAGATCATTATAAGACATACGACATGTGGAATGAGTTCAACAGTTCAATTGTACAAAATTTTCTTCCGTATTCTAAAGCATAAACATTGAAGTTCTCGGTCTTTGCTTACGATCATTAAAAACCTAGCGTTTTTCTACAAAATATTAATTTTTCCCTGATTAAAAGGTATCGCTAAAAATGTATCTCTTAGTTAACGGTTGTGCATAATGCCTGGTATGGTAGTGCAACCGAATCAGCAGCGAAAGGTCGTAAAGAGATTAAAGTAAGAGAAACTTCTGAAAGCTCTACCCCCGCAACAACTACAGCTCGTGTTACCAGAGCTAATCCAGCCCAGATCACTGTCGATTCGATGGATGCCAATACTGAGAAACACTTAAGAGCTTGGAGCTGAAAATTTTGGGTAAAATTGATCAACTACTTAACGAACACGAGAAAAAATTCTCTTTAAAGCTTGATGATATACTGAGGACTTCCAATTCCCGCCTCACATCTCTGGAAACTTCTGTGAATAATCTGCATAATAAGCTCTCAGCACCCAAGAGTTGGCCCACGAATTGCGTACCTCTCAGCGTCTCAGCGACATGTGATCAGGGGAATTCCTGTGTGCGATGGTGAGGATGCATATGCATTATTCAGCGATATCTGTAAAACAGTCAAACATGACCTCTCGACCTATTCGACTGCTTTTCGTGTAAGCGCTAAAAGTCACTCAGATGGATACTCACAAGCAAATCGCAACGCCAGGGTACATAACATGCCTATCATCGTCAGATTTTCATGTTCCAATGAGAGACGTAGTTTCTTTCTTGCATCCGTAAACATGGGACTGTCAGACTAAAAAATATTGGAGGTCTTTCATCAGATAGCCCGATTCTACTTCATGAAAGCCTTACAGCCGAATCTAATCAGCTCCTGCGTGAGGCACTTAAAGCTCGTAATCTGAATCGGGTGCACTCAGTGTTTACAAGAAATGGAAGAGTTTACTTGAAGAAAGTGAAAGAGGGGCCTGCAGTGCAAATAAGAAGCACATTCCAGCTTACTGCCATGATTGAGTCTTAATGTTTATCCATTTAGGAGGCGAACTGAATCATACTGAACATGGAATAATATTGGAGGATGATTTCATTACGAATGGTTGTTACACTTTTACTTTTTATTCTAGTAATTTGCCTCTTATTCATAACTCTTTCTGTAGTTATTTGCTTCTTTTTCATAAAAATGTTACCCACATAACATTTTCTCTAAGTTTTTGCTTCTTTTTCTTTATCTTTTTTATAAAAATTTTAGTTTCTTTTTCTTATGAATGCTTCTACTATTGTTGGAAAAATTCTTGCATGCGTGGCTTGACTGTTGGGAAGCCGGGTTTGTTTGTTACATATCTTTCTTGCCATTTAGCTAAATTTACAGCCTCATCGTTTGCACTCGTTTCTTACTCGACTTCTGGCACCAATGGATAATAACCTGAATCACTTGGATATAGTAGGAGTAATGCTGAGGATCTTTTGTGGGCGAACTAGGGGTTTGATTAAATGCTAGAAGTATACGTCCTAAAATCGATGAAATGCGTGAAATGTTTTTAGCATCAGGGGTTCATGTGGTTTTTGTGAGTGAGACATGGCTTCATTCGGGGATACTGTCTTCTATGGTAGATCTCGTTGGTTTTAAATTATACCGAATTGATAGAGCTGATCGTGTAGGAGGTGGGGTCGCCATTTATGCTAGAGAGAACTTGAAAGTAAAAGTGATCTATCGATCTTCTGCTAATGTGATGGAGTCTTTGGCCCTAGAGGTGAACAATGGATATGAAAAGTGTCTTCTATGCGCTAATTACTGCCCATCTGGCTGTTTCAGTAGTGATAATTTTTCCGAATTCGCCGTTTTACACGTAACTACACTAAGGTAATATTAGGTGGTGACTTCAACGTGAACGTTCTTAGCTCTACCATTAGAACTGTGGAATTCACACAATTAATGCAAGCATTGTACTTAAACATTGTGAATTGTCTCCCTACCTATCACAACACCTCTAGTCCTACCTCCTTACTTGATCATGGCATACTATTTTTAATATATGATTTTGCTGTCAGTCCTGATACTGCTCAGAAGCTAATATATTTAAGAGATTTTAACAATTTTGACACCACAGCTTTACTCAATGAATGTGCATCGCTATCATGGGACAATTTATACCGGCTTGGTTTAGTGAATGACAAAGTTGAACTTTTTGACAAATATATTCCCTTAAGAACTAGAACTGTTTAACTGGGTGGTTGCCCTTGGTTCTCAGGTGAAATCAAAGTTTTAATAACTGAGCGTGAGTATCTGTATCGTAGATACTTACGTCTTAGAACACGGATAGCCACAATTGCTTTAGAGCGA
This sequence comes from Dioctria rufipes, assembly GCA_963924295.1. NCBI lineage: Eukaryota > Metazoa > Arthropoda > Insecta > Diptera > Asilidae > Dioctria > Dioctria rufipes. The sequence continues at coordinate 124,266,884 of OZ002741.1, read as the reverse complement.
CAATAAATAGGGTTAATTCCAAGATCCGTGCAGCTAACCGTAGGTATTACAGCTCGAAATTGGATTGTAATCTGTCCCCGAAGAAGCTCTGGGGTAATCTAAAGAATGCAGGCATTTTTGGTAATGAAAAACCTAGATGTGACCTTACTCCAGAGGAACTAAATGCTCATTTCACCTCTTCGCATTATGCAGTCGCGGCATCTGATGTGCTACCTGTAGACATTAGAAGATCGGCAGATCATAGTGAAGGACTCAGTTTTCGCTGCGTCTCTGCTGAAGAAGTCATACACGCTATTACCTCCATAAAATCAGATGCTATCGGCCCGAATAAAATAACTCTTAAATTTCTAAAACTTATTTTTCCGTGGATTGTCTCTCCCATTCTTAACATTTTCAACACTTGTCTCACTACTTCCGAGCTTCCCGCATCATGGAAAATTGCGAATGTGTTACCTATAGCTAAATCAAAGTCCCCCGAAAGCCCAAATGACTATAGACCAATAAGCATCCTATGTTTTCTGTCCAAGGCTCTCGAGAAGTTGCTGTACTCACAGGTCCTGGAATACTTAGACACCAACAATCTTTTAACCCGATGGCAGTCAGGTTTTCGCCCATCCCACAGCTGTGGGACTGCTCTTTTAAAAGTGACTACCGATATCCGTAAATGTCTGGACAAAAATTGGTTGACCGTGTTAATCCTATTGGACTTCTCCAAGGCTTTTGATAGCGTGCATCACACTAGGCTTCTGTCAAAACTTTGCACTAATTTCAATTTTCCTTCCTCGGCCGTACTTTTACTTTCCAACTTTCTTACTGAGAGATATCAAAAAGTGGGTGTCGTTGATCACTGGTCTAGTTTACTACCATTGTCTTCGGGGGTACCGCAGGGTTCAATACTTGGTCCCCTTCTTTTCAGCCTTTATATAAACAACCTCCCTGAAAACATTCAGTATAGTAATATACATCTCCACGCCGATGATGTTCAACTATACTTCAGTCGACCTATAGGTCTGATTGAAGATTTTGTCGATCGCATAAACTCTGATCTGCGTAGAGTTGGCAGGTGGGCAGAGGACAATCTGTTAGTTTTAAACCCCAATAAATCTAATGTAATGGCAATCTACAGACAGAGCTTGGACACAACCCACATCCCCGCTATTACTCTGTCAATTTGACGTATGTCAACGCAGTTAAGAGTCTTGGAGTTCTTCTTAACGCTTCTATGAGTTGCTGTGCCCAAGTTAATAGCACCGTTTCTTTACACGGGACTTCGACGATTGTGGTTATCTGCTGATGTACTGAACAAATCTATGCGTATGAAGCTTTGAAAAATTTTACTCCAACCTTATTTTACAGCTAAATGTTTAATATTCCCGCATTTATATTCTACATGCGCTCGTAAGTTAAATGTAGCTTTTAATGACTGCACGCGATTTATATTTGACATGAGACGTTATGACAACATCTCACCTGTTCGATATGCTTTGTCTGGCTGTTCCATAAATACGATGCTATCCGCAAACAAATTATATTTCTACACAAGTTAATTTACAGCAAAAAGCCATCATATCTCAATGACGAACTGACCTTCATGCATTCTACAAGAAACGTAAACATCTCCATTCCGCATCATAGATATTCCGTCTATGAAAACTCCTACTTTGTTCAAGTTGTACGTATTTGGAACTCAATTCCAGCGATGCGAGAGTTTTCAAGAGGTTTTTTTTCAGTATTTTCCACTTTATGGTTGATATTGTGGTTTTTCGGGTCTGGTTTCCAGCAGTCGTGCTACGTGTGTGAATGCAATTTAATTACTTTCTAAATAACTTCTTTTTTCTTCACTTTTCTTTAAATTTGCCTAATTATCTTAACTATAACTATAATTATAATTTATACTTTTAACTTACGTTTTTTTTTTTTTGCTTTTAATTGAATTTTAAATTATATGTATATAGCTATTGTTTATTTTCCGTTCTTGGTATGATATAGTTATTTCCTCTTTAGTATAGTACAGAAAAAGATTATATTATCTTGTTGTACAACCTTCTAAATAAATTAATTGAATTGAATTGAATTCAATTGAAATAAGTGAAAATTCCTTAAATTTAGGATGTTTTAAGTTTTAAAAGTGAAATATCTACCGCTGTTTAGTCGATACATCCAAAAGTTCTTTCTTTTTTTTTTTGATTTTTCAAAAGTTTTCCAACAGAATATAAAAATAAGATAATATTTGGAATATTCATTTTAATCAAAAGTTAAAATCAAGCTAAACAGCTAATAGAAAAGAGCAACATAATTCTCCGTTGTGCGAATATAGTTACTCTCGTGTGGCAACATTTTGAAGCTCGTGTGTTCGTTGGCCTAAAGAATCAGTCAACTTTGTTTACATTGCAAAATATGAAAACACCTTATGTTTGCAAACGAGCAAGAAGAAGCCATTTCCTACTCCATTTTTTATATCAAGGCTGAATGTGAATGGTAATATTTTCGCTCCCAGCTTATATTTCCCAAAATTCTTATGATATTGATGTGAAACATTTTTGAAATTGTTCAATTTAAATAAAAGCGGGCTTAATTTATTCAAAAAAGTTTTATTTCTTTTTATAAATATCAAAAACCTGGAAAAGCATGATGTTTAGGCTCCTTCTGCTAAGTTTTTTTCTTCGTGTGTACATCAATTTTTATACCCTAGATGGTAGGATAGGATTTTTTTTTTATATTATTATATTATTAAGCCAAGCTCAGGGGATACCCTATGATGCAAAGCATAGCATGGCAGGAAAGAGATAAGGAAAGGATTAGGGGATATGAGGAGAGTGGCGGAGGTGCCGATACATGTCGCCCCTAAACTTCCGCAGATGAATGCCAGAGGAAAACCAGATGATGGTAAACTGTTCCACATTCGCACTATTCGGGATAAAAAAGCATCACGGATTTTTACTGTACGGCCAAAAGTAATTTGAAAGGATGTGTGTGGTTTTCAACGCGAGTATTGCGTGCAGGAATCATTCGACAAGGGATTAGACTAGATATTTCATCAGAACATTGGCATCCAACATTTCGTGGTGCTCGAGTGAGTCGGTATGACAAGTTATTGCCATATCGCCAAAGAGCTTGAAGGCTCTCTTATGAACAATATCCAATGAAGCTAAGGCTGTGTGACTAGCGGTATACTAAGTTTGTTATTCCGTTTGTAACGCATAGAAATAATACTTCTAGACTGAAATGCATTGTAACACCCAAGCATACTGTGAAATGTTATTTTGATTGGGCATGTCTGTATGTCCGTCCGTTCTGTCCATAACTCGAGAATGCGTTTACTTAGAGAGCACAGGGACTTAAAACAAAAAGTAAATTTCAGTTCGAAAGTGGGACAAATCGGTTAACTCCTGCATGGGATTGCAATACAAAAATTTCGTTTTTATACCCTGTACTAAGTTTGTCATTTCGTTTGTAACGCACAGAAATAATGCTAGTAGAGAAAAATGAATTGTACACCCACGCATAAAATTAAAAGTTATTTTGATTTTTGCAAGTCCGTCTGTCCGTCCGTCCATGCGCATGATAACTCGAGAATGCGTGTACTTAGAGCGCTGAAATTTTCCACGCCGACTTTAAAAAAAAAAAAAAAATTAAGTTCGAAAATGAGACGAATCGGGCAACTTCTTCGTGGGGTTGCTATACAAAAATTTCGTTTTCCACTATATATTTGCACATTGCCTGAGAACGCGCTGACATAGAGAGCTGCAATTTGGTACATGGTGTTTTCATAGTAATAGCAAATAAAATTTAATAAATGGAATAAATCGGGCAACCCATTCTTGGTGTTGTCATATAATAATTTAGGTTTTTTACGGATACTGTGAAAACTATCAGTCCTAAACATTTATATTGTAGTAAAAACTTCTTCAGAATATGAAGTCGTATAAAATTGGTTATAATCATTTTTACTGTCCCACGAAACGTTCTAGAAATATATGCGAAAAACCACTTTACAATCAAACTTTCACAGAGGGGTGACCATACGAAATTATGTACATACGGGAATTCATCTACGGTATTATTAGAATTGGTCTTAGACCAATTCTGGTTTTCTTACGTGTTATTTTTATTATGTGTATTGAAGCTTGAAGGCCTTTATTCAAGAACCAAAAAATTGTGCAAATAGAATCAGTTAAATTGATATAAATAAATTCTATATTCATATGATCTACAATATTCTACAATGTTGGACATAGGTATAATACTTACTAATGTTCCTTAAACCCCGGGTCTTCAAGTACCCGGTTCTTATCCGGATACCCGGGCTTAACTGGTAAGAGTCGAGTAACCCAGGTACCCGATTCTTTGGAATCGGGTTTTTAGGAATCGATTCTTTGGAATTGGGTGTATAGAAATCGATTCCTTGGAATCGGGTATTTAAAATTTAATTTTGTCGAGCAACGCGCGATTCGGGTAGCACAATTAAATTGTTTTAGTATGGCTGAATTCACGAATTTAGTAATATACTAGAGTACCTACTAAAAAATTAAGAGCCGATTGTAACCGAATACCCGGATATTCGGAATCAATTCATTGAGTACCCGGATACCCGATTCCACTTGAACCTGAGTACACACCGGAACATTAGTACATACTCAGCGGGAAATGGATGCAACACTGCTTCGCATTTCTGCACAAAATCTTCGATGAATTTAACACGCGATATCCTTAGCAGGGTGTGATGCCTTTTTGCATGAGTAAATGGCGATGAAAACTCGAAGAATAATCATCGAAGAAATCGTCGAGAAATAATCACACATGAAAGCCTCGAAGAATAATCACACATAAAAACGTCGGAGAATAATCATTGTATAAAAAATATTGATGATCAATAATTAAGGAAAAGGTGAGTGAACAGTAGTGAAGAAATTTTCAGGGAAGAATAAGCAAGGAAATCCCTTATGAGCAATAGCCGAGAAAATTTTTAATGAATATATATAAGATTTTGTTTTATGTAATTTAGCTATTAACACGATTCAAGTTACATAGTAGCGCACCAACATAATGGAATGGTGTTTGGATAGAAGAAGTTTAATCGGTTACTGCAGTACCAGAAAAATATTTGGAAATCATAATAATAATAATTCTAAACTTACTCAAGAAAGTAATTTTTTAAGACTTTAATTTTCACTCATGCTCAAAACAACAGTATAACTTGAATTAAACTTGAAAATTGAAACTGCTACAACATTTGCGCAAATGACTCTGACTCTTCCGTAGCGGAACTTAAAGAAAAAAAACACTAAAAACTAAACAAACCGTTCAAAAAGAAATCCCACGACGAATTTTAATATTTGTTAGCCCCAGTCTAGGGCATTTTGATGTCAGCAAAACCTAAAAAAGAGCAAAAAACATTAATTTACAAAATATAACAAAGATTAATTTCTCATATCTTACGATTTCAGACTTTAACGTAAAACAAATTTACCTGAGTTACTGGAGGCCTCTTCCAGCGGTTCACAGCAATTCTCCGAGTGCATATAGTTGTCTGAAATTTACAAAAAAGAAAAAAATATATAAAAAATTTACATATAAACAAACGAATTAAAATCTTACCAAAGTAATTACAGCCACTGATATCTGACGTATGCAATACAACTAGATGATCGGTTTCAGTCTCGCTTCAAGGCTGTGATACAAACAGCCAAAGCTCAGAACGCGAAAGCGCTATACAATTTTTTTCCTAGTCCCCATTTACTCTGTACATTTCCTAGACTATAAATAAAGCAGTAGCTTGAACGTTTACGCATTAGAATGACACATAGCATGGCTGATATAGCGCATCATACGTGAAGGAAAACAAGACAGCGAAACGAAAAGTTTCAAAAAAATACTAAGGACATGTGTCAACAAGAAGTAATAGACGACATCAAATTGGACTGAGGGCTAAAGATGAGCCCCAAGGATCAAAAGAAGAAAATAACGAGAACTTAGAGGGAAACGACGACACAAATAGGAAAACGGCGCAAAACACACTTGACTTGACTTGATGTTTACGCATTGCGAATTGAGCAGTCTTTCTAGACGGATCAGGGGAATTGAGCCTGACTAAGTCTTGAAATTCTTGGGCGTTTTGAGCCTAAATTAAACTATTGTGTTAATACCAATAAGTTATTAAAAGACGGATCGGTAGCTTGTGACACTGAATAAGTCTTAACTAATTACCTACCAATTCTTATTTATCAGCTTTTGCCATACACCGGAAAGAATTGATTTCTAAGTCTATATTCCCACATAAGTCGTAGTGAGGCCTATTGTTAAGAATTAATAGAATTTTTATTTTTGCAGGTTAAACATACCAGTATCTTATTTTTATGTTTTGAATTTTTCGCTGGATGATTATTTTTGGTTGAACTTATTATTTGTATTATTTTTAATATTGGTTGACATTATATTTTTATTTTTGTTGAATTATTACGTATTATTTATTTATTTTTTGGTTGGACTCTTTCATTGCAGTCTTTATGTTCCAGGCCGTGACATCAAATTCTTTGAATGTATTAGAGTAGTACGATTTCGTACTTTCGCATGTAAGAAAAAAACAAAATCGCTTTGTGTCTTGGCCTGGAACATAAAGACGGCAATGAATCTTTCCTTTTATAAATATAAAAAGCATAGAAATTAAGAGTAGCACTTAAGAGTGAAATATTGTGATAAATAAAAACGTGACTTTTGAATTGTCATTAATCTACTTGGCACCTCCCCTTTTCGCTTAGAACTGTATAGCCCTAAACAGACTCATCAGTGCAATTCTAAGTTGGAAAGGGAAAAAGGAAAAACACATGGACGGAAATGCTAATTAACCTTAAAATTTTGACCTGTAGCGACGTTTATGCAGATGACTCATCAATAAAATTCCAATTGGAAAAAAATATAGGCGGCACCCTGGTTCTAACACGATTTTGAAGTTCAAAGTCTGGTTTCTCTTCTTTTCTTCAGGACATGTACACATATTTTTCATTGGTAATTATTTCCTCGTTGAACTGCATACCTACTTTGATGTACGATCATTTTCCCGCTGTAATGGTTCTTTTGCATAGCGCGTGGACCTTCGTTGTTGGGCTTTTGTTTTGTTATTGGAATTTGGGAGAAGGGAGAAACAATTTTCGGTTCGTTATTCACTTAAAGTTTTTCTTCAGACTTTTAAAGCTCTATAATTGGTGTTCTGCAATTGTCCACAAGAATTGGATTGAATAATTTGTGTCGCTAAATATTGTTATGAGTGTAAATACTTAAGTATTCATATTTTTCTTACGAGCAAATTTTAATCTCCCTACAAGTACTATTGAAATGCATTGCTTTTATACCCTAGATGAAATCTATAGGGTGTACTAAGTTTGTCATTCCACGCATAATATTACAAGTTATTTTGATTTTCGCATGTCCGCCCGTCTATCTGTCTGTCCGTCTGTGCGCACGATAACTCGAGAAGCGTATACTTAGAGAGCTGAAATTTTGTACACGGACTTTAAAAAAAAAAGTAAAATAAAGTTCGAAAATGAAACAAATCGGGCAACTCGTTTGCGTGTGTCAAAGCTTTTGTTTTTTTTTATTTAGTCGCATGTTAAGGTTCTCCTTAGAAGAGCACGATATATAGATAGCAAAGCATTGCACGATAGCCATGCTCCATAGTGTGGGGTGCCTGCACCAAAAACTGGCTAATTAGATTGCACCTGGTGTTATCTAGGCTGGTGAATGTGCTGCTGACCGAAGTTAATTGCTCTCTCTTCGGTAAGCCGTTTAGCTTGTGCTGAAGTATATGGTCGTTACCTGCCTGCTCACTCAAATATAGGCCATTTAAGTCCGTTCGCAAGTCGGCCATACTCCTCGACCATAACATTGACTTCTTTAGTGATTATTATGCCAATACGATCGTTATGAGCACACGGACTGTGTGCAACGTAATTTTACACGATTTTCACATCACCAATTAAAATATACATTGTAGTCCTTTTTTATGATGTAAGGTGTTTGCTTGTGGACCAAGTATTAACCGTCAGGGGTGCTTATTTGTTATACTGTCATTCTTCCCGAAAAATTTTCGTCGTCACTGATTTGCCTGAAATTTAGCTGTCAGCTTATTGACTTATATAAGTTGTACAATTTAACTGTTTTGCCAGAACTCTGGTTGTTGCGGGAGTTACAGCTGTTCGAAAATCGCAAAAAGACCAATTTTTGACTTTTCGATCCAACTTCAAAAAATTCATATCTCCGGTTATACTAAATCGATTTTTTTGATCTGCGGCGGTTTGAGGAAAATACCCTTGGTGCATTTCTTAATTAAAAAAATAAAGGCTATCCTTTATCCTTTAAAAATGTGGCAATTTTCGAATTTTTTCTAGCCTGGAATATTCTAAACGTAAAAGGAACGAACACAAGAAGTTCGAGTGTATATGTATATTTTATAATTCATTATTATATAAATTAAAGTACGCTATGAACATGGGTTTCCGCCCTAATATCATGATGATTCATGTCCAGGCTTACGTATGTACCTAGCAAATAACTAACTAACTAAAACGGCTCTTCAATTAAAAGCATTGTGTTGAGAAAAGTGGAAGGTCACCCGTCCCATAATATAAACAGCCGTTTGCAAATGGTCGCTACGTCGAATTCTAAAAAAATCGCTGGATAAATCAACTATCAAACGCAGAACTATGGAGACGCTTAGGCCAGGACAGGAACGATGAGGAAATAAAAAGAAGACATTAAAATTGTATTTGCTATATTCTACGACGTACCGACAACATTACCAAACAATTATTCGATTGAGACCCCAATGAAGGTCTCATATCGAGAAACCAAGAGTCACATGGAACATGCCGAAAAGATTTAAAATTCAATCGCACCTAATACTTTTCATCGTATAATCTATGTCCGTTGCACGGTACAAAAACGCAACAGACTCACAGTTTTTCTGACTCGTCCCTAAAGTATGAATATTAGCCCTTGAATTATTGATGCCAATATCCTTTGTGTATTAAACTATATTTACGTTTTGCTGTAAATCAATTCCTTTTCCTCATAGAAAAATACAAAATAAATGCGAGGTCAAACACCTCCGTAATTTTTGACACACAAATAGGTATGACAAGAGCTTCAAAATAAAATATATGACAACAAGGAAAAAACTACAATTGGTCTAAACGTTTGACTGTTAAAGCGGTTTTTCGCATATATTTGTAGAACGATTCGTCGGACAATAAAAAACTAAAAAACAAAACTGCCAACTCGCATACTCATTCCAGGTTTATAGGACACTATTTCGACTCGACTACGCCAGCCAAGGTGGTCGAGTCGGAGAGTTGAGTCAACCCAATTTCAACTTGAGCCGCGTATACATGGAGTGGAAACCGAGTTGAATCATGGTTCAACCCTGCATGTGAACATGGTAAGATTTCGTGTGGAATGGGTGGTTTCACTTTTTTTTGTTACATAAACATGAAAAGCTTGTTTCAAGCATGCATTCATGACCTCAGGTCACGGGCCATAAGCCGACTGCTGAAGCCAGGTAAGTTACATTCACGACCACTGGCTACAAATGTATGTGTTTTCATGTAATTAATATTTTTTTCCTCCATTTTATTTTTTTGCAGAATTATTACAACCCAGTATGAAATGGTTCTCACAGGTAAACAACTTTCTGACTGATAAATGAAATTCTGATTTATTACAAACCTATTGAATAACCTACCATTTTTATACTTCAATGTTGGTAGTACTGGGGCAACCAGCCACAAAATTTGAGATTTGATCAAACTTGGCCACGGACACAGCGTGGTTTGTGGCCTGTGGCCGCGAATGTAACTTTCACAATACATTTACATTGGTTCAGTGGCCTGTGGCTTGTGGCCGTGAATGTATTTTGGGCCTCAGAAGTAAAAATTGTTCATTAAATTCGACATTAATTAACTAATTTATGGTATTTTAAATGAAATTTGACTTTGTGGTACAAATTACCTTTTGCTTCCAGCGAAGGATAATGCCCACCCGTAAAAAACTCGTCTCAGTTCCTTTATTAAAGCTTGATAGAAAGCTCTTGATGAAGAATATGCCCACTCTTTCACAACCCGATTTGCTATTTTCGAAAATTGTGGTGCATTTTCTTACATTTTTGTTTTCCTGGATTCCATGGTACAGATATTAACAAGTATGGCAAATTCGCGAGTGACTTGTAGTATTGACACGCCATTTGGCCATACGTGTTAAACTTTGTATCATGCCTGGATTCCATCCGTGACGCCATGAGAAAGCTTTTAAGCGTGTGTTACCATCCTCTCAAAATGTATTCTTATGATGTTTATTTACTAGCACTTTGGTAGTGTGTAAAATGAGTTGCATATAAGCTCTGGATATGTGTAGTCCGGTACTATCTCTACAAGTAGCACATCTACTAGCCCACCACCCACTACACCTCCGCATAGTTATTTCTAATCGGTTTAAAGTAAAGAGAGTACGCTATTGTGTGTGACGACGGAAATTTAATAATGGATAATATTTTTGTCTGAGAGGTCAAATTCGTTTCGATGGCACGTCACTCGAGCCTAATTCGAATAACAGGTAGCGAGGTTATACATATTCTGAATCTGATGGTTATATTGATTTATTGACTTCAGTCTTTTCTCTTTCAATTGTCTTTTAAAAGTCGCTATCCAACTGTTTAACTGTTTCAATCAGGCGCGGAGAATGTTCATTATGAATGAATGCTTATTCCTTTTGTCAATTTTGCGCGGTTTGTCCCTCTTTATGTTCCTTTCTTTTATCTGGATAAATTATATTAATGCAATCTAATTTTAGAGAAATATTTTGTCAGCTTTTTGGCCTCTATGTTTTTATGCGGTTACTTTTTCCGCCTTCAAATGAATTTATTGCGTTTTCGGAGTGAGAATCTTTCAAAGGGGATCCAATTTAGTTGATATAGTACAGGGGACCAAAGTGTATGTTTAGTTAATAAGAGAAAAGTTTATATAATATGATGCCTGCTCTGTGATACGTAGTGTAGCTGATTTAATAATTTTTATCCGAGTGGATGTTTTATAACCCTTATATATTTTGATGAATTTGTAATTTTTATTACAGGACGCTATTTTGATTTTTGCAATCCATCTATTTTCTTGAATTGTTAGCGGCTTATACAACGCTTTCAAATATTTAAGACGTAAATAAACCAGTTTTTGGTCTATTTCAATGATATCTTGTTTCTGAGACTAAACCGCTGTTGGTCTAAAAATGTTCTGGATTTTATTTTTGTAGAATATCCTGTAGCAGGTTGTCTTAGTTTTTGCGATCGTTTTTTGTTATTTACAGACACCTCATTATGCCTGGGAAAAGCCTGATTTGTTGATTGCCAAAGTTTAACTTATTGTTTTTATGGAAAGTAGTGTTACTTTTTTTGGCATGGACGGCTCTTCCAGTATAACTTATAAGACTTCACTATTTTGACCATTATAAATTATATATCCTGCTTCAATCTCATTGATGATGAGGGGATAACATCCATATCGACTCGTAAGAACTCTTCCAAAATGTGCTCCTTCTTTCGCTCTTTATCACTACTTCAATGGTCACTATTCTCGCAAGTAGGTATGGAATGTGTTATCCGTTGTAGATTAATCAAATACTCACTTTATTATTTTGAACTGTGCCAATTTACAACTGTATACCATCCTCTGTCTTTACTCGCACATACAATCGACACGTCCACCAATCAATTTATCTCACCATTTCCTTCCAACCTTGCTGTATTAACATCTTGAGGCTGTAGTGGGTAGACGTGGCCGAGTTGGAAAACGTATTCCTGGATAGCGTTTCCTTGGTAATGGTGTAAACGTGAAGCTATCATTTGCCTTGGGTTTGTTCGGTAATCTTTTGATATTTGGCGAGGCTGGTTTTGACTCGAATGGTCTGAATAGTTCTCTTACCGGTAGGACTTCGTGTGGTGGACGCCGTATGACTACGGACTGTAGCCTGCGTTTTTTCGAGGGGGTCGGAGGCAATGGGCTTATTGGCCTGATTTTTTTAGGTAGTACCAACAGCTCTGGAGGAGTAGGTGATACGTCCACATCTACGGAATCTAACGATTCTGAGTTGAAGATTTCTAATAATTCCTCCATGGTAAATAAAATAAAAATTAAAAGAACTGAAAGAATAAAATGATAAAAACGAAAAAAACTGAAACTAAACCGCACTTGATGTTCACTTGGCAACTTTTATATTTGAAGTGATATCTGTTGGAGGAACAGGGCAGATCTTTGCGATAGGGCGAGTCAGAATATTTTTCGGTATTTTAATGGTAACTGCTCGCACTAAATCATTATGTCCAGTATGAATTTCAATGATTCGTCCTAATGGCCATTTTCCTATGGGGATTTGGTCTTCTGTTATTAAAACAAGAGTTCCAATTTTTATACCCTGGATGAAATCTAAAGGGTATACTAAGTTTATCATTCCGTTTGTAACACCTCGAAATAATGATCGTAGAGCAAAATGGATTTTACACCCACGCATAATATTAAAAGTTATTTTGATTTTTGCATGTCCGTCTGTCCGTCCGTCCGTCCGTCCGTGCACACGATAACTCGAGAAAGCGTGTACTTAGAGAGCTGAAATTTTGTACCCGGACTTAAAAAAAAGTAAAATTAAGTTCGAAAATGAGACAAATCGGGCAACTCCTTCGTGGGGTTGCCATACAAAAATTTCGTTTTCCAATATACATATATTTGAACATTGCCGGAGAATGAGTCCGCGTAGAGAGCTGAATTTTAAAACTTCTGTGGATACAGAGTCGTCCCAGTCGCATTTGGACAGCCAGAGTTTCTGAATTAAACCAGCCTAGTGAATCGCACAGAGACGATACTTCAGACAGCATTATTCGTTTAGTGTATGTGGTTTTTGGTTGGGGAGTATTGACTTTGAAGGAGAAGAAATTTGTTGTTAGATAGCAGCGAATGCCGAGAGTTTTTATTGATTCAGAAAATTCCAGATTAGTTTTTCACTCTCGATGCTCTAGTGGAATATTTTTTAGTAAATCATGATGGTTGGCTGTCCATTTCCTTAGGTTGAATGTTCCTGAGCCTAAAGCTTTAATAAGTTCGTGTTGTAGTTGTTGTGTTTCGCTTAAGCTGTGTGCTCCCGAAACCAAGTCCTCCACGTAGCAATCTCTCATGATGCTCTTTGCTGCGAGTGAATAGCTACTTGCTTCATCCTTTGCTAACTGCTGCAAAGTTTTAATGGCGAGATATGGTGCTGGTGCCGTGCCAAAGGCGTAGTCTTTATTTCTTCATTTGGTGTGTTTCTCCAGATTATTCTCTGGTAATGTTGGTGTTTAGGTGTCATCTGAATCATTCTGTACATTTTTTCAATATCTGCAGTAAATGCAAATTTGTACAGTCGCCATCTCAATAATGTGGTCCAAAGTGTTGGTTGGATTTTAGGTCCAATCAGTAATTGTTCATTCAATGATCTACCATTTGAGGTGTGCTGATGCATTGAATACAATTCGAAGCTTAGTGGTAGTGCTTTCTTTGAGCACTGCGTGATGCAGTAGAACGGAGTGTTTTCACATGATTTATTTTCTAGTAATAGTTGCGTCGGTCGGATAAGCTTCATGTGTTCGAGATGAGCGTATTCATCGATACAAGTTTTGTCTTTTCTCTAGCTGCAAGAATTGTTTGACGGCCATATTTCTAGACTGTCCGAGCTGTGGTGTGTTACAGTCTTTGAAAGGTAGATTTACCTCATATTTCCCAGAGGGTAATCGTTTTGTTGATTCATTATAGAGATCCTCGCATAATTGATCTTCTGGTGATAATTTGGGCCTAGTGGAGCTTTCCTCTAGTTCCCAAAATCTTGTTAACTGATTGTCTCAATCAGTATTTATAATGGTGTGGGTGGATAGCATGGTCGTCGTCATGCTTTTTGTTTCTGGTACTGCTCCTATTAAGATACTGCCCAGTTTTTGTATTTTGATCAGTAGGTGTATTGCAAGGTCCTCTTTTTATGCCATTTATAAGAATGGCGGCGTAGATATCTGCTCCGAGAAGAATGTCTATTTCTGCTGGAATAGCGAATTTGGGATCTGCTAGAGGGAGATTGTCGATGTGTTTCCATTTTAAAACTTCAATAGTTTGGGCTGGCAATAGTTCGGGGATCTTTTTTATTACAAGCATGTTGCTTGTTATATTAGTGGGTGTCGTGCCAAGTCCAATTAATTCGTGGGTGGTAGGAGATCCTTTAAGTTGTAGTCGTTTAAAGGTTTTCTCGTTCATGATGGACACTTGAGACCCAGAGTCTATTAGTGCTCGGAATGCCATTGTGATTCCGGATGGTGCAGTGATGTTTATCAGAGCCGTAGAAAGAAGAACTCTTTCCATATTTGACGTTAGGAGATTTTGAACTTGTTGTTCATCATTTCTACAGGCGGGTGTAATTTGCTTGGCTTCCATGTTGGAATTTTGGCCGAACTGATTTGGCGTTTTCGTCGCCGAATAGTTTTGCTTCTAGTTGAGCAGAGTGTTATGATTTTTGTTACAATGATAACACTTTTTGTTGCTTGTGCAACTTGTAGTTATATGGTTGCGTGAAAAGCAATTTTCGCATAAGTGCTTATTTGTGACAACTACGTGCCTATGTCGGGTGGTCAAATTTCGAAATGTTGGGCAATGAAATATTAAATGGCTACTTTTGCAATGGCTGCAAGAGGTCTTTTTTGTAGGTGGGTATATTGGCGTTGCATTGTTAGTTTTGTTCAAGAGTCCATATGTAGGTTTGGGTGAGAATAGCTTTCTCTGTGTAATGACGTATTTTTATTTCCTATCATTTCTAGAATCTCGCTTCCGGACTCTAAGAATTTTGTTAATGTTTTTAATTCAGGCAATTCTGTGCTACTGTGGAGGCTCTGCTCCCATAATTGGTGCGTGTCTGGGTGCAATTTTTGTATAGTCAAGTATATAATTATTGGATCTCAATTTTCAGTGTCTATTTCTATGGTTGGGAGAGACAATAATTTTTTTAATTGCACATTGAGTAGGATTCTCTGTTTGAGTAGCGTTCTTTTAAGAGCTGCCAGGCAGGTTGATAGTTTGCGTCGTATACTTCATAACGCCTGAGCAGCTTTTCAGTGTGTCTTCAAAAAGTACAATTTATCGACGTCTCTTAAATTATTGTTATTGTTATTGTGAATTACTGAGTTAAACAAGTCATGAAACGAGATCCATGTAGAATATTCTCCATTGAAGGTTGGTAGCTTGATTCTAGGGAGTCTTTCATTGTTACATGAGCTTGTGCTTGCATGTGTTGTCTGTGGAGGATTGCTGGCAGACGGCGTTGGTGTTAGTCTGTCTATGTCCTCTTCCATGCCAGCAGCCTTTTCATTGTAGTACTCCTGAACCTCGCTAAATATTTCCTTCGTGAAATAATCTAGCTGGAGATCTTCTTTTGTCGCTCTTTTTTGAATTGCCCTATGCCGCGCTTGGAATTCTTTCCAATATTCGGTAAACGTTTGTAAACGTTTCTCTGTTGATTTTACTGTCTTCTTTTTGCCCTCTCTCGAATGTCTTTTATATAGGTCTATGATTAATTCTTTGACCTCGAGTTGAGATTCAAACAATTCTGACATAGAGTCGATGGTCTCGTCGCCATCGTCAGATATTATGGATTCGCCATTTTTGGCCATTTTTTATAGAGTAACTTGTGATAATAGGTAATTTATATTTGACGGCGCGTGTATGTGTGTGTATGAGTGAGTGTGCATTTGGGTGTGTGTGTATGTGTGGTGTGTGGGTATATGTGTCGCAGGCCTGGGTGCCTGGTTATATAGGGTGGTATTACAGTATCGGCGTAAACGCTTTTAGCATTTCATGAAATGACTAAAAATTTCAGACACATAATGTAAAAAGGGGCTAAGTCAAAACCGTTTCATTATTTGCCTACTTTCCATGAAGTGTCTAGACTTTTCGTGAAATGCTGAGTTACGTCAAATGTCTACGACATATTACACATCCGAATAAATTCTGTCAGACCATGGCTTGAAGATGAAATCCAAGTCCTTGGTATTTATCTTAATCCATCGGGAAGCGGTTCGCATGCAGTTGCGCATAACTGTTGCGAAAAATCACCAGATAAATGCTTTTTCCGGGGAAACGGTTTTCTCTTGACCGTAGTGCCTGATAATGTTATCCATATAGAGTATATACATTAGGGTGCCTCAGAAAACAAAAGCGCTTAAATGTCTAAATGCTCATTCAGAATTTTTAGCTAATGTAATTTTAAGCTTCTATGCAAAATTTCAGTGGAATTCACGAATGATTAGAGGTCGCTCAAATCGAAAATACATACTGATTTTTGGCTAACTGGACTTCCGGGAAAACGATTTTAACCTTTTCTGTCATAACTTTTTGATTTGACAATATTTTTTCTTAATTCTTTTTTTTTTTAATTTAAGGGAACTTATTGCAGTGAAAGTCGTTTCAGAGTTTTAGAAAATTAATTAGATTCTTCTATATTTTATAAATTTTTCAAAACGAAAATTCGGACCCATAACTCCATTTTTTTGATTTCGTGTCAATTTTTTTATAAAGAATAGTGGTGCGCTAGTATACTTTTTCTACTATAACTTAATCTACAATCGATTATCTTTCTAGCGACTATAACTTAAGGAGATCATTTAGTGTATGAACTGTTCTCAAAATGCGATTTTCGTAGGTGAAGGATTTTTACAAATTACAATGAATATGTTCCGGTTCATAAAAGTATAGACTTTGTCACTGTAACAAAATGATTTACATAAAAAAAAACAAGAGAAAAAGCTGCAATTGATCTAAGACCAATAAAATTATACCATTAAAATTGAATAAAGTGAAAACCAAAAAATGCGAACATCAAAAAGGGGTCGCCCAGTTTCCTTTTTGTTTTGTTTTTTTTTAGCTTAATTATTTACAACAACAATTAAAATCTAAAATTTAGTAAAAAAATTAAGCTAATGACTCACATAAGCTAGGCTTGTGTATGAGCACACTAGCCTTGAGCTTCTAGTTCATTTACAAAATTTAAAGAAAATTTTAAAAGTTCATAAATACAGAAAGCATGCTTGTATAGATATAGTGTCTATGTTTACATAAAGTAAGTATTTACCTGAAAGACATTTGAATGATCTTAGTTAATTTTTTATAGTAAGTTACATTCAAATTTTCTTTGACCTCAGCTGTCTGTGTTAAGGCTTTTGAACATCGCTTAATTGCCAAAGATAATGTTGTTTACCTACGTGTGGAGTAATTTGTGTGATGTACTGGCAAATTTGATAGATTCAAAAAAATAGACTTTAGTAGTGTTAGAGCAGTAGATCTGTCGAATAGTCATTTACTATTTTTGTGAAAACCCTATGTACAAAATTTCATCTCTCTAGGTAGACGCATTTGCAGACAGTGTCCAAATATATAGTGAACAAATATTGTTTTATATGGCAACACCAAGAAACGGTTGCCCGATGTATTCCATTTTTGAACTTGTATTTGCAATTTTTATGAAAACGCCGTGTACAAAATCTGAGCTTCCACGTCGACGTGTTCTCAGGCAGTGTGAAAATATATAGTGAAAACGCAAACTTTTGTATGGCAACATTACACCATTTAGTACATTTTTGAAATTTAATTTACTATTGCTATGAAAACAGTATGTATACCAATTTTCAGTCTCTACGTCAACGAGTTCGCGGGCAGTACCCAAATATATAGTGACCAAGTAAAAAAGCTAGAATTGGTCTAAGACCAATTCTTATGAGACCCTAGAGACGAATACCCGTATGTAATTTCGTATGGTCACCATCAGTGCAAGTTTAGTATCTGAAGTAGTTTTTCGTAATTTTCGCATATATTTCTAGAACGGCTCTTCGCACAGTAAAAATGATTATTACCAATTTCATAGGATTCTGAAGAGTTTTTCTACAATAAAATTATCTAGGACTGATCATTTTCACAGTAGGGTTGGGTGTGGTGAAAAGTGCCGGGGGCAAAATGTGCCACCTTTAATATCTTGTATTATAAAACTGCAATAAAACAAGAACCTACATGCATAAATAGTGTGCTTGGCGTGGGGTGATATTCGCCACATTGCCAGTCGCTGCCAAGCATTAGGTAAGAGCGCAAGCTGTTACATTATTTGCCTCCATTTCATGAAGTGCCTAGATTTCGTGCTGAGTTACATCAAGTGTCTACGACATATACGCAAATAGAAGAAGCTCTAACAGAGATGATGATTTCTAGTTAAGAATGAACCATCCATTTTTACCCAATAGGTTACTTCGTACTACAAGCGTACCAATGTATCCTTAGATATAAATCGCAAAGATACCAAGACACAGAAAGTTTCAATAAGACTGGGCAATACTGAAAATGAATTTCGGGTATGTAATTCTGTTATGGTTATTTACATAGAAAAATAATAATATGTAATATAATAATATTCTGCCATTTATAAGTATCTAATTGACTTGTAATGAGTGTCATAAACATTCAAACAGTCATTTCAGAAATGTGAATCCATCAATTAATCATTAATGAAGCAATAAAATATTAATTAATTATACACTCACTCCTCTCCTTTACAAAATAGACCTTGATCAAACAGCTTGAAACACTAAGTGGTGTGTAATTAAAGGGTAGTTGTTTGAAGTAGTAACTAAAGGAAATTCAGAGAAGTCATTTATGAGAATCTTAATTAATAATCCAACAAGTAAAAGATCACGCTAAGTACTTACAATAACATCAAGGAGTAATAAACAGCTATGAAAAGTTTCGGTTTTGAAGACTAAATGGAATGATAGAAAGTATTTGTCTTTCTATGAACGTTCGATCTCCGTTCATGTCCCCAAAAAATAAAATGTATGGATTTTCATTTTCTGCATGATGATACGTAGTTACGTAGATATATTCCAGAGTCCGAAAACCCGAAATATAAATATATGCAGTAATAAGGCCGCTATACACATTCATGCAAATCGTACGACTTCGCATGCACATGCCAAGTTGTAGGCAAAATCGGATCTTAGCTTTTGCCTTCTTAAATAAGCTCTACACTAATATCAGACTGAGAATACGCACATCAGAAAATCCTTCATCGTTCATTCATATGACCATTCAATTGCGAGGCAATCTGCTAACTCTCTGTTTACTTGAATATAGTAATTTGTACAATGAGCTCATTTCGCTCTTCGCACATACATAAATGCAGTTCTTTTTTGTCTGTGCTTTTATATCATTCTCATACAATTTTGACGAGAATTGTTTTTACGGGAAAAATCGATAGTTTATGTATTAAGGTCAAAACTTCAATTTTGTCCGATATAGCATTAAATATTAATAACTTGGAGCACAGTAAAACTGTAAATGATTTCCTGTCAGTCACCATGGCGGGCGTGTTCGTAGAAAAGCATATCCAGTGATAAAATATGTAAACAGTTGAAATATTATTATTCCAAGGAGTCAATCAAACATTTGTAGAAAGGAAACTATTTTAAGAGTTAAGTGCTTGCGGCGACTGAGTAATATGAAAAAATAAAAAAAAAATCATATGAAGTTTTTCGTAGTAATTATTTCACAGGTTTTTTCTACAACAGTTTTATTGAGCGCCCATCACTCTACCATCTCATGATCTATAATATATAATCCTCAAAAATTTGAAGCTTGTTTATTTAAGGGGGACCAACAGGGTGACGGTTCAAAATATATTATTTTTCTTCACTTTTTCATTGTATAATATGTCTAGATTGTGCTCATAAAATATTAAGTCTAAATTCAAAGAATGACAAAAGTTATGGTAAACCTGTGCATGCGTCCACAGCCGTCCTTAAATTTATGATTTTTTTTTATCCCTATCAAGGAAATGTTAATTTATGTTTATTTACTGGGAAATAAAGTGTGTAGTTTTATAACTATATAATTTATAACTATATAATTGATAACATTATTTTCCTTTATCTAGACCTGGAATCGACGAATAAAGGTGAAATCAAACAATAATTTTTTTGTCAGCAAAAGAAAATAAATTTAAACTTTAAACGCGATTTGCTAAAAACCCCATTTTTCGTATCGGTTTTCGGTATAACTCTGTCAATTAGTTAATTACTTAAAATTGTCGACAATAAAGAGAAAAACTGTTAGAATTTTTGAGGAAAAATTTAAAAACTTTTTTTTCAATATTCAATATTTATAAAATCTGTTCTTTTCTTTTTTTTTACTTTAAAAGCCCTGAGAGCGAGAGTAGCAATGCAGAACTATTCAGTTGTTGCGAACTAAAGCAGTGTGACTTGAACCTACTCACAATAGTGAGTTTGGTTGTAAATAGTTGGCAGTTCTTGGTTGTGATTTAGAATCAATTTCAAATTTTTTGCTCTTGTCATCAAATTTGGTGTTGCTGTGACTTTTAGTTAGAATTTCGTAGCAACAAGTTATGTTCCATTTTAAACTGAATTGATTTTGTTGAATGGATTTAATGAGAAAATTCAAAAGATATAAAAAGAGCGCAAGTTATTACAGAAACTTGCGACGAGCGCGTTTAGACTATAAGCGAGTCAAGATAATATTCCTAAATGCAATTCAAGTGTCTTTTTTTTATTAACCAGCTCAAATATTTCTGAGAGACGAAACCCTGCTCGACGGTCTCATACTTATTTTGTATATATTCTGTATTATGGATTTCTAAATGAAATAAGAAAATAATAAATGGTAAAAACGTGGCTACAACCATATACAGTATACTCAGACTAATATGACTATATTTTGTCAAATGATTCCTCTCATCCAGACTAGTAAAAAATTCATTGCAAGAGGTGGGGGGGGGGCAAAATGTCACCCTACCGAGTTACAGGGTGATTATAGTAAAATATTCTCCTTTTTCATCCTATATATTGAAAAGTACAGGGGGTATACGGTCTCTTTTAAGACTACATTGTATATAGAACCATAAGGTCTTTCCTATGAATATTAAACAAATCCCCGTAGCCCTCCCCCCCCACTCCAGACTTTGAGGCTTCAAATTCAAAATTTCGATTTTTAAACTTTGTTTTATTTTTTTGTTACTTTTTTTTTTAAATACCCCACTAATATACATTTTTGTTACAAATTTTCGAAAGCCCATCTACTAATGTATTATCTGTGACTGTTAAGGAGTTATTAGCTCTTAACCTATTCAGGTCATACCGAAATCAGACGATATTTTTTTAAAATGACGTGTTTTCAGTTACTAGGGGAACAAATTATCTGTGACCTGAATATGTTAAAAGCTAATAGTTCCTTACCCGTCACAGATAAGTTTAATAGGTTAAGTTAAAGAGTATGTTAGTGGGGGTATTTTTAAAAAATAACTGAAAAAAAAAACGAAATTTAACATTTTTAACATTCTGAGGAATGCATACAATGCCGTCTTAAAATAGACCTCTTACCCTAAATTTTCAATATATAGGGTAACATGTCGCCGAAGGCCCCCCATTTAAATCCTTTCAGGTAGATTCATCTAAAAATGGGAATTACGTTTTATAATTTTTATTAATAATTTCAGGCAAATAGCCAGTTTTGTTATATGATAAAATGAGCCCATTTTTTAACTTAGAAAAGTATAGCACAATAATGTAATAGATTCCAGTGAATGTAGAATATTATAGTTTGCTGCCTTGAATGTAGACCTAGGAATACAATACGTGATTTGATTATAGAATGTATATTTTCGAAACTTGATCAAACGAAATGTGCGGAACTAGACACCTAGACAAACGAAAAATGGGGGGGGGGGGGGGTCCACATCGACCGTTTATTAGTTACAAAAACAAAAAACTAGGTTTCCACAGAACACCCTGTATTTTAAAAACTGCAGGGCGTATGGTCACAGTTAAAAGCTCATTGTATGCAGAACTTCCTGCTCAACTAGCCTCATACCCCTCTCCCATCAAGAATTATGGTTGCCTAAACTAAAAATTTCGGATTTTTCACTTTTATTTTAATTTGACTTCTATTTTTGCAAAAGCTTGTTTTTATAAAAATTGTAAACTGTAGACTCTAATCTTTAATTTGACCTATTACACCCTATCTGTTAACTGTAGCAGTTAAACAGTTAATAACTCATAACCTATTCAGGGCACACCGGAATTAGACGATATTTTTTTAAATGACGTGCTAAGGGAACAAATTATCGTTGAGAATAGGTTTGAAAATAAGTTTGAGAATAGGTTAAGAGCTAATAACTCTTAAAGGGCTACACTTAGCACATAGGGCAAATTAAAGAGAAGAGTCTACAGTTTATAATTTTTATAAAAAAAGTTATGTTAATAACCTTTTTGCAAAAATAATAGAGGGTAAAGTAATAAAAAAGGTAAGAAAATCTGAAATTTTTACTTTAGACCCCAATAACTCCTGAGAGGAGAATGGTACGGGGCTGGTTGAACAGTCGTTGGAGAGACCATGAAGCTCTGCATACAACTATGACCGTACGTCCTGTAGTTTTTAAGATACAGGGTGTTATGTGAAAATCCCCGCCGTATAATTTTTTTTTGTCTAGGTGTCTAGTATCCGCATATTTCATTTGATCAAGTTTCGAAAATACACATTGTATATAAGAAAAACAAAAAAACTATTACGGGATTAGTGGTGTATTGCAAACAATTAGTTCTGATTTAAAACTGCATAATTGCGTGCTACAAGTTCGTAGGCACATAGGTAGTTATGAGTAGAAAATTAATTGATGGGACACAACTAAGTGCATAGTTACCAGCCACAAACGAATAGTTGTGATACACAACGATAGTTGTCAGCCACATGAATACTGGCCATATTTATTAGAGAAAATGGGCGATTGTCCATTTTGACAAAAAATGGGTTGCTGAAAATTTCATTTAGTCACTAATTCGAGTATACTCATTTTATATAATTTTTTTTCCAAGCATTCTCTACATATTAGAAGTGATTTTAATGCACTATATCAGCCTTACGTATTTTTAATTTCTGAAATACAGATTTTATCTCAGGTACCTAACACACTTTCACATAAAAAATGATTTTGTCTGTAAAATATGCCTCTCGCCAAAACAAAACTAATAAATAATACCCAATTATTTTTTTTTATATTTTATTATGAAGAGCAAGAATGCTTCTCTTGTCATTTCGTTATGATCACCTTTCATATTAAAATTTTTATACATCTTTTCTTTTGTTCATGCGCTCATTATATATGCTTTTGTAAGTATATATGTATGTTTCATCCTCCCATAGTCGCATAGTATAGTTGTGAAATAGAAAAAAAATTGGAAAGAGGTGAAAAAATTCGAAAGAATTAAAACTGTGTAAGCCCGCAGTGGATTAAAAAAGAATGAAAGAAAATCAAGCATTTCGAATAGCAGAAATTTTGTACTCATGAGTACGGACAGAATAAATTAGAATTCTGAGTACCTATGAATTATATGAGGCAAACTCTCCATGAACGAAAAACAAGATAACTATGATTTTGGAGAGTGTGCCTCATTTAGTTCATACTCAGATTTTATTCTGAGTTTATATGAGATAGATTAGTTTGATCTTTTCAAGCGTCTACGGCAGGCTTAAATTCATACGAATTCGAATTAATCTGATTCAACTTTCCCATTTTTTTTTCTCAATTTTTTTTTGAATTCTTTCTATTTTCGTTTGTTTTTTCGAGTCACTCAATTTCGCTATTTGGGTGGGACCTGTTGATGAGTGAAACCAAGATTTGGAACTTGCTGCCCTAAATCAGTAAGTTGTGAAATGAAATAACGAAATAAAGCAAAAAACAAGGATTGTTTTGCTGTTTTACCAGAGAATCCCAAAAAGTAGCGATCTTGAAAAAATATAATAGTAATTATAAATAAATTCTGTAATTGTTTCATGACGACCATAATTTGTTCTGTGATGTACTCGTAATTCATAAAGCAAATTTCTCGAGCACATACATATGTATGTATATAGGTCACTCCTTGGGAAGTAATTAAATGGCAAGAGCTGCTGGCACTTGTATACTGACTTTAAGGTCGACATATCTAAAAGTACATTTCGTATGATACTGTGGTGTAATATTAGCTGGAAAATTAGTTTTGAATAAAGCAAATTTAGAGAAGGATCTCTGTAGAGACTCAATTCGGTACATACTACACTAACAAAAAATAGAAGACCTTTAAGGTACTCAAGTCGAACCCTGTTTTAAGAAACCTAGGCTTCGATTTGCTATTGAGACGATTGTTTCAATTTGTGTGGTAAAAGAACTTTTTTTATCATATGTAATCTCAAATCATTCGCCTTATTAACTCCCGAAGGGTATCATTATTTATTTTATAATTAAATATAGGTGTATTTAATAAAATCTTATTATTAACACAACGAATTTAAAAATTATCAATATTCCCAGAATTTTATGATCACGCTGGTCTTACATCATAAATTAAAATGAATCTAAGCACGTAAAGGCAAGTCGAAAAAAATGCTCTTCGTTTGCAAAATCGCGTAAAACAAAAATCACCTAATTGATACTTTATTAACCTAATTATCATCTTCCATTTTCCATTCCTCTAAAATCTATCCAGTATGTACTCTGGGATAAATTAAAAATCTTGGCTAAGCAGCTAGACAAAGAACCGGCGCGATTAAAATAACACAACCCTGTAAGTGCGAAATGATAGCCAACCATTCAAACTTTTCAAGAAATACTCAACCTCTCTGAAATGAAAAAGTAAAAAAACTCCCAAAAATTTTCCCAGTTTTTTCTAACTTTACGTCGTTTGCCGCTACAATGCATTTTAAATAAGAGTTTTTTCAAGAACTGGAAACCTTAAATATTATATTTCATTTGGCGCTTCTACACATGTATCGATCGACCTACATGTTACTTGTTTTTGGCATAAGTCTGATCATTATAAAACAGAAATTTTCAAGAATCATACATACCACAGAGATTTATCGAACAAATATTTTTTTTTTTATTGAGCAATAAGTTTATGACAACCCAAGAAATAGTGTTCAGCTAACTATGATCATACATCATAGTACGTATTACCTGTCATTTTAAAATTTTAGGGGAGGTTGAGACCAGAGTTTATCGCAGGCCTGCCATAAAAAGGATGTATACATACTACAATTGCAAGAGTATAACATAATCGTTTGTTATAAGTAAGATAACATCACGAACCTGAAATTATAACAAACTCTTGTGAGAAGTTCATGTTTTACAGCTGATGTGGCGGAAACTGAACCATATCAAAGATCGAAAGAAGAAAAGAGAAGACATCGAATCGAACTGAGTGCCAAAGATAAGCCCCAACGTCTTCATAAGACAAATCCATAGGGTGAGGAAAGTCATCAATTAAATCCGAAGAAGGAAGACAGCAAAGAGTTTGGAAGACGCAAACGCACTTGACTTGACCTGCAATTATATTTAGTTCAGCTCGAACAGCCAAAGGATCAAGATCTCGGACAAACTCTAAGCCAGTGATTCGCATATTGGCCGACGGCATTCTGACATTTCATGTGCGAATGTTATTAGGAAATGTGTGAGGTAAATATATAAATCAAGCCAATTGCATTTTCGAATAAACCAATGTGAAAGTGGACAATAGTAATAAAAATACGGACAACATGAGTTCTAACGAACGAACTCTCAACAGCAGCCGAAATTCGACATTAGCAAGCTAAAGTGATAATCTTTCCTCCGGTGGAGATGTCGTAGGACCGTATAGAGATGAGCGCCGACAAGAATGAGTACCAACCAGTGGGAAACAAAGAAGAGCGCGGAAAGATCCACACAAAAATTTTGAAACAGCCAAAAAACCAGAGCAGGAGATTCGAGAAATAGTCGTTGTAGACTGAAAATAGGTATGTTACTCGCGCCAGGATAAAACCAGCAGAGCAAGAGAAGAAAAATCGAGTAGACAACCACCGATCATCACTCATGAACTAAACCACAAAGAGTTCAACAAGACCCTTAAAAACTTGTCCAGTACGCTAAAATTCTTTATTAAAATGGGCAGCGAACACAAGGGCAACATAAAGTCGATCACCGAAGAAGACCGGGAAGTCAATTTTAATCACCTAAATAAGATTCAGGTAGAACTCAAAGAAGGGTGAAAAATTACAATGGAGCTGAAATGATGCAACATACCTTCGATGAAGAAGAAGTTCATGCTGCCCTTGAGGAGGTTAAACTGCAAGACATGAAGATAAGCAGTGTCGCCAAACTTCAACTGCCCGGAGCACAAAAAGTCGAAAAATAAATGGAGGCGTTCTTGTAGATCCGCAATATAACATGAGCGAAAATATCCAGGTGGACCGCCCTTTAGATTAGATCGTTTATTGGGAGAAACATATGACCGAAAGAGTGGCCCAATCCAAGCGATGCTAACGCTTCGGACATGTCGCTAGCAACTACACTCAGAGTTATCGATGCGTAAAGTGAGAAAAATCACATGGACCAGGAGAATCAGGGTACTGAGTCATCTTTGCTTTCACAACCACTCAAGCATCCCATCCTCCCCACAACGTAATACAATCATTTACATACTGCTTTCACATATGGTACGCAATTCCCCCCACTTATATGGAAGGCCTTAGCAAACTACGCTAAATATTTTCGCAATGAAGTTGTGTACAAGGCAGCCAACATAACTTCGATCAAGGAAGGAGTATCTGCTCGATCTAGTAAACAGTCATTTTGACAAAATCTCCATTCACCCAAACCTACTCATTAACAGTTTTCCGGATCTTCTATTACTGACAAATTTTAAGTACTTATCACCCTTGTTTTTTACAAAGCCTGAAACTAGGGACATCTACCTGTGAGACTACCAATCGAATCAACTAGCCTTGAGATAATCCAGCTCTCGAGCTGTTTAAAGAGATCGTCGATTTTACTCATCAGACGAGTTTCCATTTGCTGAATTAACTTTAGGGAAACGGTCTGCTCAGCATCCAGCGGGGGAGTGACACTATCTTACACAATAGATGCACTGCGGGTGGTAACATTGGTATTGGTTAGGTTATTGGACTCGGCCAAAATCCTCGAGAATACTTCTCGAGGGTTTTGACTCGGCCGTTGAATTGGAACGGAGTTTGTCTTGCTTTTCCTGCTTATTATTTGAAGAGTCTTTGCCAACCATTGTAAGAGATAGCTTCCTCACTGAGCTCACCAACATGATCAACACATCGTTTGATTACGATACTGTAGCGTGCAGCAATAATAACTCGCTATTTCACCAACACAAACAGAGCAGAACTCAGTCAAGCGCTCTAACAAATTTTATTAAAAATAATTTTCCGAATCACAGAATATTGAAACTGAGAATTGGCTTATTTCTATATAAATAAAACTGTGTATATCCAAAACACTCGCGGAAAAATAGATTTTGAGTATTTACCAACTGGAAATGATTAAAATAAGACTTAAAGCGGCAGCCGATATAGAAAACGTTTAGTCACTAGCGCACATACTGATTGATTGACATAACAGTCGAGCCCTGAAAAAAGGGGAGACATCTTGCACGAGTAGATTTTCCAACAGGAAAATAAATATATATATTTCTCTTAGTAGTTTAAGGCTTAGCAAGTAAGAGAATTTATACTGAGACCGAGTAAAACTAATTGAATTTTTGACACCAACTTGTTATCATTTCTGATCTGGTAGCTCATTCTCATTTTATGACTAGACATGTCACAGGTCAGAAAGAGATAGAAGATGGTAAACGTCAAAAGTTTAATTCGCTCTGAAAATGCTCTACACGAGTAATTAGTAAAAGCTATAGCCAAATTATGCTAAACCAGCTAAAAAACGAACTGAAAGCTACTTCCAGACAAGGATAAAACAGTCAACACCATTTGGATAGATTTTTCAAAAATAATGTCAGCATCCACCAACCTGATGCCGATGACGCAACAGCATATATCGAAGATTCACTTTACGAATCTACCAATGAAAAATATATCGATTTCATAACAGAGCTCAGAGATGATCTGAAATCCTTCACGAATGCTGACGAAACTAATTCCGGCAAGGAAATTTCTGCCATCGAAACACCCAAATCGGACATTAAATTGCCCACTATTATTATACCAAAATTCTATGGCACATACAGAGCGTGGAGATTATTTTGCGATCTCTTTAAATCGGTGATACACAGAGATCCGTACTTATCAAAAGTACAAAACTTTCATTATTTAAAGACCTGTTTAACAGACTTATATCGCAAAAATAAAGGTAATCCGTGGCTTAAGCAATATTTGGACCAAAAATACTTCCAATACCTCGCAAATATCCAGAAACTGTTCAACGACAGTGGGAATTCAACCTTTGCTTTCAATAGCGTCTTAGGGCGTGTGCTACATATGTAAAAGGTGTACAACCTTGCACAACTGGTATAATAGAAGTCAGGTCTGCAGTACTTAGGGGGCCCTATTGAACAGCAAATTGATTTTCAAACACGAATTGAAATCATCAAGGGAAATTTAAACATAAGAACCAATTCTACCCTCGAATCTTCCTGATTAAGGAGGGGCAGTGTGCTATCATCATAGAGCATTTCGACATAATAATTGAAAGGGAGAATAGGAAGTGGATGACTGACTGTGTATCTACCGAGGCTTATAATGACAGAGGCGGCAAAAGACTATCATTTGAGATTTGATCTTGTGCGTAAAGGAGAATTCTCAGATTTTGACCATGGCGATATCGTTTTTATAAGACAAATATGAACTATGTATTTACTAAAGTATTTATCCATAGTAACAAGATTTCATTTGTACCGAAAAA
Organism: Dioctria rufipes; assembly: GCA_963924295.1. Taxonomy (NCBI): domain Eukaryota; kingdom Metazoa; phylum Arthropoda; class Insecta; order Diptera; family Asilidae; genus Dioctria; species Dioctria rufipes. The sequence continues at coordinate 124,238,057 of OZ002741.1, read as the reverse complement.
CCAAATATGTAGCGATGTAATCGATAGAGAAAAATCATTAGCAAACGTCATGGCTTTCAACTTATAGTGATAGGAGGAAGGTATATCCATCACCCAAGTCCAAGTTTGTAACAGCTCTATCAAAAGTAAATACACAGGCCTCCAGGGAGCTCCTTCGAGGGACCGAATATCTTGTAAGTAAATTTGCTATTTGCAACTCTATTATAGTATATGTATACATTTTTTTTGCACATTTATTTTGAAACCTTGATTTCACTCACACATTTGGTATATTAAGTTGAAGCCTTGATTTTACTCACATACACTCTATTTCAAACCTATAAACGAATTTAAAATTTTCAATCTTCTCCAGAACAAATACAATTTGTGATAAATCGTTTTCGGTAAATGGGGTGACACTCAATACTAATCTAACGCACTAGATAAGTTTTCTCTAATTAGTATTTGAGCTGTGTAGATGAAATTTCCAGGAATTGGTAAAAATTATAAATTATATTCTTCTTAAGAAAACTGACAATTTCAAATTCGTTTATAGTTTTCAAATAGGTTGTATTTTGGTATATTCGTCTGAAATTTTGAGAACGACGCTATGTGTTGTTTTGTTACCCTTGCGAGAAACATGATTGATTGAAACAGAGGTTTGGGAACCCGATAGATTCCCCGAACGTAGGCCAAATCAAGGCCCATTGTTTACAAAGAGAGACACATAACTTATTGCTTAATATTATCTTGAAATGTTATCCGTGTTTATACAGGGTGGGCCAAAAGTCACCATGGGGTTTAAAAATTTAATAACTTTTTCGTTTATATATTTTTTTTATTTTTTTTTTTAGATTATAAAATATACAAAATGGAAATTTTTTTACGCTAAGTATGGAAAATAATGCCACTTAAATGACCGCCGTTATTAGCTTCGCAATGATGGGCTCTTTTTAGAGCATTTTCCATAACATCTTTCAACATTTGTGGCAACAATGTTGGCCTTGAGTTCAAGGATTGTCTCGGGCTTGTTCACATATACTCGCTCCTTCAAATAACCCCAAAGAAAATAGTCGGGTGCTGACAAATCTGGCGAACGCGCTGGCCAATTAATTTCCGAATTTCTTGAAATTATTCGCTGTCCAAAAATTTGCCTTAAAAGTGCCATTGTGTCTCGGGCAGTGTGGGCAGTGGCTCCATCCTGCTGAAACCACATCTCAGGTCTGTTTTCAAGAGCAGGACGTAAAAAATTTTCTATCATAAACCGATACCGCTCTCCATTTACGGTTACAGCACTTCCATCTTCATTTTCGAAGAAGTAAGGCCCAATGATATTTTCAGATGTAATGCCACACCATACTGTACACCTAATGGGGTGCAATTGGCGTTGATGAATGGCTCTTGGATTTTCAGAACCCCAGAACCTACAGTTCTGCTTATTAACAAAGCCATTCAGATGAAAATGAGCTTCATCACTCATAATCAGATTTTCAATAAAGTTGATTTCATTTCTGGCCAACTGTTGAAATTTAACTGCAAAATTTAGACGTTGCCGATGATCTGCGGGTTTCAATTCTTGCACCAATTGCACCTTATATGGGAATAACAGTAAATCTTTTTTTAAAATGCGCCGTAGTGACGTACGAGACATCCCTAGCTGAGCAGAACGCCTTCTAGTAGATGTTTCTGGTGTTTCGTTAACACTTTGCTCTACACGTTTAATATTTTCCGCAGTGTGAATTATACGCGGTCTACCGGTTCGAGGCAAATCACTTACGGTGCCATGTTGGTGGTGACGATCAACTAAGCAACGAATCATGGCTTCAGAGGGCGAAATTCTGACGTTAAATTGGCGACGATATGCTCTTTGCGTTAAAATAATTGATCGCTGATTTAAGTAATAAAATTCTATTATTCTGGTTCTTTGTTCAGTTGTGAATCTCTCCATTAGATGTTATTTATATAATCTAAAAAAATAAAAATAAAAAAGATATATAAACGAAAAAGTTATTAAATTTTTAAACCCCATGGTGACTTTTGGCCCACCCTGTATTAGGGTTAGTTTTCTAAGACAACAAACAAAACTGAAAGAAAACTTTTAGGGTTAGATGTAAAACGTGGGAGCTAAATTGCTTTGCAGTCTTAAGGTATAATAATAATACGAAATTTTGAACTATATCTTTTGAGTTTGACATAAGAAAAGGAAACATGTTTGTATTTGTATTTGGTTTTACAACGTGATGTTCTTTAAATTGAGTGCTTTAATTAAGTAAAATATGTGTCTCGGCCACACCTTACAGACAAAAGAAAAATAAACTCGTAGTTAATTATTTGATAGATCGCTAGCCGGTAATAAGTATTTGTTTTAATTGAGCAGTAGCATTGATTTTATACATATAGATATGCCACCAAATCTGTTACCTCTTCTCGACAGATGGCCTTACATGTGCCAAATTAGAAAACAGAGGCGAAATTTTTACCGAATGACTGAAATCATGTTTACAGATGGCGCTATCTATTAGAAAAAATTGCAAAATATGAGGATATTATGTTATCTTCGATAACAAAGGTTTTTTCTTCTTCTTCTTGTCTAGGAATGTGGAAAAAATGTAATAAAGGAATTCAAAGAAATTTCAGATTTTTTCGCAATAAATTTTATTTTTATAATGAGATATATAGAGAAGTATTTCGTAAGAGATTTTTTGTTGAATTTTGTATTCCTTCTTTTCTACAAGAAATTATTATTTAAATTAATGCATATGTAATTTAATACATATTTCATTTGACACATTATTTCAGTAACTTATATATATTATAGGTACTTTAGGTAAATAAATTTGGAATGGTTTATTCTATCGCGTCAATTTTGCAATGCCTCCTTTCAGCCAACGCGTCAACAGCTTCGTTTCGCAGCAGCCAGTTGTAGATAATTAAAAATTCTTACATATAGTACGAGAGCTAGCAGCGTCACCATCACAATAGGCATGCGGCCCATCTGTTTGGTGAGAGGGGTTGCGTTTCCCTGTGTTCATTCCGTTCCACAGGTAAACAAAGCAGTTTTCAAAATGATTTTAGTTCGATTTTTTTTTTGTATATTTTATTAGTTTTAATAAACATATAAACATTGAATAATATAATTTCATTATTCCCAGACAGTTTTTTTGCTGCTGGTATGTGCCAGACGCTTTTTTTCGATAAAATAAATAAAAAAAATGATTTTATTATGGCTGAAATTTTTATACGACCTGGTTTAGTTATCGAAAGAACAACATGAAATTAATTTGTCAGGCAGAAATCCGGTTGATTGTCAATAGCCAAATCGATTAGAGTGTGACAGGGAATAAATGTGTAAGAGCAAGGCCAACAAGACATTGGTTTTTAACGAAACAAAAACGTCTAGAACTGTGCCAGCAATGAGAAAACTGTCTGGAAATAGTAAATTTATATTGTTCGATGTTTATGAAAATAGATGAGAAAAAAATCGAACTGAAATCATTTTAAAAACTACTTTTTTCACCTGTGTAACGGAAGGCATACGTAAACGCAATCCCTCTCATCAGGCAGCGTAATTGAAGGGTATTGGCTGTAGGAATTCCATTTCGGATCCTTTCCTGGCTAGTTGGACCCCTATCCCGTTGTCTGTAATATTGCAGTGTGAAGGCACCCATATTTGTGCAAATAAATTGGAGTGCGTTAATTTAATTAACTCCAGCATGCAGTCCCAAATGAGTTTGGAGTTGAATCTATTTGATTGAAGAGTCAGTAATGCAGCTCTGCAGTCAGAAAAGATATTATAGATATTTTTGTTCCTGTGAAATTTTTCCTAATTTATAGCTCAATTACATATATGTCGACCCGAGCTCTTGAACCATATGCTCCTGCCCGTCTCCCTCATTTGTTTTGGAGCCATCCGTAAATCAAAAGAATGTTCTATCTAGGCTCAGGCGCTGCGAGCACCCGAATCAATTCAACTTTATTAGATCGTTCTCGGCAACCAATAAGAATTCTGAAGAAAAGTTTCCAGTAATTTATAAAAAACGAAGTAAAAAAGCTAGAATTGTTCTAAGACCAATTCTTATGATACCCTAGATGAATCCTCGTTTGTAATTTCGTATATTCACCCATCTGCGCAAGTTTGAGTTTTGAAGTGGTTTTTGAATATATGTATCTCTAGAACGGTTCGTCGAACAGCAAAGATGATTATACCCAATTTTATAGGATCTCATATTCTGAAGAACTTTCCAGTACATTAAAACCGTATAGGACTGATCGTTTCCACAGGATAGGTAAAAATCCTAAATTTTTATATGGCAACACCAAGAAGGAATTGCTCGATTTGGTCCGCAACTCACCCCACACTTTCCGCCATTAGCTGGCGCGAACTAGCGTGCCGCCCTGCACTCAACGCTGATCACATAGTTAGCTATCAGCTTGGGCTGATAGTTTGGACTTTACGTCCAAAGCCACTCACTCATCTGTTACCATAGCATATGCTGATAAAAATGACCGGCCCTAAGTTTCTCCAGCTCTGAATGGATTTTTCCTCATTTCTCTTAACCTGGAGCTCTGACTACAAAATACTTCACATTTTTTTTTAACCATTCCAGAACAAAACTGGGAAGCTGATAGACTGACATACATAAAACGAAAGGATGTATCAATGTTCAAAGTCAGTTATATGTGGAACAATTTTTTGATCAACTTACCTCAAGGAATCGCGTGGTATACCGGAAGGTATCTTGATCTGAATCACCCTGTATGTATATTAAGCCAAGCTCAGGGGATACCTTATGATGCAAAGCACATCTTGGCACGAAGGGAAAAGGTAAACGAATTAGGGAACATGAGGAGAGTGGCGGAGGTGCTGATGTATGTCACTCTTAAACCTTCGCAGATTGTATGCCGGAGGAAAGACAGAGGATGGTAGACTGTGCAACATTCGCACAATTTAGGATAAAAAAGCATCACGGAATTTTACTGTACGGCCGAAAGTAATTTGAAGGATAAAAGGATGTGCGCGCTTTGCAGCGCGGGTATTGCTTGCAGGAATCATTCGAGAAGGGATCAGACTAGATACTTCATCAGAACATTGACCATGCATGTAGCGATAAAGGATCGAAAGGCATCCAACACTGCGACGGTGCTCGAGTGAGTCGGTTTCAAAAGTTATTGCCAAGTCGCCAATTCACTTGAAGGCTCTCCTTTGGACAATATCGAATGAAGCTAATGCTGTGCGACCAGCCCCGTCCCAGATATGGCAATTGTATTCATTCTAGGTCTGATGTATGACCTTTTAAGAAATTCAAGACATTGCGATGTTTCTTTTCCAACAGAGAAGATATGATTTGTCCAGCTTAACTTACTAGAAATATTAATGTCAAAAATGCTTAGTGACGGTGAATCAGAAATTAATTAATTAATTAAATTGAAAGTAAGGGAAAGCAGATCATTGATGAAAATTAGAAAGAGAGACGGAGAAATAACGGAGCCCTGGGCACTGGCATTTATAGGATGAGGTTCTGATGAAACGCCATTTAGTACAACTCGTATTAGGCGGCCAGATAAAAAACTTTCAACTTTCAACTTTCCATAATAGAAGAGGAAGGGAGGGGCTAAGTGCTTTAAGTTTTACTAAAAGGGCTGGATGCCACACTCTATAAAAAGCCTTCCAAATATCTAGGCAACCATTTTGGATTCACCAAAGTTGTGAGGACTACGGTCAGCAAGTCTCCAGATGAGCGGAAACCGTATTGGCGATCGTTGATGAGTTTACTGGTTTCTAGATACCGGTTCACGATAGTCGTGAAGCTCCTCGCAGAAATCTACAAAGGCCTGTCCTTTTGATTTTCTAAAAGCCTCTTGTAGTTATTCTGAGTCTCTCGGCCTTATAAAAAGCCTTCTGGAGGCCTTACGGAACTTACTAGGCCTGCCGTTCTACCACGGTATAGGCTTCCTTCCTATGTCCGTGCTAATGGGACAGAAAGCTTCGAAGGCCTCAGTCACTGCGGACTGCAGCTTTCCTACTGCCTTGCCCAGGGCGGTAATATTCCTGATTCTTCCAGCCGGAGAGGCGAGTGTGGAAACTAGTTCCCTATGGTATCTTCCCCCTCAGATTCCTGTATGGTTCTACCTCAATGTGGTCAGCACCAATACAGACTTCAATGTAGCGGTTATCAGAGAGAGACTCCTTTCAATGACTTCTTGTCTTCTACTGGTAGCAAAGGTTGGTTCGTTGTCCTGATTCAACAGAACCAAGTCCGCTGAAGATATGAACTCCAGCAGTTGCTCACCCCGATTGCTCGTGGGAGGGGGAGGGGGAGGGGGAGCAACGGAGTCATACGGGAAATATGCTGAGACAGGAATTCCTTATTTACTCCATCCTTCTTGAAGTAGCGCTTGATCCATGTAGTGTCCCTGTTTCACAGATGACGTAGCAAGTTCACCATAAATCTTTTATCGCAACGATACAAGCCTCAGGAGTAGAGCACACGGTGTCATACAGAATTTTACTTTTTGTTGTTGGAGTTGTCTACGCAAGTTAGCAAGGCAACGTCCTAGCAAAGCAGATGTCGCCCATCCACCACGCAGTTATTGGTGTATGCTGTTCCACCTTGGCTTGAGATTGGAGCAGCTTTCAGCCCACTAATCAGTGTCAAGCCTACCGAATAGTGGTGACCACCTCGAACTAGGTGGAAGTAGCTGAACCCAAGGCTAACTCCTTCACTTTACCCACCTCTGGGCTGACAGAATAGCAGGATTCGTTACTCACAGGGAAGATAACTCTGTCTAATGTAAGCCAAAAGCGAGGCAATCCATTTTATATTTTACGGACTTCAAGAATGATGTTGTTAAAAAACTTATGTGAGCTTTATCCAAGTTCTATGTTTAAAACAAGATTTATCTTTTGATGTACAAATAGCATAGAACAAGACAGGTGGTTTATTTTATTTATTTAAGTTTTTATTTAATACTCTTTTAACGTAGTAATAGCTATCTATAAGTTAAAAAGAATAGAGTACCTGCATCTCTCATGTAAAACTAAGCAATAACAAAATGTATTAAACGTAGTTTTTTTATTGAAATTGTGTATATAACGTATTTTCGTCATTTTGGTTGATTACGACAATTATGCTTTCCAGCGTCGATATATTAGGACACTGCCTGAGAACGCGTCGACGTAGAGAGCTGAAATTTTGTACGCACCATTTTCATAATAATAGTAAATACAATCTGAAAAATGAACTACATCTGGCAAGCCGTTCTTGGTGTTGTAACACAAAACTTTGGGTTTTCACTTTATTTAACTTTTATTTTCATCTAGAACATAATATTATTGGTCTTAGGCAATTATAATTTTTCTCTTGTTTTTTTTTTAGTTTTATTTTAATATTAGCCTAATATTTTTCGATTGGCCTTAGGAAAAATTGGCTTGTTTTGTTACTACAGGTATTGATTGAGCATCCTAGAATTCTCGCGCTTTTCTGCCGTAGTAGCAATTTGCTAAATGCGGTCAAAAGAAAGCTTTCTATAGAATGGAAGTTAACGTTTCTGATGATATTCCTTAACGTATACATCCGTGTTGATTGTGCCTGTTGTCACAAAGGGTGATTATTTTAGGTCACACGCACATATTGCTGAGTATTTAACGGGAAATCTGATGCACCCACGATTCTTAAACTTAATATCTACGTCATCTCTCCCTTTTGCCACATAAAATTCCTGTTCTAGAAACTGGGTTCATTTTCACGTAAGTTCAATCTTCCATAATGCAGAAGTCGAATTTCCTTAGGAAATTTTCATATAAAGTCCGACTTATGGATTTTGCAACTTAGTTCTTTTCTGGTATTCTTTCCGGACTTTTCTGAACATTGAAACTTTGTAGGTCTTCTCTTCTTTTAATTCGATGGACCGTAGCAGCCTATTTAGCCATATCCGACATGTTGGGATTGCGTTTTAAGTTGCCTACCACTTCTTTGGTCAATTTTTGGTCTACTGAACTTTCCTGAACCGGACTTTCTCTGGACGCTACAAGATTCCTGAAATTTACTTAGAACATTTTCGATGCTCGGCTTCGGGATTTTCAACTTTTTACCTAAGTCTCTTTGAGATATATTTAGAATTTCCATATGTAAGGAAAGAATTAATTTGTGGCGTACTTTTGATTGACTCCATTTTTACCCACTTAATGGCTTGCAAATATAATAAGTACACACCCTTTTTCTCTGAATCAATCCTTATACACAGTGTTGTACATATTATACAATCGATTTCTATTTTTTATTCTGTTCAGATTGACTGTTGAAAATGCGTTTTCTCAGATTGATTGCTGTATACTTGTATATATAGGAAATACTTGTTTATTTTTTTTTTTTTATTTTAAAACTAACTGCCAACAAATTTCGAAACCATCCGTTAAATCATGATAGGTGTCACATAACTTGTCAATTAAGTTATCCACTTTGCATAAGTTCACTTTGTAAATCCAAATTACTTATTTTACAACCTTTACGTCATAATTGGGTCATTGTGGTGCTCTAAATTCATAGAGTATAAACCCCAGACAGGCATCACACTTTAAGTTTCAAGAAAAATTTATAAGTTACATTGGCATTTATTTTTATTTTTTATTTAAAATTATTGTTTATACCCTAGACACATCTAATGAATCATTAGTACTAACTATTCATTAAAATGCCATGTGTCACATAGTATACGTCATTTTGACTCGAAAATCAGATCATAATGAAGTTTTTTTTCCCTCATAATAGCTATAATGAGGAAAATGTGCTAAAACTGCATCTGCCGTTTTGAAAAATAAGAAGAAGAAATGCAAAGCACAAAATATTTTCAATATACTTTTCAATATATGTTTTTTTCATTTGTAAATTGTTAAATTAAAAAAAAAAAAAAGTTTATCGCGTTGATTCGATCCATTTCGCTTCTTTAATGTCATAAGTATATCAAAACCAGTTTCACAGTACATTAAAGAAATGCCTGTGTGTCTAATGAATCATTATATTCTAATGAGTCGTTAGTTACTTCTTGATCAGGAGCGCTGTGTGTCTAAGAAATTAGTTTTGCATTTGAATAAGAAAAGGCTTCTTAATGGTGTTGTCTGAAGGAAGCCTGGTCGAGTTAATTATGTTATGGGAATAGAAACGAATGACTTGATGCACATAATTGGGAAAATTCTCAGTTCAGAATGTAAAAATTGAAATGAAATGAAATTGGTTATAACCATGTTTACTTTTACATTTTCGGGAACTTCCACTTATTATTTGCAGTTATCCCGACAATTGACAACTTTGCACATACTCATTTATTACTTTCAAGCGTTACCTATTTTATGTCGTGTACATTTCATAGTTCCTCTGAATTATATTATAGATTTTTTTATACCTTTTACATACATATGTACTAGAAAAAAATAGACCACATCTTGAATTGAGCTGTTGCGAATTAGTTGGCTCATACTGAAATATTCCGAGAACTACAATTAGACAATTTTGTAATGGAAATGTGTCTATTTCTCCATCAACTTTATCAGGCGCATATATATTCTTTCCATATTAGCAAAAATCTTTGCCATGTCCAGAGAAATTTTCAAGCTAAACAAGGTACTTGGCCTCGTGCGCAGCCGAGCAGAGCATGAAATCCGCGTCCACACTCACATAATTTTTAATTTTTCACATATTTTTATATATTTATTTTTTATATTTAGGAATGGAGTTGCATCACTGCTGGCTTGCTGGTTTTGCTTTGCATGACCGCTGATTTTGAGTGGCGCGCTGTATTACAGAAAAGTGTTGAATTTTGTTATTTAGATAAAAAAAAGTTCCAGTGCTGGTTCAACAGTAATCGAAACAAGTTTTTCTGCAAATCGAGCAATAGAAAAATCTTTTGCCCTCCTGGTTTGGATTGGTGGCGGCAGCAAGCATAAAGAAGACCAGTGCACTAACAAATAAGAATAAAATGATCTCAGACAAAAAGTCTAACTCGGAGACAGAGTAATGTACCTATGTAAGTACGTACATATAAGCTGCAAGTTGCATAGATTGCGCTCTTTCCTGCCGTTAATCCTCGTCGTTCTGAGGAAAAACTTTAACTAGTTTCAGGGCAATAAGAAATATCTCGAACGTTTCAGGTTTATTAACTCTCCACCTCTCTAATCATCATTCTTCTGCTTCACTGATGCGTGCAAATCTACGATAGTTGAAAATCCAATGAAACAAGAAATCATATCTAGTTCTTTTCTGTTTCATGTCAAGTTTACTTCCTTCTATCGTCGTCATACCATTTCTTAAGGTCATTGCCATTTATTAGGACGAATCTTTCACGGTCCACCAACCACCTGCAGAAAAACGATAGATCCCGCTGCTGCATTGTGTTCAGTTTAAAGCACAGGCAAAAGTACAAAACTATTTATGGTGGAATCAGACTGCCGCGACTTAGATATTTTCCTTGAATCTTGGAATTATGAACTAAACTGAAAGAAGGTTGTGAGTATCTATATGTTAAGATTTTAACGCTCATTTAATAACAGTAATTGTCACCTTAGTACTCCGATGCTTGGAAATTAGAAACTTATCACTTTTTTTAATGGTATTCCACCTATTCACGGGGTTTCTGATCTGATCATAATAAACCGCTGGAGTTACTCCAACTCTGTATATTTATTACAATAAAACTGACGAAAGAGAAAGACGATTCACAGTTTTTTTTTATCGGTGTTGCTTAAACTTCCATTATAAGTTTTCTTACTTACAATAGAATTTATAAATTCTATAGCAAATTTATAAAAAAACAATCTTGTTTTCCATGGTAAGTCATTAATATTTAACAACAGATTTTAATTATTAGCCAGCTTTACTTTAATGCCATATTTTCTTTGCTATGAAATGAAACTAAGCTCTCCTATTTCAGCAAGATATTAATAAACGCTTACCTCAATATGAGAAGGTCTATAAAGATCTGACCAAAACCAAAACACAATTGTTAATTACAGATTTCATTACCAAGGATCGCTGATCTGAAATTGTTTCTAATTCATCTAACATCTAACTTGAAATGCATCAAGTATGTACTATCGTGTGATAAAAGTTACATCATACCAATCACGAAGAAAAGATTACGAAAGTGATAACTGTAATTAAATTTTTAGCTAAATTTTTTAAGTTATGTTTCTTGTTTTTATATGTAAATTTCATATATATGCCTTTATATTTTTATCATTTTATGAATAGACCGTTATTTTTATGTTTTTTAAGATAATGAAATAAATGACTGAATTATGCACATTTTAATTTATTTCGATTTATACAGTTTTACGTATAAAAATCAATTTACACGGTGTTCTAAAGAAGCTATCTTCAGTGTAAGTCGGGGGAAAGTGTACCTTCATAACTTTCTAAGCAATAAAATACTCAATTAAATCTAAAATAGGAAGGGGTAACAGGTGACATTAAAGGCCAATCTAGGACAGCAATATTTTCTTTAACAATCCAGCCTCAGTCAGTTGCACAGTTATTTGTTAAAAATCCATGGTCTCTCTCTATTACTTCTTCTATTTTAAATTTCTTCATTTCCAGTAGTTGCTTGTATGAAAATCTGTCTGTTTCTCCATTATAATATCATAATAAAAATAACTTCGATAAAATTCTATTATCACTCATTAAAATCAGCTCTAGTAAAAACAGTTACGAGTGTCACACCTATACTGATATCTTACTGTAGTGAACATTTGCTGAAAAAAAAAATCCTGTAAATTTGACTATGAATGTAAAAATCTGGAAATTACGTTAGAATTATTGTGATGTAAGGTTACCAGACATACAAAAATATTGTTTGAATATTGACATAAAAGCCTGATATGAAAATTCTTGCGCTACCCTAAACCTATCCTTTTGGTGGGCAGTGTATGTATATATCTCAGAATAGATTATCTAATTGCTCATACCATGCATATAAAGTATGTTGAAATGGAACCCAGAAAGTATTAGTCACATTTATTGTTAGTGTTAAAGAAAAAGAATATTCACAGTAGCAATTAAAATCGTGTAATATCTTCACTGCAAATTGAAATTTGAAATGTTGGTATTTATCACCGGTAAATCACAAACTAGAGTCAATTTAGCACTATACAATCAGTATTATCACACATGTAAGGAGTAATTTAGAAAAAATTTGTCGAAAAGAAATTAGTGTAAAGTGAGAAAAAACACCGTAAAGCAAGGTTTAGTTAAGTATATTAAACAAGTTGACAATATATAACAGGTAAGTTTCAAAATAATTATTGTATACAAATGTCGAACCTTAGATGTTATTGCTGCCATTAGTGTCTGTATGCATCGGCTAACGAGAAAGATTATGTGTCCTTATGCCACTTTCCAAACTTGGGAATGTTAGCTCTTCTTGACTTTGTCCCTTCAATTTTCTCTTTACTTGAGTCTAATAGCGGCTCTATATAGTTTGGAGGGCTTGCTAGTTTTGGCAGAATATTAATATTGTGACGTATAGAACTCCTGGACTTTTGTGCTGTACACAGCAAAAAAAAATTTCCCTAAAGCGAGTGGCAATAACTTTTTGCCACTAAGCTTAGGTATTTTTTGATAATATTATGGAAAGCTCCACCTTGGAAAAAGCGGAATCGGTTTTTATCCCTAAAATGTAAGTACTTCCAAATGTAGAATAATACCTAATTGAATGTTCTCTTCCTTATATCCGAGAAAACTTAACATTTCGGGAATTTTACGTAGGTACTATGTATATAGGTTTTCTGGTGCCAAATACCTAAATTTATTTTCCATTGATTTGGGGAAATTAAACTGAGTTTACCTTTGTATCAGAGAAAATTACATTTATTTTTAGGAAAAAACGTGTTTTAAATTTCTGACGAAAAGAAGTAAACACGTTGTTCCTTTTGAAAAGTACCAGTAATTTTTATCTAAACATCGTTTATATAAATATAGACCCGATTGTAATTAATTGTTCCCATATGAACATCATATATGTACAAAGGTAACCTGCCAAATGAGATATTTTTGGGGATATTTTGATGCTCTTCGGTCTTTAAACTTTTGATAAATTGCTCCCCTGTCGAGTTTTAGCCACTATCAGCTTCTCCTAATTCCTGTGGGTTCGATCTCCGTCCGTGAAAGAATAAAAAAATTGAATTTACAATTTATCTGTGCGCTTTCATCGTTACTGGTTAATGCCAGCTGAAAGCAACATGGCTTAGTAGGCCAGTTACAAATTGAGAAATACAAAAGGGAAAATCAGCTGTCTCGTGGTAAGAGCAGTCGCCCGGAAAGCGGAACGTCCCTGCTTCAAACCCCGGACGAGGCGGTTGTTTTTTCCTTTTGTATTTATGATTTGATTTAGAATCGTTAAAAACAAAAGTTCTTAAAATTCTTCTATTCTTCTTCTATTTTTGGTTACTCATCAGCTAGTAACACATTTTTCTTTCTTTCACACTTTTGAAACGTTTCGTGTTCAGATCAGAATGGTCTTTGGTCTTGAAAAGATCTATAGATAAACACAATTACAGTGAGATTCGAAAAAACAACACCACGAAATTCGGAAAAACGTCGAATACCTAATAATTAAGTAAATTAGAATTTAAAATATAATCGTTATTGAATCTTTGATTTTTTAAACGATTGTTGCTACAGGTGTCTATGATAGTAAAAATGAGTTGTATTATTTTTGTTCTCCAAGAGATTAGATGTAGTCCATATTGTGATAATATTTATGTTCCCATATTAATCCCTCATAATCATATGTGTGCAGTTCACTAGTGTACATACAAACATTACTTGGATAAGGATCCATAAATTTTTATCCAGTATCCATTGTGATATTATGTTTAGTCCAATTGAAGTTTCTATTATAATATTATAACCTTAATATGCCACAGGAATTATAACCTACGCTGATTATTTGTATAAAATTAATACATTATATACATATGTACCTTCAGTAAATATAATAAGTTTCCCACGTTTCCGAGATACATAAATTCCAGTCATCTGAAATGGTTGGAATCAAAATTAACATTTCCAATTTCCAAGTTCAAGTACCTCAACAACCGCTATTAGTCACACAGGCAGGCACCCTGGTCCTAACATTATTTGAACTCCAAAGTCGGGTTTCGCTTCTTTTCTACAAGACATATACACAAATTTTTTACTGATACTTATTAGCCTCGAAGAATTCTTGCATGTCTACTTTCATACACGAATATTTTTCCGCTGGGCCACTTCTGTTGCATCCATCCTCATATTCATATAGGAGTTCCTTTGTGCATTGAGAGCTCGCGTTTCGAACAAAGGGCTCAATAGAAACCTACCACGAAAACGCAATTCATTAATCAAATCAAATGAAACCATTAGTAAATTGTAATCGATATGAATTCTCCATAAAGTGAGCCCACTTACAGTTGTCAAAAACAGTAACCCAATATCTCTTGATATATAATTAGCTTTCTATTTCACATCCCATTACTTACCTTTTATGAAAATCCCCCATGCAATTAGCTATTTGTCATTCAGACTTGGGGGTTTAGTAAAAAATTCTGTGTTATTTCTGGCTTGGTGAAACGCATAATTAAGGAAGGATTTGAAAAGAACGTATTACATGTGTATTATTTTGCATATGCCATTCTTATTTTGTTATTCCAAGAAGATTAGCTTATTCAATTTAATAATTCTATAACACCCTGAGCACACCATGACTTAAATTACTCAGGGAATGTAACTGTTGTGGGACTTTTGGAAAAAATCTCAAAGCAATAGTTAAAATTTAACTTTTTTTTTATTTTTGTTCTATATAACTATTATAAAAGACTTCTAAAATTTGGACCATAAGATAGTAGTTATTTATTAATTGTATTTGTTTTGTACAGCATTATTGTTACTTAAGACATTATTTATTTCAATCTTTCAATCTTATGAGAATAGATCCGAAAGATTTTTATTTTTTAAGTATCATAATAATACTCTTAGTAGACCTTTATACTTTTAATTTAGTTTTAATAGTTTTCATAGACTTGAAAATACAAATTTGTTGTGTTATCCTTGATCCCGTAAACTTTTTATTAAATTATTATTACTAAGAACTTTTGAATGGAAGCATATATTGAAGCAATTCTTCTTTTGTTTTTTTCATAAGAAAAGTGGAAGAAAAAAAAACAATTATGTTAATGGTGTAAAAAATTGTTCGGCTCACAACAAATTTATATGAGATTTTTTTCAAGAATTCAATGGGATGTCTCGATAAGTGAAGCATTTAACCATAGATCGTCACATGTAGGATATCGTAACAAACAACGAAAGGTTCTCTTTAGAACAAGTGGTCCTGCGATAGTCTTGCGATATCCTTAAAAGGACTTATTATAAATATTTAAGTGACTGCAATTCTTTTGAAAAACGAAAAGTTTTCGAACGTAATTTTGGGAAGTAAGGAATGATTTTAAGGGGACCGGTCTAGAGCAACAGTGTGATTAGGACACTCCAAGAAATTCATTGGCATACTCCATCCTACTTATTTACCGAACATCCTGTATATTGCTCTTCCTTACACTTAAATAATAAATACCAAAATCTACAACAAATAAAATGTTTGTGGAGAGATCCATTTTGATACTTATATAAATAAGATTTAAATAAATAAATGTCTTATTAATTAACAATTATGACTAACTATAAAATAAAGTCCGCACGTGGTGCTTAACCAAAGGCCTCAGTGTAAACCCAAACAAAACGGTTATCGTTCCGTTCACGAGAAGATCAAAGCTTTCACTAAAGGCTCCTCTGCTCGATAACACGGAATTGATATTTTCAGAAGAAGTCAAATATCTGGGGGTCACCTTAGATAAGAAACTTTCCTGGAATTCGCATCTGTCTAGAGTGACGGAAAGAGCGATAGGATCTCTCTACACGTGCCGTCGCTTCATTGGCAGAACATGGGGTCTGAAGCCAAAAATGATGTACTGGATGTACACCACGGTTGTTAGACCCATGGTCACCTATGCGGCCCTCGCATGGTGGCCAAAAACTAATGAAAAGAAGGCTGAGGCTCTGCTTCAAAAAACACAACGGCTTGCCTGTCTAGGAATAACTGGTGCCATGAGGACCTGTCCTACAGCAGCCATGGAAGCCTTACTAAACCTTCCACCCCTACATCTGCAGGTGAAAAAGGAAGCAATCTCCAGTGCTATTAGACTGCAAAAGGAGAAACAGTTAAAACCAGGGAATCTGGTTGGTCATTTAAGTATCTTAAAACAGATACGCTTTGAGCAAATGACGACAATATCTGATATAATCACACGCAAGGTGGATTTTGTAAGACCATTCGATGTGGTTTTGGGAAACCGACAGCAATGGCGTTCCACTAAACCGTCCTTTCATCAAGGATCGATGGTGTGGTATACAGACGGTTCAAAAACGAACAGTGGAGTCGGACTGGGGGTATACGGCCCCAGATGCCATATATCAAAGGCCCTGGGCTCTACCCCTACCGTATTCCAGGCCGAGGTATTGGCCATAGAAGAATGCGCCAATACCTGCATTAAAAGAGCCATAAATGGCTCAACTATTAATATTCTCTCGGACAGTCAAGCTGCCCTCAAGGCCTTAAAGTCCTACACCATCAAGTCAGGGATAGTCTGGGAGTGTCTACAAACCCTAAAAGATTTATCAAGAGGAAACAAAGTTATCCTCATGTGGGTACCTGGACATGAGGGCCATAAAGGCAACGAAATTGCTGATGGCCTAGCCAAAAGAGGAGCGGAAACTCCCTTTGTCGGACCGGAGCCATTTTGTGGCACCTCAAAATGTTACCTCAAAGCTGCCCTAAATAACTGGGAGAACAAACAAAAATCCCTATACTGGGAAAGGCTACAAGGACTTCGTCAGGCAAAAAAGTTTATCGACACCTCTGGAGGAAAAACAAAAGAACTATTACTCCTCAAGAAAACAGAGCTCAAAATAATTACAGAACTCTTCTCAGGCCATTGCCCCTTGAGGTATTACCTTAACAAGATGGGCTTGGCTGAGACTTCATCCTGCCGCTTTTGCCAGGATGCTCATGAAACCTCGGAGCATCTGCTCTGCAACTGCGAAGCATTGACCAGGCGGAGATTACTCCATCTCGAACATGCTTTTCCTACACCTAACTACGTACGGAACCTCAATCCCAGAAGGATCCTAGACTTTATTAACAGTCTGAACCTAGAGAGGGAATAAATTCAACGGGGACTCACAATAGATCTTTTAGGTCGCGGTGATTGCGAGGCTGTGCCTACACACTCCTCTACGAATCTAATCTAATCTAACTATAAAATAAAAAACTCTGTTGAAACTTTTATTATCAGACTTAAAAGTTGTTTGCAAATTTTATAAGCTTTATAAAAAGATAATGCTTTGGTCCTAATATAAGGGGGTGTCCCGTAATTACCTTGAAATGTGAAAGAGTATGTCGAGACAAAAAATTAAAATATATAGTAATTGGAAGGGGAGTGGACCTTAAGTTGAGCTCTACTTAGCTTAGGTGATAAGGAAAGTATTTGTAAAAATATATATGTACATATGTTGCTGCTTATTTCCAATTCACAAATCAAGGTCTTTTGGCAATACGTAATAGTTTTCCGAATTCTTTGAAATTTTCGCAATCTTCTTTTTTTTTTTTTTTTTGCATTGTTAAATTAATTTGCAAGTTTAAATATCTAATTTCTTAATGCTTACATTATAACGTTATATTAAGATTGGCCTACATTTTTACATTGTTATTGTGTACCTTATGTATTCGTATACGCATCGTTATGACAAATTTAAATATTTAAAGTTTTCAATATATTCGGCTTCAGTTGCATAATCAGTTTTCAAAAGTCTTAAATTTGGTTTGGGCAGTTACTAAATTGTCTATTCGATCTGCAATTGAACAGTTCTTATTTCTCGTGTGTATATTGCCAAATAAAAACCATTTCTTTCAGTGGCAGCAGATAACGGCGGCGGTGGATTTTGATTTAGATTAGTTAAGTGGGGCGAATTTTACTTGAATTAGCCCTACTTTCCCCAAGCAGTACAGAATCCTTTTGAATGAAAGTTCCTGGAAGTCGCTGGGCTTAAGAATATGTGTAGGTTATGCAATTGCCTCGTATTGACAGAGGGCATGCTCATTCTCTTCGAAACATAGTGTACAGACCAGACATCCAGTGAGTGACCTGCCAATGTATCCAGTGCAGATATTTGTTATGTTTACATTGTCCCAGTTAATACTATTGTAATAATTTTGAGCTGATTCCCATACAATCCAAAAGATCCAGGCTCATCCTTCCCTCATTTTTGCTTACTTGATTTTTATCGCTGAAGTCCATGTCTAATCTATTTGATTATGGATCCAGTTTCTTACACGGTAAAAAATATTGTATTAAATTTCAATAATTTTTAGGTTACATAAAGTCGGTCACAAAATTGGATTAAATTCTAAGCTTTCGAAAGTATTAAAATTTATCTTGTAGGGATGTACTCATTAAATTGTAATACATCATCAATAAGTCTCTTCTTCAGTACTAAATTATTAAATAAAAACTTTAATAATTAAACATTGTAATATTTTTGAATTACAAGTCAAACCTTGAAAGTATCTGAGATAATACAAAGTACCTAAAATGTAATTTTATTCATATTAAAAAGGTAATAAAAATGTGTTAAGTGAAGTACCGATTTGTAATCCTAGTAACGGAAGCAAAATAGAATTTTAATACAACATTTTATTGAATCTCAATAACTTTCAAACCCAATTTCTAGAGAAAAGTTATTTGGTTTAAAATTTAATTAGAAAATTATTGAAATATATTTTAATATTTCAAAAAAGACAGCATGTGAGCTTTTGTATATTAAAAAACAAGCTAATACATAAGAAATATTAAAAAGAAGTCCCACATTTTTTACCGTGTAGGGTCAACTTGCGGTGTTATAGGATATACCGCAAAATGGTTACGGTCTAATGAGGGGGCATGTATCGTTTACATCAATTCTCGAGTGTTCTGGCACCCACTGGAGTGTTAGGGCATTTCTAGTACTAAGGCTTGTTAATGCCCATATTAACTTTGTATTGACCTCATGTGATGAGATAGCTTTCAGTTCGGCTTTTATTAGTGTATAGGCGACTGACAGTTTAGTATACTTACACATCTAGTGAAGGCATACTTATACTTCTAGCTGAAATATTATGGCGTATTTCCTTATTAGTTCTTCTATTTGTCGCCCTACTCTTTTCTTGATTTTAGAACAATCGTGTACCAAATTAAGACTTCATTTGCTAGAGTAGTATGTATATATGTATATATGTGGTGGTTATATTTAATTACAATTTCTAATATAATGGATTGGACTTGTTTTTAATATTTTTGTAATAATGCTGAGACTCCTTGAGTTCCATTTATTAATATCCATCTAGCTGGGCTCTATACACCATTACTTTTTCAATAATTTTGTATGACGGCGGTATGCTCAGTATTTTGACTGCAATTTAAGCAAATGATTTTGTTGCATATTTCCACCAGATATGCTGGGATAAAATTAATCTATTGAGACCTAAACCATTTACTATATTTCGTAGCAACCTTTATGTTGCTTACATTATCCGTAATTACTACTATACCAACCTGCTGCTTTTTAATCACTTGTGTGATTTGATAGCTTATTAAGTAAGTTAGAGTATCCCAGTGGATTCTTTGGATTGTCCTGATCACACTTTTGCTCTAGATCCGCCACTCCCTTAAAATCATTCCTTCCCCTCAAATTTACGTTTTAAAATTATTCGTTTTTCAAAAGAAGTTTAGTCATTTAAATGCTCATAAATAAGTCTCTTCAAGGATATCGCAAGATCAAACTTAAACACTTGTTCCATAGAGGATCTCATTCTTTATAATGATATCTAACGTTTATGGTTAAATGTTTCAGTTATATAGTTATATAGTTATTTATACCATAGAAAGAATTTTTTGTATGATTTTTTTTTGTGAGGGAAATGAGCGAAAGGCAATTCAAAGCTGGACAAATTCCCTCGACGACAGTAAAATCTATCAATAACGATGTTATGCTTAATTGCTGCTAATCAAATTTCATCAATGAATTTTAAAATTTTGCCACAGTTGCCCTTGTCCAGGATTGAGCAATAGAAATGACATTCGTTTAATATTACTAAGATAATCGTTGGTAGAACATCTTACATCCAACGTCTATCGCAGTGTATATTCCATGACGTTTAAAATTACTTTCATTTTGTCTGTAAACTCAAAGAAGGAAACAAACTCTTTACATCAATACTAGATAAAATTAGCATGAAATTACCATGAATTACAATGTGTTTTTTTGCTCTTCGTTTAAAACTATGTAAAATGACTATCAGAACCAGCTTAACACAAGCTCGCTGCATGGACACGTTTAATAAATAAACGTCTCAACAATACATGCGATTCATCACTTAGTCGGTGTTAGTATTAGTATGTTACACAAAACATAAACCCAAACACCAGATGAAATTACATGCACAAAACATTAAACAGAATAGATTAAATATTATATAGACGTTTTTTTAAAACATGCTTAGAAACGTCGAGAACAAAATGCTCAGCCATATTATTAACAGTAATACACATGCGATTAATAGGTTCATACTTGGTAAAGTTAGACCTTGAGGAGTTAACAGTTAATAGTATAATTTTACTGCGTTAATAACTTTTTCACTGCTGCGTCAGGTTCAAGCCTTAATTATGAAACCTTTGTTTTCGTAATGCGTGTATAAAACTTTATATTGATTCTGACGCGCATTAAAAAAAAACTGTGCTAATGAGCTATAATGGCCTTATGCTCAAATATTAGTTATTCTTCCACGCAAAGTTGCCCTGCACTTTCGGTTCGGACATTACCGTTTTGTTTTTTAAAGTTAACTTGTTTCAAGGTTTCTAAAGTATATGTAATATCCTCAAGGCTATTATTTGTTCCTAAGCCCTCTGGTACACGATGATGCACACTCGAGACCGATTTTTGTATCGAGTGTGTTGCAACCCATGGTACAAGTAGTTGATACATGGTTGATCCACGCTTGAGACAGCAAAGAAAATTCTTCATTTCCATGATCTATATGCACACAAACTGAGTACACGCATATAAATAAATAAAACACTCGTGTATCATCCGAGTCTAAGCCCCTACTCTAATACACGTTCTAAAATAGTGCTAAAAAAAACAGTTCTCAGTGCGGTGTATCGAGTGTGTATCATCGTGTGTCACCGGAATAACACTTCAACCTATCTCCTGTTTCTGTTATGATCACCGATTCAAAATCACCCTACATAGTGTCAATGTTTCCACTCTCAGTATTTTTTTAAATTTCGGCCTTTTTGCATGGTATACTTTCAGTAGTCGAACTCAGAGAAGATTTTTATTCTGTTGATTCATGGTAACATAACACTACCAACTCTGTCTGGCTAAGGTTTTTCAACTAAACTGACTCGACTGACCAGACTTTTAATTTATTTTAAATAAGACATTCGAACGGGGACTTGCCTTAGCGCCACATTACAATATCCTTATTCTAGGGAGTGAAAATCAGTTTATTCGCCCTTGAATTTGCAATCGGTGCGTTTCCCGGTATGGATTTGCGATTATATTTTACGATATTATTCCTATTGATATAACCCGAAGTAATTTAGAAAATAATTTCTGTCTCATATCCTAAAGTGCCATGGGTCCCCAGTTAGCTAAAAACGGACCTGCCAGATACTGCAATTTTGTAATCAGTGCTCGATCTAATAATAATTTCATTGAAAATATATCACAGTAAAACAAATGTGCTCAAAATCACATCCAGCTCTATTGTGTATGTGAAATCATCAATTTAACAACTGACGCTTCTTAATTTTTTGAATTTACTATAGCAGACATTACGACAGTATTGTTTGGTCTAGATGCAGAGTAAAAGATACATATTAAAATTTGTTGTTCTGCAGAATAATGAAATCCAATTCCCATCCGCTGCAGGCACCCAAGTTTCAAATCCAGAAGTTTGTAATGCAACAAAGCACGAATGTCCGCAGTTGGTGCTGCTACCGCCGCGTCGCCCCTCTTTTTATTCATTCTGCTCCTGTCAGAGTACGGAGTATGTTACTTTTGTAAATAGTACTAGGCATAAATACAAGGCGGGCAAGGAAGATAAACTGTAGTTCTTGTATTGTTTCCGCTGTGCTAGGAAACATTTCTATCGGCTTTGAATGTGCTTATTTGGACAGCCGGTTCCGTACACCGTCGTGTAGGACCAACTGTACATGGTTTCACTTCGCACAAAATTCTCACACACCCGAGGCAATACGTTACATACATAATATATATAGCTTGCTAAACAGCCCAATTTGTAGATCACCTCTTGAATGTTTCTAACTATGATTTCGCCAGGTTACGGTTATATTTGGTTTTAATACCGATAACAAAAAACTTGTTGAAATTTGATTATGAAAAAGTATCCTTTTCTTGTAAGCTCTTTAAGTTTCTAGATTTCGACTGATTTGATACTCCCCCGTAAATCATTCTGATGAGATATGTAGATACACTGTTATTTATGATTTCATCACAGAGTTTATGTACAATAAGCTGCACAAATTGTATCATGTGCTTTTTCTGGCCAATTTCAATGGAACTTTTTTGAATGCATTATTCAATGGCGTTATCCGGCACAGGGAAATAATATCTGAAAGGAACAAGTGTAATATTGCTCGAAAATTTTGGGCTTTTCTTTGGAAATGATGCTTGAAAAGGACGATGGAATAAAGCCCCAAAGTAAATGAAACAAGGCCCGACAAAAATTAAGTAAGACCCGAAAAATAATATAAATATAATATAAAAATATAAAATGGAATAAGGTCCGATGTCTACAACTTAAGTATTGGTTTATTCTATTGCATCGCTCGGAGCACATAAGTGATTTGTTTAAAGAAAACATTCCGTCTTGCAATCGACATTATTTATTGGACGGGACCTTTAGAATTTTTTCCTATAGGAGACTTTCAACAGCCATTTTGATAATTTACATAGAATATTTCGGTCAAGTAAAATATGTATGTATATATACATATATGCACATAGTAGGGCATCCAATAATTTTATAGCTACTAAAAATCGGGTAGATTATTATGTGGCGCGTTGTCTGCGCCTGGTCGCACACTTTCGTGTGGCCACCCAACGTGGAAATCGGGCAATTTTCAAGGTTCTCAGCTAGTGATTCCTTGCTGAGCGTAGAAAGGTGAAGATAGGTATGCGTTTTTTCGCAATGAAAATTTTGCTGTAAATATAAGCAAGTCCACGTTCAATATACGACGTGCCTCAGTTGTACTGTCAATCGCAACGCACGATATCTGGTGTTCCCTGGGTATCAACACTCAGGATTTGCACTAAAATTATACCTTAGATGAAATCTAAAGGTTATACTAAGTTTGTCATATCGTTTGTAACACCTAGAAATAATGCTAGTAGAGAAAAATGGCTTAGATACCCACGCATAATATTAAAAATTATATTGATTTTTGCATGTCCGTCTGTCCTTCCATCCGTCCGTCCGTCCATCTGTCCGTCCTCACGATAAGTTGAGAACGCGTTCGCTTTGAGTGCTGAAATTTTGTTCATTGTTTTTTCATAGTAATAGTAAGTAAATCTTCAAAACTGGACTAAATCGGGGAACCCCTTCTTTGCCATATAAAAATTTAGGATTTTTACGTATACTATAAAAACGATAAGTCCTAGACGTTTCTGTTGTACAGAAGAGTTCTTCAGAATATGAAATCCTATAAAATTGTTTATAATCATTTTTACTGTCCGACGAACCGTTCTAGAAATATATGCGAGAAAGCACATCAAACTTGCACAGATGGGTACCATACGAAATTACATGCGGGCATTCATCTAGGGTATCAAAGAATTGGTCCTAGACCAATTCTAGCTTTTTTACTTGTTTTTTTCTCAACCGTACATTTTTTATTTAGAATTAACAGGTTATTTCTGACTTGTTACAAGTTGATGTTGTCACTCTTGCTTGGGCAAGGTCTGTCGAATTAATGTCTGATGGCTGAACTTTCCAAACAACAGTCCAGACAAGGTTTGATATATACGAAGTCAACGTTTGACGTTTCTTCCAGGGATAACTAAGCTATTAATGCACGGTGAGTATGAAATAAATAAAGCTTCTCAAAAGTTGAATAATTGCCGAAACTTGAAAATTTCGGAATTCAAACGAATACACACCTCATTCAGCATAACACGGAAATTTATGTAAATTTTGAATGGAAAATGTTTGTCCATTTGATATCGAGTTACATTATTTTGAGGTGTCTACATATGTTGGACTTTGCTTTGCATTAACTTGACTTGTAAATGAAATCGGTGGCTTAAATTTTGCGTTTTTTAAAAGTTGTTGGCAATATAAGTAGTGAAAATTCCGTTTGAAATGAGTGGAGTCCTTTGAATATATAAAAAAATACTTGATAAAAAATTAAATAAATAATAATTATGTAGGACTTCTAGGACTTCTGTTACGGCTGTAGCTCAGAGATATAGGGAGTTTGCGTTTGCCAGGAAACCAGGTAGACAAGAAGCTCTTCAGAATATAATAAAAAAAATCCAATAATATACTTACAACAATAAAACAAACTATAAAAATTATTTTTTACAATTATTTTTTGTTTTTATTTAGTATAAGCAACCAACCGCATGTTCTCAGTAAAAATTTTTAATGAGCTGAGCACAAAATTGCATGTGTAATGAAAGGGTGTGGAAAGACGTACTACTTGGGTTTCTTAAAGTGGGTATCACACCGAGAGCGGCACGTCACGGCGCTGCAATTTTAAGTTGCCGCTGCGCGATTGCTCTTGAAAAATTAAATCTAAGTCACATCGGGAGCGGCGCGACGCGGCAAAATAGTCGCCGCGCGGCGATTTTGGAGATTACTCAAAAACACAATTTTGCCACTGCCGCTGGCGTAAAAATTTCTTTTTCATTCGAAATAAGTCCGCACAATTTGTTAAATGAGGTTTTTTACTTTCTTAAGTACTTGTAATCGAACTTCATCACTTTTCTCTGTTTTTCTTCAACCAGAGCTACTAATAATAGAACTTTTTCTTCGGAACTAGAGTACATTTGGATAATATCTGCCGCTCCCAGTGTGAACACTATATTTTACCGCGTGCCGCCGCGCCGCGCCGCTCCTGGTATGACCAGGGCTTTAAGCCTCATTTAACGAATTGTGCGGCCTAATTTTGAATGAAAAAGAAATTTTGCCGCCAGCGGCAGCGGCAAAATTTTGTTTTTGAGTAATTTCTAAAATAGCAGCGCGTGATAAATATTCTTTTAAATCGATATCTGTAATGTATTCTGTAATTCGAAGAGTTACACGTAAAATACTCCAATTCTTTTGAAAATTGTCGGATATATGTATGAACTTCACACATTTTCAATACTCTGTAATTCAATTCCCTAATTCAGCTGCCCATGGAGAAGAAAAAAAGAACACAATTTATTTATCCGGGTTTTTGTATTCTTCGATACTCACCCAAACTTGGATGAACTAAACTACTATTTCTGCAGTTCTGCAGGCATTGTATTTAATAATTTCGTTCCTGCATTATACTCTACAGGTTATTATGACAGGGATTTTTCATTTATAAATGTGACCGAGCGGGAAGTCATTTGAACTCTAAGATCAATCAAATCTAATGCTGTCGGTCTGGACAATATTAATCTCAGTTTTCTCAAGTTAATCCTGCCATTTGTAGTCAGGCCAATTACGCACATCGTCAACAAAGGTATAACAACAGGACGTTTCCCAACGCTATGGAAATTAGTCAAGATCATATCTGTGAAAAAAAATCCTAAGGCAAATCTACCGTCCGATTATTAGTATTTTGCCTATTTGATCAAAAGTCCTTGAGAGGCTTCTTTTTATCAAAAGTCTTTGAGAGGCTTCTTTTTGACCAGCTTATAGGTTATATTGAAGTGTATGGACTCTTAAGCTCTGCTCAATCTGGATGTCGTGCTAAGCACAGTACAGTCTCAGCCTCGCTAAATTTAGTTGAAGATATTAGGAATAACACAAATAATATGGCAACAATTCTATGTCTACTTGATTTCAGTAAAGCTTTTGATTCGATAAATTTTAATATATTATGCAATAAACTCAAAACTAAAACAAGCTTTCAAGCCCACGCTAAAGTTTATGCACTCATATCTATCGGGCAGGCAACAGGCGGTTGTAAACCGCATGAATTGTTTCCAGCATAAAACATTATATTTGGGGGTACTGCAATGGTCAATTTTGGGTCCTCTACTGTTTTGTCTTCACATAAATGAACTGGTGAAAGTTCCTAGGCAGTGTTTCCTTAAACTTTATGCTGATGATGTCCAGTTATTCCTATCTATAAGCATAGATGATCTGCATCTGAATGTGACCAAAGACAATATGGATTTCGAACTTATTTCTAGCTGAACAAAAATGAATAATCTTACTCTAAATCCTGCTAAGTCTCAATCTATAGTTATTTTTAAAGGTCACATCGATACGTCTCATCTGCCATGTATGTCTCTTAATGATGTGCATATTCCATTCGCTTACTCAGTTCGGCATCTCGGGGTGTATTTTGAATACATCTCTTAATTGGAAAAAGCACACAAATCTTTAGGTTGGAAAAATTTATGGTGGTTTAAAGGGCTTATGGCGACATGCATCCTACACTCCTAAAGATACAAAGACTCGTCTTGTTAAGGCTCTGCTACTAGCAAATATAACTTATGGCTGTAAAGTTCTTGGCAACTTGAATAGTATATGTCGTAATAGGATAAATATTGCATATAACTCATGTGCAAGATACGTCTATTGGCTTCGCCGATGTGAAAATATTTCCGAATACTTCAAAAGTATACTGGGTTGCTCGCTTGATAATTATATTCGATTTAGAATTGCCTATATGATGTTCAGAATAGTAAATTTCATGTGCCCTAATTATTTGCGTGATAATGTTATCTTTCTCACATCAGCTCGTACCAGATTGCTACTTGTACCGCGGCAAAGTTGCATTTCAGCACTCGTTTGTTTTTCGTCTACATTGTTTGTGTGTTGAATACCCTCCCATATGAAATTAGAATAACCCGCTGTTGTCCTGTTAGCTTCAAGAGATTGTCAGTTAATCACTTTTCTAGTATGTAAGGTTATCTCATTAGTGTTCATTGTTGAATTCAATTATTTAATTTCTCTAAATTCACTTTTTTATTTGCCTTTAACTCTTGTAATATATATCTATTATCTTTAGTTTTAATTATAATTTTTAATTTTAGTGAGACTCATAATTTTCTATTAGTACTGAGTTTACCTTGGAGTAGGCGCAAATTAATGAGCTTGATCTCACTTGTGCTCTTTTAATAAAGAATTATTTATTTATTCCAAGATGTTATGTTTTCTTTTGAATACGTAGGTATTTTGTAATTTCAAGCCTTCGGAATTTGGTATTTAAAATCCTGGATTAGTTACAAACAAAAATTCATGTGATCAGGTATCAAGTATTCTACGCTGATTCTAATTGTATTGCAATTATATGAAATAAGAAATAACATTATAGCACTACAAAAAAAAAAAAAAACAAAAAACTTCGACGGAGTATTCTCAACAGGAATCAAGTTTTTCCTGATTTATGATGATAATCCAAACGTCTAAAAATTGTAAAGGACACGAGCTGTTATATCATACTGAAGATCAATAAGTCTCATTACAGTAAAAAGCTTTGCATAATTCATAACAAAAGGTACCGAAGCGGATAACAAAATTATATAGCCAACACATGCGTCCGACTACCCGATGTGTCTGAATAGTTCCACACAAAAAATGTTTCTTTGAGTCACGGTAACTCCATCAATTATTCTACAAGAAACCATTTCTGAAAATTGAGCAGGAATAATTTATATGGAAATGTCGCCAATAAAGTCATGTTTGTAGTCTTCATGCTGTCGTTTTTTCTATTAGGCGAAGACTTAAGCTTTTATTTATCCAAAATGAATGAGAATGGAACGAATTCGAGCTGGGTATACACGCCTAGGGTTAACCGCGCCGCGGAAGATCACGTTTAGTTGGTATAGACTATTTACTCTGTAGTGTCTTTATCGCGTCAGAATGTGGGTGTTTTTGACTAATAGTTTATTTTTGAATGAGTACGGCGAAGTTAATTGGAAATATCATTTTTCCACAATTGACTAGTCCCTGTCTGTCACATATATTATAGGGGTGGTGTTAATTCCACCTTAGCTTCTTTTTTTTCAGAAATATTAATTCCTTGTCACATTTCATTGCCATTTTCACTTTGTAATATATAATTTATGCTAGAAGTAATATAACTTGAAGCGAAATATTGACCAATTGCCTCTTGTAATTTAATGTTTATGTCGATTAAGTAAGCTGCTCCACATACAACATCCTTGCCAATGTAGAGTACAATGTTCACTTTAATGTGGTCGAACTTTTCTAGTGGAAAGCAAAGCAACACTCGTTCTCAGGCAGTGCCCAAATATACCGTTAAAACCAAATTTTTTGTATGGCAACCCTACGAAGGAGTTTTCCGAATTGTCCCAATTTCGAGATTCATTTTTTTTTTTTAACGCGCGTGTAGAAAATTTCATATACTCTAAATGAACGCGTACTTGAGTTATCGTGCCGGGAGAAGGACAGACAGATAGACGGACAGACGGCAGATAGACAGGCAGAAAGACAAAGAGAAGAATAGGCGGATATGTAAAAATCAAAATAACTTTTAATGTTATGCGTAGGTGTCCAATCCAATAATTGCAAAGGAAGATGTCATTGGTACAAAGTCATTACTTTTATGGGTAGCACATCCTTTCTAATTTGTAAAAAGCTTTAACGTCGAAAATCGTATTTTCAGAACAGTTCATACACCACATGAGCCCCTTAAAGGGGTTACTCCGTGTGGCGGCCCGGTTTTTAGCTTTCTTTGGGATTTTATTTTACGAACAATAAACTTGAGCTTGAACTTTTTACTATATATTTATTGACATTGCAGCAGTAAGTCAGAATATTTTCAGATCAAAATCTTTATCACAATGTGTGTTGCACCACTCCAAAGGCACCCATGTCGAAAAAAGGCTTATCGACGGTCTCCATGATTCCGGCTGATTCGCTTATCTTAAATCAAAAACCGAAAGGTGTATCAATATTACGAAGCTGTGGCTATTGAATGAACTAAAATGATTTGAAAATATTGAAAATTGAATAACTGACATGATTTTGAAAATTAATTAATTGCATAATTTTAGTTCACTCCATGAAGATATGTGCCGAATCTACCGTTAAAATTGCAAAGCAATCGGTTAAACCGTTTCTGAGATATCGTAGAGACCAGCTAGAAAAACGCATATAAAAGTTGATTCGTAGTTGCTGTTACGGTCTTCGTCCGGAGGCCAAGACTAAACTAACCGTTAAGTTCCCTTAAATAAAAACAAAAATAAGATAAAATATTGTCAAATTAAAAAGTTATAACAGAAAATGTTGAAACAGTCCAAAACAGCCAAAAAAACACTATTTTCGATTTAAGCGACCTCTAAACATTAATGAATTTCACTGAAATTTTGCACAGAAGCATAAAATTACATTAGCTAACAAATTGTGAATGAGCATTTAGATATTTTAACGCTTTTGCAAATCCATACATTCTTGGGCCACCCTAATGCACATTGAATAATAAGGCAAAAAATTCTTCAAAGCATTACTCGATTCCTCTAAGTACCGCGGTTGGATAACTGAAACTACCAAAACTTGGAACAGTAAAAGATAAGTATTCATGTATTAGTACATTGATGTCATCTCGCACGTTTTGGTTTGATCGCCTCGCCTCTGATGTTGCAGTTACACTTGTAACGCAATGGGGAATTTAATTAATTAATTTAATTAATTTTTGTGTTTTCTAGTCTATTGTGTAGTGTATATTATTAGTCGAGAGGGAATGTTGTGCTAATATAGTTTAGGGTGTTTCTACTAGTTATCCAGGGCGAGGCAGCTCAGATCAAGGGATAGAAAGGCAAAGTAATTTGTAAAATTAACCATTTTGAGAGTTTTTATCGCACCTAAGTTTAAAGAATTTTGATTATTCTGAAGACACTGAGTTGATTACAAACTTTTCCAAGTGCTCTTTGTGCGAATGTTGGGACTAATAAGAGAGGTGTGGCTGGAATAATTGTCTTAATGAAATTAGCTTTGTTCATCAGTAAATTAATCTAGTATACAGCTCAGGGTAATCATAGGTATATATGTACATATGTAAGTCGTAAACATGCTGACGAACTAACATGACGTGTAATACACAAACTCAAGTCATCAGACTGCTTACTTACAACAGCGGTATGGTTTTTATTTATATTTATATTCACATAGCTCACGAGCACGCGACTCCCTTGTGTCCGCTTTTGTCATTATCATGATTAGGTAGATGACCCAAGGCAATTAGTTTTCATGTTAGTCTTGTTTTTTTCTTTTTTGTGCAATTATAGGCCTCTTTTTCTGACAAAGCATTAATTAATTTAATTCATTCCGCTCTTAAATCGCACAACTTCGGTATAAAATACTCATGCTATAGCAAAGTGAAGAAATGCATATATTCGTATAGTCTACTGTACTAGCACTAGTACCTATTAGTTTTGAACTTGTTATGAATTGTTTAAGAAAACTTCTGAGTTGATAAATGTGTAAATAAGTATACGTCTTTATTTCATTGATGTTTATTTTCTTTCTATTGAAATGATTCACATGTTTCTTCAATTCGTTTTTTTTATGTAGGAAAATATTGTTTATGAAAGTACATAATTGAATACAGACAAGCTCAACGATTTATAGTGAGCTTCCGTAAAGGTTATTCATGGTTTTATTTAATTAGATATTATTTAGATTGAGAGCAGTACAGAAGAGAGAAGCAGCACAGCCTTTTGTAGACCTAAGAACGTTTTTTTAAATTTTGTCTGTAAATTCAATTCGAATTATTGCTTTATGAATATCCAATGTAGACTAAAAAGTTTTTAGAAAACCATAAATAAGTCAAAACCATTCGGTTATTTAGCTTTATCGTTTTTGATATTCTATTCAATTTAAGTAATTTATTTAGCATTATGGATACACGAATATTTAAATTTCTTATTATTTAGTACATAAACACAAATTGAGTAATTATAAGTCATAAGATGAAAAAAAAAAATGTACATAATGAAAAATAAAATACAAAATTAAAGAAAATAAAATAAAAAGCAATAATTAAGTAAAACGAAACTGAAAATGATAAATATCTGAGGAATAGTCTCAGTAAGCCTAAAACTTTACTAATTATATTAAAAGTCACAAGATTAACTATTTGAAAGAATTAAGGATCAAGCTCTTTGAATTTACCAATGAATATTTGCCGTAGCTTGATCGAAGTAAGAGTCTTCTTGAATGGAAATCAGGAATAAGTAAAGAAATCAAGATTATGTTTTTTGTTAATAAAGATACTCTGGATAACCTGTATACATATATGATTTCATGGAGCGATATTATAATAGCCTTCTTTGTTACTCTTTGAGGGAACAAACCAACATGTCTTAAATCCAATTGTCCATTATAGATCAAGCGCAGTGGTTAAATGCCATGTTCAATCTTCTCGAACAAGTAGAATCTATTATAAGTGTTGAAATATTATGCCATTTATAAAATATGGAAAGTGAAGTGATTTGAACAGTAACAATATGGGACGCCGAGGGTCTGCGTAGATTTTACCAATTTTGCCAATATGGTCACATAATTTCATTTCCGTGCCACTGAATACATATTAATTTTTGCTACGTCTAGAAAAAGACATATTGAAGCATTTAGGGCAGTAGGTAGGAGATCAGACATCATAATAATCCTTCTGATAAAAAGCAATATATAATGAAACTTGAGTAGATTCACTTTCAGTTGATCAGTACAGTCCAATGTGAGGCATTTTCCAGGCTACAACTTATGCGGTCTAAGCAATCCAATCTCCTAATAAGCCAACAGGTAAGCTAATTTGAAGCTGGACGTCATCTGCATACAAATAAATCGTGTTACTCCACAGTTTACGGATAAACACTGACCTTAACACCTTAAGATCTACCTGATAAGTGTAACAAGCGAATGTGGAAAAATCAATCATTACTTTAGCCAGTAATTTTACTACATATGTAAAGGTTGAAACACATAAGTGGTTCAAGTCAATTGACATTGTAAGACATGACTTGAATCAGTCCCGATTAACATCCATCCAACATTGGTTAAGGACTGAACTGAAATAACAATAACTTCTAGACCAGTCAAATCGTAATTCAACCGCGCATTTTGGGTAGACAACGATTGTGTTTGGTGAGGTGGGGGCGCTATGAGTTGGGGTGTCAGCCCACCGCCATCTTGAAAGGAACGGTACAACAAGTTATTCAGCTCAAAATTTTCTCTATTTTGATGGCTTTTACAATATGGCAGAAGTTGGGAAGTTAAAGGTAAATGAGCCTCATTTTTGACAAAAAAGTTTTTATGGTATACCATGAATTTTTATATTATTCTGTTGTATTATATTATAAATTTTAAAACACTTTTCCATGTTACCCATGAGGTGGAGTTTCGTAGATTTTCTAATAGTACGCTCACTTCATAAACAGTGCGAATGATATGTTTGCAGGTAGTATGTGATCCGATAGAGGATTTTCGTGATATTTCAATCCATACTTCTGATCAACACGTCGATCACAGCTATTCACGAGTATTTCGAGATAAAGGAAATGTTGAGAAATTAGACTACATATTGGCTTGCATCCCTCGCTTCGGTCTATCGGAGTTAATATATATTTTTACTGGTGTTGTTGCTTATAAACAGATTAATTGCCACCGCGCGATTTAAATTAGAAAAGCCATGATCGATAATAATGATGATGATAATAAAATCTAATTTTCAGTTTAACATTCCATTGAAAAGACAAAGAAAGTGTTTTCTTTGATGCACTCTCGAACTCCATTGTTGAAAAGACAAAGAAAGTGTTTTCTTTGATGCACTCTCGAACTCCATTGTTGAAAAGTCTGCAGTCGTCAAAAATCCCTTGCTTCTCTTACAACGACTGTACATTATTTCGAATATGAATATTGTCAATAAAATTAAAGATGGATTCAATAAGTTACGAGTCTTGTTCAAATAAAGATACAGAATTTTAATTATATATGCAAACAGACAACGTAGTTAAGCTATAATAAATGGTTGATTTAATAAAATTAAAGTAAAAAGTGATACAATGCCAGCATACGCAATAAATTCTAAAAAATTGACCATAGCGAACATTTGCTAACTGTAACTAACTGCATTAGTGAAATAAACTTAATAATGAATATAAGCCCACATATCTTTTTTTTATATAACGCTGCATTATCTCATCATTATTAGTGATATAGCTGAATTTAACAATTATAGCTACGTTACGCTACACTTTTTGTTGCAAACGATTCACAAAATCTATAATCAAAGAAAACTTTGTCTCTCTTCGGCCCGTCTACAAAAGATTCGACTTCCATCCGCCTGATAGAAAAACATAGGAGTACTTACTTTGAAGAAAAAGAATTCCTATGGAGGCCGCATAAACTGAAAGATCCTGGTGTAAATGAAGGCTGTCGCTCGAAACTGGGTTCGATGGAGAACTACTGTTGCAGACCTATATTCCGCCAAGCATTTAAAGAGGATAATAAGATGCGATTTAGTAAATTTCATAAGATTTCTTTTTATATTTCATATGGCAGAAGACCTAGCACTTCTAAGTGTCGTCCCTTTATCTTTTCTTACTTCATCCATACATCTTAAAAAACATGTACATGCATACATCTGAGCTATTTAGGGAATTTATTAAGCCAATTAAAAAAAAAATTGGAAAATTGTCTCTTTTATATATTGGTGAGATTAATGTAATTACAATTGCACAGATGCGACTCAATTAGCAGTAAATATACAACACACTATTGTTGCTGATTGATTTGGCGCTGCTGTAAAAAGTGACTCCTAGTTTCCCAGCTCCAAAAGACCTTTTCTCATTCTAATACCTGTGAAGCCATGTAATGCATTACTCCTTGGCTCTATAATAACAAAAAATTATATCGTTGGTATTAATCTATAAATTTTTGTTGTTTAGATAAAGTTATAAAGTAATAACTAATTTATTAATTTAACACCCACTAACTCGAAAATAAATAAGTGAAGTGTTAAGCTAGAGGTCGCTGGTATCACTGCTGACGATATCTTTCCCGATTAGTGGTATGCTGATAAAGATAAAATCCAGAAGAACAAAAAAATGAGGATAAATTGGGTGGGACATCCATGCATATCTCAAACCTGGGCGGAAAAAATGATAAGACCCCTTTAATACCGTTATCTTAAAAACGTCAGTAAATATCGCTTATTACAATTTTCACTCAATGCTTATAGGGTGCTAGAAAATCCGTGCATTAATGTCATGAAGTAGGGATTTTTTAAATAACCCGACAAGGCCGTCTATTAAGCTCTGCTTTCCGTTAAGTATGCATATACATACTTACATACAGCAATTCCATTCCAAAACGATCACCCATTGGACCCGACCCCCTCCGAGCTCGATGAAACTTTCAGAATTAATTAAGTATTTAAAAATATTGGACCCGTATTTTTTTGTTTTGCCTGCCGAAATTTTAATGTTATCACTGCTGATTACTTCGGATCGTATTAAATGGGGCTTTCGAAAGAAATAAAAATAGAAAAAAATTTAAGAAGAAAACACACAATTTTTATTAAATTTGGATTTTTGAACATCCCCGGGAAAATATTGATTTTAAAATGTAGCACCGTATACTTTACTCTACATAAATTACTTCAAATCTTAACTATATGGATTTTACTTTAAAGCACGCCTTCTAGATTCATGTGTGCGACCAACAGCGCGACTTTATTAGAAACAAGTAAAAAACCTAGATTAATGCCAGCTAAACTTGCGAGTTATGAGATTGACGAGGGCCTTTGAATTTCACATTTCGCATTTGGTTTCGAAGTGTATGAATTAGATCTCGAAGTATCCTTATTGTCGTTATATGTGGTTGGGATGAAAAATTCACCTGGGACTTCAATTACTTGACCATATACTAGCTCGGATGGGTGACGCGTCTAAGTCTTCTTTCATGGATGCTCGCATTCCTAGTAGTATTAAGGGTATTTCCTCGCTCCAATTCTCAGTATTTCCGTGCGCCTTTAAGAAATTTTTAAGCTGACGATGAACACTCTCTGAAATGATTCCATTACTTTGTGGGTGATAACTTGTCGTTCAAATTCAATTACTTCCTAAAAGACTGGTGATTTGTGCAAACAGTTTTCCTTCAAACTACACACCTTGGTCTGTGGTAATCTATAATGGACAACCAAATCTAGAAACGTATTCTAAAAGTCTTTGTCACTTCCTTAGCAGTACTTTTCTTCATTGCATAGGCTGCTGGCCACCTAGTGAACCTGTTGATAATTGTGAGTATATAATTATATCCATTGGACGGTGGTAAAGGACCTACTATGTCGATATGAATGTGGTCAAATCGCCCAGAGGGTATGTCCATTTTTTGAATTGGGGACTTTGAATGGCGGTGAATTTTAGCCTTGTGACAACTGATACAGTTCTTAGCCCAAAAACCCACATCAGTATATATTCATGGCCAGAAATACCCTCGATGTACATAATTTTCTACTAGCGCGTATACCTGGGTGTGAAAGGTTGTGAAGTTTATTAAAGACAATTTGTCTCATCTCTTTCGGGATATATGGACGGTTTCTATTAATGGACGTTTCACACCATATTTGATAGTTTGGGTTTGAAATGGTTATACAAGTTAATGTCCATTTCGATTTATTTGAGCTGCCAAAAAGTGACTTTAACTCGTCATGGCCTTCTTGCAGTTGAGCTAAACGTTTTACATCGATGCCAGTGAGCTCGATACTAGTATTTCCCCTGGAGAGGATGAAGGTTGGCATATACCTAGGCTATCATATGTTGAAATTCATGTTTAGCCGGTTGAATTTTTCTTTATCTAACCGGCGTGGTTTCGAGTACGGAAGTGAGCCTTTAGTTAGAATGTAATGCACGACGTTGTGCTTTATTGGTAGTTTGTAATTAGATTGTGATGTAACGCTAGGAAAATTCTTAATTATTTCGTCGTATTTGTTACACATTTGAAATATCTTTGTGAATTGGTGCATCGACCCTTGTAGCGATAGCATTCACTTTTAGCGATGTGTTATTGTCTACCAGTCGTTTCTCTTTAAGATTAACTAGGAGGTTGCTCCTATGATTGGTCGGTTTACTGTCGTCATTAAAAATGCGTAGGTAAAATCCGTTCACAATGCTAGGTCTAACTTTAAAAGCTGTGAGCCATAGGTACGAATATCTGTTCCATTTGCAGTTGATAAGTGGTCGTTTTGATTTTAGTGGCGCTGAGCTCTTACATTAGATGTTACATGAAGTTTAAAATAACTGTATATATATAATAGTGAGCTCGAAATTTGAAGTT
The DNA here is from genome assembly GCA_963924295.1 of Dioctria rufipes. Taxonomy (NCBI): domain Eukaryota; kingdom Metazoa; phylum Arthropoda; class Insecta; order Diptera; family Asilidae; genus Dioctria; species Dioctria rufipes. The sequence goes on along the minus strand of OZ002741.1, from coordinate 124,201,436 downwards.
TTTAAGGCACTATAATTTTTGGGATTGAGACTAAGATAGTTTGATACAATGTGTCTTCCTCATATTTTATCTATTAATTATGCAGACTTTTAATTGCTGCTTGAACTAATGCCTACTTGTCATTAAAAACGCTGCATAATGTACAACTATATAAGGGCAATATTATGAATTAAAGTTTAATTTTGAAATTAAAGTGAATAGATAGAAAAATGTTTTCCGAATGTTGTTTGTGTAAAGTGAATAAAAATTATATAAATTATCAAAATGTTACCGTTTCTTTACGTAAACGTGCGGAGGAACAAAATATTAAATTGTTAGTAAATGAAAAAAAATTGCTACATGAAAGTATACAGGAAAGATGTTCCGCATGTCAATGTTACATTGGATGTTCCTGGTCCGTCGGGGATTAAAAGAAATACCGACCATTTTACCAGCCAAGGTATATTATATCTCTTGTATTATAGTAATTCCAAAAATAATAAAGAAAATTTTATGTTAAGTCCACAGATTCATCCACATCTACGAGCTCAACAGTAAGCGAGAAAGATGTCGAATGTGTGATTCCTGACATCGGCAGTTTAAATAATACTTTGAGGCTTCTCAGCAGCTCACCGATAATACCAAGAACGTTAATGCGTAATAGTTATAGAAAAAAGAAAGCTGTCGAATTATCTTCAAAACTCTCGGAACACATGTATGCAACAGATAATGCTGGGGAAATTATTCAGAAAGGAGCAATTTGGAAAAGCCGAAACATTTAAGAAAAAGTATCTTATACTGACAACCCTGCCAAAAAACTGGTCAGCTCGCAAAATTCAGCGAGAATTCAAAGTTTCCTTTCATCTTGCAAATCGGACAAAAAAGGAACAACAAGAAAAAGGTATTTTGTCAACACCAGATTTGAAATTGGAAAGCAACACCATCAATAATAATGAGACGATACATGCTGTGCAGGAGTTTGATGAAGATGACGACATCAGCGGTGTATGCGCCGGCAAAAGAGCTTTTATTGTTTTAGCAAAGGATGGAGTAAAGATGACAAAATAGCGTAGAATGGTTTTATGGAATTCGAAAGAAGATACCAGATTTTCAAAGAAGAATATCCCGCATCGGATTTTCCAGATTTGCACACACACATCGTTCAGGAAACTGTGTTCTGACGAAATCAGCAGGAACGATTCAATATGTGTTTTCATTTACCACCAGATTATTAAGCTCATGTTTGATGTTCTTAAAAGAAGTAAACTGCTTCCTGATTATACAACCACCTACCACGACATTATCTACCAAGTAATTTGCGACAACTACAACAATCAATGTTTATTGCAACAATTTGTAAAATGTCCTGGCACGAAGCACCTAATAGCGATACTTGTGAAATTTCTGGATAAGGATATTTGGTGATCACTTTCTATAGTAAATTTTTCAAATAATATTGTACTTTTGAGACGATATAAATGGAGACCCAGCAATTCGTTGATGTCTTTTGCGGAAAACTTTTCAAATTAGTTCCACATCATTTTATTACTAAAGAACAAGCAAAATATTTAAAGGATTGCAAGGTTAACTTAAAGCCAAATGAATGCATTATGATCTGTGATTTTTCCAAAAATTATTCTTTCCTGGTTCTGCAAGCTGTTCAAGGATTTCACAGTCAAATACGCAATGCACCATACACCCATTCACTATGCACTCTTTGGATGATATACCGATTCACTGCAATTTACCAGCTTAGTAGTCGGAATCACTAAAATACAGCCATGTCGCAGTTCGTTTATTTTTGGAAAAAAGCTTCAAGTTCATAAAGTTCAAGTTACCTTTTGCTAAAAAAAATTATTCATTTTTCAGATGGGTCTGGAGGTCAATAGGAAAATAGGATGACCTGATACAATATATGTCATATGAAGAAAGAGTTCAAACTTGACGCAGAATGGTACTTTTTTGCAACCTGCCATGGGAAAGGACCTTGCGATGTCTTAGGAGTTCTAAAAAACATACAGCAAAAGCTAGCTTGCGAAATAGTAAAATTCAAGCATACATATTTCATTAAGTACCTAAAAACAATTAAAAAAATCAATTTTTGAAGTAAATTCTAAAATTTACCTAATTTACCTGTGAAATTTTGCAGAGGCGTTAATAAAAAGAATTGTATCTCCTAAACACTAAAATGTTTGATATGTTATGACGTATTAATATTCGAGCGTTTAAAAATATATATGTTTGCAAATTTAATAAAAATTGTGTTTTGTTCCTCAATATTTTTAATTTTAATTTCTTTAGAAAGCCCATTTAACACCATTAATTTGAGATATCACACAAAAGAATCGAATAAAGCGATCCCAAGTAATCAGAAAATTAAGCAGCACCTCCACAGTGAAAACATTAAAATTTGAGTCACTCTATATTCAAGACCCGAGATCGGCAGACTAAGCAAAAAAATACGGGTCCAATATTTTTTAATACTTAACTAATTCTGAATGTTTCATCGAAATAGAAGGAGGTCGGGTAGAAAAATTTCAGATTTGATCGTTTTGGTATGGAATTGCTGTATGTATGTATATATGCATATGTAGATACCGTTTTTTTTAAACCTTAAACCCGGTTAAATGCAACCGGGTCCAAATTTTTTTATCGGCTGCAATATCAAAATTATTCTCAATGGAAATAAAGTTAAAGTATTCCATGAAAACATTCCAAACAAACAAATTTCATCATTATGTTTATTATATACCTAACTGTGGCTCTGTATTTAAAAAAAAAACGCTATAGGACTTAACATAAAGAATATGGCGGTAAATACTCCAAGCGATGTCCTTTTATACTTAGTAATTTTTTCCGTTCTTTTAGAGTTTTATGGATTCGTGCGTTGTCCAGAATTAGCCACGCATGTTGAATATTATGTTATTATCTAACTTATCTATCTCTTCAAGATATCTACGCAATTTTTCGTAATGCTTTGAATTATCTTGTATTGAATAGTTCCCTCACTATGTATTGTGCGGTTGTCTGAATCTGTGTGAATCTGAACAACAGTAGCAGGTAACAAATTGAAATGTATTATTTACGCACTCAGAACGGGTTCTTATCAATAACTAATAATGAATAACGGCAATGAAAATATTCAATAGCACGGAATAGTAATTAATTAATGTTAATTAAGATTTTCTCTAATATTGCTGCAAAGAGATTCAGTTATGTTGGTCCTCTTTACCGACTTAGAGTAAGAGCTCTCCTCCAAGTATAAGAGTTAATTCTTTAGGGCTGCTCTTCACCCTATCAGAAAGCGTCAATGCCCTTGGGCTGCTCTAGGATCTAAATAAACCAGATAAGTAAAGAAGGCCGAATATCAGACCTATCACAATGGGGTGTATAATAATTACTACATGTATTATTTTTCCACATCTCGACCCATACTACTACCTCCTAAAATATTTCCCTTTATTCCGAAACACCTTGTATGTATATACAGAAATTAAAAACACACCTGAAATTAAACTACCGTGTTGCCGCTGTACAGATTATATGTATGCGGGTGAAAACTTGTAGTACAATTTGGCATATTTATAGGGGGAGCCCTAACCGCTGAAGCATATAAAAAATATGTTGCAACTCATTTTCGGATCAATTAAACGTAATGAACTAGTATTTGATTTACACGAAACAAAGAGAGATTATATGAAACAGGGGTGAATATGTTTAATAGAGCAGACCAATGGTAATAGAGTCGGAGACACAAGCTGATAAAAAGCTCTGCTCGATTTTAGTAAAAGGACGGATAGGACTTGGGACATAGTTACTCAAAAGGGCAGTCATGTATATTAATTTACATTTACTTCACCAAATCATATCATGCGGCGCTAGGTGATTTATAAACCGTATTTTATGTGTTCATAGTAACAAGCTACATATAAACGAAATCTTGGTGAGAAATATGTGAAAGATCTTAGAAGCCAGGGTTTTGAAATTTCAAACATTCTGACAAATACGGTAAAATACAGACATAGACATACATATGTACATATATATATAATAGTATAAGTTAGCTTAAGCTGCATCAAGATAAGGTGAGTTTTTCCGGAGAAATCGTCACTACAACATTTAACTGTAAGTAAATTTTACATATCTTTAAGTTGGATTTCACGTATCTATTTATTCATAATTGTAAAATGTGTACTATTTTACAATATTTATTGTGGCAATATCCAAGCTATTTTTCCACTCTGTGGTCAGACTATCTAAAATACGACTCCCGTGATGTACAGCGTTGTATTTTGTGGTGTTGATGATGATGGGCACCTGTCTGTACGTCCTCCGTTGCTGGTGTTCCTCTGGGGCAACCTCTTATGAGCTGAAGTGGATTTTCCTAAGCATCTCCCGTCATGGAAGACTATTAAGAACTTCCTGATGTGGCTCTTTGTTGCCGGAACGGATCGTTCTTCGTCATTGGGTGATTCCGGACTGTCTAGCTTTTCAAGCTATGGAATGTGTACTTCGCCAATCAACTCTGAATTTTTCGGCAAGGATAAAGTCTAGCTCACTGAAGTTTCTCGCTGATCCTAAGCACTTTGATTCTCATCGGTTGCTGTTTTACGGAGGTGTCTCACTCAGCTCTCGAATTCATAATATCAATGTTTTGTAGGCACTTATGTTCTCTTATATTTAATACTAAGCTTCCCTGATCCGACTGCGCCAACCGTTATGATCTTACAGCCACGCGAGTTAAATATTTGAACTTGAAAAAAAAAAAAAAAAAAAATCGAATTAGAGAATAATGTAGGTATTTGAAATGTATAACCCGATCACAAGAATGCTAGTTTCATGATTTTTGAGTGTCTGCGTTATTTCCACCAAACAAAGAAAAATCAAAAAATCATTTTAAATCGCAGATACTGAGAACGTCCCTTTATATTTAATGTGTAAATACGTACATTTTAAACTAATCTATAAATACATAAGTAATTCATAAATTAATAGAAAAAAAAACCAATACATATTTCCATGTCTTACCCTATAGGTTAGTACGCACAGGAATGTAGAAAATAAATTTTAAAAACACGTGGAAATTTAACTAGATTTAATTTGTCTGTTTTTTTTCTCTTTTCATTTGGCGAAATAAGATATTAAGTTTAAGTTAAATAAAAACGATTCGCCGATTAAAAGAACATTTATATCAGCATCGCAATTCAGCTTCGGAGGGTAACTAACCGTGCACCGTCTCCATAGCGTTTTCATGAAATTCATTCCTTTCTTAAAAGTTAATGCCGTAAACTCAGAAAAACAAATGAATCAACAACTTAAAGTACTGCCACAGAGAAATATTCGTCCAAGTAATTAGTCTTAAAATTATGATTGCTGCTGGGTGGTGTTTGTTTTGCGTACGCAATTAGAAACTTGTAAAGCTGAAATTGTGCACATTTGCTAAATATATTAACGTGTGTATAACGATAGCCTATAATCGTCGTAATTAGTCTCTGCAAAACTAAAAACGAGATAGGAGCTTTTCTGGTTCGTGGCATGTTAAAATAAAGACGAACAATGAAAATTAGTTTGCCTGACACTCTCCATTGTCTCCTTGTTTTTAAGAGCAGCTGTAAGTACGAGTATGATTCAGACGTAGTTCTTCTTCTTTTTTAAGAATTTCCTTTTTCGTTCTTTTTAACTTACTTAAAGCATCTTTTATGCTTTTTCAAAATTGCTCAGAACGTCGTATTCACAAAATCAGAAAAGCTCTTAACTGTGCGGACACAATATTTATCTTTGGTAGTTCAATTTGATGTATGATAGTATAAAAGCATATATATATATGTATTATATTAATATATGTATGTACATTAACTCATCATAAGTACAAATTAAGTATGTACAATAAAGCATCACAATCAACAAGAAATAAAGAATAGTTCTAAAAAACGTTTCACCGTAGAAGAAAAGAAAAATCATCTTGCAAACGAGTTCAGTGAACTTTAATTCGAGATGTTCGAGACTATGAAGAGAATAAGATGTTAGAGATAGAAGTCAGAATATAAAGTATCTGAGGAGAATACTTTGGCATACTTAGGTATACTTAGGTTAGTTAGACAGTCGGTATGAGTCGGAAACTATATTGGGGAAGTTTCTTTCTATTTCACGATATTTTACTTTGGAGTTTCTTTAAATAGTATTTTTCTCTTGCTTGGATATCGTTTGTTAGCCAGCACAGGTGTGCATTTTTTTTTACGTTTTATGTATATCCGACGAGAGTTGAACGATTATACAATCATTACTTTATCTTTCTGGTTAAGTGCTATCACGTCGCTAATTCCTCGCCGAATACCTACATATTTTCTAAGAACCTTTGTTAGTTTATACTGCAGACGAAAACATTTATTTTTCTGCTAAGGCTCTTTACACACAAAAATAAATAACACACAAACATTAAAACTTTGCCTATTCACGGTAGTTTCATAAAATTTTCTAATGTTTTCCATTTTTCACTTTCTTAAGAATCGATCAATTTGGAAATTTTTAAAATACGTGTCCAGTTTTCGTAGACTGTGGATTTCAGATATCCGAAAATTTTCACAAAATTAAACAAAAATTTAATATATGAACTATACATATTTATGCAGATTTCGATTTATGTACACCGCTTTTCCTTAGCATTTACCCTTCAGTATCTTTCTGAGGGAAACTTTAGCAAGTCTTACGAAACATATGAAATCTATGTTGTGCTATTGTTTGGCGTCCGCAGAAACTGTGTTCCAATGTTTCATTTTCAGTCTACATACATCGGTGTGTGATATTACAGAGTCAACCCATTTTTCTATCCTAGATGAAATCTATAGGATATAGTAACTTTATCATTCCGTTTGTAACACCTAGAAATAATGATGGTAGAGCAAAATAGATTGGACACCCACACATAATATTAAAGTTATTTTGGTTGTTGCATGTCCGTCCACCGTCTGTCCATCTGCCCGTCCGTCCATCTGCCCGTCCGTCCGCACGATAAATCGAGAACGCGTTGACTTAGAGGGATGAAATTTTGCACACGGGCTCCTTCGTAGGGTTACCATACAAAAATTTCGTTTATCACTATATCTGGTACATAGTAGCTGTGTTCTTTTGTGTACCTTGTTCTAGAACTCCCATATACTGGAGAGAACAAATTGTTCTGTAGATTGAAGCGAACTATTTGTACTGTTCGCTTCATTTGAAATATTTCTATGAAAATGTATGAAGCGTTCTTTTGTGTATGATTTGTTCTGCTCTGTTCTGCGGACACAAAAGAACACAGTTAGTGTTTTTATAGCAATAGTAAATAAAATTTAGGAAGTAGACTACATTGGTGTTGCCATATAAAAATTTAAGATTTTTACGTACATATACTGTGAAAACGATCAGTCCTAGACGGTTTTAATATACTGTAAAGTTCTTCAGAATGTGAAATCCTATTATATTAGTTATAACCATTTTTACTGTCCGACGAACAGTTTTAGAAATATATGCGAAAAACAACTTCAGAATTCATACTTGCACAGAGGGGTGACCATACAAAACTACATACAGTCATTCATCTAGGGCATCATAAGAATTGGTCTTAGACTAATTCTAGCTTTCTTACTTGTTCTCTACTAGAATTATTTCTAGGTGTTACAAACGCAATGACAAACTTAGTATAACCTTTAGATTTCATCTAGGGTATATAAATTGACTAAATCGGGCAACCCCTGCATAGTGTTGCCATACAAAGGATTGAGATTCTTTACGTATACTGTGAAAACGAACAAATCATAGACGTTGTTATTGTAAATGAGCAGTTTTTCAAAAAATAAATTCAATGTAATCGGCTGGTTATAATAATTTTTACTATGCGAGGAACCGTTCTATTGCGAAATTACATACATACATACATGGTATCGTAAGAAATAATCTCAGACAAATTCTAGTTTTTTTCTTGTTATAAGTTGGTTGCTAGATAGCTTCTAAATCTCCAGGGTTTTCTTTTGTGAGGCCGTTTTGATAATTTTTTTTATTGCTTTTGAGACCTACTATTCATATTTGTTCAGTTAATTTCACAGTGTTATAGTCAGGGTCCAAAAAGATACATATATATGTTATTTGCAAGAGAAAACCTTCTTAGGGTTTGACATTACTTTCACTTCAATTAATTTTACGTTAGTTCTATAGAATCGGTTGAATTGTTTACTACCACTGGACCTTGTCTGGCTTGGTTTGTGCTGGTGAATAGCTACTACTGTACTGCTTGGCTTGTTGTCATCACGATAGTAAAATGTTCTGATAAGAGCTCGTATTATCGTCTCCTCATTCTATTCACCTGAAGAAAAGGGTGTAATGTGGAACACCTAGTGAATAGCGATGCATGCTCCACATTCTCTTATGTGAAGTGGTTGTAGGATGCTTACAATTATATGATAATATTTTTATATTTACGATTTGAGATTCAAAAAGTTCATATCATGCAAAATTTCCTTTGGTTAATTGGAGTTCTGGTGTTTTTACATCTTTTAATTAGGTTATCCTATGTAATATAATAACTGTCGTTAGTCACGTTTAGATTATGATGATATTTAGTTTTCTATGTTGTTGAATATCGTCGTTAGTCACGTTCTATTTGGATAGCCGCAAGAGCAGCCCGGAGGCATTAACTCTCGTACTAAAGAAGAACAGCCCGTAGGCATTGACTGTTCTTGTGAAGAAGTTGGAGCAGCTATTGAAGCACTAACTCCAAGAGATAAGATGGGGAGCAGCTCAACAGCAGAACTCTCAGTAATGAATACGTCGTGCTATGGTTTACGCTAGAAAAACTTTCTGCCGACTATGTATTTATTGATTACTTCTAACTCTATATATATATACAATTGATTCGCATAAAACGATAATTAATCCTACGGAGCATATTTCTACAAAAGTTGTAATATGCCCGACCTTGCATTTTCACTTCATGTAGAAATGCTTGACCCATATCTATGCTTTGTTTACCAAAGCATAGTGTCACTTACCGTACTTGTATGCATCAAGAATCATGCGTTGCATTTTCTTGCTATTTGTGACTTGCGTCACTAGATCAAGCATGCATTTCGATTATTTGGGTTTTTTGCAAGACGCCATTGAATCCTCGATGTCATAAAATGAAACCCACGATGTCATAAAATGAAACTCATAAATTATAGTCCCCTGAAAATGTGGGAATCGTAATGCGGGGTAATTTAAGTTTATCGGTGTGGTGATAGGTGTTGTCCAGCGCGAAAATTTCGATTTCTTCCAGACGTTGTTTTACTCGTTGATCAAACTATCTCACAGTTTCTTCATTGAGTTCTCTACGGCTATGCATGTCATGGGTCAGATCTGCTCAATTTTTACAAGCAAAGGTCTCCTGCTGTTCCTCCTATGTTTTAAAACTGGCATTCTTGCAAATCTCATAAGGAATTTCGCGCAACTTTAGTTTAGGGAGAATAGATAGGAAAATTGCCTTCTCTTCTTCATCCAAAGAATTGTAATACGCCTGTAAAATATTCAGAAACACATGTAAATCGGATTATGGTGTTGAAGATCGCTCACCGGAAAATATTGGCACTATTTTGTTTATGGTATCGATGATAGTGATGAGCAAAATTGGTCTTGGTCTTGCAGTCTTGGTCTTGGTCTTGCAGAATATGCAAGACCGATACCAAGAACAAGATTGTAAACATGCTCACAAGACCAACACCAAGACCATGTGTACGTTAACAAGACCAAGACCACATTATGCACAAGTCATAGCACTATTGTATTTTATTTACATAAAGATTAAAAGGACACAAATAACACAAGATTTATTTAGACGGGAATAAGGTAGTTTTTAAATATTTATAAATTTATGGCATGATACATCAATTATAGAATTGCGCAAAAAAAAAACGAAATCCTAGATTAAAACTAAAACCAAAAGTTGGCTGTGCAGCCCAAAGCTAAAACCTACTATAAGATCACAGACAATACCGAGACTGAATTGCAAGACCAAGAGCTAGAACAAGACCAAGACCAACACCAAGACTTGACTATGCAAGACCAAGACCAAGACCAAGACCAAGACCAATATTATACCAATCTTACCAAGCGAAAAACCAAGACTAAGTTTGCAAGACCAAGACCAACACCAAGACCATTATAGTCTTGGTCTTGGTCTTTTATTTTCACATCACTAGTCTTGTGAGCATGCTTACAATCTTGGGCTTGGTATCGGTCTTGCATATTCTGCAAGACCAAGACCAAGACCAATTTTACTCATCACTAATGATAATAAACGTTGGTTCATAGTGGAAAGTCTTGCTACGACTGGTGCTGTTACTGGGGGTAGACATTGTTCCAGAAGGATTTGGAGTTTGTACAATTTCAGGAGGTGGAGAAGTTACTTGGAAATATTCCAAGTCAGTGAAAAGATCTTGGGTTTTGTAAACCAACTTTTTAACTAAAGTGGTTCCTTTCACAATTTTTTCATAGAATAATCTGATCTGGTTTTCCGTTTCTTCGGCAGTTTTGAAGAGTAGAGCTGTACCTGTGGTTGAATGGACTGAATTTATAAAGATTTCGATAGATATCGTAGTGGGAGCAGGAGGTTTTGCTATTCTATGACCTGATCGCAGTACTGTCTCCTCAAAGGGTTCAATATCACCTAGAAGAAAACTTACTTCCCTATTTTTGGGTTTAAGGGCATCTGCGCCTTCTAGTCTAGACTTGCACTATACCGATAGCATGCGTCGATTGATAAAATAAAAGAATTTTATAATTTCACTCATGAAATAGCATCAGGAACCTCAAAATTTAATTTAATGAATTATTGATATTATTCACACAACTTCAGAAAATGTAACTTCTAATTTTTAGGTAAATATAGAATAAAATTCAGAAAGCATATATTGGGGTAAAAAAAATCACTGATTCCGTAACATCACAAAAAATCTATTTCTTAACAGTATTCACGTCTTCCTCAATCCTTGTATGTTTATAGACTAGTATTTCAGGTTTCGCCTCTTCTTCAATTTTTGTATTTTAATAAGAAGGTTTGGTTCGGATGTAGCGCCTTTAATACCAGTTAAAGTTAAAGGCATGTAGGGGGCTTTATCTATGATTCACAGAATAACAATTCAACTTTTAATTTATTTCTGTTTTCAATCAAAATTACACTTCATAGTTTTATGGAGTTATATATAGTTTTTTTTAAACACAATTCAACTTATAAAACTGTTGTACACAATTCTGAAAACCTGTCAAGACTCGAACTCAACTGTTTCTGCCGCATTTATTATTAATTAGTTCTAGATTCAAGAAATTCAGAATAGGCAACTCATAATTCTGTGCCAGATATTTAATCTTTTCGCGATTAAATTGATTTATTTCCGACTTCGATTTGTTTACTTGCGAAGTATATTGCAAATGTAAGTCACTCCGCAATAAATTTTGATCAGCCACTATGTAATTTTTTATTTATGCTGACCGGGCATTGATTGGTTGTAGTTTTGGAGTTACGGTGAATATGGGAAGTTCGCTCTTTGAATCTGAAATAGAATTCGCTTTGGAAGGATAACGGGGACACGGATCGAAAAACCGACTTCGGATTCCTCTTTGGTTCGATAAGGCGATTAAATTATGTGGGCGGGTTTTGGGGTGGGGGATTCCACACCACTTAAGCCCCAAATATGACATGTGGCGTGTCTAATTAGGGCACCCGCCGCGCTCTATCAAATGGCGTCATTCATTTTTCACCCTCTAAAACTTCAATACATTTTATCCGAAAGCCACTTTATCACTTTACCGCTTGCTGCATCATAACGGATGATCCTAAGAGAAAACATTAAAATAAATTCAAATTAGAGGTAATAAAATTCTCTATGTACTTAAATGTACTTAGTTTTGTTTGCCAGTATTACATTTGAGTTAGATTATAATTTTTTTTCCACCATAGGCATAAGTGTTGGATTACGAAACTTTTTGATCTTAACAAAAAAAATTCTCCGAACCACCAGTATTCCGCAAACGTAAATTGTAATTTTTTACATTTTTCCACGGCAAAAATGAGGTCCTTCTACTATTATTTACTTTTCTCCCAAACTATTATCCGGAGCTCCAAACTAATTTCATATCTGATTAGGGAAGAAAATGTAGATGTGACTTAATCCTACACACAAGGTTTTACGTGCATATTTAACGTTTTTATAGAGTCTCTTTTTTGCTGGAAGACGACCAGCCGGTCAAAAAGCGCCATATAAAACCGGGATTTCCTTAATTAAAAAGCCGTACCCGTTCATAAATTGGTAATAACTTTAGATGATTTCTCAGCCATTTAGTACCGAAACTTCTTTTTTTTATGTTATAGCTATGACTCCTGGAATTCTTGAGGTGCTACGGATCCATTTTATCACCCTGTTACCTAAATAACAAATTTCTTTGAACGATTGCTAAACGAATGTTATGAAAGGGTGTGCATTTTAATTAATATATTAAATACACATTACTCAAAGAAAGCATTTCCAAAAAATTAAGCAACTGCATATTAGAAATTTCTCCTTTATATGGAAATTTCGCAATCGGTTGATAGGATGGATGGTAAGGGATCAAATGGAGTAAATTGACTGGAAAGCTGATATCCTACACTGACTTTCTGTGCCACTCACATTCATACCTGAGTAGGTGTTAGTTACTTCCTTAACATTGTACATCATTCCACATTCCATGTGAATACCTACAAAACCGCAACCCTCGCCTAAATATTTTCCGATTTGCAAAATTCCTTTTGCTAATTTTCCTGTGATTTTTTTTTCTGAGTTATTGAGCATATTTTTCCTCCACTACCGATACTTTACAAAAATTTATTTTCGCCGGCCAAAATTTCTGTCTGCAAAATTCATTTCGAAATTTTGTTCCTCGAGTTATTGATTAATCAAATTTTTGATTTTTTTTTATGCGCGCTTATCAAGAGATGCCTATAAAAACTTCCAGGAACATCGGATGTCATTTACCTATTTAAAAAAAATTAAATGTATGCAAATTTTGCATGCCCATTTTATGCCATCTACGGACGATCTTTCGAAATGCATATACAACGCACTTGTAGAAGCGACAATGTATGTATCTCCTCTATAGTATGCACATTTTTCGAATGAATTTGGCGCTTTCGTTCAATTATTACAAGCGACAGCCGCGACAACTCCCGCTGAAATTTGTAAAACTAAGCAAACTCCGATTTTCATTTTCTTATGTTACCCCGCCATGTGGATACTTTTTATAAAGGTCCCGGCGAGTAAATAGCAGAAAATTTTTATTTTTTATTTTCTCTTTTTTATTGTCGAATTAGACACGAAAAACCGTTATATTTGAATTACTGAATCTGCCATCTATCCCACGCGTCGGCATACAGAGCTAAAATTTTATACACAGCTTAAAAAAAACTTTAGTGGGACAGAGTAAACAATTTGACTACGGCTCCGCACGATCGAGTCAGATGATAGCTTAGATATTATTCACTTCTAACCACCCCACCCCTTTCAATCACTATTTCCAAGCACCTGGGCATATACAGGGTGTTTCCCATTAGGAAGTCAGTAGAGCGGGAGGTGATAGTACTCACATAGACGAACCAAAAATTGTATGGCAGGGGGGCGGGCCATATCAACCGTTTAGGATTTACAGGGTGAAAAAAACTAGTTTTTCACAAAACACCCTGTATCTTAAAAATTACAGGGTGCGTGGTCACAGTTAAGAGCTCATTGTATGCAGAGCTCCATGGCCTTTCGAACGACTGTTCAATCAGCCCTATAGCCCTCTCCCCTCAAGAATTATGGTTATCTAAACTCAAAATTTCGGATTTTCTTACCTTTTTTTTTTAATTTAACCTCTATTATTTTTGCAAAAAGTTCGTTAACATAACTTTTTTTTTATAAAAACTGTTAACTGTAGACTCTCCTCTTTAATAAGACCTATTACACCCAATGTGCTATCTGAAGCCCTTCAAGAGTTATTAGCTCTAAACCTATTCTCAAACCTACTTTCAAACCTATTCTCAACGATAATTTGTTCCCTTAGCACGTCATTTTACAAAATATCGTCTAATTTCGGTGTGACCTGAATAGGTTATGAGTTAATAACTGTTTAAAAGCTGGTGTTAACACATAGGGTGTAATAGGTTAACTGAAAGAGGAGAGTCTACAGTTTTTATAAAAAAAAGTTATGTTCACGACCTTTTTGTAAAAATAATGGAAGTTAAATTAAAAAACAAGGTAAGAAAATCCGAAATTTTGAGTTTAGACAACCATAATACTTGAGTGGAGAGGGCTATGGCGCTGATTGAGCACTCGTTCTAAAGGCCATGAAGTTCTGCATACAATGAGCTCCTAACTGTGACCATGTACCCTGTAGTTTTTTTTTTTTGTGAAAAACTAGCTTTTTTTCTTAATCACCCTGTAACACCCAAACGGTTGATATGCCCCCCCCCCCCCTGCCATACAATTTTTTGTTCATCTAGCTGAGTACTATCACCTCCCCACCTTACTGACCTCCTAGTGGGAAACACCCTGTATACATACTGACGCCGGGCAGCGCCGCCGGCCTCCCCCTAGTATTATAATATAATCTGAATGAACTTTTTTCTATAATTGATTTGATTGATTTAGTAGGCAGTATAAAAAAAATAGTTTGTTTTTATGTAATATGCTTTAAATTAAAAATTTTCCAAAAAATTTAAACAACAATAAACAGAGAATATCATAGTAATAATAATGTTTTTTTTTCTTATTGCAGGTAAGCCGCTGACAGCTTCTTAATTTTGGGTGAGAATATAGCTTAATACCATATTTTGTTACCAGTCAAATGTTTATCATGAATACACCTCGCACAAAAGTTTTGAAATTTTGATGAAATATTCGGTGAGGTAAATTAACGCAAAATTTATTTTTGCAACAATCACCGAGGTCCGGAACGTGCGCAAAATTCCAGAAAAACAAAAGTTCTTATAACTTTCATTAATAAATTACAAAAGTCCTGCAAACTTAAATCAATGTTTACTCTGATATTTTAGACAATGTGTTAAACTTTCAACTCATTCCACCCCCTGCAATATCATTTTTTATTGCATGATAATTCTTCTATTATTATATCTGTTACAACTTACCTAGACCAATTTGCAACATTTTATGTTGCCCGAAACATATTTTTTTTAAATCAATGGAGCAAGAATTGCTTTTTCGGCTGCCATCTTTAAAAAATAAAGTTCTGAAATTGGGTTGCAAAGTTTTAAATCGTTGTTGGTCATAATCTGTTAAGTTTGCAATCTCACACAAGGTCCGTTTGCAAATCTTACATAGTAGACTTTCGTACGTCCTACCCCATCAGAATACAAATTTGCAACTCTCTACTAGTGTAAAAGTGTTGCATCTGCAGAGAAAAATATATTAAACATACGTTCACACGTGACGTCAAATTTACAGGCTGCTATACAACTATAAAAATATTGCAAAACTTTCCTTTTCTTATAGCTTTGAAAATAAAATATGTAAAATGAAATTTTTAATGCAAATGCTCTGAAATGAAAACGCTTGATTCGTTTTGTAATTAATATGAATGCAAGTTAGCATGCCTTCACAGGTTGGGGCACAACTTCGGCATTGTTCAATAACGGAAAAATTAGGATTACATGCCATGATTAAAAGAAATACATATTTGTGGGAAGCCCATCCAGATAGAATCGACCACGCGGGAGAAAAGTTTTGGTCGCTCTTTTGAATTACGGTATGATTGCTTTGGGAGCTCAATTACAAAAAGCAAATTCAGCTTCGTTTGTTTGCCACCAAGGAAGGCTGCGCATTATGGAATATGGTAATGCAAAACCTGATCATAAATACTTTTTAGAAATGTTGAAATTGCATATGTTTATGGTTTTATTTCTTACTTAAGAAGTCGAACTTTAATATTCACTTCGTTTTTCATGTACTTAATATATATATATATATATATATATATATATTATGGCAATTCTGTAAATTTATTTATTTTTATTTATTTTTTTATTTTTTATACCCTAGATGAAATCATAGGGGTATACTAAGTTTGTCATTCCGTTTGTAACACCTAGAAATAATTATGGTAGAGCAAAATGGATTGGACACCCATTCATAATATTAAA
This sequence comes from Dioctria rufipes, assembly GCA_963924295.1. NCBI lineage: Eukaryota > Metazoa > Arthropoda > Insecta > Diptera > Asilidae > Dioctria > Dioctria rufipes. The sequence goes on along the minus strand of OZ002741.1, from coordinate 124,185,280 downwards.
AGTTATTTTGATTTTTGCATGTCCGTCCGTCCGTCCGTGCGCACGATAACTCGAGAAGGCGTATACTTAGAGAGCTGAAATTTTGTACACGGACTTAAAAAAAAAAAGGAAAATTATGTTCAAAAATGAGACAAATCGGGTAACTCCTTCGTGGGGTTGCCATATAAAAATTTCGTTTTCCGCTATATATTTGGATACTGCTTGAACACGCGTCGACGTAGAGAGCTGAAATTTCGCACATGATGTTTTTACTACATTAGAAAATAAAATGTCAAAAATGGACTAAATCGGGTAACTCCTTCTTGGTGTTGCCATATAAAAATTTAGGTATTTTGCGTATACTTTGAAAACGATCAGTCCAAGACATTTTTATTGTACTAAAAACTTCTGCAGAATACGAAATCCTATAAAATTGGTTATGATCATTTTTTCTGTGCGACAAACCGTTCTAGAAATATATACGAAAAACAACTTCAAAATCAAACTTGAATAGATCGGTGACCATACGAAATTTAATACGGGCATTCATCTAGGGTATCGAATCATTAATTATCATTAATATTATAATCACAGACATCCTTATGCATGTGGAATCATTAATTATAGATACTTGATTGCAAGCTTCTTCCTTAGAGATTTTACATAGAATCGAACTCACGACCCCAGGGATGGTAGCCAGCGCGCTTACCAACTGAGGTGCTGAGCCTTCAAATGGTTTCCTCAAAATATCTCATATGAGTATTTCGTTAGATCCATGCCGGTCATACTGACCTCAAAAGGGAATTGCTACATAGCCAAAATAAAAGTTTGAAAAAGTTGTCTAGAGTGCAGCAATTAACATAGCATTTAGGCAGAAGCCAAGTACCTCCTTTAGTTCTGTTAAGGGGTAACGCCACTGTAAATTTTTTTAAAAATCGATTTTGTTTTTATTGGCTTAAAAAATAGTTTAAATCCTCTAGAATAAGAAAAAACAAGATCCCGAGCCAGCAAAATTTTTTTTTCCTTTGGAAATGGAGGTCGCCACCAAGCGCGTCAAACTTACCCCGAAACGACTACCTGAAGCCTGAAACACAATTGGAGCTTTTCAGCCACCTTTATCCCCAGCTTTCTTCTAAAGCTGACTGAAAAAGCCGAATTGAACACAACTGACCTTTTTGACATTTGCAACTTTAACTTGTTTAGCGGCAAACTTTTATTTTTTACCTTCATTTTTTTTATTTTTTCCAATAAAAAACTATTCTCGGCAGCGGGAAATTCGGTTGTCAAAACAGGCCGTCGAAAGATTGGGAGCACAATTGCAACGACAGGCGGTGAGCGACGATTGTGAAAGAAGAAGATACTGAAATTTCATTTATTAAATGTTTCTAGCGTTTTAAAATGAGATTTTTAATAAGAGTATTTTATATTATATTAAAACAATGGACCAAAGTGTGGAAAAAACTGAAAATGCAGAAATTAACTAAACTAAACTCTTTGAAATATCCATCCAAACCACGTCTTTTTTGTCCACTTGTCTTGCCTGTCTTGCAAATCATAAATTATTCTCTGATTTCGGACTTCCTCAATAAATTTTTCTTCAAAGCTCATTATTTGAAATTTACCGCGCCGTGCTACCACCTCAAAAAGACAAAACTGAATGCCAAAACAACTTCATTCGACGGCAACATCGTCGCCCGCTTACCGTCGTTCGTCGTAATTTAGTGCATTCGGATAAGAAGCTGTGCTTTTAGAAGGTTGACGGCGGAATTTCGTCGTTGTTTTCCGTCTGCCGTCGCAATTGTGCTTAGGCTTTAAAGTGAACATTGCATATCATTGGTTTTTTATGGCTCTCTCAGGAAGGGCTCGCAATATTTCCCGCTGCGATGCTCTATGAAAAATATTGTTGCAAAAGGTAAAGCCTATACTATCGAGTTCGGGCAAAGTAAAATTTACCGCGGCCTCCCAATATTTCACATTAAAATCGCTGGTAAAATTTGTACATATAGGTATGTTAATTTGTTACGTCGTCCTCGCGGCTATGACAAATTGTCTATTGGCTATTGCAAATTGTCTTAATAATTCGTGCATATTTCTTGTTTTTATGTTGTAGAGCTTAAACTACCCACTTTTTAAATTTCAAGATTGGGATCTAGACATTTTTTTTTTAATTTCAAATTTATTAATAAATAGGTTTTTTTTTTCTCTTCCATCCTGCTACTTTAGGAAAAACTCCAACTGTATAAAAGAGAGAGCCTCCAGGCACAATGACTAATCTTCAGCCCCCTCCTTTCACGGCTGTTCAATTTCTTCTTCGAAACTTATGTGAATACGTTGTGCGGTTGTAGTTCTCAGAAATTTCTTTTGATATCCTAAAAGTCGACTTAAAAGTCATCGATTTTCTAGTAGTCGAACATCCGAGTCTTGCGGGACCTGCACGCTTACCATTATAGCTGGATTGAAAAAATCATTTTTTTTTTACATTTTTATGCATTTGGTAAATTCACTGAAATAATTTTTAATGAATTTCAGTCTAAACGACGATAAAAATTTTCATCTTACAATATACGAGGAACATTTCTTATCTTGATTGATATTATCATAATTTACTTGACTGCTTTAAAAAGAAAAAAGAACTTATTAAGAACTTTAATTAATTTCGCAAATCTAATTTTAACACTAGATTTACCAAGGAGTCGCTTTGACTAATCTGAGCACACTTAATCAAATAAAATAATACCCTAATAATTTTAATTTTAATATATGTAGATATATGTTTCATGATTTTTACTCTTGGATCCCGTTAAGATTCCATGTTAAAGTTTTAATATGTTTTAGTGGATAGTATAAGTTGTAAAATAAAAAAAATAAATTGTAATCAAAAGTACGTATTCCAGAATATTCAAGGACCAAAGATAAAATCCTTACCCTTGACATCGTTTTGCAAATATATTAAATATTTTCCAAAATAACTTAATTTCTTTTACTATCAAATGAGCCATAATTCACGCCAGGACACATGAATAGAAAAATATATATGAATTTTTAAAGAAGACCTGGGGTTGTTTCTGATCTTTTGTCATATTTTAATGTCAAAGTATACGACAAAATTAAATGTTTTTATGCACTTCAGCAAGCCTTGCATTACGTAGAATGAAATGAAAATGACACTTCACATCATAAATTCAAAAATATAATTTCGAACTTAAACAGTTGTGTACAATATTCATTTACCATAGTTTATAATTTTTGTCACAACCTCTGAAGCAGTTGACTAATTTGTCGTACTTTTAGGCGTATATTCCGACGTTTATCATTGAAAATTCATTTTAGTCTATTTTGTGGCTGTTGAAAAGGATCACAGACTTCAATATAATATAGACTGATGACAGCCCGCAAAAAGTCAAGCCAGCATAAAATATGCTTTTTATGTTGCGAACGATTAGTGCTGCCACTAAGTATGGAAATAATACGCAAAAATAATTTATTAGCTTGGTAATTTGTAGTAATATTTCAAGATAATAACAAAAATTGCGTGCTTTAACATTTATTTTTAATACGGAAATGGTTTTTATTAATTAAAAAAAGATCGTAAACAAGATTAAATGCATTACAACCATAAAAATATTTAAAATTATTCTAGTTTCCACATCTCTACGCATACAGTCTAAATGTGCCCGGATTGAAATATACTCTTTTGACTATCAAAACCAGCTTAACACAAGCTCGCTGTAGTGACACTTCAGTAAATAAACGGTCAACAATACATGCGTTTCATCACTTAGACGGTGTTAGTATTAGTATGTTAAACTAAACATAAACCAAACACCGAATGAAATGACACGCGATGCAACATAGAACAAACACATTAAAAAAAGAAAATGAAATAAACAAAAACGATTAAATATTATATAGACTTTTTTAAAACATGCGTAGCCTTCTCAAATTGTGCCTACTATCACGGCAAGAGATTTTGTTAAGTAACAACGGAGAATCAATATTCGCGTTGAAGAGTTGATGCACAAACGTTATATCGGCAACCATACGACGTTTCTCAAGCGAGTGCATATTTAAAAGCTTCAAGCGATCTTCATAGGATGGAAGAATTAATGAATTATTCCAGGGTAAGTGCCTGAGAGCAAATCATAAGAAGTTTCGCTGAACAGACTCGATACGGTCGATGTGTGCACCCTAAAATGGAGACCAGACCTGGCTAGCGTATTCAAGAAGTGGTCTCACAAAACAAGTGTATAAATGCAATGTTATGGTAGGTTCCGAAAATCTCGGGACCAACGTTTTATAAAACCCAGCACTCCTTTATGCCATTTAGGAACCAGAGTCCACACGGCAAATCGAGGAATCCTAGAATCATAGGTGCTTGGTTCCGATTCCTATGGAAAGTCATAACCTCACATTTGTCGATACTGAGTACCAAATTATTGCTCTTGCACCAATTGTGAAATTTTTGAAGATCACCCTTTTAAAGAGTATCACGGAGTGAGATAACTTGTCGAAGGCTTTACTAAAATCTGTATAAATACAGTCTGTCTGGTAGCCTTTTGCAAACCCGCCAATGGTATCCGAGACAAATTCCAACAAGTTAGTGATTGTAGATCTGTCCGAAATAAACCCATGTTGGTTTCAAGAGAGAAAATTCTTGCAGGAAATTGATAGATGAGAATAAATGATAGATTCGAATAATTTGGACATGCAGGATAATTTTGCAATTTTTTTGTGGATAGATATGATCAAAGAGTTTTTCCAATGCTGCGGGAAACAACCACTATCGAGCGATTTTTGGAAAATAATTCTTAGGATCAGTTGTGAAGTCATTTGGAAGCCCAATGATCGAATATATACTCTTCTGAAATTGAAGGGATAGTGAATGAAACGTTATTGGAATCATTCATATGGTTGAAGTTGCTATTTTGATGTTGGAAGTTTAACAAGGCAAAGGCATTGTCAATAAAAGAAGCAGACATATCACAAACTTCAGACGAATCATCACTTGCAGAATTCTTGTACCTCATGGTATTGGGGTATTTGTCCGTTGTTTTCTTCATATTTTATTTTATTTTAAGTTTAATATAAAAGATGCGTGGGTTAATAAATAATTTCGTACGCATGCTTTGAATATACTCATCATAAAATGTAGAAGAAAGTTCTTTGAACTCATTATATGATGTGAGGAAGTTGTTGTGACTTATAATGTCTTTATCTCTCATATAACTTTTCCACAATTTATTCTTTCTATTTTTAAGACGCTTCAGTTTCAGTTCTTTATTGAAGCATGGTGAAGATGTTTTGGAGAGCCGCTGACGCTCGCGGGGAACATGAGAGGAAAATAAATCGAAAAGAATTATGTAAAATTTAGAAACGTCTTCGTCAACACTATTGCTAGACAGTAATGTAATGTGTTGTAATGTGTTGAAGTCGAAAAGTTCCGAAAAGTTATCCTTTCTAAAATTGAAAAGTATTGTGTTTCGTCATAATTTATTAAGTTTTTAGTTTCATAGCAATATGTAATTAGTAGAGCGAGGTGATATTTATCAATAGTAGACATTATAACTGCGGCAAGTTCAACTAATAAGTTACCCGCGTCAGTAGAAAATACCAGGTCTAACTTTCTAGCCATGTCATTCTTAAACATTACTGATTTGGCTGAGATCTTATATGGTATAGGAATGATTCATATTAGACCACACATGATTCAGGTATTTGCATAAGTGCATAGATATTAGGCCGGTATGAGAGGTAATTTGCCTTTCTACCTAGTATGTGAAAGAAATTTATAATAAAGCGAAACAATGGTTTAGGTATTCTGACATTAGGGTATTTTGCTCCTTTACTTAGGAAATTATAATGCATTATATAATGTATTCGTCGTCGACACTTTTAGAAACCCATTCCAGTACTATAATTTCACTTATTTTTTATGGTGCCGAAACTGCCGCTCCTCACGAAAAAATGAGAATTTTACAGTACCTCTATTTACCTTTGGTTTCTGACTAACTAATGCTATAATAACAGCTTACTTGATCTATTGACAATATGTTTTTTTCGCTTATGCGAAACGTTTAAAAAGTGGTATTAATAACCTTAAAATTCTATGCCAGGGATGTAAAGGACTCAAATTTTGACTCAACTCATCGCTCAATTAAAGCAGTGATTCCGCTCAATCATTGAGTCCGCTCAACCGTTGAGCGGTGGTTATTCGCTCGAAATTTGAGCGGACTCACTGCTTGAGTGGACTTAAGCGGACTCAAGTCTTGAGCGTACTCACTGCTTGAGCGGACTCATAATTTGAATTGAGCGGACTCAAATCATGTTTTAAATAAAATAAGGAGAATCTGATTTAATGAAAAATGAAACTGAAACTGAAATTTCAATCAAATAAGAAAAGCTCACAAAAATTCATTCATTATATTATATTATATCAATTTAGCTTTTGGTAACTTTCTTAGCCAACATTTCTCTTTAACTCTCAAAATAATGTACAAATTCAACAACTTGTAAAAGTTGTATGGAAAATACCATACTTGAAAATGTTATAATTCAATTCAAGGAAATTGTATTTACATTTTTCCAAAGAATCAGCGTCTTACTTTATATTTTTTCCATTGATATGTAGCATCACTTGCATTTCAAAATTTTCGTCATTTTCAAATAAGCTTGAGGTTTTTTCTGTGGAAAAATTATACTCCAAGAACAATTTCTGACCCTCCATTGAATTTTGGTCATCTTCACAATCTGAATCCGAAAATGGCGTAACTTGACTGTTATTTTTGGATTGAGTATTCATGTCGAAACATTCCAGCCTTTCATTGATTCTGGAAATAATAAATTTCTCAACCAATTATGTGTGGGTGTTCAATTCATTTCGCTCTACAAGGATTTTTTTTCCATGCATCACAAACGGAATGACTATACATTTTATCTAGGGTATAAAAATTGGACAATGACAATAATAATAATAATGATTTGAGTCTGCTCAACTGAAATGATGAGTCCGCTTAAGTAGTGAGTCTGCACAAGATTTGAGTCCCTTCATGCCGTTCAAGCAGTGAGTCCGCTCAAGCAGTGAATCCGCTCAAGTTTCGAGCGATAAACCACCGCTCAACTGTTGAGCGGACTCAAATCCTGAGCTGAGCGATGAGTTGATATGACAAATGAGTCCGCTCATTAACAACTCTGCTCTATGCCCACCACGAATTGTTGGAGCTCTTACTTTGATTTAAAAAAAAAAAATACACGAATACATAGAATTTTCACAATATTTATTTCTGAAGCTTAAAAGGAATTACATGAAATAAAAATTCGGTAAGAAACATAATCTTTTAAGATTTCTATACATCACAGATTTATGAATTGTTTAGATTCTTACTTTTCTTATAAAATATAAAATTTATTACAGCATTATAGTTATAAATACATACAAAGCGTAGTTTTAAATTTGAAACCGGAAAAACGTAAATACTTAAAATAGTTTCTGAATATTTAGCAACAACTTAATTAAGAACTGCATACAGAATTAATATTTAAAATAAAATTTAAAATTTCCCTTCAATTTGGGTAATCATGGTAGCCCTAATTATGTTATATCCCGCAACAGGGCAGTAAATGAACTTAATTTAAGTTAATAAATATACGCCCAAGCTATGACAAAAGTTCAGAATCACCCCGCTGGACAGCATTTTTGCAAAATTTTTGAAATGCCATAACCCGCGAAATACGCAGTGTATAGGGAAAATTTTTACTATGTATCTTTATTTTCACAAACCCTCCAAAGTATGTAAAATTAAAAAAACAAATGGTCATATCACACATGTCGCCTATTTGATATGGAATAATAATAAAATTTATTTGGCAACCGTACAAATATTTTAAAATCTTATTAATATACAGAACACTAGTTTTAGAATTTACAGGTAAGTGAATAAGTGACAATAGTTACTAACTTAACTAATAAGAAAAAAAAATAACATTTAATAATTTATAAAAATATAAAAAGAAATGAATGTTTAAAAAAAAGTTAAGAAAAATTACAAAAAAAAAAGATAAATGCGAAAAAAGACAAAAAATAGATTATATTTACATAATTAGTTGTTCATGTATAGATAGAAAGAATGTGCATTTAGGTAAAATTGGTTGATTTTAATAATTTAAGAAAAACCCTATTGTAGCCCACGCGCTGAAGCTCTGATGGTAATAAATTCCATTTACGAGGAACTTGAACAAAATAAGAATGCTCTGCAAGTTATGATCTGTAGCGTGGCATACAAATATTTACACCTCTTCGTGATCGTAGAAACTGCAGCTTGTTGTAGAGGTACTCACGACTTTTGAGATTTATTAGCTTATGCAAAAAATACAAGTTACGATGAGAAAAGTAGATATCTAACGGAAATACGATTACGATATGGGGAGATATGGGAGCTATGGGCAGTTTATATACATACCTAATACAATCATTGCATGCAACCATGAGCCGTCTGTGGCAGACTGAATCAAACTTCGGGAACAATATCGGGCCATAAAGGGAATGGATTTATCAGCGCACGCACTAGTTTTAGACGCATTTCGGTAGACAGAAGATATGCAGTAACCAATAACTGACGAAGGGAGCCATAAACTTTTCCAATAATATTACTAACATACTTGCAGCAACTTAAGCTAGAATTTAATATTATTCCTAAATTCCTAATCGAGTCACGATATGGTAGAGTTGTGTTATTGAGTAAAACAGGAGGTAGTCTTGAAGCATCAATGTTGCTTTTATATATCGGAATGGAATTAGATTTGCTTGGATTCAATACCAACTTGTTATCAAGAGACCATTCGTTGTAAGTCATCATTTATCCAGGAAATGCAATCATCCTGTAGTCCAGTTGGGCGGCTCAGATATAATTGGACATCATCAGCATATAGATGAATGGTGGAGTCCTTAATCACATTGGAGAGATCACTTATAAATAGGCTAAAAAGAAATGGCCCAAGGATGGAGCCCTGAGGTACGCCACAACAGATAAGACGAAAAGCGGACAATGAGTTACCTACTTTCACAGCTTGATGTCCGGAAGATAGGTAGTTTCTGAACAGCTTCACAGCTGAGGAAGAGAAATCGAAACTTCTCTTTAATTTATTAAGAAGGTGAATGTGGTCCACACTATCGAAGGCTTTACTAAAGTCTAGAAGAGTAAGTATGGTTAACTTATCATTGTCAAGAGCTTCATTAATATCGGAAATGACTTTTAATAGAACAATTTCACAGCTATGTTCCTATCGAAATCCAAATTTGCCAAGAAGATAATAAACGATTTTGGTCTATAAATTTATTGGCTTGCAGAAGATGAGTTTTTCAAAAACCTTACCAAAAAAGGTAAAATACTAATCGGTTGGAAGTCATTGACATCAGATGTATTTGATTTCTTTGGGATTGGAATAATAACAGCATTCTACCAAGCAGCAGGAAACTGAGAAGTAGTCAGGCACGCGTTAAAGATATGCGTCAAAACTGGTGTAATATACGGGGTGATCAACTTAATAAATGTCGGCAGTATCATGTCATAACCCACTGTAGTTGATTTAACTGCAAAAATTGCATTGAGAACCTCAGTGTAGTCGGTGCAATGAAATGCAAGCCGTCAACGTTCTCAATGTCATTTAATTCTACTAAGGACGAATCACTGCGAGTTGAAGCAGTGGAAAAATCATTCAAAATATTAGGATCAACGTCACACTGAGTCGTTTCTCTGCCCACAATGCTCATCTTGCGAGTGTTATTCCACAGCTTCCTGCTAGGTAAATCTGAGTTTAATTTGGAAATGTAGTATGTTCTTTTTGCAGATCGAGTTTTGGTGGTAACCAAATTGTGAACCCTTTTATACCGACGGTGTAAAGTTGAGCATTGTGTGCTTTTGTAAATACGGTAAAGAAACTCTCTCTCCGCAAAAGCACATGTATCTCACGTGTGATCCAAGGACAACGTTGTGAATAAATAATTTTCCTACGTATAGGTAACATGCCTATTATAAAGTTGTAAGAGTAAACTATTCAGTAATTCAACCTTATCATCAACACAGTTCTGCTGGAATATGTCCGTGTAAGGTAAATTAGCACAATCACTATATAATGTGTCAGTGTCATTATTATTATAATCACGGTAATCAAAGAACTCTGCACAGGGCTGTGAGCCTAGTCTCAAATTATATGATAAATATAAGAAATCATGATCAAAATTACTCAAAGGTGTCAATTGGTTCTGAAACAGAACCCTTTCTGTGTTGGAGACCAATAAATAGTCTAGTTTGGATGGATTATTTGTATTAAAGTATTAAAATTCACAACATTAAAATCCAAGATTTGCAGTAAATACTGTATGCTATTAGAGGAACTATAAGCTCTCAAATTGTCTACATTTAGATCACCACCAACGACAATATTAACATACATGCGACTTAAAAATGAAATTACGACATGAAACTCGGCAGCTACTTCATCAGAAAATGCTTTTGGAAGACAGTATACAGCAACTAGCAAGAATTTCTCTAACCCAGTATCGAGTTCAACGCATATAAATTCAAAAACTGCACCTTGATAGGATCTGACGACAATCGTTGCCTGTCTGTGGAAAAAAAAAACTGCAACTCCACCGCCCGCACGAATGGAGCGATCATTTCTATGCACTGAATAACCTGGAATAGAAATAACATTGGAATTAACTCGATCCTCAAACCAAGTTTCACAGACTAGCAGTACATGTATGTTAGAACTCTCAAAGATGTCATGTATAACATCAATTTTATTATTTAAGCTTCTTGCATTAAATGAACAGATATTAAGTCCTTTAGCTTGATTTGTAAATATTTTTAGGAGCGCCCTCATTCTGTCTAACGGCGAAACTAAGTCACCAATCGCTGCAACACCATAGGCACCAGCACAGTGTAGAAAAAGTAAAACCAATTATGCAAATACTAACCTGTGATTATAATAACTAGTAAAAACAAAAGATAATTAAGAGAAAGAAATAGAACAGCTACAAAAAAAAATATATATATCAAGAAGAGAAAACAATCTAATCTACAATACTACATACAAAGTAATTTGTTAATCTGAGCTTTATGTTACATGCAAGAGTTATACTGAGACAATGTGAAATGAAGCAGAAAAAAATAGCCATTAATTGAGTTACTCTCACCAAAACATTGCAGGTACTAGAGTTGATTAACCTCTGTAACAGGTACTGCCTTATCTCCTTCAGCCCGAAAAATAAAAATCCGTCCATCTCTGGTAAATGTGGAATATATTTTACCCATTTTTCGTAGGCCAATTGCTTTTAGCAGCAGCAGGCTATTATTAGGCGTTAGACCTTCGCTGATGCGTATATGATTACCTGAAGAAAATCCCCAATGCAAATCTGATAATTTAATCGGTCCATGAAAACGAGCTGACTTTAAAAATGATTTGTACTCAAGTGGTGATGGATGCTACATTTTTAACAATAGCTGAAACATTCTCACCTGCAGCCACTGGAATACCCTTGATGATAACATCTGTAGATCTTTTGTGTCGTTTGAGATCATCATTCTCCAGTTTGAGCTTAGCACAAGAAGACTTTAAGGTAGCTGCTATACCATTTAACTCAGACACTTGCCCACTCAAAGACACAATTGTTTGGTTTAGATTCTCCACTAAATTGCCCAATTTCTCATCGAATGATGATTGAGTAAGTTTTTTATCGAGAATAATGTTTAAACGTTGAATTAAACGATCCTCAGCATTTGAGTTGGTTAACGGTAGTGCAGAATTCTCCAACGCAGATATGCTCACACAGGATGACCCAGCAACTGCAGCAACATCAGAGCCAGTAGCATCATCTCGAGTTGTTGTGGCATTAGTTTTTACGGCATTATTCCTTGTTGCTCTACTCGTCATTATAAAAACAGTTCAGCTGTGCAAACCAAGAACACCGAAATAATTATATGCGATATATTTTAACTTATGCGGAAAAAGCAGGAGCAAAACTCAAACGCGTCTACTCGATAGCGATCATATCTCACTACTGAAGGAATGACTCTACTGTAACACATATCTCATTTTAGAAAAATTTAAATGTTTTGTTGAATCTTGTTTGCTGCATTTTTGCTTTAATTAAAATATACGATAATTTTGTTCAGCAAGCAATTGAACTTTTGGATTACAATTCATATTATACATGTATAATACGTTTAATTATGTACTTTATAATTTAATTTTGTACAATTGACGAGAGGGCTGGGTTATTTATTTGGTGTAATTTCGATATATCTGACATTTCTTAATTTATATGAAATTAAGAAAAATAGGCCGGTGTTTTCTTAGGGATTTTTTGTAAAAGAAGTGATAAAAATAAAAAGTGATTTACATATACCTCCTTAATAATAGTGAGAAACAGTGGTGAAGTATCTGTGCAAGACATTTCATGTAATCGAGACTTCAGAGTCTTGAATTATGACGAAGAAGTGCGCTGGGCTGTGCTGAAGAAACAGCCGGAGTTATTGCCGTAGGAAATCATTTTCCAGGCAGGTTTAATTGTTTCAATAATAAATTATAGTATTTTAAATAAAATAGAAGTGAAATAGCTATAAAAATAAGCAGCGGTGGAAAAAATTTTAACATTTTCCAATACCGGTTTGTTTACTTTTATGAAGTAAGCTTCACAAAGGCAACGCCAAGAAATATTATCAGGAAATCAATCACTAGCAAAACTCTTAAAAATTCGAAAAATTATAGATCTAAATATTTTACAATTTAATGGAATCTTTTTTATTAAATTTCTTCTTAACACTATTTCTACCGCGGTTGTATGTATACCTATAGCGACCAGAAAGGTGTCTTATGACACCTTTGCGTATAGATGTAAATAACTGGAAATATTTGTTTAAAAAATATGTTCCTTATATTTCTCTGCAAGTATCCACAATTGACATAAAAAATCTGTCCGTGAAATATTTATTTTCACCCGTCGTTTCCCTATAGAAAGGCCACGCATTTATTCCGACCAAATCGAGGATATTGTGAAATACAAATTGGAACGTAATATTCACAGAAAACGAATATAGCGGGGATTTTCCTATTTTTTGCAATTGGTGGAATGGTGCTGCCATATGGTTTTAATATTTATGTGTAAAGTAATTTGAGATAACATCAATCTTTACAGTGTCTACCTCATGGTAGAAATAGAAATGTGGACCCATGGGGGGGGGGGGGAGATACAGCTAAATTAATTTAACAATCATTATAGGAAAAATAAAGAAATCATTTGAGGATAAATGATTAAACTTAGACAATAATGGTTTACTTCTTCCATGACTAAAAAGATGCGGTTCTACTACATGAAGTAAAAAAGCTTAAGCTTTTCTTGCTCATACCCAGCAAACATGGAAAAACGCAGAAGATTCACTTTCTCATTACCAGGACGATAAATCCTTTGGAATTTGTAGTAAGGAATTTAAGAAGATATTTCTTTAAAGTAGGTATATATTTATTTAATTAATTTTTTTTTAATATGAATTGGTGGAATTAAAATCTCTAGTGAACTCACAAATTAATTACTGTCATGGAATCTAATGACACGTTCTTCCAAATGATAAACTCGTGTATCATAGAGATGACAAATAAGCGAAACAATTGCCTTTTTGCTTCCACATTTAAAATCAGTAAACAAAATTGTTTGTAATTTCATCTTCTTTTCGTCTACGCAAGAAAAGAAAGAATTCACATATCGCCCGGAATTTCTGGGTAGCCTATACTTTTTGCTATACATGTAATCTAAGGCTGGGTTTTATTTACAAATAATTATTGAAACTCAGTGAAAATATTACTAAATATTGTTTATACGTAAAAAAAAATGTGCACACTTATAATTATTTTCTAGTAGGTAATTTCCACCCACTTTCAATTTAAGAGAATTAGGAAATATGGGCATTCAATGATCACATTATCCTCGATTTTCATAGAAGATTTGAAGAATCGAATAAAACAAATATGTAGAGTTCTCTTCAATCGACAGAACAAACAAGATGTTAAAGAACCTGACTATGTAGGCATATATGTGCTGTAAAACAAGGTGCACGAAAAAACACAGCGTAACCCCTGTACAAGCGCGATAATACTGTGCGGTTTTTTAGTGACGTCCTGCTCTTCCTATAGATTTATCTCTATTTGCGACTGGTGGACAGCGGGTACAACTTAATTTGTTTAATTTTTTGGTGGCAAGGAGATATTAGTGTGAAATTTACATATGTTATGTTTTTATATTTATATATTTTGTTAAGTTGAAAATTGCACCAAACTAAGAGCATGCTGCGATAAGTTTTTGTATCGCACGAAAAGTAGAAAGCGACAACTATATTGCTACAGCCAATCAAAGCTCTGTCGCATATTATGTATGTATATAAAAGTATGTAATTTTCGTAATGTGGCTATCTTTTTGAATATTTTATCCCGATTCTTTCTTTCTTCCTGAGGAACCCCAATGAAAATTTGTCGCTACAATTCCGAGTGAAGGCAAATGCAACACAGTAAGAGTATTGTTCATGCCATGTTTACTTAAGCGTTGAACTCTCATCTTTCGAATTCAACTCGGCTTGTTGCTGCTTGTGTGCGCTTTGTTATTCGTTGTTCATTTTTACGCTTACTTTTCTTCGAGCTTTAGCTATACTTTACCTGCGTACGAAAGCGTTTCTCTTCTTGGTCTGCTTATTTTTACACTTTTGAATCAACAAGATCTAACAGTACTTTGGTCGCGCAGTGCCATTGACTTCTTTTCAGATATTCAATTCATCGTCACACCGAGACCGACGACATTGCCCTACCAGAAGAGAATATATGTATGTATGTATAACTTTAGGCGAAAAAACAAGCAAATGCGGGCCAGAGCACGAAAAAGATTCACAAAAGACAACACACATCACAGCCAGCAAAATGTATGTTTATATCGAAAATTCGGTATTCATCTGGTGGAAATGACGATGACGGTGATGAACTTTATGCTTTTCTCGACACACGAGCAAAACTTTCAAGCTAAAAAGCTCTATTTGCCTCAACTTGATTCGACTCACATGAAAAGATGACGCTCTGATCCGATGATACAAGCTACAAACAATCTGCTTTTACAGTAGTACAACACCCTTTTCGTAGGCTTTTGATGGTAAGTTGGTTATGCTCATGTATCCGCTTCCTACAAATTTTTCATGTATATATATGTATAGTTAGTTCCACATGCCCTCCGCGCACTCGGCATATGATATAGGGAGTCCCATTTCCCCATTCCCCATTCCCGCTTCTAGAAAGCATTAAATGTAGTGTCGTAGCCGTGGATTCTATGAGTTTCGTTTGTTGCGCCTATATGTGGTATACATATATACGTCTACATCTTGCTTGCTCTCGTGTTGTATCTTTTTCGCTTTTCCATTCCAATGAGGAAAATTCAACTGAAACTTAACCAGTACGCGATGGTACTTCAATCATAGTGGATCGGTTGATTGTTTTTTTTTATCAAATAAATCAAGTATGATTCGTTGACTTTCACGTATTTTTTTTTTTTTAAGTAAATTTTAAGTTACTTTTCTGTTTGTTATGATTAGGAATTTGTCGAATTTATGCTATCACCGATAGAAAACAGCGGGAAAAACAAAAATTTTAAAGTGCTAACTTATTGTTATTAAAATATTTATATTGCAAAAAAATATATGTTTTTACTATAAAAAAATAAGCGCAGGAAAGTGTGATAAAAAATATAAGTAATAATTAAATTCATTAAATAGTGAAGTAGTGTATCAGGGGTATATTAAGTTGTTAGTGTATTTGATACGTGTAATAAGAGTATACCTACCTATAGTTTTCATAAAAAATATTTTATTTATAATAATTATAAAAATTAGAAGTGTGCTGTGATATAAAATATTTATTAAAATAATAATAGTAATAATGTTATAAATTATCATTTAATTAAGATGTTTTCTCAGCCTTGCTTTATTTGTGCTAAAATCTGAAGAAAGTGTTTTTATTAAAAATTAACAATAATGGTAGTTCTTGAGACTACCACAATTGGGGGCTCCTTATTGGGTGGCCCCTATGCCCAAGGGGCACCAGCTTTAAAAATGGTACAAAAACGTTTTATTGGATTACATCAATGGTTGGGACCACTACGCACCAAAGAACTTAAAGAACATATTGTGAGTAGCCTTTAATTTCGTTAAATTTAAAATTAAGATCGAATTTTCCTTAAAAACCGAATGAATGAGAAAAAAACCTTCTGATTAATTCGATTAACCTTTGTCGCTCTACGCTTTGTCAATCAAGAAAGAAGTGAATGAAATTGAAGATATACACTGTTTGGTTTGCGCCATGTTGAAATGTGAGAACTGAGAAGTCTTCATAGTACCTATAGAAAAGTATGAGTTTACAAGAGGTCGATGACTTCTGGTAACTTAACCTGGAAAAATATGATTCCGTAATAAATTGCACTTTATAATAATGAAATTGTTCTCATTTAGTTAATTGGCATTTTAAAAGACTGAAAGTGCTTAGCCTGTATAAATGGAAATAGGTGCATTTTATCAATCGTTTGTAATGGAGTTATTTAGTAAAATTTTATACCCATTTCCATTGTCTTTGGTTTGGGGTCGTTAACATTACGGAAACTGGTTATGCAGTCAGAGCATCTTCTTTTCGTACCTGTAACACTGAGAATAATATAAATATTGTTGCTCACGTAATTACAGTATGTAGCTACATTTATTTCCTTACAAGAAGTATTAGATTGAATTTATGTAGTTTTTGGAATGGTTGCAGGTAGGTATATCCAAACACTATCGCGCGAAAGTCTACTTTATA
Organism: Dioctria rufipes; assembly: GCA_963924295.1. NCBI lineage: Eukaryota > Metazoa > Arthropoda > Insecta > Diptera > Asilidae > Dioctria > Dioctria rufipes. Next base: position 124,168,426 of record OZ002741.1, on the reverse strand, counting down.
AATCTGAAGGGAAAATAGGGGATTGTTACAGCAAAATTAATATATTACTCCGAAATTTGCGTCGTTAGGAACAGCAACTTACTTTAAGAAAAGTTGAGTATGTTGGGACGAATAAAAAGTAAAATATTTAAGATCATACATTAATAAAACATATTTTGAGCTCGCACTAATTATTTTAAGTTTCTCTTCAATATACAATTTGATGTTAAGCGATTCAGTGTATTAATTTGTTTTTTTATTTACTCCCTATAGGTATCCGTAACATTTTGTGAATGGAATAAATAATTATGTTTAATAATTATAAACTCATATAAGTTTTTATTAAAATCTTTTAATATTTAAAAAATTAAGAAATTACCGTTATTTGTTTCACTTTCAAATACGGAAAATACCTCTAAGGAGTGTAGGTAATTATCATAATGACGTATTTTTTTTTTTTTTAATACAGTGAAAGGCTCATCTGAATTAATTAAGCAGTTAGTAGGGTCATTCCATAACAAACCGACCAAAAATCATAAAATGCGTGACATAACCATAACGATTTTTTTTAAATTTTACATTCTTGAAAGGTTTGTGAAATCAAAAATAAAGTTAAAATTTTTCCGTATACGTTTTGTATTTTGCGAGTTATAGCAATTTTTCAGCACATCCTTAGAAAAATGTTTTGGAAAATTGTACAGATCTAAAAACGTTTCATCCGATACGACCTCAAAGTGATTTTCTGAAACTTACAAGTGTCATATTCTTTTTAAATTGACTCTAAGAGTTTTTATCATTATCAAGAGCTAGGAAATTTCTGAAAATTTATAAATTTCTGAAAATTTATAAATTTCTATAGAATTTAGAATCCTGTTTAATCAACTCACACCAGTTTCACAGATAATTACTTACAAACTTTCATAAAATTTTCAAGAAACTAAGAATTTATTATGAGCAAATGCAAGATTGGTGAAACTTTATTGATTTTTTACTCCTTGATCCCATTGAGGTCCCAAGTTAAAATTTTAATATGTTTTAGCGGATAATATAAGGTAAAAAATATAAAATAAATGAATAAAATCAAAACTGCTTTTATCAGAGGGTGTTAAATAAATGTCAAAACGAAATTTTTAAAAGATACGGCTTTATTAATTTTTTCTGATTATTCCTGATTTGAAAAGCCATTAAAAAATAAAAGGTTGTCATAAAACTCACAGTAACCTAACATTCTTCAGATTAAAACTTATTCAATCCCAATTGTGTTGTTTTACATAGATAGATATCTTTTAAATTTTTTTAAATTAAAAGGAACAATTCAGGAAGGAATTATATTACATAATGCAATTCAAGGTTTTATAAATTAAAATAATTAAGCAACTTTTTGCTTAAATCTCTTGGTCTCTCTCCTCCTATTCTGTTATGCATTAAAAGTTTTTTATCGGGTCGCCTAATATGTATTGCTTAGATAACGGTTTTCGGGATTTCGATGTGTAAGCTCTGTATTGCATTTCAGGAAAAGGTTACATTATTTTTGAAGGATGTAGTCGTGCCAACGTCTTGCTCTGCGATTAACAGGCTATCAGGACTTAACTGAAATCCACATTTGACTAACGACTCACATCGCTTAACTAGTTTTTTCTTCGCTTTCCGGTAAAATACTTTGTGGTCCAGACTTTCCTACGTCTTGAAGATTTCTTTCAGGTAAATTATCCTCCAATCATGTTTTTTGAATATTTTATTTTATGCTAACTGCTCCAATAGAAAATTTTCCTTGTCAAATGTCAAACAGTGCTTCATTTAGCATTATAGCAATAAAGCCTTCCACATTTCCTTGGTATGTATTGCATTAAATTAGACTAATTAATAAAGTGTTTCTTGTATGCCGCAATTTTTGGCAAGGTAAAAAATTTAGCTCTAATTTGAGACCACCAGTACTCGCAAAATAATCATTGATCCATTTCGCGTCCTCTAAAATTTATGTTGTTATTCCGAAAATTAACTTAAATTTCAAAAAATATTATATTTATTTGAAATATAACTATGTAGGTACTTCAAAAGCTCTCATGAAATAAGAAAAGCATTCCCTTACCTTTTAAACTCATAGGGATAATATTCCTGCTTTTTCAAATATCATCACTACAGATGGATTTTTGTGCCACGGCCACGTGCAATATCACTAATACTAACAGATTCGCCGCAACGCTAGTTAGTACCGTGGTAATAGCATCCTTTTCAAGAAAAATTCTATTGAGGTCTTGATGTCATATCGGCTGTATATTTCCACTACTTTTTACTCTCCCAGATAAACTTCGAAACGCATTTCGGAAAAAGGGTATCATTCTAGATGTGGTCTGGCATGGAGCTTTGCGACCTGTGAATTATTTTGATGATATGCACTACGTGTTTTCACTTTATTGTTTTTTTATAACTTTTGCCCATGAATTCTGTTTCTTCTTTAGAGTTCTTTAAATATCATAAATTGTACATATTTGCTGGTGTAAATGCACATAAATATAATTATTCACCAAATTCTTGCCAAATTATGTACGAAAATAGTGATTCCGAGATGGGTCTTATGCCAAGAATTCAAAGCTGATCAGTACTATTTTTTAAATGGCTCGATAACTGTCAAATCAAGCGGTCATAGCACCACGTTAATCGAATTATTCAAGAGTGTATAATTTAAATGTTCTAAGTAACTATCCATTAGAAACAAAACTGAATTATTCTTGCTGGACCTTATAAACTATGTAAAAGTTTTCATGAACACAAGAAAATCTACATCAGTTATCCTACCTGATGTATTAACAGTTCCTAATCATCCAGAGTAAGGCAATTCTTATAATATGATAACCTCTTGGATAAACGAACATAGGAAAAATGGATATTGTGTTCCTTGCAAAGGGCATAGTTATTATTTCCTCCTTTAGTTGATGTAATTGTCCGCTACTTGTTTTGGTGATAGATCTTATTATGTTGCGGAACCGGGAGTTCACGTGTTTCGTTCGTATTTTAAATATTCCCAGCGACAAAGTTTGATCGCCTAAAAACTTGATCCAACTTTTCACAAAAACGAATCTACATTACTTTTATTACGGCTTGTAGCCCTGCCAATACTTGTTGCTTCCGCTTGCCATAGGCGCAGTGCAAGAAGATTTAGAAATTATTGCAATCAATCAAAAATTTGCGTAACTAGTAGAGGATTGAAAATTTATTAGAAGTGGGTAGAATATTATTTTTGAAGTTTGCGGACCTTTTCTAAGGTCTTACCATATTGTGACGAACAAAATTCGGATTTTTCGCAACCGAATTTCAGAACATTTATGTGCATTTTTTCTGCAAATTCACAGCCAAGTGTACAATTGTTCTACCGTTTTGCAGCAATTTTGGAATTGTTTTTACTTAAGTATAACTGGGTCATTTCATGTAAAATCGGCCAAAATTGTTGGATTGTTTCGGTTCGACCATCACTGGTAAAATTTTATAGAATATATGTAATATCCTAATTTTCAGCGTCCTCCTTTGTCACTGCGCGAGATATGCGAATTAAAAGTTTCTGAAATGTCCTTATAACGTTATATTATACTAAAAGAATCCAGAATCCAGAACCGAAAGAATAAACTTTCAGGAGTAAGAGCTAAATCCTTTATCCTTGAATATCTCCCAAGCCGCATCCTCGATTTTTTTATCTTTTTATATCCTAGATGATGAAATCCATAGGGTTTACTAAATTTGCCATTCCATTTGTAACAGATTGAAAGTTATTTTGATTTTTGTATGTCCGTCCGTCATCACGATAACTCGAGAAAACGTTTACTTAGAGAGCTGACATTTTTCACACGGGCTTTAAACAAGCAAATAAATAAATTTATTTCGAAAATTGGATAAATCGGGTAACTCCTTCGTGGGGTTGTCATACACAAATTTCGTTTTTGTCTATATATTTGAACACTGTCTGTGAACGCGTCGACGTAGAGAGCTGAACATTTGTACACAGTGTTTTCATAAAAATATCAAATATTATAACTTCAAAAATGGGCTAGATCTTGGTGTTGCCATATAAAAATTTAGGTTTTTTGTTGTGAAAACTAAATTCGGATTCTGAAGAAATAGGGTCGATTAAAATTCTTGTATAAAAATGAGGTTTTGCCTACATTGAACAAATTTTTATAAAAAAATTTGGTTCGTACCCATGATATATTTCGCTAGATCTTATTTGCCTCAAATACTTTAGTTATTAATGGAAGTTATCGCTGACCATTCATTATTATTCTCCAAGTTTTTGCCATTTGTTGTTTGATGATTAAATGCACTGAGTAGAACACGTCAGTTAATTAAGAGCGCTTAATTTTATCCTTGTATCAATATTATGGTTCGCTTCATGTAAGAACAACAAGAGATTTTTCCCACAAATAAAAAAAAATACCTCCATAGAAGAGTGAGTAACTTTACTTTGAATCTCGGAATGTAGGAAGAGGGCAAGTTAATTACTTTTTCCATCAAGGATCTCATATTTTCCACTCCCCTGTGATCTTTTCCTACTTAAGTTTCCGTCTAGGGGGCCGTGCTAGGCGTGTTTAAACGAGATATGAATCTTAACTTGTCGCAAAATGAAAGATTCAAAACACTCTCGGAGATACATAGTAATCTGTTTACTGCCATGATGTCCTTTTACCAAGTTTTTGTGATAAATTTTGTCTTTATCTTTTTCTTTAAATAAATTAAAAAAGAGTTCGCTAGCAATAATAATATCCACTGAATAATTTCCGGAGAGGACAACAAAAGATGTGATTACCAACCGGCAAGTCTGGTGGTAGGGTATGCTGTATACTTTGAAGCTGTCTTCCCTTAGTTCTTGAGACATCAACAGAGCTTCGTAACAATTAGCCCGAAATGGTATGACATTTTATTCATAACTGAATAAAGATCAGGAAAAAACGCCTCAACTAACAAATATGGTTTCTTTGTTTCAGATGATTTATTTCCGTCAGCATCGCCCGTGGAAACATTATATACTCGTATAAAGCTTGTAAACTTGAGCCCAGTTGGGCTGAATTAGAACGTTAGCATTAGTTAACGTTGTTAGCCATGATCCTATCTAATTCATATTTGTGGAGTTATTTGGGCTCTGTCATAGCAGTTTGTGCTGACCTAAATAGAATGGAACAACACCAGGGTGTAATAATATATGTATAACTATGTACATTATATTCGTCTTTCATGGTAGCAATATGTAGTTTGAGAAGGGAGGACTATGTAGCTCCGGATCATTATCATTCAAATAAATGATGTTCCTCTTGCCACCATTTTCATTTAATGAAGACTGAAAGAGGCGACGAATATTTTATCGCATTCATATTTCTGCGATGACATTTTTGTTATGAAAAGTAGTATGAAATCATCTGAAGTGTGTATTGTCTTAAAGGCAAGAAATATGTTTAACATTTACTACACTTCGTAATATCGACCGGATAATTATGCCGGTAATGTTTTGTGTTAGCTAAATGGAAATATCTGAAATCCCATATTTTTTATATTAATGTCACAAAAGTGTTTCGTTTTTAATTGAAATATAATTTTGCCAGAAAAGTTAGTTGGATTTGGTGTTGTATGTGCGAGGTAAGTGTACTTCACCTATTTCTTTTTTTCTTTCTTATCATTATTAGGAACAATTTATTACCAAAGTATATTCGATCCATTACCTTACTAGATCTTGCAACTACCGATGCACTTGAAGAAGCCTGTCGGCAGGTAGAATTAAGCGAAATGCAAGTCAAGAGAAACAGCTACGGTAGAAACGGCAACGTGTCCAACATTCCATACACCTCGTGACCAACAAACTTCGGTCAGAACAAATATGAGCAATTCTCAAAGTGCCTCTAAATCTAGATATGAAAACCTAGGGTAAGGGAATAGACTCCTAAATACGAATAGTATCAACATAAATAGCTGCTTACCAAAGCGTATAGATACTCCCCAAATTATCATCAAAATTAACCAAACCACGCAAATGTCCCACGTAACTATAAGGCCATGCAAAGACCCACAGTTGTTCCCCAAGGATCGATAACAGATTCCGGGAAAGGCCTGCTTACACATCCCGAGATCAACAACACATTTATGTAAATTGCGTGGAGTCGTCCGATCTCCTCACATGAAGTCCACCTAATCCAATCTAGGGCGATGAGACGGGGCTGACACTGATTTTAATTCGGTCATTTCGAGAAAAGGTGGTCGACATAACTACCAGTCATACCTCGCGTATTCCAGCAGAAACCGAAATCGGGGCTACTCAAGAGTAGACTGGCTCAGATCCGATAAATCAAGGACCACAATGCCAACAATAGATGCACCAATTATTTTAAAAGATGTCAATGATATGAGACCATACCTCTTAATAAATATCTTCTCCTCGCGCACAACATTAATAGCCTTATAGATTCTGAAGCCAACGGCTCTGTGGCAATGGAATGTGGTATTTGAATTCTCAAAGAGTTACGTTTTAAGCTCATGACTGAACGGCAATCTACAATTAAAACGGTGGACTGCTCTTGACATTTGATTATAGGGTTCTTCAACGTTCCGATAGAGTTCAAGTTTGAGCTAAAGATTATACGAGTACTAGCAGTTTCAACTCTAAAGCAAGGTAATGAAGAATCTTCCTCTTTATACTTCATAATTATTAATTAGCTTACACATGTTCTAGTCCCCGACAGAAACTGCTCGATTCGTTTATTTGCACTTTGCGTAATTCGCGATTGTAGGTGCTTAAGAACCTTTTACAATATATCTTCCAACACTTACCTACCTCAGCTCGTGTGTTGTACAGCCTTATTAGCTCTTAGTTTGGCATGTTATTTTTTCTGCCAGGAAACGTCTCAGGAAACGTATCTGATGTCGGCCCTCAGTAGTATACTCTTTAGGAGTTGGATGTTAATTCTAATTTAATTACCACTGCAGGCGTTCCTGCACTTAGCTTCCGCTATCCAATGCCTGGCGAGCTCTTCCCTCGACTCTCTCTGTTTTGTCTCCATTATTTTTGATAACCTCATTTCATCTGTCCGGCATAAAACTAAAAACTTTATTTTTTTTTTTTTTTTTTTAAGAAATCAGATACTGCACTTTTGACTGCTTGGCATTTCTGAATTTTCCGTGTTTTCTAACCTTCTGGTTTGTAATATCCGATAGATTCTCTGTCGGGTTTAAGTCTGGAGATTGGGCTAGCCAATGTTTTACATCAGTCTTTTTTTCATTCAGCAAGTGGATCCGTGCAAACTTTTCACAAAGTGGGTAGACCCAGAAAAACTTTACATCAGACGGATGTATCGTGAAATTAAACATGATCCTTTTATAGCACCTACCCAATTTTAAGCGACTTGGGATCAAATGTTATTAAGTACCTACTATAAAAAGAAGAGCTATAGCTATATATCTATATAGGTGTTGTACATATCTGTATGTAATATTGAATTCAGATAGAATTGTATTTTCACAAATTGTAAATTTATTTATTTTTATTTATTTTTTCATTTTTTATACCCTAGATGAAATCATAGGGGTATACTAAGTTTGTCATTCCGTTTGTAACACCTCGAAATAATGATTGGTAGAGCAAAATGAATTGGACACCCAGCATAATATTAAAAGTTATTTTGATTTTTGCATGTCCGTCCGTCCGTCCGTCCGTCTGTCTGTCTGTGCGCACGATAACTCGAGAACGCGTATACTTAGAGCGCTGAAATTATGTACACGGACTTTAAAAAAAAAGTAAAATGAAGTTCGAAAATGAAACAAATCGGGCAACTCGTCTGTGGGGTTGCCATACAAAAATTTCGTTTTCCACTATATATTTGGACACTGCATGAGAACGCGTCGACGTAGAGAGCTGAAATGTGGTACATGGTGTTTTCATTGTTAGCAAAAAAATTTCAGAAATGGACTAAATCGGGCAACTTCTTCTTGGTGTTGCCATATAAAAATTTAAGTTTTTTACGTATATTGTGAAAACCATCAGTCCAAGACATTTTTATTGTACTAAAAACTTCTTCAGAATACGAAATCCTATAAAATTGGTTATAATCATTTTTTCTGTCCGACAAACCGTTCTAGAAATATGTACAAACTCGCATAGATCGGTGACCATACGAAATTTAATACGGTCATTCATCTAGGGTATCATAAGAATTGGTCTTAGACCAATTCTAGCTTTTTTACTTGTTTTTTTATATGGTAGGTACCGTGAAATTAACAAATTCAAGCTCAGATTTTCTGAGAAACAAGAGTTTTAGTTTTCTTCATCATTTACCGACGTTGTCCTTGGGTAGGTGTAGGGATTATTATTATTTTTTCAGGTATATGGCTCTGGTCCATCAAAGAAAAGTCAGTTAGTCCTTCAGCTAGGCGGTATTTCTTCTCGCTATTGTTTTGAATTATCCTTAATAGGCTTAATGGAGAATGATTTTAAAGCCTGAATTGCTGTTTCGCTTTCCAAGACAATATTAATGTCTGAGCCGTTTATGCCTCTTTTAATGCAGGCATATTAGCGCATTCTTCTATAACCAATATTTCTGTTTGGAATACGGTTGAAGTAAAGCTCAGCGCCTTTGTAGTTTGACTACAATGTTTGTGTCAGAACCAAATGTGTACTACACCATGGATCAGATATTCGTGTCATTTACTCAAAGCGCACCTAACTTGCGATACTTAATCAATACAAACCAGGTCTTCTTGTATAAACTCCTCCTTCACCTGCAGATATACAGGGATAGAAAGTTCATTAATGACTCCATGGCTACAGTAGGACATAGTAGGAGCTAATGGCATTACCAACTCTTAGACAAGCCAATCATTGAATTCTTTGCAATTGAGTTTAGAGTTTTGTTTTTTTTTTTATTTTTGAGCACCATATAATTATGTAAATAATTTTTGGTTTCAAATCCTTATTAGGGCAGTAAAATTGGGATTTTACGGAAAATTCGTACCAAGCTGGATTTTTCCACCTACCTTTACTTAGCTGTTATAAGTAGCGTGCAAGAAATTCCTATCGATATCATGTTCACTTCGAAAGTTGTACAAGTTCAAATGTCACTAAAATAGATTTTTCGCGGATATCTTCCTAGGTTGGACAGTAATTACTGTTATTATAGAAAGTATAGTTCAAACATAGAAGAAAAATATTCAAAATATTCAGTATGATAGACTGTATTGAATGGAGTATCCGCCTTGCCTCGAGGCTCAGTGGTGTGTTGTTAACAAAATGGTGTCTCGTAAGTGAAAAATTTATATCACTCCTTTCGTAGAGAGTTATTCTATCTACCAGTAGGAAGCGAAATATTTGCCAAAAAGCAGTTTTCACAACCTTTGACCTTGAATTCCGAAGCCAACATGATATCGATGATGATTTCTTGCATATTACTTATCAGGCCTAAATAAAGCTGTATATGCGAAAATTTACTTGGTGCGAACTTCTTGAACGAGACGCCATGTTTTGTCTATGTTACTGAGGAACACATTATAGGACGACCTCATAGCCGTTTTTTTGATCCTTGACACATGCGAATTCCAGGTGTTATCTTTATTTTATTTTCGTCTAAAACGCTTAAATGCTTGTTATTAAGAAATGAAGCTATTTGGATTAACTTCTTTCTTCTCATAAACGAAGCGATTGCCATTTATGCTCAAGCCTTTACTTCGACGCCAAATTCGAATTACAGAAAGAGCCTTTGCATGACGTCGGCTGTTACCTGGTCATGCGTGCCTTGTATTTTGATCAGTCAACTATTGCGGAAAGAGGAGTTCTCCTTTTGCGTAGACTTGTTTGGTTGTTTGTTGTGGTTATTTTCAATATAAAGCGGTGATTTTGTTAAAATATCAGCTCGAATGTGTAAGGCTAAAAATTTCTCCGTAGACTGTAGGAGGAAACCGGAGAGGTAATTGGGTCGCAATGATGGGGTTAAGGAATTAGACCTTTTCCTGCGTGGGGTATGAAAATCACCGTGACATTTGAGACTGTCAGTTATGAGGACTATATCAAGGTAATACTGTTTTCCTACTTCCGCATGACAGGAAGCTTGCTCCGAAATCCGTTATGAGATCAAATCTGGGTGTCATTATTGGCTTGTCCACGTCTTTCTGACTAAGAAATATGTTCTCTGAACCAACCTAAATTAGCTTTCAGCTTACAAGATGACGTAACGTAGTTATATATTTCATGGTTTACCATTTTCCTAGACTTGATGTTTCATCAATGGCCACTATTAGACTGAGCAAAAGTTTATCATATGCCTATTGTGGTAGTCATTGGTTTATGATTGAATCCGTTTACCAAAATCTTTTTTAAATTGGCTGGTGTATCTACAGTTACAGCAGCCGTATTCGCTATGCTTTGCTAACTATATAAAGAGAAATTCAGGATTTCTTCGCACCTCATAAAATGTCAAGCAGAACTAAAAGATAAAATAATTAATTAAAAAACTCCTATAATAGAATACATTTAAGATTTGTAGAATTTATTGAATTTTATACATAAAGCATTCGTACAGTTTCATTTCACCTCAGAGATCGAGGAAAATAGTTCTTTGACATATTGACTTGATCTTTATATTTTTCCTTTGTCTAAAAGTACCAAAATATGAAGGACAATGTAAATTTGCTATGGAAAACATAACGCAAAGGATTTGGGCAAGCCTCAAAGAGGAAAGCTTTATGGTATCTAGTCAAAATCATTCGGAACAATTTACAAGTTCCTATATCCATTTATTATACTGTTTTGCATTTCCCATGTGTTCAAGAACCAATACACAAAATCATATGAGGGACGTGGTGTTCAAGGTCATAAAATGACTCAAAATCAACAAAGCCGCATGCCCTGATGGTTTCTCGCCCCCGTTAATTAAAAGCTGTACCTTAGCTAAATCTCTGCGCAAACTTTTATAACTGTCTTATTCGACAAGTAACTTTTCTAAGGCATGGAAATTATCTCACGATCAGCGTGTTCCCAAAAAAGGGAGGATAGCGATATCTCAGCTTATTGATCGATTGCAATCATTTCTATTCTATCATTAATTCCAAATTAATGAAGTCTCTAGAAACTAATAAACTCATAAACGATTGCCAATAGTAAGCCATACACGCAAGGGATTACCTGGGCGTAATCCGCTAAGGTATTGCGCGAAGCATTGCCCACAGGGCTGCCTAAGGCACTGATAAAAGCTCCTCGTCTATACACCACACATTTATTCCTTAACAATTGAGCGTACAATCTTAAAGCTTAGGATGATATGATTATAAATCGTTTTTGTCTTAATTTCAGAAGGATCTCATCTGGAGTGTACAAAATTTGTACGCTCCAGAGTCGCGATGGACGTTCCTTACTTCATAAATATTCAAAATATCACTCTATTTTATATATTTTTCGAATATTTTCTAACTCAGTATTAAAGTTTTGTTAGCATCGCGATGTACATGCGCTGAATAAAATCAGACACGCGGTTTCGTTAGGGTATGGGCAAAAATCATACAGAAAAACCGTACGATTTTCCAAACAGCATTTGCAGAGTTAAATGTGGTACGTGCAATTGCCCATACACATACGGGCTTTCACTTATAGTCTAAGAGCGTACGCGATTACGCGCGAGTAATCCCTTGTGTGTATGGCTTGCTAATATGGCTTCCGGTCTGGACGTTCATCTGCAAATTTGCTAACTTGACTTACTGAACGTTAAAATCGTAGTCTCCATAATTTTGGTGATTCCAAAATCGTTGCCCTAGATATCTGAAAAGCCTGATGATACTTGGTCTCTCCCCTTTTCTTCTATCATGAAAGTCTTTTTATCTGATCGTTGTATTAGATGGCGTTTCATCTGAACCTCACTCTATAAACACTGGTGTGCTCCAGGGCTCTGTCATCTCTCCAGCTAGCTTTTTATTTCATTAGTAATTTGTTTTCCCTTACTTTGAATCCCATCCATAGTTTTGCTGATGACTACCCTTGATTTTGCTTATTCCTTTAGGAATCTTACGGACCTCAGAGGGATTGCCGCATGTGTCAATCGAGATTGCATGATTCACAAAATTCTCGCTTGAGGCAGAGCGAATCTCGTCGATTTCAATGCCTAGCATTGATTTACGATGCACTGTCTAATTCTTGGCATTAATATTTCCAAAGCTGGACAGATCACATCTTCTCTGCTGCAAAAAAGCATCGAAGTGTCTGAAAAGGTGTAAGAAATATTTCAGCCCATCGCATCTAGCGCTCCTTTACAAGACCAATATTAGACCTAAAATTCCCATAGCTGAGCTGATCGCACAGTCTTAGATTTATTAGATACCTCGAGGAGAGAGTCGTCAAGCTTTTTGGCGATGTGGTAATAACATCGACTCGCTTGCAATGACGGATGGCTTTCGCTACATTCATGGTTAATATTCTGATGGAAGAAATACTGTCACAGTTTTTAAGAGCATTGAATTAAGCGTGTGATGTTCAACAAATTCCATTTACCTTTCAACGACATCTGCCATCACATAGAGCTTTATCAAAGATCCTTTAGGAAGTGCATGACTTCTGTTATGCAGTAAAAAATTGTTGTAGTGATCCATTAAGACTAGTCATACTGTATTTTTTAACCATAGATGGCACAAGAACTAGATGTCGCATGCAGTACCCAAAAAGTATACAAAATTTATATGGCTGGGTGGTCCAACATTTGAAATGATGTATACGTCGAGTGATTCATAATTTTTCGTATCTGAAGTGTTGAGGAAGTCGATCAAACGTATACAAAACTACTATTATAAAAATATTTCCTTTCTGCACGCTCTAAATGTTATGGTCCATTCCAGAATGCACTACTCATTCCACAATCTGTATACTCTGCTCTAGTATGCCATGCGACATCTAGTTCTTCTGCGCTCTATGCTAATACACAATAAACTTACGAAATAGATTTATTCGTAATATGTGTCCCGTTTAAGTATCAAGTTATTTCGTTTTAGTGTCAAGTATATACATATGTACATGTGATAGTAACCAGTTAAACGGGTAAAACTCGGAAAGGTTGCTAAAAAAATCCAGTCATAGGTAATATATGAAGATATGACGAAAGACTAACTTATAATAATGAACGATTGATGTTTATTGAATTTAAGATACTTGTTTGATGTTGCAACTCGTGAAAGTTGTGTGTTGTATGCAGACGGATGATTCCAAGCTCACAATAATATCCTTAAATTTTATTATTTCTGTATTGTATACGTATCTAACATTAGTTAACCTTTTTCGCCATTACACTCTATAAATAAAGCTTCACTCTGATACTTCTCACACCTTAGCATACCTAATTCATAAATGTTTTATATTTTTCTAAGCTACTTATGTACTTACATACGTGAATCTGTCTATCTAAGTCGCACTGAATGATTGTAGTTTTTATGTCATTCAAGAATTGACCTTCCTAAAAGAGGGTGGTTTATTTTGCATTATATGTATAAGGTGAAATACGTACTTAAGATGGATTAGTATTTTCACTATTTTATTCTACTAATTAATATTGATATTTTTCCATTGCATCATCTAATTTATTAATCATAATTGAATGTAGTAATAACTTTTCTTAAGAGCTCTACCCTTCGAATTTTGCTGAATATTGTGGCATAGTGGCATTTCTGAAATAATGAAAGCATTTTGATTGGGTATGAGTTGACATTAATTGTTACGTATTTAGAAACCAATAACGTGCTGTTAATTTAGAATAGTGTATTCCAAATTACATTTACATGTTTATTCTCATTCAATGTGCAGCAAAAAACTGTATGGGTGGAGGAGTGGAAAATACATGGTGTAGAAAACCATCTTAGCTTTCCAACGAATGTCGAGCCATCACTCCATCACCTCCAGCCGCTTGTTAGAGTACGTTAAAGACAAAAACTTTGAAAAAAAAAGCTTTTTTTTAGTTTTCGCGATTTTTCCCCAAAATACTTGAAGATCGTTACATTTTCTTGCAAGATTTGAAAACGTCACTATGTAACCTTTTATTTGATCCTACACATTTACCTACGTACTTGTAACCGTTTGTAAGATTCATTATTTCGTTAATTTTCTACCAACGGTAGAAATCGCCCCTATTGTTATGCAATTCCACGCAGAATTAGCAAAATTAATGAAATAATATATCATGAAGACTGGCTTAACGCAAGAATGGTTGCATGTAGGTAGGTACTACATGTGAAATCAAATGGAAGTTTTCCAAATCTTGTATGAAATTGTTGATTTAAAAAAATTGTGATTTTTTTTCCAATTTTTTCTCTTTGTTGTCCTCTAACTAGCAAGCCCTACTTATTTTAAACTATAACTTGAGAGTAGGCAGGCGCGGATCTAGCATTCAAATTAGGGGGGGGGGGGGGGGGGGGTCATCTTGAGGACCGAAAATTGTGTTGATTGACCTTATTGTTCCTGAGTAATTGAGACATGATTATTTGAAGGAGAAATCGATTATTTGTCCACAATGAAACTGAAGATTCAAGTTTAATTAGCAAAGCAGTATCACGGCAATTCACTTTGATGAAAATATATCTGTTCGCTGGATATATTTCACCAACACATTCTTCCATAGTCTGACACTTGCAAAAGGAGAACAACTCTCAGCGGATGTTATAGCGCCGATTTGGTAACGAGCAATAACTTTTTCTCGAAGTAATTGACAGGCCTCTGTCTCGTCTAAATTCGCTTTGTTAAGGAATACACATAAGCTATTGCAAATGATGGAATTCCGTATAAAGCCAATACGTCTTTGTTCCTTATGAAAAATAATTTCAGTCAATATTGCTTTAGGAGTAGTTTTGTGTAATGGTACTCCTATAAATTTCATAAATATTCTGTCATATTCGCTTAATTTATATTTCATCTAAAGCAATTTCTTACCATCAAACATGACCGCAAGATTATTGTTGATTTCCTATCCCAAAGTTTTCTTGCTGACGTTTACTCACGGCATAGCCCCGTGAGGCCATCTTTACTTTTTAACAATCATATGCGTAATAAAAAAAAAGTTTCGATATTAATAAATATCGGACGTGTATAATCTGCTGAGTGCTCTTTACTTAAATAAAATCCTTAAGATTTTGGATGGAAGGGTATATGGATTCTTACCTCAAGTATCCGTCGTATCGTAAGTGCGTTTGAGACCATCCATAATTTTTATACTCTACATGAAATAGTAGGGTATACTAAGTTTGTCATTCCGTTTGCAATGCACAGAAATAATGCTAGTAGAGAAAAATGAGTTGGACACCCACGCATAATATTAAAAGTTATTTTGATATTTGCATGTTCGTCTGTCCGTCCGTCCGTCTGTCTGTTTGTCTGTCCGTCCTCACGATAACTCGAGAGCGTGTTCACTTGACAGCTGAAATTTTACACACTGGCTTTAAAACAAAAACGTAAATTTAATTTCGAAAATGGGACAAATCGGGTAACTCCTTTGGAGGGCTACCATACAAAAATTTTGTTTTTCACTATATATTTGAGCACGGCCTGAGAGCACGTCGACAGAGAGCTGAAATTTTGTACATGGCGTTTTTATAAAAATAGTAAATATAATTTAAAAATGGACAACTCCTTTTTAGTATTGTTACATAAAAACTTAAATTTTTTTACATATATGTACTATACAATTGTGAAAACGGTCATTCCTAGACGTTTTTATTGTACTGAAGAGTTCTTCAGAATATGATTTTATATGAAATTGGTTATAATCATCTTTACTGTCCGACGAACCGTTCGTAGTAATATATGCGTAAAACCACTTCAAAAATCAAACTTGCACGATGGACCATCCGAAATTACATACGAGCATTTATCTAGTCTAGGGTAGAATTGGTCTTAGAGCAATTGTAGCTTTTTTACTTGTTTATTTTCGTTTTAAGCGCAAAGTCCATCAGTTGTTTCTCAATACGGGTTGGCACCTTGTGGTATTTTGCTGTTCAAGTATCCCATTTATTTTATCCAGGATACGAATAATATCTGCGGCCCATTGCGCGGACATGTAGGTAAAAGTTCTTTTGTATTCCAAGTCACCAATAGTAAATTTATTGCATTTCCTACACATATATAAAATAAATAATATGGTGACACTAATTTCAACAATTAGAGTCCAGTTTATTCCAGTGCAGACACAGAAATTTTCCGGAAGATAAGCGTTTAAACGTAGGTACCTACTGTTGCAATTCCACGTAAATTGTTATATTCAATGGAATTTAACAATTTGTCATTGAGCATCTTAATTTCCTATATTTAGTTTAAAATACCTTAATATTTTTAATGAAATTCTATATACATATGTAGTTCAGTGTAAGTAATTTCGCGATTGTTAGTTAATTTTACAGAGTAGTGCGACAATGAAATTGACAATACTATATTGCGCATTTCTACAATAATGAAGATTTTCACGCTTATATTGAGACAAAAATTATACTTTATGTAATGAAACATCTGTATTTTCAGAAAGTAAATGCATTGCTGACATGGAAAAATTAAGATACAGGGTGTTTTATGAATAGTTGACAACCGACCAGCTATGTATAGATCTAGGAGATACAAGATACAAAATATTGTAAGGCCTGTTGAAAATAAATTCTAAAGCTCCAAATAAAAAAATATAAGTCTACGGATGCAGATTGCTAAACACTTTTTAATAAAAATAACCGTTATACTTACAAATAATGATTATTTTTTTCGATCATGTCAAGATTAGAAAAATTTTAGTTTTCACGCATAATTGTTATTTTCTTTTTCTGATATTTTCACCTTTTATAATTATCTATTCGAGGTACAATTTTTGCTGTAAGTAGATCCGAATTAGTTCCCTTTTGCTGTTTTATTTAATCCTTATTTCTTCCAAGGAAAGAATATATTTGTTTTACTTTATTTAAGAGACCTGATCTCACGCAGTACGAGGCAGCTTGAATTTTCAAAATATCTTTAACAAAACTGACGATATAACACTTTAAAAGTAGTTAGATGTGGCCATTATCGGGTATATGAAGGGTTCTCCTTCGAAAGGATAAGTCCACAGAGTTTGAAATCAGTTTTGTGATTTTCTCATATGGATTTATATTCCTAGAAAGTTTCAAAATCGGTCGAAGAAAAATAACTTAATATAAATATATGCATTGGTACTACGGGACAATCTCCTTTTGATTATAAACGTTATATATTGTAAGTATTCCTGTATTATGAGGTGAACTAAGTTGCAGATTGAAGGTTACCATTTTCATTCAGGTACATACATACATACATACATACATACATATTATTGAACTGTGTTGGAAATTATATATTGATTCATTTCTAGAAAAGAATGTCTTATTTAAAAAAAAAATCTTTGTTTGACCTTATTCGTATTATATAATTTATATGTAGATATACCTACTAATTAAAACCTTGTTGGTTGAAATTACCAATTGAGACATCCAGTGGAGCTTAATTTTGTTTGGCCCATTGCAAAACCAAATCTAAGCTAAAATTGGAATCACTTGCTCCATACTACTATATTCATTTATGCTAATATTATCAATTATAGCTAGCTTTACAAGAAGCAATTAATCTTCACGAATTTAATTTCAAAATTAGCTATTTATTTGCAAACAAATGGCATACAGAATTAAAATTATGACAAAATAAATGTTTCTCCTTTCACCATCACCGCCGCTTGTTAAGTAAATATTTAATTCTCTACAACTCATTTAATGGAAAACTGAAACTATATATTTACTTCTGACATAAGCTTATTTTAGCATTTCAGTTTTTGTAAAACTTTAAATTTTTAACATAGGTACAGCAATGAATTGAATATCTGCAATATGACGTGAAAAAAGGACATCTTATGTCGCAGAAGCTGACAGATGACACTCAAGTTAAAGCCAGTGAACTGTGAAACCACAAACAGAAGCAAACAAGAAGTTAAATTACCCTCTTCATCGAAAATATAAAATGTTAAGCGGAAGAATATTACACTAGGATTAGGCAGCAGTGCTACTCGTATGAAGTACTACATACTACATACTACCAAAATCTTTAGTTGAGCGTGGCATTTTATTCATGTTTAAGGCTGAAATCTTTTCTATAAAAACGGCACAAGTTCATTAAACTTCTGTTGAAAGTTATGTGAACATGCAATTCCTTCAATGGAAAGATCTTTTTATAGGGAGAATGGTGGGTACAAAAACGTTTCATGGAAAATAAATCTGTCCTGAAGTTCTTTTACAATTTTCATGTCTCTTCAGAAGAGATTAAATTCCTTTGATAGTTAACTTAGCACTTAGGAAAATATGGCAAAGTTAATAATTCCTGCAATCAGCAGTAAGTGTTTTTTTTACCATTATATGAAGTGCAATTAAAGGGATTATTTAAAATAGAAATAAAGAATTCAAAAATAATCTTAGATCATTGTATCAACAAGTAAAACTGATCAAACTGTTTGTAAAGTATATTTTGCATAAGTTCATTGATCAGGCACGAAAACAATTATGCCTGGAGTTATTTTAGGGTCTGCATGAGGAGCTGAAGTTTTTCGCTCATTTCAAACGAATTTAGGCTTTTCGCATTAATATTGCGATGATTGCATTCATTCATTGATTGCTGAATACTGCACTGCTATCTTGTCTTCACTCTCATTTTTTTTTTAATCGCTATTCAATTTCGCTGTGTGCGTGACTCCGCTGAATGTGAATGCAGCCCCAGGTCAGAAGCAAATAGTTGAACCGAGCACTGAACGGATAGAAATTCTCATAAGGTAGATTAGAAATTAAAAATAAATAGATTTGCCAGGAAGGAATACCTATTAGCAAACAGCTACAATTCTCAGCATTAAAATTTTGGAAGAATCTGCTCTTGAATCCTATCAACATTCGCACATTTCTTGTAACCTTAATCAATACCGCGAAAGCCAGATCCAGTTTTATTGTAGCAAGTATGTAGTTCCGGAGAAAATTATTAGATTACACCTGCTAGCATAGATTGCCAAACAATCTAACAACTGAGAAAAACGTTTTTAAGCGAGTTAAAACGAAAAGTAAGTAATAATGCATTTCTGCCATGCTATCGATTTCATATAGTTACATAACTAGGTGTTCAAATTTATTTTTAGTTTAATAAAATGTTTTTGGTGGATTAGGTATTGTTGTTGTATTATGTATACAGGCTATATAATTTGTGACATGTTATTCTGTCCAACAGTATCAAGCATCTGCATTTTGTGTCTCTCCTGCTTCATCATAGTAGATGGAAAGTTATCTCACTGCGATCTTTTAAGCGTTCTGTCAATTCTAGAACTACTTATTTTTATTTACTTCTGACGGCAGTTTCGGTCACACTCAATGTTAACTTGGAAGTTCTAGTAATACATATAATTATGTGTAATTTTAATTAATTTTGTCTTGTCCCATACGAGACTCGAGCTCACAGTTTTTAGAATCGGTTATAGATAGAATAGAAGAATTTTTAAGAACTTTTATTTTTAACGATTCTAAATTAAATTATAAATACAAGAGGAATACAGATCATCTTTCTCTTGCGATAACTGGTCATTTCATTGATCACCTTTCTACGATTTCCGGTAAGCTTTCCTCCAACTGCAGCCAGTCGATGCTTTTACCGAATTACACCTTCCACTATGAAACTGTGCATTTACGTTCTTGTGTCATGGCCTACATTTGTAGGATTTGCTGGTATTTTAACAAAAACACTTAATTTTTATCAGCACTATTTCGATTTTGGGGGATGAAAAAATTGATAATTCGTGTTGTTGAAAACGTAAAACCAGCCGATTTCAACATAATATGGTATATCCTGCAAAATGACTCGAGCGATACATTAATAATATGTATGTGGCTGTGACCATAGGTACATGAACTGAGAACATTATTATTCGATGAAATAATCAATTTCGTAGTTTCAAGATGATGTGACAAAAAGTATCAAAATATATTTTATTCAAAGTCGAGTTATTTTTTTTTCGCTCAACAACAAATTAACCTTAAGAGTATTCTTTAAACGATACATGCACCATTTTATTATTAACTGTTTCGAAGATAACGAGATTTAAAGATATTTGGATATGTTTTTATGGATCTTCCGGTAACTTCTGAAAGTTACACCTTATGATAATGATTTAAAACTTGATAATCGTTGGACCTTTCAAATGATCTATAAATTTCTCCTCTTTTCCTCTGCTCCTCTCCGTTTTGAAGTTATGGCTCAACAAAGTTAAAATTTCGGAATTTAACTGTTTTTTATTTATTTAACTACTACTTTTTATCAAAAATCAATTCTACAAAACCAATTTTAAAAAGCTCCAAAAGCATAGTTTTAAAATGACCTGTAACACTCTGTACCCAAAATGTTATCCTTTCTGCGAAGAGGAGCAGTGAAATTTATAGACCATGGGATTATATCTAACAAAGTTTGAATCATGATCATAGGGTATAAGTTACAGGGTGACCTATAAAAACATACCGATATATCTTTAAGTCTCGGAAGCCGTTAGCCCCCCCCCCCCCCCTACACGTTTTTGCTTGTCTAGGCATGACCTATCCATAGCCTTCGAGTCTCAGACCACATACGGGAAAGTTCTGTAACCGTGAATGACAGAGGAACAATTTTCGCATATACTGTCATATTCTTATCTTTTTTTTTTTTTTTTTTTTTTATATTATTAAGCCAAGCTCAGGGGATACCCTATGATGCAAAGCACAGCGTGGCAGGAAGGAGATAGGGAAAGGATTAAGGGATATGAGGAGAGTGGCGGAGGTGCCGATGTATGTCGCCCTTAAACTTTTGCAGGTTGTATGCCGGAGGAAAGACAGAAGATGGTAGACTGTTCCACATTCGCACAGTTCGGGATAAGAAAGCATCACGGAATTTAAGTGTACGGCCGAAGGTAATTTGAAGGGTAAAAGGATGAGCGCGGGATGCAGCGCGGGTATTGCGTGCAGGAACTATTCTACAAGGGATCAGACTAGATATTTCATCAGAACATTGGCGAAAGGCATCCAACATTGCGACGGTGCTCGAGCGAGTCGATATGACGAGTAATTGCCACATCGCCAATGAGCTTGCAGGCTCTCTTTTGGACAATATCCAATGAAGCTAAGGCTGTGCGACCAGCCCCGGCCCAGATATGGGAATTGTATTCCATTCTGGGTCTGATGTAGGACTTGTAGAGGAGCGCTATATTTGATGGGCTGAAATATTTCTTATACCTTTTCAAGAAACCAAGACATTTGGATGCTTCTTTGGCAACCGAGAAGATGTGATCTGTCCAGCTTAACTTACTGGAAATATTAATGCCAAGAATTCTTAGTGACGGTGATTCAGAAATTAATGCACCATCAAACGAAACGGGAGTGGTTAAGTGATGGTCTTGTTTTAATGAGATGAGACAGCTTTGGGTCTTAGATGCATTGAATTCGACGCGATTCACTTTGCCCCAAGCGAGAATATTGTCAAGATCGTTATTCAATGATCTAATCATGCAGTCTCGTTTAACACATGCGGCGTTCCCTCTGGAATCCGCAAGGGTGTCAAAGGAGTATGCGAAATCAAGGGTACTGTCATCAGCAAAGCTATGGATAGGATTGAAAGTAAGGGAATGCTAATGTTGGGATTAGCTACAAAAAGCTTACTGCGACGAAGCACCATCATTTTCATTTGTCCTCAGATGGCGAGTCACCAGTCGAAAAATAATAGAAGACTTTAATATTTACCTGAAGTCCTGCGAAAGACATTGCACCTACACACACCTTGAACGTTTTAGAAGCTTCCCACATTGAAAATACAGCCCAGACCTTCTAACCAATTTCAACAATTTTAACCAATTTCTAGAGAAAAACCCTGGGTTTGGTTGCACTGAAACAAGCTGTCCAGCCGCACCTCATTTCAGAGCTGTTAGGAAAATAAAGTTTTCCTATTTCGTAGGCTGATTCCATCGAATGAAAATGTGTACAAATGGTAATGGTAAATATATGGAAAACCAATAACAAGAATCGACTCTAAATACACATACAGTTTTTCTATACGTATATTTTAGGCTTTCAGAACAACGTACACATGTGGTATGTACATATTTGCCATTTGCCTAGTACAGCTGAGGCGTTAAGTACGCCGACACCCACATCGATACCAAGAACCTTCACCATCAAGGCCTGCGCAAAAAAAAATATTGCTTTATTATGTTATATTTCCGCCATTTGTTAATATTTCTGGTTTTTTCTTACATATACATACTTACCCTACCCATGTGCATAAATGACCTGTAAAAAAATTTCTCAATATATGCGTCATATTTTTTAAACCGCGTCTAGAAAAGTACGTTCGAGAATCGGCGAAATCGCGTACATAAGGCCTTAAGTAAAAGCCCCAAACGCATAAAACGGACTTAAAATCATGGTGAGAAATTTATACAGGGAAAGTTGGACAACAAAAGTACCACGTAGATAACTAAAAATATGTATACTGTAAACAACTGAACAATAAGTTGTTTTGGATGTTTTTCGCTCCTCACACATGGCCAATGTTCTGATGAAATATCTAGTCTGATCCCTTGCAAGCTGCGCACATCCTCTCATCCTTCAAAATATTTTCGGCCGGACAGTAAAATTCCGTGATGCCTTCTTATCCCGAATTGTGTGAATATGGAACAGTCTACCATCTTCTGTTTTTCCTCGAGCTGCGAAAGCTCAATAGTAGCCTCCGCCACTTTGCTCATGTCCCCTAATTCTTTCCCTATCTCCTTCCTGCCATGCTGTGCTTTGCATCATAGGGTGTTTGCCAGAATAAAACTATTAAAGCTTTCTTACATTTAATATATCAGCCAAAATTGCATATGCTCTTTTCTTAAAAAACCAAAACTAATTGCCGCCACATAGCTGTTTTAATTCCTAATGACACAACAGACAGAAAATTAACTTTTCTAGATGAAGTGCACAACAAATTTTAAGGAGATAGGAGACCCATTAAGAGATTTCCTTCCCTTCAGAAAGTCTTGGAAGCACGATTACCCTATACTAAAGAGTATCGTGGTGTAAGGTATCTTAGCACACACCAGGTCATGCCAATGCCAGCATCTTATCTGATACTTGTCAAGTGGGGTTACAAATCATTTGAATGATTCATAAAATAGAACACAATTTCACTATAAATCACTACTTAAAATGCGCAAAGCCACAAGAACAAAAAAACAAAAACATTGTGAAATTTCTATTGCTAAAAAATTTCTAGCATTTGCCCTAAAACGCCCGCTCGAAATCACAATTTTGATTCATAAAATGATACTGTCCGCCCTTTATCAGATGAAATTTATCAATCAAACACCCGTTTCCTCTTCACATAAAACATATAAAACAGATGATCTCCAATCCATTGAAACAAAATGATCACTGCGAATCAAAATAAATGCTCGGCCAACAAGCTTCACGTCCGGCACATCCGCAGGCGTTCATTACCTTATCCTTCCATTGTTGTAATATCAAGATACATTATTGTTAATTTAATTAATATTAACAAAATGTATAGAATATATGGTGCTAAAATATCTGCACGAAGTATACCATAATAATATAACAGTATTATTATTAAGTTTACCACCTCTCCAAGACGTCAAGACGAAAAAACAGCAATATGAAAGATGTTTGTTGACTTAAAACTTATTTTACCGTTTTCATTACGGATCGAAAACATGCAGTGTCTTAAGTAGTATTCATCGGTATAGTCGGCGAGACTACTAAGAACAGTTACCGAACGTGTTTCTGCGCCAGCACACTCAATGGAGCGAATAAAACATCGCATTGATATGGAAAAGAGTAACATAAAAACACAGAATTTACAATACCGTTATCCAATCGGTCAAGTTAACGGTATTCAAAGGAAAGATGCTAACTTAAAAAAAAACCGACCACCGCGATGTTCTCTGGCAGCAATCTTATAATGTTAACGTGGTTAGTCAGCTAAGAGTCGACTTTGAACTGAGAAAGGTAACCAACCTGAGTGCTGTTGGCGCTGCTGTTGATTCACGGAGGAAGATATTTCAAACAATTATTTTCCACTGGTTGTTTTCCTCCACTTTGGCGTGTGTATTCAGTCATCAGTGCCATAATAATTGAAAAATATTAAGTAACGGAGTGTCAACCTGCTTTAAAGTAAGTGTCTTGGCAAAAGGTGACTAATAAGCTTTTACGATAGAGTACAAAATTGTGTTTTTTTTTTAATATCGTTGACCAGAGCTTACTCACGAACTTTTGTTTCACATGAATGCATGGAGTGCCGTCCAGATTGTTCTTGATTTAAAAATTGCCAAGATAAGAATTTAAGATTCCCTGTACGCTCTGGCAGTAATTTCAATTGAAATAAATATTCTTCACTGTCCAGTGCATTATTATTTCGTGTTGTTGTAAACATTGTAAGACAAATTATTGAGGGATGGAAAAAAGACTGTTGTACTATTTGAAGAAAAAATCAAATCTATGTATTTTCGGAAATTGCCACTTAACTTTTGCGGGCCACAGAAAACTTCTGATATTTTCCCGAAATATCCGTCATTATGCTCTACATATTTGTGCATCATTTAGATAGATCCTGAAAGCATTAGTTGTGTTCTTTTGTATGTATACCTTGTTCTGGAACTCCCATTCACTGGAGAGAACAAATTGTTCTGTCGATTGAAGCGAACTATTTGTACTCTTTGCTTAATTTAAATCTTCTATGAAAATGTATGAGGCATTCTTTTGTGTATCTTTTGTTCTGCGTACACACCTCAGAAACGAGATTAACATCGCCTTCCACCAACGTGGTTTAAGGGCTATTATATTATGTTATTCCGCGCATTTTATCTCTTAAGGTAGCACAATGTGCATTATTGTAATGAAGAAAGATCTTCCAGTGGAATTGTGACTACATGATCAGCACTCCCAAATAATATGGCAACTATTCTATATTAGCATACACGCGCTTCAATTTGTTGGTTGATTTATCGTCACCTATCGGAACACCTAATTGCAGTAATAAACCTAAGATTCGTCTCAGGAAGGAGTTATGTTGGACAAATGTCAACCTTAGTTGAATTTCTTGTGAATACTTTTTCTCCAGCAAAACGGGCACGAATCCTCCCAATCTCATTCGGATACGTCCAGAAATTACTCGATATCCTTGGTGCAATTTTGGTTCTCAAGCAGCGCTTCGATGATTTCTGAGATGATATACATATACTCAATGAAATTAAATTCTTAAATTAGTTCATATACCTATTACCGATAAAACTTTTCCTCTGACATCTTCCATCAATTTTTGAACAGTCTCTCCAGGCTTTCCACCAGTGTTTAGAAAATTCTCTCATATTGTGTATCCTTAAACATTGTGTATTCAATAGGGCAAAGTTTTGTGCAATTGGTAGATTCGCATATCGGTGGTAAAACAAAGTTTTGTTAATACCAACTTATAGCTGTACCACAGTAATGAGCTATGCAAGATCTAATCAAAATAAAACAGAACCACCAATTAGCCGAATAAAAGGCAAAAGCCTTTTTTTTCAAACACTTGATTAATTGTTCCCGTTGTGATAAGAAAATTCTTTTTCACTGCAACTGTAAATTGATTGCCAAATTGTCCTTTCAACTCTTTATTAACGATACCCCGTTTATGTGTGACATAAAATTCCTGCCGCGTGTTGAATGAAATTATCTGTATATATATGTAGGTCTCATTGTCCATAACGAAGCAGTCACAATTGGTCAAAAAATTATTATTCAACTTATAACGTCCTTTTTTTTCAGCTGTCCTTTACATGTCCTTTACATGCTTTTAGTCTATTGGTTATGCTATCTGTACCTTTGTACTTACCGCAACATCAAGAATGCTTGGATTTCGTTTCAAGCACTTTAGCACTTTTTTTTAGATCAGATGCTGGTTCTCGTTCGAGTGTTGGTTAATTTTATAACTGGTAATAATATTTTATATACATAGTTTATTTTGCACATTTCACTTTTTTCGTGACAATGTTTGGCCTTAATTTCATATGATCAATTTTTTTCTAGACAAAATTATTCCCTCCCCTCTACAATCCTTTTAGTTAATTTCCAAAAATACATACGTCGGCTTTAGTAACAAGAATTGACAATTGTGAGCTTAAATTTTTAACGATGAACAAAAAGTCATGCCTGGTCTTCACCCACTGAACTCAAGGCAACCAATTTTTTTCCGCTCTACCCTTTGCAACTTGATTTCCCAAGCATTTGCTTCAGTTTGTCATAACGCACTTAGACATAAGATGTACTCTTTGCATTTTGCTTATTATTTGACTAGTATGGTCAGTAATTAACATAAATCGCAAATTAAGACCTAGAGATTAGAGTTAAGTAATCGAATCATGGGTTTTTGAAGTGTTTCCCATGCTACTTAATATATTATTTCTTCACACATTTACTCACATTTTGAAGCATGCTATCCCAGTAATGCAGAAAATCTGAACTTTTTTTTTTTTTGTAGTATTGGCTTTTTTCGTCGAAACCATAAACTACTCTGAGTCGGAAAAATTGGAATCAGCAACTTCTTGTGCATTACTGTCTTTAACTATAAATTCAAAAAATATTAAAAGTTGGTTGAAATTTAACGAAAACATCCTTTAAAAGTATAAATTTATATTTATGTAGTAAGTTAGTAGGTAAGCTCGCTGGTCACATTCTCCGCAAAACTACTCTACCCTGTGTCTTTGAAAATCGTTCATACTATTTAATTAAACTTTACCAAAGAAGTTATCAAGTAAGAGAAAGACAAAATGCAAACTACAACACTTCACCTGTCGCAGTTTTATTATGGCTCTCCCAATATATCAGGGTTGGGGTAAGGGGAAAACTAGAATCTTGCATCATCGTCAATCATGAGCGCGTCTTATCAATGACAGTCTGCCATGGGAATAAACAAGATAAAGAGACCAAGGAAAAAGAAAAGCTTTTATTGGCTGTATCATTGTTCCGTTGTTCCGTCAATTCTGCCCCATAGCATAAACGTTGGAAATTTGTATCTATGTGGTAGGTGCCCTACTCGCACACATAAAGAATTATGTACAACTGTTTTATCCACTGTTCTCATAGTTTCATTTCGGTGAAGAATCAATTCAATTAGCACCATAAGTTGGCAAAAAATATGTTTTTTTGAGTATTTGATCCAGAAATTTATATACAACTATATGTACTATCATACTAACTAGGGGAAACTTTTCCAACTAGTTATTTTAAGAACTATGACTTCATGTGAGATTATATTACAATTGGGTAATTTTCAAGTCAACAGAGTTATTTCGTATTGTAATTCTTAAAAATATGCAAATATTGAAAATTAAGTATATCTTATTTTAGAATTAAGTGAGCTGATCATTGCAGTTTACATAATATTTCTGCAGGAAAACGCTAAACACTGTGTTCATATACTGAAATCACAATGACAAGAATAACAAAAAAAGAAGTTATACGCTAGATGAATGTCCGTAAATATAGTAACATCTATTTAACTAGTATGTAAAACATTAGCTTCACAAATTAGCAAGCAAATAGTTTAAGCCGTATTAGGTTCATCTGACACCGAGTAGGTACCTATATAATCAAATATCTGTAGTTGGCTTTTATTACAGAGAAAAAGTAGATGTGCCATTATTTTTCAGTTTCGAATTCATTTGCTTTCTTTCAACTATTCCTGCTTGATGAATTCCTACACAAAAATAAATGAAATGAATTTTTAATATGGATGATAAATGGTCGCAAAAAAGATTAAATCAAAACTAATCACCTCACACATACATATCTAGGCCAGCCGCAGGGTCTGAAAATAATGATTATTTTTCGTTCCTTGTATGAAAATATCATGTAGCGAGGGATGTGAGAAATCGGTCGGGGGTTAATTATATTATATTAAATCTAATCTTATGTACATCTGCTTTCATTATATTGCACAATCCGAAAATTTAACTAATAAAAAAAAAAAAAAAAAAAATAGAAACAATATCAGTGCATTCTATTTGTCGAAAATGAATGAAAAACCGAATTTGGTAATAATAATAATGGAAATTGGACCTACAATATTGTTTTGAGTTTTATTTTTGATCGGAAAAATAAAACTCGACCAATGATTTGCTCGAAATACCTCATTATAAATTATTTTCCAATCTATCAAATATGCTTTCCTAATTTCATCAAAAAAATGGTATAAATGTACCCTTTCCCGTTTGATTTACCCTTCTTCTCTAAGAAACTCTATAAAGGCCGATGCAAAAATTTCTTGTAAAAAGTTGCTTTGAATAACGGCAGCTGCATTCAATATTTTATGTATGCATATTGGAAATGATTCACTGTTTTATGGATATATAGGTATGCATGGTCTGACAAATTAATACATTCTTTCAAACAGTTCGAGAGTGAGGATTTCCTTTCTTGACTGGAAATACTTTTGTATTAATTAGAGAAGTATCTCTTTATCTCGAAAATAATTTTTTAAAAATATTTGCAATCTACAATTTGACGTAGGTTCATCTTTTAATCATTCTCAAAATCTAGCTTCTTTCTACTACTTTCTCACGCTCATATTTTCTTTTGACAGTTTTTTTTTTATTTCTCATCAAAAATATGTTTCTCTAAATATACGATTTTATTAATTAAAAATGAAAATTAGAAATAAACCGTTAAGATGAAATCTTATTGATCTTAATTCTACCTGTCAATATTTCCACGACGGAAAATGTTGGTAGACAGTCAGTCAAAATAAGCAAATGAAGTAATGCGCTACTGTAATCCGCCCGTCCGGTTCTTGAAACACTTAAATAAGTCTGTCCATCAGACAAAGAAAGAAAAATGCAGACGACCATCTGTTGGACCTAGTCCTCTCCAAATCTATAGTTTCATTTATAACCCACCGACCTGTAATTTTCAGTAGCAAATTTCAATACAAGACAGACCGCCAACTCAGCAAATTTATTGAAATTCCCGCCAACTTATGACACTTTCTTGATATTTTTTTAACGTTTATTTTTAATTTTTTCCTGTCGGCAGATTTATTTGTAATTTTTTGACACAAAAGTTCTTGAAGATTGACAGGAGTAAAAGAAACAAAATGTACTTTGTTCAGTTAGTTAATTTTTTTACTTTGCTGGACCGGTATAAAGAAACCACAACAAAAAATTTGAAATTCTTCCGAAATACAACTAAAAATAGACAATCGCAAATATTGGCCATTCAGAAAGTATTCAAATTAATTTTAGTTCACGATGATGTCTTGCGGGCATGGTATATGGACAGACTTACATACGTGAATGAAGAGAAAATTTATTGCCACTGTTTGATGTGAACATTTTCGCGAGAAAGACAAAATATGTATAGTCGTTTAGTTCGACTGCTTTGTGTCGGTTTTTAATTTTGCCCGGTGTTTTACGATTTTCTGTGATTTTCGTTGTAGCATTTAATTGTACGTTATTTTTGCTCGCTTCACGATCATAGTACCTCTCCACTCTACAAACAAAATAACAGATCTCTAAAACCGGCAGAGTGGCTGTAAGGTAAATGAGATACCCCCGTTAAATGGATCTTTTGTTTTGGATTGCGTGCAATTCCGTCCAATGAAATTTGAGAAGGGAAGCTGTTGCATAATATCTCTTTTTTTTTTCATCAAGGCGTGAGTTCTTTATAATTTTAGCTGAACTATTTCAGAAGATTTTATGTTTTCCAAAGATTCTTGTCTGTTTTAATATGTCAACAGGTGCGAACACTTGATGAATCACGCATCACTTGCTTTAATAAATTAAAATAGATTGGCACAAATAAATATTATCATAATGTATACACTTACGAACAAGATAGAGAAGAAACCACCAGATTCAATCAGGTTGTGATATCATCAGCACTAGTCATGCAAGTTTTGGCAAAATCTATTATTCCTTACTTGTGGGATTAGTAAGTAAGAAATCTGGTATTTAATGCTTATTACTAAAAGATGTTCAATAAAAATTAAATGAAAGCTTCGATTTTATTGTATAATTTAAAATCATCCAAAAAGTTTCTTTTCATCGTAATATTAGGATCTAAAACATAAGTTGTTGAGAACATTAGTCCGCTCAAATAAAAATACAATATGTTCCAAGCTGAAATTTCGGATGATGGTTGATAGATTTTTCTTACGTTTATAATTTAGAATCATCAGAAATGTTAATTCTTATTCCGTATATATCAAATACTAAGAAACATAACCACTTCCTTCTATTAAACATAGTTTTTTATTTAACTTTAACCGTTCTATAAATAGTTGACAGTCGGTCAGCTATTAATGACTTAAGACCTTTTATGGTTTTACTCCCTCAACAAATCAAAATTTTGACATTTACTCCCTCAACAAATCAAAATTTTGACATTTAACTTAACTTTAACTTTCAATTTTTTTATTTGTTTAACTAATATTTTTCACAAAAAAAAAAAAAAAAAAAAAAAATTCATCGACACTAGTTTTTCATATTGAAGGTAGAAAGCTCAATGCGTTCAGTTTGTTTAAAATTACAAAATTAAATTACTTTATTACATCCTATCCAAAATAAAACCCATTTTCCGCTTTTTGTTTTTTTTTCCTAATCACATCCAACGAAAATGGAAATTGTTCACTCTTAGCTACTTTTTGGGATTTTTCTTTGGATCTACCTACATGGTGGAAAGGTCCAAAAAAACGAAAAGAGTTGCATAAAGTGTGACAGGTATCTTTCTCCTTATTCTTCTATTGATTACGGTCCGGATCTGTGGGCTCGACTTGCGAGCTAGAGCTCCTTTACTGTCGTCAAAAGTATGCCGTGTCCGGGCAAATGTTGATTGCCACGTTATCAAATGTTGATTCACTGTTACAGTTGATGAAATCAACCGATGCGTAAGATTTTTACTATACTATACTCTGAACACCGAACACCAGAAATATATCCGAGCGATTGTAAATCTAATGATGCATAAATGGTATTACTAGGGAGAAAAAATGTCAAGAAAAACCCCTAATATGGTCCAAACGTCGAAGCGAGAACGTCTAACTGCGCTGAGGACAACTTGGAACTGGTGTGACAGGTCATTTTAGACTAAGGACTTTAGGCCTCTTATGACATATTTACACCTACATAGATAAAAGAAATTTTTCCAAAAAAATATAATGTATTGGAAAGCTCCAAAGATTATATTCCTGATAAATTTGAAATTGCGTGTTATTACCTAAACCTGTCCATAGTTTATTGCCAGTCACTTATTCGCAGCACACCCTTTAATGATATACCTATAGTATATTAAGTGGTGCTACTTATTATAATTTACGCGCAGCTGGAATTTAATGTATGGAACTGTTTTCGGCATTTCCTTTGCTAATATAATTTTAACAAAAAATCAAAACTTAATAAAAAATAAAAAATACAATTTATAAAAGATCACAATTGTTTCTTAAATTAATAAATGTGATGACTCGATTTCTCGACTCCACAAGTTGTTGATATATGACTAGTCGCTTTATAATAGTGACCGAAGCCTGAAATACTACTGATTGAAGTAAATAAGAAGTTCGATTTACATAATCTTACAAGAGCTTAAATTCTTTGAGTATAGGTATACAGATCGTTACGCTGCCAGAATTTTATTTCATAGTCATTACGATCAAAATAATAAAAATTACGTTTTAATCAACATCATTGAAATTTTATTTTTTGAATCACCAGTAAAAATTAAAACTTTAGTTTCAAATAATAATCATTAAATCTGAGTTTCACTCTTTTCACTCACATCTAAGTTATTCTTCTTAAAATCATCAATAATCACCGCAATTGAGTTTTACTTCTTTCGCTCAAAACTAAAACTCATATCTGTTTTTTATGGTTTGAAATCTGAAATAATCATTATTGGCTGAATTTTATAAGATAAAGTGGAAGTATTTTGTTCGTATCTGAATTTTGGAGTAAAAACTGACTGCTGACAATGTGCGTGTTCATATCTCGGTCGAATTGCTAGTATTAAAGCAATGATGTATTATCTAAGCTTTAATATTCATCACATAACATATGAGAGAGAGCAGACAAGGTGGCATTGCATACCCAAGAGAAACTTATTTATTATTTAGAATACTTATCAATCATTAATTACTTGGTATTCGCTAACTTATGGGTAACATGTTGCGTTTCTTCACTGCATTGTATCTGAATGTTAACGAAGAGAACTGCCAATGCATATAAATAATAATAACGACGTAAATGTGCAGACTTCTACCACATCCGGATGTAATTCTTGTTTGAATTGTAAATTATTATTATGTTGAATAAAAACTTAAATAAATAATGTTTTTAGTATTTTGCAGTCAGAAAACTGTTCAACATCCATATAAAATTTGTAAGTAATCGATATCAAATCCTTTTGTTCAAGATCAAGTGTCTTATCTTAGAGAAATATTACATTTCAAGACTTTTTTTAGAACAAAAATTTTGTTTTATTTTCTTCACCGTTATTTTCTTTCTTTTGCTCTTAATACATAATATATTCTTTTGCGGATTGCCCAGCAGCTTTCAACATATTCTTCCTTCCTATTTTCTGATTGGTACTTCTCTTCGCGTTAATTTTGGAGTATCCTAAATCACATGAGGACTGATTCGAAAAATATTGACCCATATGTTTTTTTAATTGTACACCATACAAGGAAGGATATTTAACCGTTAGTTCTACTAATTAGCTCTGCACTTCGCCTATTTCCAATAACTGCCACCTATATTAACGCAATTTCAGATGTTTCCCACTCTGTCTCCACAATGTTTTTGTCGGAAATTTCGAGGCAATACTACGCTTCACAAAATTGTTTGAAGGACAATGTCAAATTGAACAAAAAAAAAAAAAACAAAAACTGATTTCTGCGAGTAAAAAAGTGCTTTCAAAGACTTTGTAAAAGTTAATAAGAGGTGGGAGAGAAAAGTGAGGTTCTGTTCAAGCAAATGAATAAATAAATATAATTAGTTACTTACCTATCTTACGAATTAAAAATTAGCCCAAAAATAGAGTTAATTTTAATTTTTATTTAGTCTGTTTTTTTACTATGGCGCAATATTTTGCGAAACAGTTGTTAAAACAAGATTGTTTGGGTATCTAGAGGTGGGTTGTAAACACTACTATCAACAGAATCATCATCAAAAACATCGATTATGTTATACTTAAAGAGGCACTAAAAATATTTTCAGGGAAAATAAAGCGCAGAGAGTGCATAGTAAAATAAAGTTAAAGTAAAATAAAATTCCGTACGAAAGAAAGTGAAACAAATACGTTAAGGCTGATTAGACCAATTTGTAGAGCTTGAAGAAATTCCAAAGATGGACTAAATTGGGAAACATAAATTCCAATTTTTCGCATAAACTTTATAAAAAGCAAGGTGTATTATGATGTGAAAGCCCAACTTGATAAAAGTTTTTTTTTTTTTAAATAGATATGTAGCGTTTTGGGGTAGATCTAATCCGATGTGGTTAATGTACTGAAGAGTTCTTCTGAATGTAAAATCCTCTGAAATTGGTTATGATCATTTCTTATCATCCGAAGAACCGGTCAATTAGAATTTCTTCATAATTTTAATTTGCTGATTTTATGGGAATATTGCACACTGTACACGCAAATTTCGTAAATAACCTTGTTAAGGAAAGAGGTAGCAATTCAAAATATTCACGTCAGTATCTATTATTCATTTTAGTGATCTGAGATTAATAATCAAGCTGCATGGATTAAAGATATAAATGCATTAACAAAAGCGACAACTTCGAACTTATTAGAAACGCGCCGAAAATGTCAGACTATGTTTATAAATCCAAAAAATTATAATTTATTTGACAATTTTATATTATGATAAACCAAAATCATTTTCGACAAGTTATCAGCAATACTGATGTGATAGACATAAGTAAGTGCAATAATGGGTCAGGTGTTATCCATGGGTGAATTAAGACATTTGGGGTAGATTAAACCCCGCTTTAAAAAGTATGCTTGTAAGGCTCCATATCAATTGTTAATTTATTGAAATTTTATAAAAACTGCCATTGACCGAATTCGCAGAAAATTGGAAATGCAAACATTTCTGCCATGGACATCGGTTTTTTTAATTTTTATAATTTTCAAAACCGACGCCCTCCTCCGCCCTCAATGACTGATATGGACCCTTCAATTACAAGAATAATTTTTAGAGCAGGGTACCCAAAAAAAACCTTAATTCATCAATGTCCATTTGACCTATTATTGCACTCATCTCTCTAAGTGTGAGGAAGAACTTTGAAATCGAAATAAAATATAAATAATAATCTTGTATATCTTGTTCTGCTCGACCACTCTTTATTAATTTTTTGCCTTCTTGTTGCTGCTTCTGTAATTATGAAAGTTTTTAATTTCTTTCAGCTCTTAATAATTATTATTCTATGGCACAGAAGAGAAAAGTCCTTGTAAACAAAGTATAGAGATGATAAGAAAGTGAACTGGAAATACTGGAAAAATGAAAATTTGCTCCTTTTTCATCCTCGTTCACCACCACTTGTGCTATGAGCGTTTCCTCCTGATAGTACCTACATGTAGTCATCGATCTGAAAATTTGTTCCATTTTAATCTTTCTACGTTGACCTGAACATTCAAAATAATATCTATTTACAGTACTGAATCTGTATGTATTGTGCCGAAAAACACGAACAAAGAAGAAAAATCTCTCGTGTATACTTTTTGTTGATGGTGTTCGAACCTTGACCTGCAATAGAAGTAACACTCGCAAAGAATCCGACCTTATATTACTTAATTAAATACTTATGTAAGATGGGACACATCGAAAAAAAAGTTGGTCACCAGCATCATTAGCAGTTATTTGCATATTTTTTCTGCAGTGCAGTAAATTTTTAATTATTTTTTAATACATGTAACTTCAAGTCGACAATCAACGTAATTTAACAGATTATTAGACAAATTTCTCTTAAGGTCATGTATAACTGCTCTTCCTAACAAAACATTTTAAATAGAGTTACTTAATTTAAAGCGCACGCCTTTCCTCCGACCTTTGATGGCTTTTTCTGAGATGTTACTTTGAATATGGACAATGGGCTTTAGATCTTGTTGGATTGATTGCATTTTTCCGGTGAAATTTGGGGACTATACCTTTTTCTTAAATTTATTAACTAAATTCATCCGTGTATCAGAGATCATATGTTTATTGAACTTGAATTTGATGAATTCAGGCAGAGAGGAGATGTAAAATTCAAATATTTACAATCTTTCTAGGTAGGTGTAGAGTTCACTGAAAGCTGTCTTAAGCTGCACATATTCGCTAAAATTTGTATAAATCTCAATTTTGCAAAAGAAATTCATTGGTAAAATCATCTAAAATCCGTGTTTGATTTTGCGTCAAGCAGCAATTGTCAATTATTTTATCAAAATGTTACCATTTTCATTGTTCAAATTTACCACGCCATTTTCCATTTCGTTATAATTTTAACACGACAATTATGTACACCAAGTATTTCCTACTTGATTAAGTATATATTTCGAATCAATATAAAATGGACATGTTTGATCAACTATCAATAATGTTTGGAATATAATATTACATACATATTCAATCAACTAGGATAACATACTTTACCTATAATTTAGATGTTTTACATACAATTCACATTGTATAGCCAGAATTTTATTATAAATTATGGACGTTTTCGTAATTAAATACTGATTTCAACATGCATTAATAACTGTAGCCAGTCTGACAGGTACATAATTGTTGTTATTATTTTTCCACAAAAATAATAACAACAAATACATACCACACTGCACGGAGCTAGTTTTTATTGAATCTTTTACTATTCCTCACCCGGCCATTATAAATTTACATATGAGCCGTTTATTTTGAAAGTCCATTTTTTTTAACAAAGAATTATTGAAATATTTTAGTCTAAATTCATTTAAAATAATAATTTTATTTATAGGATCTAACAATGAACTTTTGTGTGTTTTGAAGTTAAAGATAGTATAAATTTATTAACCAATTATGTTTATTAAAGAATTCTAAAGAAAATAGAAATACTATACCCAAATGGACTTGCACCACTTTCAAAATAAACGGCTCAATAAGCACTAAATACTGCATAAGTTTTCCAATAACCTGTTTTTTTAATAATACAGGTGGCTTACATAATTAAAAATAAAATATTTATTCGACTTTATGTTCATAATGTTTATATAGAGAATATGATCTTAAATTAAATAAAGGAATTTGAATATAACATGTGTGAGTTTTACCATTTGGATTCAAATACATATGTATGAATAAGAGGTCCATAATATGCATAAATATAGAAAAAATATAATATTTTTGTATCATTCAATACTTCATAATGTTTACAATATCGGAAAAGTATAATATTTTCACATAAAACGTATACATAATCTTTTGATGTTAATAGACCTTTAATACGGTATAATTCAATATCGCTGGCTTTTGAAATACCTAGATATTGCCCTTTCTTGTAACTAACTTTTGTGCTGCTCTACGCGAATAAGTTTCGAACCTTATTACTGTTATTCGCTCTTTTACGAACGATACCTACCAAGTACCAGTGCACCGCCAAGATTACAGCGAAAAATAAGAAGAAGAAGAGTCCTTCTTACGTGAGGAGTAAGCGAAGGAAAAAGTCGTTTGCGGTAGTGATCAGTGCTCTGATTAAATTTAAAGAATATCAAAGTATTAAAAAAGTATTAGAAAATAAATAAAGTTATTCTCAGTTTTATAGTAGGATACGTGCTAGAATAAAAGCATAGTTTGAATTAACAAAGCACTCGTGTTTGTTCTTAATTATCCCCACATTATCCCCACACCGCACACTTCACGTACAACGTAACCTACACTTTACAATAAGTAAGCGTTTCGTAACAATAAATGTCTCTTAAAAACTCAAAAGAACTGAAATTTCGAATTTGTGAAAAGTAACAGACGTTTTGAAGCACAATATTAGATTTTGAATTTTCTGTTACTCTTCTCGGAATACCAATGCCACGGAACAGTCTACTACAAATTGTACTTAATGTCTGAAGAAAGTGGCAAATTCTTCTAGATATTATGTCATTACAATAAAGACGGTCCTGGGCAACGGTAGTTTTTACAACAACAAAAAATACGAGACTGACATTGTTCCAAAAGATCGGCAGTCTCGAACTTTACCTGCTAAAAAAACGTCATACTTTTTGGGCAGTTCCATGGCAAGAGATAGTAAATTTTAAAAGCGATTTTTAGAAATTTTCTGATACAAAAAGTTGTAAAATGCGATTTCCCAAAAACTAAACTGTTTGTGTTGTGACACTCTCATTCCCGATGTGTCGTAATTACAATTGTGTTATTACAAATTTTGAGGGCAGGAGAATAAAAAACACAAGATTCAAAGTTTAAAATGTTTTTATTTATTATACAATTCATAATTACGTTTTATTACGTTATGAACATCGACATTGTCTTGATCATTCCTGCCGAAACTGGGATTATTCGGTGTGGTTTTACATTGTCTTATATTCTTCCGACGATGTGTATGCAAAATTCATATTAATGTTCTGTTTTTCACAAAAATTGCATCGAAGCTATGTGACAGTAATCTGATTAATACATGTAGCGTAGAAATTTAATAATTGATGTTCCTCGGGGACTCATAAAATTCTTCTGCAGCGGACATTATGAAATTAACTTTACGTGATTCACAAGCAACTTTTATTATGAATGTGTATGCATATGGTACAGAGAATCCCAGCTGAAAATGGAAGCGCTCAAAAAGGAAAGCAAGAGCGCTTCTTTGGAAGGCCGCAGCGCTTCCCCACCGTATACTTGTTCATATCGTTTTAACGTGAGCATGTCCGCAGAAGGAAGCGCTCAACTGCAGATTCTTGGGAAGCAATCTAGGAGCGCTTGTAGAGTAGCACTCACGGAGCACTTGTAGGGTAGCACTCTTGGATCTCTAATAGGGAATACAGAGGGAATCAAGATAAGGGCTTTATTAAAAATTTCAGTTTTATTCAGAATCCCGCTCGATTTTATTTTTAATTTAAATTAAATTAAATTTAAATTAACCGTACACTTCAACTGACTATTAAAGAATTACAATTCTGCTGCGTTTTCAGATGCATATGAATCATCACAAAAAAAGCATAACTTATGAGTCAGCCCAAGCTGAGAGAAGAGATCTGCTTCCGCAAAGATTCCTTGGCTGTGGTAAAAGAGTGCTTCGGAAAAGATATTTTCTGACTATGTTCGCTTTTCCTGGCAAGCACTTGACATATTTCCCGTTGGGATATTTCGGGTATTTATAAGTACACTTGGAAGAAAACATGGCATCCGTTATTTTATTTTTTGAACGCAATGCTGGGCAATATAGTATGATAACAGAAAACGTAATGAAACACTCTAGAGGACGATTCAGATTTAATTTTCGCATAATTCATATAATTTGTCCTTCTTAAGGAATCAACGCGTATTATCACTCGTACAACAAGAGATACATAAAATATGTCATTACAACTGTGAGGTTGTTGTGTATCCTTGTAAGAGGGAGTCTCAGTCCCTATTCCCTCGTTCTCCTCAGAAGATATAAGACGGAATGCTAACGCTTTTGTTCTATGTGCCTGCGAATGAAATTTTATGCAAATTTTTTTCTTATGATAATGTGTTGTCTAAGTGCCGTGGTTTTAAGGGGTGGATGACGTAAGTAGTAAACGGAATTTTTCGTCGTTCGTCGACATTTTAATTTTATTTTTCATTTCCTCAACATTTTCCGCCTTCGTCAAGTAGGACATTTACTGTAAATAAATAAAATTCAATTTCAGAAATTTTTTCTGCTCCCCTTTTCAAAGAAATTTACATAGAATTTTTAAAAAGGAAAAAGATCTATGCATGTAGGTATATGCTACTTACTGGATGATCGAAAATTATATGTGTAAATTCTCATACTGCTTAAATATATTTATAGCAAATATTACCCACACATACGGAACTTAATTATCGAAATATGCACTAGCAAATATTTAGATTTTTTGAGTTTAAGTGAACTTTGCCACTTTCGTTGTCAATAAGACACATATGCTCATGCTAAATTGGTAGCATTACATGCATGAGACACATATGATTTATTTGTTAGATGGTTTTGATTTCTATACTGTTGTTGCACTTCTTAAGAAGTATGATCAACTTTAGAGGAATTACAAAAAAAAGTTTTTTTTCAAGCTCTTACTTCATTTATTTATGAATAATTTTTCAGTGTAATTGAAAAATAGTCGTCATTAGGGATTAAATAAGGCCTTACCCCTACAAAAGCTGGAGTAGTTGTGATTTTTATATATGTTATTCAGTTCCCCGATGAAAAATCCAAGTTTAGACCCTTGGGGGGGCTCCGCGCGGGCCGCCATCTTGGATTAAAGGTACCAAAAATAGTTTTTTTTTCAAATAATTCCTCAACCTTTGATTCTATGACAAAAATGTAAAACTATAAATTTGAAGAACACTAAATTTCCTACATTTTTTTTAAAAACACTTGTTTTGTAAGTCTGATGTGTAACAAGCTACAGCGGCGGAAACGTGAACATTCTGCTAAAAAAATGTATACATATAGTACCATTTATACAGGGTGTTTCGTCTATGATGGGAGGTGATAGTAGTCACCTAGTCAAACAAAAAATTGCATGGCAAATGGGAGCAGCCTCTCTACCGTTTCGGAGTTACAGGGTAATTAAGAAAATTCAGTAGCCTTTCACAAAATACCCTGTATTTTAAAATATATGGAGTGTACGGCCACTTACAGAGCTCACTGTATGCAGAACTTCATACTTTTCCAACGACTGCTCGACCAGCCCCGGACTCCTCTCCCCTAAGGAGTTATGGTGGGATAAACTAAGAATTTCGGATTAACTTACTTTTTTTAACTTTGAAATTTTTTTTGTTTACAAAAAAGTGGTTAACATAATTTTTTTTATAAAAACTGTTGTGCACTCTCCTCTTTAATTTGACCTATTATACCTATATGCTCACTCTATCCGTTATACATTTATTAGCTCATAACCTATTCAGGTCATACCGAAATTAAACGGTATTTTTTTTTAAATAAAGTGTTTTCAGTCACTAAGGGAATAAATTATCTCCACTTTAGACCATCATAACTCCTTAGGAAAGAGGGGTATGGGGCTACACAGGCATATGTTGATTTTCGTTGTAAATGATTGGCTAAGTAAAACTGTTGTACCAATTATAACAAGTAAAAAAGCTAGAATTGGTGTAAGACCAATTCTTATGATACACTAGATGAATGCCCGTATGTAATTTCGTACGGAATTGGTTTTTCGCATTTAGATTGGTAAAAAACCTAAATTTTTATATGGCAACATCAAGAAGGGATTGCCCGATTTAGTCCATTTTTGAAGCTTTATTGACTATTGCTATGAAAACACAGTGCACAGATCTCTACGTCGACGCGTTCTCAGGTAATGTTGAAATATAATATAACAACGAAATTTTTGTATGGCAACCCTACGAAGGAGTTACCCGATTTGTCCCATTTTCGAACTTAAATTTACTTTTTTTTTTTTTTTTGTAAAAAGCCCGCGTGTGGACCCGTTCTCGAGTTATCGAGATATCGGACATACGGACAGACAGACGGGCATGTAAAAATCAAAATAACTTTTAATATTATGCGGGGTGTCCAGCCCATTTTTCTTTACTAGCATTATTTTTGTGTGTTACAAACGGAATGATAAACTTTGTACACCCTATGATTTCATCTAGGAATACGTGCATCATTCAACAGATGTCTACCAAAATTACTACTGAACTGAGCTTATCTAATCCTGGCATTATTGAATCCTGACCACAATGCACGCTAAACGAACAAATAAATCGAGCTGTAATTCAAAGTTTATAAGTCTACACCATATTATACACCAACATTAATCTTCCACTAAAAGAAATTACCTCATCAATTGAAAGACCATCATCGTTACAAAAAAATAAGTTGAATTTATATTGTTCGTAAATTATTATAATTGGGGTCAGAGCCAAGTGTTTTTCCTTAGAACCTTAAATTCCAGTGTTATGAATCACATGCTACACTTGATGTGTGTAGAATATGCGTCCTCTATTACAAGTATGGTAAATAAGGTTCTAAAAGAATGTTTGAAATCATAGAACATGGGCATAAAAGGAAAAAAATTATACTATTTTATGAAAAATTATTCCGTAGATGTCGTATTTCAAAGATAAAAAGAAAAATACCGAAAAAAATTTCCGGACTTCCTTTTAATTTTATATAAGTTTTTAATAATCAATTAAATATATATTTCAATAATTATTAGATTCACGATAAGGGTAAAGCTCTAATTGGTCATAAATTGGGAATACCCTAGATCTGCGCTAAATGTATGGTTATGTTCTAAATAATAGTAAAATCCGTTCCTAAGATCTTTAAAATGGTAATTTGTATTACTTTTTTTTTAATGGCTGTCTGTTATAACAGACTTTTTTCTCAAAGGTATGTTATTATCACAAGATCTACAATTTCTGTTTTATTACTGTAACAAAAGTTTAACAGATTTTTTTTAACACAAAAAAATCGGTGCGAAGGCCAAGAATGAATACAATTTTTCGATGCCCTAAATAATATAGAAATGCTGGGTGTATAAAACTTCATCAAACTCCATTTTTTCATCGATATTGAGCACCCACGCGAAAACGTATAGACTGGCAATTAGTGTGGGGATAGTGTGTCCGGAATAGAACTATCCCGAAAGTTTGTGAATCTTTGAAGGCTTCATAACCATGGTCCATTTTCAAAAAAAAAAGAAAAAAAAAAAAAAAAACAGTTCCGAAATACTAAAACATGAGACATGTTCCAGCGGAAAATGGATTCAACACTGCATCGAAGCCGTATTGCACATTTGGCATTCATCGTCGACGCATTTCTGCACGAAAACTTCGATGAATTTAACACGCGATGTCCTGGGTGTAATGCCTCTTCTACGGGGAACAATAACTAAAGAAATCCTTGATGAATAATTACCCAGGAAATCTACAGCGAATATAATATTCATTCCATTATGTATGTAACTTGAATCGAGTAAAGTCGAAACGACTTCTTGTAGCTAAATTTCATGTTTTATTTCTAATAAGAATTTTTCATGTAATTCAGTTACTATAAGTCGTTTCAAGTTTTCGATTCAATTTACATATTTGATGTAGAGCTAAATAGAAAGGAATAGATTTTGGATAGAAAAAGAAGTTTAATCGGTTATTGCGATACCAGGAAAATATTTGAAAAATTAAAAAAAAAAACCATTTAAAAGAATTGAACGTGGTGTAAAAAGTGCCGCGGGTAAAAAGTGCCACCTTTAATATCACGTAGTATAAAAGGGCAATAAAAATAATGTTCATGCAAGGAATGCACTTGGCGTGGGTAATTTTCGCTATATAGCCAGTCGCTGCCAGGCATTAGGTAAGAGCGCACATGCGCACATGTAATAATGCTATTAATTTGGCAAAAAATAAAAATAAAATATTGCGTCGGACATTTTAGTTTCTTGCTGAATGTGCTCATCATGGTTAAGTAAAGTAAGGACTTTTATATTGCTATTTTCTTTGTGAGCACTCTGATACTACTTAAAACTATAAATGCTTTATTGTCATTGTTTTCTATCTAAAAACATATTTTTGTACCGTTTGGAGTAAAAAGTTCCGCGGGGGTATATTTTAGGTATAATGCAGATAATAAAGACTAAAAGTTATAGCTACCTATTTAAATATTAATTAACAACCTGAATTGCAATTTGGCTACGAAGATTTTTCCAAAAAGTAAATATAAAAATAACATATTAAAGTGATGCAACTAAAATAAGGTTAGACTATTATATTAAATTAGAATGCTGGTCTGTGTTGAATATTTATGATTATTTTTGAAGTTATGAAAGTTATGAATATCGATAACAACGTTATAGATTCTGCTTTTTTACTCTTTCTTACCAGGTTGCAATAGGTGGAACTTTTTACCCGGTAAAAAGTACCGAACGACTTGCTCATTTAAAATCAATTAATAACGTAGAATAATTAAATTTTTTACATATATATATTTTTTTTTGTATTGGTACATTATCATATAATTTGACCTGAAAGCTTATGATATATTGATGACAATATATACAAAAAACTCACGAAAGAACTTGCGACCGCAAAATCACGAGACTAAAACCAAAACACCGCGGAACTGTCGAACTTTATGCATTGCCAACATATAGCACATGAAATCTATTTTTATCGAGAAATTCAATCAGTAAATTAAAAACACGACCACAGTGCAAAGTTAAAATTTGAGTCACCCCGTATGTAATACCTCAGGTCGGCAGAGTAAACAAAAAAATATGGGTCGAATATTTTTTAATATTTGAAAGTTTCATCTAAATCGGAGAGCGCCAGGGTCTCGATGGGTGATCGTTTTGGCATAGAATTACTAGTTGTTAATTCTAAAAAAAATTTAAATCATTGCAACAAAGGAATAATCCTTCTTTATAATAACAAAATAGGTTTCTAGATAGCTTATTAATTTGGAGTTAATGATAGATTCAAAAACCTTCGAAAGAATGGAAGTAATTGCAATTGATCGATAATTTTAATTTGAGAGATCGCTACCCCCTCATTTTTTGGGAATAGGCTGAAGATGGGCTGTTTCCAAGCAGTTGGAAAGATTCTTGTCGAATAAGACAGGTATGTCGAACAGTTTGAGCAGAGGTTTAGTCAGGGATGAGGCGCAGTTATGAGCTAATAATTTTATAGTGGCTACAATTCGGTCATATGTAAGTGTAATATGTCAAATTAAAGGTGAGAGTCCACAATTTACTGTTTTTATAAAAAAAATGTCATGTTAACCACCGTTTTGTAAAAAAAAAAAAACAAGATTAAAGTAAGAAAAAGGTAAGAAAATCCGAAATTTTTATTTTAGACTGCCATAACTCCGGAGTGGGGAGGAGTACGGGACTGATTGGGAAGGCCATGAGGCTCTTCATTTAAAGAATTCTTAAGATGACCGTACTTTTTAGATACAGGGTGTTTTGCACACTTTAACTCTGAAATGGTGAGATGTCTCCCGCCCCTGCTATACAAGTTTTTGTTTGGGTAGGTGAGTATAGTACTATCACCTCCTACCCGATAGACCCCCTGGCGAAGGCAGGAAGTATGAAAAGTTTTATAAATTAAAAGAAGAAGAATTATAATAAGATATTAGTGTGTAACTAAACCTTAATTTTCATTACAAACCTTTTCAAACACAATCACTTTTCTTATGCCGTCACAACACTTTCCTTTTCCCTCTTCCTCGAGCTATAGATTTGTGGGCTTTAATATTGATAAAATCAACCAATTGACCAATCCCATCAAAATTTTACCTTATTTTACTTCAGCCCTCTCGCCCACGCATGAGAAAAATACATCGTTAATGACGCCATAATACGACCATCGATCCAGAAAATTTGTTTCTTTTCCTTTATACAATTTCTCAAATTCGAAGCTATTCGAAAAGCATATAGTCACTTAAAAAACTTGCGTAGTGTGTGTAAATCATATAAATATACCAGAAAAGATATGGAAAATTTGAAAACAAATTGGCCGAAAAAATTAGGAAAAACAACAGACGAATAAGTGAATACATGGATTAAATTGTAATTATGAATATTAGGCTTTATCTATGTATATA
Organism: Dioctria rufipes; assembly: GCA_963924295.1. NCBI lineage: Eukaryota > Metazoa > Arthropoda > Insecta > Diptera > Asilidae > Dioctria > Dioctria rufipes. The sequence continues at coordinate 124,123,655 of OZ002741.1, read as the reverse complement.
AGGTTCATACACTATGGTGATGGAGGGCTTGTATAGACAACACAATCACTGTTTGCCACCACATGACTGACTCTCGCGTGGAACCGGCATACAACGAGTAGACTGAGGATTCTGAGGAGTGAATTAGCAACGCTCAGCGCTATGAGAATGAGAATACCATTGATAAACTAGGTATTACTTAGACTGCTTAACTCAGAGCCCTCATATTCTGGTTTTTTGCGTCCATTGGCCCTAAGCGCAGCGGACAAGTCTAATAAAAGTTAATTAAGCTCAATCAAGTTCAATTTAACTCACAAGACGCTGAATATGATAGCCGTCTACAATGACTGGGTGCCATGTCATGCCATGCCAGACGCAGAATACGGAGCACAGAGCTCTCAAGTGAAATTTCACATGCCGATGTGATACCACATAGTAAAGATTGCACCCACCTTCAGTTTCATATTTTCCTGATATTTATTTTTATTTTCAACAAGAAGACTTACACAATGCATTGGGTTCAGCCACCACTTCCCTTCTCAATTTTACTTCTTGTGCACCAGCGCTTCTAAATAGCTTATATCTACATAGTCGATATTAAAAGATGCACAAAACTCCCCATTGTCTTATTATTGCAAAACAATGCATCCGGCTATGTTTTTTTTTTTTTTTTTATACATAGATAAGCTTATTATTCAGGAATCAAAGAAGTTTCAAGGTAAAGAGCAGTTTTAGAAGCCGTGTTTCTTTTTACAGAACACACAGTTCATACCGCAGAATATGAATAAGCTTTCCATTTTTTGCGGGTGAATAAATGTTCCGGAAAATTTCTATCTCGTTTGATCATTTAATAAAACTTACGAGAAAGTTGCGTTAACGAGGTAATTTTATTTTGAACAGCAAATGTCTGAGAGAGATTTCACGGTGGGTAACATAAACAGATGTTATTTAATCATTTAATCATTTAATTTACATTAGTCATATTTTACATAACTATAATAACTAGTTTGTTTACATAAGTGAATTATATTTTATATTTGCTGATGGATGTTTTACAAAAACTCTCGATATTTCATCATGATAAACTACGCAGGTTTGTATTTTTAACCTTAAGATTCTGCTACTTTCCTTGAACGGGAATTTCTCAATCATTAACAGTTTCTATAGTTCTTGGCCTTAACGTAATGTCTCTTCGAATGTATTTTGCAAATGAACATTTAGCGCTCTACTCTATACTATTTTTAATCTGCTAGTATTATGTGCTAGGTGTGTGTATATTAACTTACCATCAGCATTAATTTATTCCAACATTCCCCATCCGACAGTCCTTATCCACAATATCTAGCCACCTCAATGAAAATTTTTTCTGTTTCCTCATATGCTCAATGCTCGAGCTTTTCTTTGAAGATTATTCTAAGAATCTTGCCGCTGCTCATTCTCCAAACGTGTCGAAGCACTCAATCTTATACGAAAATCAATCTAAAATGAAAACTTTATAGTAACCATGACTTCTTGGAGTAGGTACTCTTACCCAATGCTGACCTACAAATCCAAGGAAGACTGCTCTTCGACACTATTGAACAGTAGCCTAAAGACCTCGAAGAAAGAAGCTTAGTATTATAATACCAAGCTTACTTACAACTGTTCTGGTCTGATATAATCCGTATGAGAAATATTAAACTTTTCCATTATCTGTATTAAAGAGGATATTTGCTTCAATGTTTCCAACACGCTAGCCAAATTTGATTTAGTCAGTTTTTACTCTATGTACCTATGTATATTTTTTAGAGAGAGAGCTAAGCAAACGTAGCTCTTGAAAGAATTATTAAAGTCGAAGTCATCCTACTGAGATTTAAACCCACGACCGCTTAAAAGTATGATGGTAAACCACTCTGACATCTCTATCATTGGATTTGGTGATCGTCTAGAATTTCTTGCCATTTTATGGTTGTAACGAACCAAATTTCCCATATTGAAAAAAATTCGTAATATCTGGTAAAGCGATTCACACATAAAATTTAACGTGGAGACATAAATACCTACCTTAATAACTCGCAGTTTGAGCTTAATATCTTATTCTCAAAATTCCCAGGACTCCGATTACTCTCACTTAAAATTAGTTCTATTAACAGTCGACTCTGTCCACTTCAATATCATACCCACGCTATTCTTAGGAGCATTATCCGCCGAAAGTACACGAGTTGAGTGAGAGGCCATACGATCCACATATCAGTAGAACACGCGTTAAGTAAAATCTACATTTCGCAGCTGAATTGAGTGGAACGCTATCTGACATAGCAGAACTACATGCTCTGATGGATTAGACACTCATGCATAAAATTAAAAGTTATATTGACTTTTGCATGTCCGTCCGTCCATCTGTCCGTTCGTCCGTCCATCTGTCCGTTCGTCCGTCCATCTGTCCGTTCGTCCGTCCATCTGTCCGTTCGTCCGTCCATCTGTCCGTTCGTCCGTCCATTTGTCTGTTCGTCCGTCCTTCTGTTCGTTCGTCCATCCGTCCATCTGTCCGTTCCTCCGTCCGTCCATCTGTCCGTCCATCCGTCCGTCTGTCCGTCCGTCTGTCTGTCGTGAGGACGATAACTCGAGAGCGCGTGTACTTAGAGAGCTGAAATTTTGCACATGAGCTTTTAACAAAAAAGTAAAATTAAGTTCGAAAATGGGACAAATCGGGTAACTGCTTCGTAGGGTTGCTATGCAAAAATTTCATTTTTCACTACATATTTGGACACTGCCTAAAAATGCGTCAACGTAGAGCGTTGAAATATTGTGCATATTGCTCTTTTTGCCCAACCGTTCTAGAGATATATTCAAAAACCATTTCAAAAATGCACAAATGGGTGACCATACGAAATTAGACCAGTTATAGCTTTTTTACTTGTTATTTTTTATAAAAACATTTCCAAATCTGAGCCTCCCACATAAAAGCGTTATTTTAAGAAGGAGAGAATTTCAAAATCTCAGAGTTAAAAAGTTATAACTTCGGAATAAAGAGAGATACAGTAGTTGTTATTAATTCTGGAAAGTGCTAATGACTCTTTGTTGATGTATCAGGACTAGGCGTGGCGTGAAGTGTCGACCTTTAAAGGTGTGTAGAATAAATCGTTGAAAAAATCGTTATCCCCTAGCATTTTCGAAGTCGTGTGTGCCCCACCCCCATCTTCTTTCAATTTTTGGAAGTAAATTTTCGAAAAATCAGCCTATGAAATTTTTCACTTAGAATCAATCTGCATAGAATAGACTGAGGTTAAGTTAAGTTAAGTTGTACACATTGGCAAGGTTACCAATGTACCATTAAATTTAAAGAGGCGATATTTTGAATGATATATGGCATAGTTCAGCTCAGTCCCAGGCACTGTATGTATCCTATTTAAATACAGCAACAGTAATTAGTTCTTACTCGGTTTAGTCCTTAATTCCGGTTGACCCCTTGTACGGAAACACCGGAGTCGTCTATGCGGAGGTTGTTCGACGATAAATTTCTTCAGCTTCTTTTTCAGTCCTTTCAATATTAAAGCTCGCCTCCATGCGCAGCTGCTTGTCTCAAAAGTAGATTCCAAGATTTAGATTGATATCTCTGATTGATTTTTGTTATTTTGAATGCTAGTGAACTCCCAGACAAAAATTTTACGTTACACTAAAAATTGGGGAGCAATATTTCTTAAAACGGGTAGTCTAATTATCCTAAAGATTTTCCACATTGAAATACATAGGAATTTAATTAGCTGTCACCTTACGTGTATTGCACTATTATTTCAAACAAGAACCCCATATTAAGGTCTCAAATAGATTAGGCCAAGTGTAACGGTGATAGACAACCGGGTAAGGCTCATCAAAAAGTTTGCATATAGCAGGATCTTCCTGAGTTTTAGATTGACAGCAGTATTAAGGTTGGATTGCTTGTTTGAGAGAGTATTGTCTTGTCAATTGATATTCCACAGTATTTCATGTGATTGTTGTCCCGAAGTAGAGCATCGTTGAACTCTATACTTAATGACATGCGTATCAAATTATTATGTGCTTTAAGGATGGGTTAGGATGGCAACAATGGTAGGCATACAAAAAAGCTCTAACGGAATACAATAACGGGCTCAGAAGATCCAAAAGAAGTGCTGGTGGTATTTTTACGAAGAAATAGAGGAAGTTTCGCGACCCCCAAAAATTCTACACAATCACAGCAATGTCATTGGGGAAAGCCTTTCCGTTCAACACTGGAATCCCATAAGCCCCTTCTTACTAAAGCATGCAGATTAACAAAGGCTGTTTTTATACCGAAAGCGGGTAACGAACCATCCAGCGAGGCAAAATCATACAGGCTTTATTAATCTGACATCATTTGAAAATCATAGACACCCATATTTCTATGACCCCTCAAATGCTGTCCACTCAATGCCAATCAATATGCTTACCAAACCGCAAAATCTCCCGAGAATGCTGTCAGCAACCTAGTTAGGTCTATCGATCGAGAAAGCCTCACCTCTCGTTATGCTCCTTCATGGTCATATAAGGCGTCTTCGACAATACCCTATTTTGCTCGATCAAGAGGGTAACTGAAGACAGAGGCTGAAATCTGCATCATCAGAAGAATTGGCAATATGCTGAAAATTTGTTGCATATCAGCTACCTTAAAAGGCCACTAGAAGCTGTTCACAAGGCGGAGTTTTATCACCACTACTGTGGTTCTTAGTTCTGGATGAGGTATTAAACCTCCTCAAAGAAGCCTGCTTTAAGGCCTAGGGATACACTAATGACATTGTCATTTGCTTTAAAGGGAAGCTTGGATCAGCTTTAGCCGAGCTATGCAGACTGTCTTTATCATAGTCACTGGACTGTGTTAGTTCCTTTCACCAGGAAAAGGAAATAGTTAGAAGTAATCGTGGATAGCAAGCTGACCTGGAATCCCCACCTTAAAACGATAACCAAAAAAGCTATGTGGGCATTTGGATCATGACAAAGGTTTTTCGGTAAAAATGGAGCTAAATCCTAGAATGACCTTTCGGGGCAAACGTCGGGTGGTCTAAAGTTTTGCAGACAGCCACTAAGAGAAAGAGAAGCTATGACTAAAAGATTTTCTTTCGAAATGGTGTTACCAGGTAGTAGGTAACGAAAGAGGTCAAATATTAGATAAAGCGCTCTAGGTCTTGCAACGGGCCTATGTCTGGTATACTGACGGATCCAGGAAGGATGGCAAAACAGGCGCATGGGTGGTCGGTCCAGAAGTGGTACTCTCCATTCCGCTTGGTACGTCACCATCCATATTTAGGCGGAAGTCTACGCTACAGAGGTTTGAGTTCAGGAATATCCAAACAGGGGCTGCAAAAACTGCCACATCTACATTTACTCCTGGCTTTATCTTCTCAAAAGTTTGAGTCGAAACTAATATGGAGAAGCCACTCTTAACTCTAACTGCTGCTAACTGCAAAGTAACGTTGATTTTGGTTCCTGGACACTTAGAAGTATACGGTAATGAAAAAGAGGACGATCTAGCTAAAACCGGAGCCAGCAGTCCATATAGTAGTACTTACCCAATATTTGTCCTACAAAAAAAGCCACTTTATCGGGCAACTGCAAAATGGGAAAAGCGGCAATTGGGTTCCTTCAGACGTAGTGCGCCTTTAAAAGACTAGGTTTAGCCTAACCACTTTAGGGGAGAACACAATTGATCAATTCTGGTCGGAGTGTCCTGATGGTTCTAATAGCCTAGTGGCCCCTACTCTTAACCTAATCTAAACTCTTCGACCGACGGTTCGATGTTTAAAACTTGATCATCAACGCTCTGATTCGTTCTTTACGTCAGTCACGAAAACTTAACATTTCCTACAAAATGATAAGTCGACATTTCTAAATATTGTGTCATATAAAATATTTCAAACTAGCTAAAGTTGCCCGTTTTTAGAACGGGATTCTCTCTTAAATTTGTAAATTTTTACTGTTTTTTAATAATTTTTTTTTTGTATGTATTTCACTTTTTTAATGTTTTTTATTTTTTTATTTTTTTTTATTCGAACGCCTTACAGACAGAGTCTGGACTTTTCTTAAGTTTATAATCCAAGTAAAAACTAACAAACGAACATATGTATCTCTACGAATACGAATTTTCTTTTCTTATAACAACTGCAAAATGATACACGAAACAACAAGAAATGAAAAAGAATGCCAATAGATATCTCCCACCTAATTAAGATATCGAAAATAATTTAAGAAACTATGATACTCCGGGGATTATATTTATTTTAGTTTATTATTTATTATATATTGTTATTATTATTATTAAAAAGATGGGAATTAGAACACTGACCCACAACACCACACACAAGTACTTAAGCGCCACTTCGTTGACAGATTGAAGAGATGCTTACGTCTTGATTATCTGGCAACGAGCGCAGACACTTCCAGCTGTACATGTCAACCATTATCGTCTGTGCAGGACGGCGCTCTTGTCTTTCGCTGGAGATAGCAGGCCACAGCATTTGCCACACTAGTTAGTCTACGAGGCTCCTCCTCGCTTTGGAACCGTTACAAGTGTTGTGGGAAGGACAAGCGCTCCGTTAGAGATGCTTACCTGGAGGGATGATGAGGGAAGTTTGTAGGGGTCAATGATACTACAGACTGCTCTCGCGGGACTCTATAATGGTATCGGATAAATTTTTTCGTTTGTTCGATTTCTCATTTTTAATTCCGTTTTGGTGTCCGTAATAAATTGCAAAATTTTTATGTTGAATATTCTTTCGTTTTAGGTAATAATTTTTTATTAGATTGTATTGGAAACTTGGAGCTTTCTGGAACTACCACTTACCCAATTGTCAAAATAGACTTCTAAATTTTTTGTCTATCTTTTAGATCTTTTTCAAAATGCTTGCATCCGTTTTTTAGTCTCTTTTGAAAATTTTGTGTCATTTGTTTTACATTTTTGTTGTTTATTAGTTGTTCTAATTGTTTTAATTGTTTATTTGTTCCTATTGACCTTTTATAATTTTTAATTTAGCTAGCGTCTTTTTTATTAGAAAAACAAACTCTTTATGCAAACGAAAACTCTATGAAAAAAGAAATTTCATTGCAAAAAGTGGGCGTTTCATATAAGCAGGAACCGTATAATCGTCAGTACGGCTTGGTTCCTGCCTGCCGTATACGCCAGAGCAAACAGCAAAGCTGACCTCATATATAGACTTAAAATAAATTTTAAGTGTGAATTATATGAGGAGAAATATTACGAATTTACTTGAATGCCTAGCTAGCCCTATGCGGGACTAGCATTTCTAGAGAGTTTTGCTATGAAAATTCATAGCGAAATAAGTCACTTAATCAATCCACTCAAATCTCGAGCTGCAGACTTAGCAGCAAACTGAGTCAATTTCACCTAAGATTTTCAAATTGAATTATGGATTCGCTGCATATCCTGACTATGTTTACAAAAACAAATTATGGACATCCTTGCAATACTTAGAGAGAAATAAGGATTTTGGTGTCTCAAGGTACCCGCTAAAAATTGTAATTCACGCGAAAATGGTCAATTTGGTCGTCTTCCAGTACAGAAGAGATGCTATAAAAATTTTAAATATGCACGTTAAATCTGGTATGTAGGATGAAATCGCATTTACATTTTGTCCCCTAATTAGATATGTATCTAGTTTTTGAGTAAATATTTTTGGATATAACTACAAAAGAAGTGAATCAGTCCCTCTTAAGATGAAAAAAATGCCGGTTTTTTGGTACAAAAATGGATATAAAGGGTTTTACAATAAGAGGTGTTATTTTAATTAGCCCGCTATTTCGGTAGATGTCACTTTTGGAGCTGTCATTTTTTGACATTTGACAAGTAGAAACTACGCCATTAATAAAACGATACACGATTCAACAACGCATTGAAATTATTAAAATTCACTATAAAAATCGTGAAAATGTGGCAGAGACGGTTCGTAAAACTCGAACATTTTTGGGTCGTCGTGAAGCACCTTGTCGGACCGCAATACAGAAATTGGTAGAAAAATTCGAGCTGTCGGGACAAGTTAGTGATGTGAAGAATAAAACCCGTGCACGTCGCTCAAGAACAGCCGAGAATATTGCTGCTGTAGCCGAAAGTGTTGAAGAAAACCCAGGTTTGTCCATTCCTCGTTGTTCTTTGGAATTAGGCATTCCACAAACGTCATTACACCGTATTTTGCATAAAGATTTGGGTCTTAAGGCTTATAAAGTTCTGTTAACACAAGAACTCAAGCCGGCCGATCATCAACAACGTCGAGTCTTTGCTGATTGGGTCCTTGAAATGCATGAAAATGATCCGGAATTCCATCGAAAACTCATCTTGAGTGATGAGGCCCATTTCCACCTCGATGGTTTCGTCAACAAGCAAAATTGTCGCATCTGGGGCTCGGAAAACCCAAGAGTTATTGTTGGAAAGCCTCTCTATCCTCAACGTGTGACTGTTTGGTGCGGTTTATGGTCCCGCGGGGTCATTGGACCTTACTTTTTCGAAAATGAGGCTGGAGCAAGAGTTACGGTGAATGGATTGCGCTATCGACAGATGAGTAAAGATTTTTTATGGCCGGAATTGGATGGTATTGATCTGGACAACGTTTACTTTCAACAAGACGGCGCTACGTGCCATACAAGCAACGAAACCATTGATCTTTTACGGGAAAAGTTATCTCTCGAAGAGGTGATCACAATTGGCCACCGAGATCTTGTGACTTAAGAGTACTATCTATGACAACATCGCGTTGGCCAAATATTTGTTTGCCTATACCATGAACAGACAGGTACACAAATGGCTACGATTTCACTATACCAACAAAAAGCTTTTATTAGCGTCTCGCACGAGTATCTCTTGGTTACTCTCGAGGTATTTGGGCTTTCGCCCAGGTGGCTCGATATCGTCGGGAAACTGTATAGAGATTCAGAGATTTTGATTAAGCATCAAGGACAAGTTCTGGCTCCTATATTGTTTCATCGAGGAATCAGACAGGGCTGTCCGTTGTAAGGTCTGCTTTATGATCTTTCGTTGGAAACGCTACTGGTGAATCTTCGTCGAATGCTCGGATGATAATCAGTTCGTCCACCATATACTAAACCAATGTGAGGGCTCTTATGTTGGCATATTTTTTTTTTTTTTTTTTACTATCAGAACCAGCTTAACACAAGCTCGCTGCATGGACACGTTTAATAAATAAACGGTCAACAATACATGCGTTTCATCACTTAGTCGGTGTTAGTATTAGTATGTTACCCTAAACATAGACCAAACACCAAATTAAATTTAACAAAAGATTAAATATTATATAGAGGTTTTTTTAAGACATGCTTGGAGTCGTCAACAACAAAATACTCAGCCAAATTATTAACAGTAATGCACATGCGATTAATAGGTTCATACATGCCAAAGTTAGACCTTGAGGAGTTGACATGCAATAGAGGTAGCCTTCTCAAATTGTGCCTATTATCACGTAAAGAGATTTTGTCAAGTAATAGCGGGGAATCAACATTCGCGTTTAAGAGTTGGTGAACAAAAATTACATCGGCAACCATGCGACGTTTCTCAAGCGAGTGCATATTCAAGAGCTGCAAGCGATCCTCATAGGGTGGAAGAATCAATGTGTTATTCCAGGGTAGGTCCCTAAGAGCAAAGCGCAGGAAGTTTCGCTGAACAGATTCGATACGGACGATGTGTGTACAACGTTTTATAAAGCCCAGCTTAGAACTACTCTTAGATACCATGTGGTTTATGTGGGAGTTAAAATGCAATCTATGGTCACATTTGACACCCAAGTCACAGACAGAACTAACGCGGCGAATCGAGGAAGCCGAGAACCCATAGATATAAGAGATAGGATTCAGATTCCTGTGGAAAGTCATCGCCTCACATTTGTCGATATTGAGTACCAAATTATTGCTTTTGCACCAATCATAAAATTTGTGGAGGTCATCCTGTATCAGTTGACAATCATTAAAAGATTTAATCTGAGCGAAAAGTTTAATGTCATCAGCATAAATTAAGACTTTGCAGTGCTTCACTACGGAGACAATGTCGTCAATAGAAGGAATAAATAGCAACGGGCCCAAATGACTCCCTTGAGGTGCGCCAGACGAAGCTTTCAAGACTCTAGAGATGCGGATAACCTTTCTATTTTCGTGACAAGGGATGAAGCTTTTCCGGTCGTTCGTGCTGTTTTCGAACAGTACGAATGTATAGGAGGCACTTAAATCAACCTTAGTAAGAATCAAGGCTTGTGGTGTGGAAGGTGTAGATACAGATACATCCAATGGACTAATACTTGGCTGAAGTATTTAGGTGTGTATATCGGACGCGAGAGTAAAGCGCGAATTACAATTACGACTTCGACTTCGGCTTCGACTTTGCTCAAATGGTAAATACATGTCGCAAGATACAATTGCAACTTCGACCTCGACTGCGACTCCGACTGAAATTAAACTTTGCTCAAAGTGCAAAGTTGGTGTTCGCTGCAGGCTGCAGCTAACTTCAGTTCAATCGCAGAAGTCGGGACTTCTGGTTTGTTCAAGGAGTTGAAGCTTTAACTTAATTACAAATTTCACCTCAGCGTCGATTTCGACTTAAAATCAAGTCGCAGTCGACAGATCAGCCGTAATTGTATTTCACGCTTAAATCAGCTCTAGAGCTGTAAACTCATGGCGTAGTCGACTATTTCCATTATCCTTAATGGGAAGGTCAGTCGTGATAAACTATTTGATTACCTTTTCATCGTTCATCTGCTAAAGTCTGATACGTTTGATGAGGGCTTTGTAGGGCTTCTTCAAGCAAAAGCGATAGACGCCTTTTGGTGCGGAAAACAATGGGTTGCTGAAAGCAGACTCTGTCTGCCAGTCAAGATAGGTGGATTAGTAACTTGGTTGTGAAATCAAGGTGTCTCCAAGTGCGTGCATTCCAAAGAGTGATTTGCTAGAGAAAATCCTTGATTTCTCAACTGTGGGTGAATGTACAGGGAGGGATCGGCATAGGAGAGTATTATTACCTGCTCTTTGTTCGACACCCTATCCTCGGGACTGGCCACAGGATCTACTCTAAACGATTCAGACCTGGGGCAGAATCAGGCCAGCATTTCATCTTAAGTGGATGTCTCTACCGTACACGCAATTCGCGCCGATTCCAATCAGGTTCAATCCTGAATTAACAGTAATGCTCAAGGTTTTGAAGCTGACACGTATCCTCTGCAGATTTTCGGAGATATTATTGATATCTCTGGAAACTGTCGAATAAATACTAACACTTCACAACTACACGACCTGGCTGCTTCTGCGCGGGAGAGTCTTCGATTTAGTTAGTTAATACTAATTTAGTTGTACTTTAGTCTAAATGAAATTTTTTTTCGTCTGAAATAATTACGGTGTTCCATTTTTCAGACCAGCTCATATTATCTTTGGCAAAAGACAGGCGAGCGGCTTTATGGTGAGCTTTTAAGCAAGGTCTTTTACCGGTTTTTTAAAAACAACGTTTATGTAGAGTCGCGTGCAATACTTGCAGTACACCTCGTTTAGTTTAGTTTTTAGTCGCTATGCGATTTTTTTTGTCTTGATATAAGCTTTGTATTACATTATTATATTATTATTATAACTGCTTCCACTTGTCCATTTCCCTCGCAAATAGAGCTAACCCTCCAGGCTTTCCAAAAAATCAACCTCGTCGTCGTGTATTCGGAGTTACAGGATAACAAAGTTATAAAATTGAAAAAAAAAAAATCTATTTTTTCAAACCTTAATCCATTTCCAGCCAAAATGCATTAAAAACAAGAAAAAATTGTCTACATGCAATCTCAATTCTTGAGAAAAATCGTATACCTAAATTTATTGCACAGAAAAGCTTTGTGCGATAAATTTGTGTTGTGTGATTCTCAGAAATTTTACATTTTATGGTACAAAGATGTTTTATAAAGATCAAACTATTTTTATATGATTTATTATAAAGGTACTTAGTGTTAAGGGAAAAGAGTACCTAAATCCTACCTACCTCTCGCCTATCGACGCATTTCGCACCCCACCTACCATACCACTTTCTTTGTAAATTACGACCCGTACTATAACCCCCAAAATATTTCCCATTTATTCCAAAACAATCTGTATATGAATATATGCATATCAGGAAAGATCTGGTTAATATCATCAACCCAAATGTTATATCCACTTAAAGTGGGAACAGGGCGTGCAAATGTATTAACTTACATCATGCTCACTTTCCAAGCAAGTAAATGGGCCTGGTTGAAGAAGCACTGTGTTATTTACCGCCTCATTACCGCCTTTGATTTATGGGTGACACTAATTAATTATTACGAAAAGGGAAAATCGTCAATTGAGTTAGTGCCTAATACATTTTAAGTTTCGGATATGCAGTTGAACAATTCGAGAGCGGTGTACATGTGGGAACTGCTTTTGTCACTTTTCAGTTGCAGAAACTATTGCAGCAGGTCGATTCGTTCAATTAAAATTAATCTACAGATAATTACATCTTGCTTAGAATTTTTTATTGGTGTGTGCCTTGAATGCAGCAACACCAATTAACTGAAGAGAAATCTCATCTCTTTATGTCTGCTACAGTATGTTTTTTAATGCATTGCTCGCAAGTATTTTAGTAAACTATTCAGTGATGCGGTGCATAAAATGGTGACTTTTTTTGTAGAAAAATTGTTCTCTAAGGCATGTGATCTTGTGATGCAAACTGAACGATACTCACCGACGTGTTTTAAGACCTCTACACAAGTACCAATTTCTTACATTTTGATCTTCGTTTTATTTTTAAATATGGTACTTGCTTTTAATTAAGCCTTAATTCTTCTGCTGTAAGCTATCAATTTATGGTATTTCGTTATTTTCACAATGAAGTAGGTACCTACAACTTCTCTATTTAGGGCCTTGCAGCCAATAAAAAGTCTGATGACCATAACCGCTAAAATATTGTACAATAATACACCAAATTGAATTTCAAATTAAATAAATATGTACAAGGAAAGGACTTTTTAAAGCGATTGATATCATGTTTCAGAATTTTTCTCTTCGAAATTTACATTTTCTCTCTTACTTATTTTTGTAATATGCGCCAAATGGATATAGAAATGCAATAACTTTTGAGCAGTGTTAATACTGTGCAACTAATAAATTTTATGTTTATTGTTAAAGCATAGACGAATCGTCAATGTGGAACTTATTTGTTTCTAGTTTTCGTTTTTTGAAAAGTATGCGCTAATAGACTACGAGCTGGCAACCAGAATACTTACGTCATTTCATAAACAAAATTTTCCATCTTATCATACTCTCTTAACGGAAGTCTGCAAGGCTTCCAGTGGTGGAAGGCGCTGCGAGATGACCTCTAAGGCTTTAAAAAACCGGTATTTCATAAAGGCTGATTTTTTGCATACTTGCGTGATATTCAAGTAAATCCTTACTGATTTTTCAACCAGTACCTGGAGAAAAATATTCAGTAAAAATTCATTTCTCTTTACTGGTACTTAAAAATTACCAGTACCAGTAAATTTATTGGTACTGACGAGCTCCAGTAAATCACCAGTAACCACCGGTAACAACCAGTACTCCAATAAGCGCCAGTAATAACCAGTAACCCCCAGTAAACACCAGTAACCGACCAATAACAAGAATTAAATACCAATTTATCCACTAATCTGATAAATGCATGAATTTATAAAACAGAAGACTCATTTTTATTACGCAATTGTTCTTTCTTTATTCCGAATAAAATTACGTTAATATTTAAAGTCCTAACTGATTTTCATGTAACGTGTTAAAATTCTATCGCAAGCTTAATAATATGACTACACTTAAGTTGCGTATAGGAATGTATATATGTTATATGCACCTATATATTGTCAAGAACATGAAACATCGGCAGGCACAATTTCAAAAACTTTATACTCATGAAAGCAAAGGAACATATGAAAGATGATATTAGCGAATAATTTATGTGTAAGTGTAACTGGCAAATTTTCCAAATGAATTATTGAGATAATTTTATGTGGAATACATCTAAGTTGAAATTATTTCTGTTAAATAATATATAATGGATATAAAAATGAGTCTTCTGCTTTAATAATTCATGCATTTATCAGATTGGTATAGGTAGGTTACTGGTGTTTACTGGGGACTACTGGCTATTACTGCTTATTACTGGCGCTTACTGACGCACTGGTTGTTACTGGTGGTTACTGATGATTTACTGGCGTTGGCCAGTACCAATAAATTTACTGGTACTGCTAATTTTTAAGTACCAGTAATGAGATTTGAATTTTTACTGAATATTTTTCACCAGTATGAGTACCGGTATTTACTGAACTGGTATTCACAATCATACAAGACTGATTTTTGGTGTGGCGAGGGAAAATTATATTGCATGATCAATGGTAAAAATGGCAGACACATTGGATGGTGGGAAAGTGGTGGCAGACGGCAACAAAGACGTGGAAAAATGTATATAACTCACTCATACCACGATATCTCGAGAACGCTTCCACATAGGCTGCAGAAATCTTGCACACAGACTTTTTTCGTAAAAAGTAAATTTACTTTCGAAAATGGGAGCAATCTGGCAACTCCTTTGTGGGTCTCCATACACAAATTTCGTTTTTTACTATATATTAGAGCACTATCTGAGAACCCATACACGTAGAGAGCTGAAATTCAGTACAAGGTATTCTCATAACAACAGTAACTACTAGTTAAAATATAAACTAAATCGGGTAGTCCCTTCTTGGTGCTGCCATACAAACATTTTTTTACTATATATTAGGGCACTGTCTAAGCACGCGTCAACGCAGAGAGCTGAAATTTAGTACATGTTGTTTTCAAAGCAATAGCAAATATATGTTCAAAAATAGACGAAATCGGGACACTCCTCCTTGCTGCTGCCATACAAAACTTTGATTTTTCACTATATATCTGAATACTGGCTGAGATTATTGCAGTCTGTTTAAATTTTGAAATGCTTGTTCAATAGATAGTATCTACATGAATCTCTCCAAACCATTTACCACCGACAGTGCTTCTAGTTCAAAGCTGTGATACATTGCTTCCGTCGGAGTGGTTGACACAATCATTTCATCTTTACCGGTTTGCATCAGAATCCCAGCAATTTCATTGCTACTTGCGTCTGTGTGCAACTCGTGACTTGCACTTACATTGAATAATGCAAGAATTGGCTGTTGACATAACTCTGTTTTTAATAGTTCGAAGGATGTCTGGTGATTTTCCGTCCAGCTGAATTCATTTCCTTTTCTGAGGATTTTACTTAAGGGCGTGGCTATCTCTGCGAAGTTTGTTATAAATCGACGAATGGCTTCAGTTTTCAGATCTCCTGGTCGCACACCCTCCAAAGTTATTTCGAGTCCTAGATATGTGGAATGTGAACGAAAAAGATAACACTTGATGATATTAAGTGTAAGGTTGTAAGTCCGAAGTAGTAAGAGAAATTCTTCCAAAATTAAACCGATTCTGCCAAAGTTTCTGTTACTATTAAGACATCGTCCATGTAAACCAGAACACTTTTTGAATTTAACCGTTTTGTTATTTTAGACATTAGTCTCGAGAACACATCAGGGGAGTTTGTTAAACCAAACAGTACCCTTTTAAATTGGTATTGCGAATCCGGTGTTATGAAAGATGTCAAATGCCTTGAGTTTTCCGCCACGGATATTTGATAGTACCCATACATTAGATCTAACGTAGAAAAGATTTTTTTATTCACAAACGTATTTAACTGCTCCGCAATATTTGGTGTGGGAAAATTTGCTGTTTTGGTGGTTTGCGTTTACCTTCCTGTAGTCGACGCACATTCGGAGAGCTCCATTCTTCATGGGGACGAGAACAATCGGGCTTGCAAACTGAGAAGTTAACTCCTCAATAATGTCATTTTCTAGCAGTTCATCATTATTCCGTTCAATTCCTGCTTTTGCCCATACGGAGCACGGTATGCTTGTATCTGACAATCTCATCTTTTGTTGAAATATCCATCTCAAATAAATCATTTTTCCTCAATTCTGACATGTTATTATATTACGACGATCATCGTTTGTAATTGTCATATCCTACTGTGAAATATTGGAAACTCGATCTCTGCTTGCCCACTCGATATCTAATTTTCCCCATTCTTTAATAACTTTTACGTTTGGTCGATCTACATAATTGCGGCCAATAATTACTGTCACTTCTTGAGCTCTATCAGCAAGAACAATAACTTCTGAATTTAGTAATACCGCTCCTATTGTGACGTTCCTTTTCATTTTCCCAATTGTTCCGCAAAACCCTCCTGTAAACCCATGTACATAGTCCCAAGCTGCAGTCTTCTATTTTCCATCCATTCCACTTCAGAAATTTCCTTGTAAAATTCGTTATTGCCGGTTATGTTGCTATTTCCCGCCTTCTTTTAAGATTACTACACTGATATGCTAAGTGTCCAGGTTTTCTACACTTAAAACAAACCCTAGGTTGATCGTTTTCTGAATAACATGGCTGCCTGTTTTACCTGTTCTTAAATTTGTAGTCTGGCATCTGCTTGACCTCGAATTTATTACCTTTTATTATACTATCTTCCATTGCTTTTATTTTATTTAAAAGAGTAAGGAAAGCTCTACATTCAGACTATACTCCGATATTACTCCGATCTGAATATATGAACATTTAAACCAAAAATAATATAACATAAAGATGTCGCATTACCATGCTTTTGTTGAAACCGAAAAAATTGCTTCCTGGGATTTGTTAGCAGAACCCGTGTGACCCCTTCTCAGATATTAACAACGCCACTGCACATATCGCTCTCGGTTTTCAATTTCTCTGAGAATTTTATTTTATTATCTTTACTATATCCTGAAATAAAAAAAAATACATTACTGTATTGTTTCGCAACCCCCGGTATATAATACAAGCCATGAAGTCGCCGAAGGCACCTACACATTAAAAGGCCTTAACGGCCCGGCTACAGCCATGCATTGTTTACGTCAGATATGATTTTCGTGGGTGATATAATATGTTTGAAGTATAGGTGAATGAAGTATACACATGAATGTATTTGTATTCCAAATGAACATTATTCGTACAAGAGAAAAGTTTGTCGGAAATTAAAATTATAGGATTAGGTAGACAATATGCATAATCAAGTTTTGAATAAGACCTTGAATCGTCGCACAGGTATGGAACATCGGCTCACAAAAGTAATTGTAATGGCATTAGATTTAGTTACGCAATTGAGAGTCAAAAACTTTATAGCAGAACTCACGACTAATTATGACTGTCCTTATGAGTCAATAGAAGGTATCAGGAAAAAATGATTATTAATTGTTGATTTTCGGTTTTTAGATAAAAAATAATAATTATTTTTATTTTTTATTTTTTACAGTCGAGGATAATTACAAGTATTTTTGATTTTATTTATTTTTTCATCAGAAATAAAAATCATTTGCCGATTTATATTTTCTTGATACGAATAAAATATATTAAAAAAAAACTTTTAAAATACATAACTTTCGTAAATAATTGCACTAAAAAGTCAAAAATATTTTTTCTTTCTCAGTGATATACCTAAACAAGAAAAGTTTCATTGCAAAATAAAAAATTACAACCCAGATTGAATTTTAAAAGTTTTGGGCATGAGTTACAGTTAGGCAATTGTTATTATAGTTATGGATGGCCAAACCTTTACGATTTAATCTGAGTTCTAGCACTTCTTATTTTGCAAAGAAACTTTTCTTGTTTATATCACTGAGAAACAAGAATTATTGTTTACTTTTTACTGTTATAAATAAAAACAAACCTTTTTCGAAAAATTAAATCTTCGTAGAATTTAAAGTAACCACATCACATTAAATTTGCCCCTCGAAACTTTGATCCATTTTCGTTGTGGCGTGGATCCAAAGTTAACTTAACAATCTCATCTCTCAAAAAATCAAAAAATGTTCCCGGGGTTTTGTGGAAACCGGTTTTTGCTGAAATATTGTGAGAATTATCCAATGTTTTTTATATCATAACCAATGTTTGTTAGTGTAAATCCTATGCTGTTTGAACAGCACGTGCTTCTATTTACATTCGTTTTGCTCTGAAGAAATTAAGTGGGAGATACTCATGCTGGATTTGGAAAAAAAAGGAATTTTATTTGAGAGAAATTTTACATCGCCTTTTAGCACCTTCGCCAAGGCGAAATTTATCTTTTTCTTAAAAAATTGAGGTAGCGTGACCTGATGTACATTATTATGCATAGTTTGAAAGGTTTTGATGGTATTCAATAAGATTTTATCATTCGCGTAATATTACGCTCTATCAGTTTTGGTTTTTAACTCGTTGTCTTAATCACACTGCAATAATACATAGCCAAGTTCTTTTCCCCCATTCGCGCAAAAGACGAAAGTATACATAAACATTCTAATCAGCACCACCCATTTGCATTCTGACTTTTATATACACCTTCTTACACCTACACTCCGCTGGATGCTAAAAGCTGTGTGCCAAAACCCCCGAGCACGATATACAGAGTAACAAGGTATGATTGTCCGGGCTGTCAAGTGCGTGTGACGTCACACGAATCGACTCTTAAAACGGGAAAAATAAAGTGCTAATATTTATGTAAATTTATTCCACTGGATCCATTAAAAAAGGTTGGAATAAATATAATATGAGTTTCTTTACATAAATATACCTTAAATTTGTTAGTTTAAAGCTCATTTCAGGGAAATCAGTGCGGATCTAAACAAAGTGCCACGAAAGTTTTATCGATAAAAAATGCAAAATAAGACTGAAATACCTATTATTTGCATTCCTTATTGATTATTTAAGTTCTTTTTATTATTTCTATAGTGAAATTAGTTAGTGGTAATCGTAATTTTCTCAAATAGAAGGCAAATTTGCAATGCATCATAACGAGTGTAAAAAGTGGGGTTAGTGTCAAATTAAAATGTGGAATACAATTCTAATAATCTTCCTTCAATTTATTGTTCTGTTTAGAAAGTAAAATGGTACTTATTTTAATATTTTAAATGGATCCAGTTGAATAAATTTACATAAATATTAAACTTTATATTATTTACTTTTTAAGAAACGCGTCATGCGAATCGATTAACACCGAAAATGGCGAATCTATGGGGCCGGATAGTCATACCTTGTTAGTATGTATACCGTGCCCCCGAGAATACTTCACAAGCCATGAAACAGACTCCTCACTACCCCATGAGAGCCCCAAATGAAGTCCTAACATTCTAAAATATTTGCAGTGTTCTTATGGAAGATTGAAAAAAGTTTGGTTTCAATAGCTCTTGCGTCTAAAACTACTATTCATACAGAAAAATGATCTGCTGATAATCTAAGGTATGCTTTCTTATCTTCCGAACCGAAATAAAATTTTTATTTTATAATTTTGCTAACAAAATTATTTAAAAAAATTTATCTGAACCAAATCACTATGATTCCTGAAACCAAAACTCTCAGCTGAGTGATCATTGTATATGCCGCTGTACCGTCATGGCATGTCGCGTGCTGCTGATGCCGACTGTAGCTGACTCCGGCTGCACGTACACACATGTAATTATTACTCAGCTGAAAGATTATTGAGCGTAAAATTGTAAGGTTACGTTTTAATCAAAACTATTTTATTATTTTGTTAAGTAAGGTGTATATTAAGGGTAGCCTTTAGAAAGGTAAGGAACCAAGCTGTAAATTACTATAAGACTATTTTCTTGTATGGATAGTTGTTTAGCCTCTATAGCAAATATAAAGTCAATGTATGGCACTTTTCCATAAGTATCAATATAGAACATTTTAGAGAACGGACTCCCAACGCACACATAGATTTCTGTTTCATAAACATGCAAAGAGATGAGAAAGGAAAACAATTCCAGAGAGCTGGCAAAGCTGAGTGAGAACAAAGTGTTCAGTGGCGTTAGTATTTTTTTAAATAGGGGAATCTGGGCTCTACTAATAAAACCCGAACACAATTTTCTTCGTCCAACTTTAGCACAGGCGTAGCATGGGCTGTGCGATATCTTATGTTATATTATTTTTGTTTAAACTTTTTCGAAAGCATACATAAATCGTAACAGAAACGAGAGAAAAATAATCACTTGAGTTTTTTTGCACCTTGATTTTGTACGATACAAAAGATAGGCAAAAAATCCAAAGCCATCTGAGCGCTTTTATACTGAATTCTCCACGGTACAGAGATAACAAGTTATTCTCATTAAATTTTGACAAATGTTCTATGACGTAATTTCGTGACTAATATATATTACTGATCAAAGAAAAGTGAGCAGAGGAAATTATTTCAAAAATCGTTTAATTACGGTAACAAATGGCACTAAGTTTTAAACAAAGAAATCGGTCGTTTAAAATTTTGAATTAAAACAAAAAAATTATTATCTTAGTTTTTATTTTTCCTGCTTTATTTTTATTATGCCCTCCAATTTTCTTGTAATAGACGATATTAGATTTTCAATTAAACTTGATGGAATTTCGTTCCAAGCCTTTTCAACAGCCGTTCAAAGTTCGTAGATATTGCGAGAATGAATTTTGTGAATTTTTCTATTGAAATCCGGACTTTGAGTGGGCCAGTAGTGTACATTTCTATAGGAAAGACAGTGAGAGGACAGAGAATATTGTGTTCACTATACCGTGCTTTCCTATACCTTTTCACGATATTTTTTCACTAATGGTGGAACGTGGTTCGTAATGAGAATACCTTGTATTTTAGTCTCTATCATGATACAAAAATTAACAAGATATGGCTGAATTATCTGTCAATTGGTTGCTTGCCTCATTTGGGTACAAATGTCACAAATTTGCTCGTCTCAATGTCAATCGTCCTTATCAAAGTGAAAAAATCTTTCTATTTGGAAATTTCTTTGCTTTCTCACTAGCACATAATTTCTTTTCCCGAAGTGATTTAAACGAAGAAACTAATATTTTAATATATTCAAAATGTATTTCAGTCAATATAATACGAAAAACTAAAAACAAATTCGCTGGGAATGACATTTGTGTCCAAATGACGTAGTAATGCAAAAAAAAAAATACTCTTATATCTTAACGAAATGTTGACTTCATTGGATCCCTAACGTTTTCCCTGCACACTGCAGACATCATTTCAACTGAACAAATGTTTGAATTGAGCCTTTGTAAACCTAACCATCTCAAAAGAAACCTCTCCATTTTCATCCTCGCATACGCTTCATCAATTACAGAGCTGATTGCTGGTGTTGGTTAATATTTATAGCATACAAAAAATATAACAGGTGGAGAATCGCGTAACAGAAAAAAAAATTAAGGTATTTCGCAATAGTTAACTACTCACAACGACGGAAATACTGTAAAAGGTGTTCTTTTACTTCGCTGTGACTGTCGAGATTGTCACATTTAAAATTTTCTTACTTAATGACATTTCAAAGGATACTAGAAACACAATTTGCTGACCACACCTAGAGCCAGACGCACCTTTTATGGCTGAACATAAAACTTGCAATAAATTCTAATGGTTGCCCACGAACAATACTTATATATGTGATAACAATCGGTGGTCCGACTGGGATTGGTGGCTCCATACATGCATACTATAAACATCTAGTGAATGAAAAATAAGAGGCTTAATTAACGCTATACCTTCGATATTAGGAGAGGGACTATCAGTGTTACTGCCCCTTTTTTGGTTAGATTCCTTTTCCACAAAACTCCGTCCATTTTAGTTGCCTTATGCTGCTGTTCTTTAAAATAAAATTAGAGCAAATTGCTGATGAGATCACGATTTATTTCAAATGTAGCCATATAAATTCCCCTATTACTTTCAACTCTTATGTTTTCCATCACGTACATATTTGAACAAATAACAACGATGTTTTTCTGTGGTCTCTAGGTTGTGAACACCGCCGTAGTAATAACTTTTGTTCCATAAATAAACATATCTAGATCATCGGTTTTAAATGGCAGGGATACAAATTCATTAATTATCTTATATACACACACTTACGTATATTCTTTTATAGGCACCCAAATTAAATTTATTCAATATCTGTTGAATTTTTTATAGCAAGTTTAATGATGAATTGAAGACATTTTGTGGGGCAGGAAATTTTTAGTAGGTAGTAAGAAATTCATAATTTTGTATACATATAAATTGTGGAAATTGGTGTTTTACAATCAACCCTTAGCAGAGACCATCAGGGTGGTAATGTAACTGCAATATCTAGTATAAATTCATATCTTCTGAAATAAAGATTATTAAAAGTCACAGTTGTGACGGCCGCCGACTATTGGGGTAATATGAACAATTTTCTCCAGGGACATTTTATGGTGCGTGTATTACATAGGATTCTGCAGTTGCCGTTGGCCTCTTTGGTCGTCGTAATTGAATTAATTCAATAAAGTGGCCGACGGCAACTGCAGATTCCTATGTAATACACACTCCATAATATGTTCCTAGAGAATTGTTCCTATGACTGGAATAGTCGTCGGCCGTCTCTGGTCATCGCAACTGTGTTTAAGTATAGATGGCATCTATGTGCCATCTATGGTTTAAGGCTTTGCTTATTCAGTAGCGGCATATAATGCATATCATGTGAGAATAGATAAAAAGCGATAATTTCATCCGGCAAACTAACTTAACGTTCCACGATCATCTATTTTCGATACTGCAAGAAGAAGTTTAAAATAGATAACAAATCTAAATGCGGAAATAAATCTTGTCTACCACCGCCGGAAAATTTTCTGTTTCGATTTTTGAAACTGCATAAAGAAGTATTGAATTAATTAAATGAATAAAGAAAACGTTGACGAATACTTCATATACTACTTCGAATTGCAGTGGAAAAAGACAAGTTTCCTAAACGTCGATGAGGTTCGCGTGAGTATTTTACTGTTAATATTTTCAGAATTTCTAACTTCAGTAGGATTCCTTGTTAACAATAGTCCTGTATGTAATTATTTTTGCTCAAGAAAACTCGAACGAATGGTTACAGAGGAGTACATAGCCACACGGTTAAAAATTTAGGTGGTCGATAAAAAGTATGAATAAATTGTATACTTCCTCAATTTATAAAATTTTGTAAGAGCGTTTAATAATATAATACAACTGGATATGAAATTGCTTTATATAAATTTTATATACAATTCAAGCAACCTCTCGTATAAAATGTGTTGATAATTGTCTTTGAAATAAATAAATATAAGATATGCTTTTTTATATCTCTGTTACTCTGTTATATTAAGTTTATCTCGTTTCGTGAATAAACCTTTATACTGATGGTATACTAACTATTCTATACAAATGCAGTAGTAGTTTAGACCTTATTAGACCTTATTGGTGAATTCGATTTCAAACAGGGAATCGTAGTTTTTTATAAGCATCTTGGCATGCTTTGTACTCTATTAGACAGAAAACTATAATT
This sequence comes from Dioctria rufipes, assembly GCA_963924295.1. NCBI lineage: Eukaryota > Metazoa > Arthropoda > Insecta > Diptera > Asilidae > Dioctria > Dioctria rufipes. Next base: position 124,100,271 of record OZ002741.1, on the reverse strand, counting down.
AGCCATTACCCCCCCCCCCCCCCCCACCACTGCTCACATAGAAAACAAAACATTTTTAAATAGAAAAACAATTGTTAATTTTATGAAACAATCTAAATATTTACTTTAAAAAAATATTGTCATTTTAACCAACCTTCTATACTATCTTATCTATATAGTGCCCATACACTTACAGTCCTCAGCCATGCAGTCTTATGCAAGAACGTCCATATACTCGTACCTATACCAACTTACCATCATGGAACGAAGCAAAACTACATACTGCGTAAGTGTGCCGATCAGTGACAAATTTTTAGTTATGTGTAACTCGCTTGATTCTTTTGCTCGTATGACATATTTTTAAGTATTTCTATTGATACAAATAATTTGAATGGCTTTAATATTACTAAAAGGATAGAGTTTACACCAAAATAGTATCTGGTTCTGAAAATATCTAGTTAATGAATTAGTTTTATACTGAACCTAATTGATCCTTATATTTAATTGGATACAGTCTAAAACGCTATCGTTTGCTTTCTGTAAAGCTCATCGCATGCTCTGAACAAACAGCTCTGTATTACCCTTTCTTACCGGAACTGCTGAAGGTTCCATATGGTTATTACTTATTTTCTACCATTTTGCCGATTAGTGGCGGTCAAATAAATGTTAACAAAAGTTGAGATTATATTTTCAATATATATAAACTGAAGCCCTGGTACCATCGCATCAAGTGGCATGTGGGCCGGAAGGTTTTCCCGTTTCAACCCATACACCAATGAGCAATAGGAATAACCAGTCCTGCCGTCCTCAACATCCCCATGAGTGCAATCTACACAAAGTTATTTTGGCTTCTGCCTAAATGACAAGATCCCGGGGAGGCAAATTAAGTAAGACCTCCAGGATAGCAACAGCCGTGGATCTCATGGAGCCTGTAATTCCCAGGCAGGCAAGCCTTTGTAGGCCTGCCAGCTTCAGAATCACAGTCCCCACTAGCGTCCTCGGCCACCATACACAAGAAGCATATATGAGCATGGGTCTTATGATTGAGGTGTACATCCAGCGCACAACACTCGGTCGTATGCCCCATGTGCAACCAAAGGTTCTTTTACATTGAGCGAAGACCCTCGAAGCCGCATTAACGTGTTCCGCTACATGCAATCCCCAGTCAGCTTTGAGTCAAAGTTGACTCCGAGGTGCTTGACATAGGGAGCCAATCGCAGAGTGTGTCCAAAGAGTTTTGAAAGAACAAAGTACCCAAGTATTAGTCTCTCGGAAAAGAGCACTAAGCTAGGCCTTGTAGGGTTCACTGTCATATCATGAGGCAGCAGCCATTCACATTCTTATGTGAACCGGATGCAGATAACATCCCTCTGATCATCTCCTGCTGATATTAGTAATGTTTAATCCTTAGGTATTTTCAAGCTTAGCTTTCATTAAATTAATAAAGACAATCCAACAACAACACAACTAGCACCTAGCTTATAATACAAGTATCGTAAGTGTCAACGTTATTACCATCTCCACTGCGACGAATATCAAATTGCTTGCTGTGCCGGTACATGAACCGGACACAGCCCCAACAAGTTTCGTTCACGATACAGGTATCGTGAGCCTCATCTACATTTCTATCAGAATAAAAGAGTTCTGATTTACAAGTAATAATAAAATTATATTTCAGAGTTGGATGAAATCGTATGGACTTGTAGCATTTAAATTAATGTAGAAAATATGTAATTTTACATATTCCCATTTGATATATTTTCTTTAGGTTTTTAAATATAGCCGGAAACGGATAAGGAACATAGCTCTGTTATTTATGCTCGCTCCACTTATCTCTTGTGTGCGCTTATCGTATATGCAATTTTTTGGACTTATCAATTAGTACCACTGACATGTAGTATGTATATGTATTGCTTATCTCTTTTCTCAACATGGCACTCATTTTTAACTTTTTTTTTTTTTACTTAAAATGATGTCATTTCCATAATATGTATGTGTATTAATTTTTATTCAATATTAGGCAATATCAAAGCCAAAGGTTTGTCCCTTCTTTTCTCAACTCAACATATGAGCATACTTCATTAATCTATGGGTTTTTATAACATGAGTCAAAATATGCGCTGCTTCTCCAAGCAAGTACATATTTCTTTCACTTCTTCCAATTAAATTAGGGCCTATGAGGCATTCTGTCTCTGTCATAGATATACCATTTCCACTCTTCCTCATTTGCTATGAAAAGCTCAAAGCAGATATTGTTGATGAACCGCTTATAAATAGTTTAATGCACGATTCCAACTTCACGACTTCTATGAAAAAAAGAATGTTGTTCCAAACTAACTAGATAACAAAAGATCAGACAACAATAAAAATAATTGGTACGACTAGTTAATATTTTTAGCAAGTAATAAAGGTATTGCAAAGCCAACAATAACCCATAATATTAAAGAAGTTATTATTTGCTTTAAGTATGTATGTAGTCAAATAAATGAATGTACTGAAAAGTATATGAAATTGCATATAATAATCATATTTACTATCCGACGAACCGTTCTAGAAAGATATATAAAAAAACAGTTTAACGATTTAACTTTCATATGTTCAAAACAGAGGGGTGGCTATATTTATGGGAAATCTAGGGTATCGTCAAACCTTGTTTTAGACTAATAATAACTTCTACTTATATTTCTATTTTATTTTCCTTGTTCGAATACACCTTCTCTGAGTGAGTGAGTTATTATTTACTTATATCCATTTTCTTCATTTTTTCAAGGCCTTGAATATTGAAAAATTTCCATCAGATTTTCGTTGTATCCTGGCACGCATTTTCTTTTATAGCTTAGATGAAATGGTATACTAAGTTTGGTGTTTTTGTAATAATAACAAATAAAATTTCAAAAATGAACTAAATTGGGCAACCCCTTCTTGGTGTTGCCATATAAAAATTTAGGGTTTTTTACATATACTGTGAAAACGATCAGTCCCAAACATTTTTATTGTACTAAAACCTTTTTCACGATACGAAAACCTATAAAATTGGTTATAATCAATTTTTCTGTCCGACGAACCGTTCTGGAAATATATGCGAAAAACCACTTCAACTTGCATAGATCGGTGACCATACGAAATTTTATACGGGCATTCATTTAGGATATCATAACAATTGGTCTTAGACCAATTCTAGCTTTTTCTTTTTCTTGTTCATTTTGTCTTCACGGTATCTTAGCAAATAATAATATACCAACGAATTGAATCAAGTGAAATTTTAAATCTTCGAAATTGAATTTTTATCGATATAAAACATTTCTTGCGTGTGCTATATATGAAATACATCACCATCACTACTTTAGAAGGGAATGGGTGAAATCTGAAGAGTCGAGGGACGAAAGGTGCCCAAAAGCTAAATGTATGTATATGTACATTATATGTCCTATATGGAGTCCACCGCATCAAGATATAAAATTAATAACAATGCCATCAGAATATCTTCCGTGGTGGTGGGATTAGAGTGTGGAAATTGGCCGTTTGGAAGTTAGCTGTAAGTTGCTCTAGTCTTGCTCGTAAAGTTGCTGTATATGATGGAGGAGCATACATTCATATATCCATTGATGGCATAAGTCATTTACATAAACATGTATGTCAAGTAGACCAAAACAATTTTATTTCAATTAATATTCTCAAGTAAAATGTGTATTTTATAAAAGTAAACAGTATTGGTTTCCACAAAGGCTCAAATTTAGGTCTAACGGGCTGTTAAAATTATCAAAACATAGTTGTTATACAAACCTATGTACCTATGCTGTGTATAAAGAAATATTTTTTTTCAGCATTATTCTGTATATGTTAAGTATAGTGCAATAAAAAATTATTTCCATATAAGATTCCTTATGAATGTTATAAGAAAATATTTTCGAAGATAATTATCTATTTTCAAAAGAAAGGTGTTAAAAGAATTTGTGGTTCTGTACTTAAATGTTTACTGTTATCAAAGATTAGGAGCTCAGTATCCCACCAACACGTATATTTTTCCTAAAATTTAAATAATATAACGAATCGCTTGGTTTAACACGCAACTTTTGATGCGAATACTGAAAACCTCAAAATTTGTCAAAAATAAATTTAAATTCAAAATCTTACGATCTTTTGGTTTGATTTAGTTAGGCTCACCGCAAATGGTCATTTCATTTACATTTCTCTGTAATGTTCGCGGCACCGTTATCTGCTATCGTAAATTTACCTACAAATAGTTTTATTTAGCTAAGAAATATTTCAATTTGCTACGTAACAATTTACGTCTACGTTCAAATTTCTTAAGAAAAATTGATTAAAATTTTTGGATACGGGTTGACTGATGTTATTTTGTGTAGGTGCAGCTGTTTTGCAACAATTGTTGATCTAGGTTCTAAGGTAGACAAAATTGAACCCATCAAAATCTTTCATATGTCTGTCATACAAAATATCCACTTTATTTTTTTCACATTTAATGAAGTTCTTTAAGTCTCTACAATATGGGCCAATCGAAATATCATAATTTCCGATAGGTAGAAGTGTTGTAAGGTTGACAATGATAATTTGTTTTTTTTTTATACCCTAAATGAAGTCATAGGCTAGACTAAATCTGTCATACGTTTGTATTGCATAAAATGTAAGTAAGTAAAAAATTAATTAGATATAAATTCATGGAATTGTGGAACATTGCTAGTTTTACATGTCTGGGCGGACAAAGCATGAGAACTACTTGATCTTTCGGGCTGAGGCCTTGTACACAGTAACTTTCTGAAAGAGAAGGTTAAGATCTAGCAACTTCTTCGTAGTGTTACTATATAAAAGTTTTACTTTTCACGACGGATACTGCTTGAGAAAGAGTTGAGCTAGATAGCTGAAATTTTGTACACTCTTAATTGTATAAAAAATGTACACTAGGGCGCAAGTATAGAACTTGACAGTTCTTTGAAAGAAAATAGTAGAAATTGAAAAATTAAAAATCTTCTTCTTTTTTCACTTCCTTCTTGTAATTTTTTGTATTCATTCATTTATTGATACAAACTTCAAGAAAATCAAAGCGACGAAACATTTGAAACGCGTCGAAATCTCAACAAGACTGAACTACCTTGAAAAAGTTTTTTTTTTTGTAACTCCTTATGTTACCATATAAAAATCCCAATTTTTCATATTTTTTTTGCAAAAGAGTTTAAAACGCCTTGATTTAGCGACCTGAAATTTTTTATAATGTATATAATTTCAAATTTATTATGAACAATAACAATATGTTTACGAAGTTGCTAAAAGATAAAAAAAATTATTGTTTAGCACCATCGTCAATACTGGTTAATGCATCATACTAGTATTATTGGCGACTTACTTTTAGAGAGGCTCCAATTCTACGCATGCATGTTCTGGGTATCTGGGCAGAAAGCTGGCCAGCCATCATCCGTGGAAACAGTAAAAAAGAAATTTGTGCCTAAAATGAAAACTAATTTAAACTTATAAAATATTGAATTTTCTAAAATTATTGTACCAAAATTTGTTTAGTTAAAGGAATCAAAATTAGAAAGAAAATGTAACTAATTTAACGATCCTCAGAAAGTAATGATCGGGCCCACTGGAAAATAGTCTTTTCCGGGCATAGTTAGATTTTTCCCCACTTGGAGGGATATAAAAGGAAGATCAAGACAGATCGTTGCTCTCTCTGTTCGGAAAGTCAAAGTTGAGCGATTAGATAGCTGTCAGAAGAAAATAGTGCGAGTTATTGAATAAATTCTGTGTGAAAAGTCAATTTTTATTCTTTCCTTTCTCTGTGCGAGATAACCAAATCATTAATTCCGGTGAGTGTTTCCCAGTTTTTATTTTCTTATTAAAAATCTAGCAAATACTACGATTAGGACATGGCGGGCACAAAAGTTCAAGGTCAAGAGGAAGCGATCGAGCATTTATTCATTTAGATCACTTTCAATAACCAAGAGCAAGGAAAAGGCGAAACGGAAATTATAATTTAAGGTAAAGAAGGGCCATTGCCTTCAAGGCTTAATTAAGCCTGAACTCCAAATCTGACATGCAAAGTTGCCCTAGCAGCGACTCGGTTTCAACTTTGTAATTTTCCAAAGCAGAACAGCAGAAAGTGAATTGATTCTGAATTAAAGAATATTGTCAGAGGAATCGAGCTTGTCGCAACAAAAGCTTTAATTTTCCCTTTGCAGCACGAAATTGCGAATTCACACACTAACCCACGGATATGTATATAGGAGTGAATACATACCTGTTTCATAGGTCCGCCATTTGTAAAATTTTGCTGAGATAGTCGACGAAACAATTTGTTAGGGAAATCCATAATCCCACAAAGCACCGAGCGGGAAGTTCATAAATAGGGAAAAACATTCCCACCTGGTGCCCTAAAGCTTCACGGCATCTACGGTGCAGTTATAAACTTCCTCATATAGGCACATTACAGATAGGCAAAATAAAGGCACACTACTTGCCATCACTTTTGATAATTTCAAGCCTTTAACACACATTCAACACTACACCAACACTGCGACTTTCAAAAATAAGTGGGAAATTTCGCTAAAGCAATCCGCAGTGCACTAAAATCTTAAACTAAGACTACTCCACCTTATTTTGATCGCCCGACGCACGTTTACAAACTGCACAGTAATCACTGAGTAAGTGGAACGCGATAGTACTACTCATCTCGTTCCATTCAAATTGCAATCCAAGTCGCTCCACTCTGCAATCAGAATTCCCTCTTTACTTAATATAAGGCTGCAGAGCATAATCTTACGCTCACCCACTATTAGCGATGATTCCAGTTTCCACAGAGAATAGCATCCAAGTGGAAGCTCTCTGATTCATCACCAGAATTTGGTTGCTATCCACATTTCTTGTCCCAACCTTTTTCTAAACAAAGCTTCGCAAAATTTTTGCTAACGAAATCTCCCTCTCGGTATTAGGAAGCAAGGAAATTTTGTAACAATATCAACGATTTCATCAAGTGGGGTATATTATTGGCCGTAAACTAATTATAAAATATGTTTTATATTATATGGTTATAAATTTTATAGAAAGAGCAGTAACTCAAGGCTGTTGAAAACTTTGATGCGACAGCAGAGTTAACAGAGTTTGAGGCTTCAGCCGGTCGTGTAGGTTACAATCACCAAGGCGAATAGGCTAAGCATTCCCAGTATTTCCATATATAAATTGACAGCACATAATAGGGTTCCATAAGAGAAAAGAGCTTTATACCTACTCTGCCTCCTAATTCATCTTCATGTGTAATACTAACATCAACGTTATATGAGGATGTACTATAAAGGACGCAATACTCCCCACGTAGCATTTGCACTAAAATAATAGCTAAAGATCTCCTTTTAGGTTTGAAGAAATCATCAAAAACGGTTCAAGATTAGTAGCGCTAGTCGCACGTATGTGTGTATGCGTACATATAAGATGCGCAGATATAAATAGTAAGTTTTACTAATATTACGATAAGTATGTAATATAATGTTTCTTTCCCATTATGTATGACTTATTATTTTTTTATTTTTTAACTCAAGCGTTAGAATTTCTTTAAGATATTGAAATATCACTGATGTTATTTTCATGCAAATAATAACATACTTCCCACTTTATTCTCTTTTCTTTTTAATGTTGAACCCAATTTTCACTCCTTAATGGGTTTAATTACTCGTACTATTCGGAATTATACGCACTTTTCTGAATGCAACCGTGCGGAACTTGCACTTCGGCTTAGCACTTCTCATAAAAAACTGGTTGCTTTATTAATAAAATTCAAGACTGAGCCAAACAACCAAGTATTTTCTTACTTTCTTTCTTTTTTTAAGAATGCGCTTTAACTTTGTTCACAGCTGTTTAGTAATGCTTTGGATCCTTATAATTAGTGTTTAATTTTCGTTATCAAACTTACAACTTTCGAACGGCTTTTGTGGCAGAAAACTAGTATATTGTGTTAGCGTTTTATTAAAACTTTCTTGAATATCTGAATGGAGTGGAATGAATTATAAATGATTTTTATCTTACGTGGCTCTATGTATTTTTTGGGGTTTTTACTTTTATCTCAATTAATTAAAATGTCAGTATTACTTATCTTAATAATTAATAAAAATCCGGGCCAGTGCGAGTCGGACTCGCATATGAAGGATTCCGTTCCATCGTACTAGACTTAACACTATGTACTTTTTAGATCGAGCAAAAACAAAAGCTTATTGTATGTGTACCCCCATAAATTTTTAACTTTATTTTATTTTCGTTACTTGTTGTTATAGCACCTAAAGTATTACTCACTCTTTGAAAATTTCATGTCCCTATCTATTACGGTTCAGGAGATACAGCGATTGTTAAGATCGAGCAAAAAACGCCGAAGAAATCACGTTTTTTGTATGGGCACCTCCTTTAATTTTTAATTTTACTTAATTCTTGTGATTTGTTGTTATAGCGGCAATAGGATTACACACTCTGTGAAAGTTTCAACTGTCTATTTATTACGGTTCACGAGATACAGCCCGCTGACAGCAGAAAATTCCTTAAAAATCACGTTTCTTGTGTGGTGCCTCCTTTAATTTTTAATTTATTATTTGTTGTTATAGAGGCAAAGAAATACACACTGTGAAAATGTCAACTGTCAACCTATTACCGGCGGCGGAAAAGAAGACTATGAAGCGCAGGGCTGCCAAGGTGAAAAGCATATAAGAGGAAAGCATGCATAAGAAATTTGTTGAATCGGAGTATTGGAGTTTTTGAAGTATGTACTGATGATCGCTTTGGCATCTCTCACGAAGGTACAGAAGTAAGGTAGTATGACTGAAAGATATCATATGCACGAATTGGTACCTCTCACGGCGAGATAACTATACCTTAGTGACATACAAATTGAGATTTTTGATTATGTGGGTACTGTAGTAGGGTATGAATGGTAAAAAGGTCATTATACAAAGAAGTTAAATACTCATGATAGTCAGAATAATAAGATCTCAGACATAGTCCCAATGGCACGGGGCGAAAAACGAAGAAATGAAGTTATGAAGGTTGATAAATGTTGGAAATCGAGTATATATGTTTGTAGCGCTTATCTACTTAGTATGCATGGTATGCTACAAGATTACTGGCGTTAATTTCTAGCCTCTCCAGTCTTGTATCGGGCATATCTCCACCCTCGCGTAGTCCCCGCTGACAGCGCCTATTAAAGTTTGTGTCTGCATTTATACAATATATACAAATATTTTTAGACATCTATGTACATGCAAAGATACCACTGGGAGTACTCATAACCTTACGGTCATGTGCTACGAAGCCATACCAATTGGGTAGCCGACATTGCTAACTTGGTACTACGAGGTTGAGGAGCCCCGGATAGTGCTGCACTTAGTAGTGCTATTCGCCTCAACATGGAGAAGGCCGCCTTGTGGGAGAATCGTAATGGCTCTGGGGGCCCATATGCGGGCAGAGAGAGATTGTCTGAGTCTGCATGACTTAAGCGGACATTCTTCTTTGAACAGAAGAGGATGTCCTGTTGTATAACTGTATACTGCGTCCGAGGATTTAAAGGATGGTCGCTTATTAATTTATGCTTAGAGGATTGGCTTTCGGTGTGGACTTGCGCTAAATCAAGCGGGTGCCGTGACCCAAAGATCGGAAGAGATTTTAGATAGGTCTCGCTTCGACCAGTAAGTACAATGTCAAGCATACACTGACATAAACTGGTACTCTTGAGACAGAATATAATATATTCTGCCTCTTGAAGGCGCTGATTGTCGCTTGTCTACTAATGCGTGCATTAAGACTGCCGTGAGATTAAGGCTTACAGCTAGGTGCTCACGTAAAACCCCGACAGCTTTCTGTTTACCTATTACGGCTCATGAGATACAACCCACTTACAGATAGACGGAAGTATGGATGGACGGACAGCGAAGGCCTAGTAATATGGTCCGTTGGCAAACGTACGGAGCCCTAACAAGATCATTAGACCTGTATTAGAAAGCGGATAACAAAAACATGGTGCATGGAAATTAACACACTTGCTTGTTCATATCCCATAATAAAAATCCCTATAAGAGAGGGAATGCTTCCTCACATATAAGGTGGTTCCTCTATGGTGATCAATAGAGCAGGAGGTGATAGTACTCACCTAGACAAATAAAAAAATTTAAAGCAGGGGGAGGCTATATCAACGGTTTCGGAGTTACAAAGATGATTAAGAAAAAAGCTAGTTCTTCACAAAACACACTGTATCTTAAAAAGTACAGGGCGTACGGTTACAGTTAAGCTCAATGTATGCAGAACTTCACGACTGCTCAACCAGCCCCGTACCTCTCTCTTGAGTTATTGGGGTCTAAACTAAAAATTTCGGATTTTCTTACCTTTATTTTACTTTCACCTCCATTTTTTTGCAGAAAGGTTAACTTGTTTTTATAAAAGCATGGGCTGATACACACACGATACAAAAACCAGTTTTACGTCGTGTCTAGTCTCGAGTGTGTATCATCGTGTGTCAGGGGACTAAGAAAACCAGTGTTTAGTATGGTGTATCGCGTGTGTATCATCGTGTGTCACTGGACTTAGCACGCTGGATAGGTAATACAGGATGTTTCCTGGTTTGAAGTTCAAAGGGAAGGAGGTGATAGTACTCACATATACAAACAATAAATTGTATGGATACTATTCCGTGGTACTGGCCTCCGTTCTTTGACCAGTGAGCCCTGCTTTGATGATAAGGCATAGTTTCGATAGCTATATATCTACAAAATTTTTCATTGAATTCGTAACTTCTAGCTAGGCCATACATAATTCTCTGTTTGAATACCCGACATCGAAATATCCTCACAAGTTCATAATCGTCAACCTCGTCATCAGTACCCGAAAACATTTTAAAACTTTTAAAAATAAACAATAATTATTGTGAAAATGCCACGGTTACGGCTAAAAATTAAAAGTTTAACCCTTCACCAATGAATAACCTGTGGCTAAATGCAATTTTCTTTTTAGACTAATTTTACCCACGTAATTGGATTAATAAAAAACTAGTTTTTAGTTAGGAATGCAGTAAAACTAATAATTATATATGTAAGAGCTTCTATGAAACAGAATCTTCTTGCATTAATAATTTCCCACTCTTATTTGCAGTGGAGTAATAATTTATTACTGTATGAAAAATATTTATGAAACGCAATTACACTAATAATTTGGAAAATATTGATAAATTTGTTAATAATTAGTAGAGTAATAGTTTATGAAATAGGCCTCAGGGCCTATTTGCAAGTTATTAGCTCTTATAAATTATGGCCTAATATTATAGTGTTTCACACAAGTATTGGCCGTGGTGTGGGGTCTGTAATTTTCCATTTTTCTGTATAGTGTACTATTCCTTAATACACGATAATCGTGTACCTTAACACTCTAATAATAAAATTGGATGTCGGGTCCACAAACTAACATACAGTTAATGGAATGATTTCCGAGGCGATCAATAAAACGGCCTTCATTCGTTCTTGGTGCATCAATGCCGATAAGGGTATCATAAATACAGCCATGCCTGGCGTCAGCGTTAAAATAAAAAAAACAATCTAACAACATCGTCGATAGCGTCCGGCCATTTTACTACTAGTGGCAAAACTTTGTCATTAATTACACTAACAACATCTATTACGCGGCAAACGGTAGCTTTTGAGATACCGTGCAATTCTGGTATTCATGGGACTGGCCAACGTTCCATAATCTGCTTTGATGATATAGCCCAGTTTCGATTTGTTGGAGTTTAGATAAGGTCATTTGTCGCAACCTGTATTCAAGGGTTTCACTACCATTTACTTGAAAATCCGACGTTGTCGCATCCTCACAAGTTCGTAGTCCTCAAACTCATCAAATATTTTCAAACGATTGAAAATAAAAAAACAAAATATTGCGAAAATTTCACAGTTAAAAATATAATTTTTTAATCCCTCGCGAATGAACAACTTCATCTGTCTAAACTCAGTTTTCTTATTAGTCTACCTTTACCAATGTAATTGGAATAATAAAAAATTAGTTATTAGTGCAGCACTAATAATTATTATTAAAATAGCTTCTATGAAACAGAATCTTCGTACACTAATAATTTTCCCCTAATACTTATTTGCGATTGAGTAATAACTTATTAGTGTGGGAAAAGTATTTATGAAACACACTTGAACTAATAATTTGGAAAATATTGGTAAATCTGCTAAACATTATTAGACTAATAGTTATATGAAATAGGCCCCAGGAAATACCCTTTATGTAGTCTGTATTCTAAATACTTCCATCTTTCTGTATACCTCCACTTTACTCTATTCCTAGCATACTTTTGCTCGTTTTCCGTTCAATTCAATTGTCTGTATTTCTCAACTGTACTATGACTTTATGACTAGCGGTAATGCGTATGCTATACTGTCTATCATTCACAATACAAAAGCGTTGCTATATACATATGTCATAATGATCTATACTTCTCCTCAAGTCTGAACTGACACCATACCAGTAGCAGCACCATACTAGATCACATTCTGCAAAGAATGACACTTATGTATCATTAGCAGAAATCTTTTTCGACAAATTTATTCTGTAAATTCTATTAAGTGGATAGTAGGTCAAACTATCTCTATATTATTCTTTTACATAGGTATAGATATGTTATAACACTGCCTTTCAAAATAATGAAAGATTGACATATCTGATCCTATACTGGTGAACGAATGCGAGCCCAAAAAATTTTTGTCCTGAACCTATCACTTACACTCACATACTATATCAAGGGAAAAATAAACGTTAGGTTCAGCTGTGGTGTGGAATTGAACAAAATAGCCCGAAATATACATATTCGCTACCAGGCCAGTAATAACATCAGCAGAATAGAATGTAACATATGCTTCGGCAGACAATTACTTATCATCCGCTATAAGTATAATATATAATAAACTAGTGAAGAATGTAGATTCATAACCCGAAGAAGAAGAAAATATAAATTAATTTTTATTCATTACCGTAATCGAATTATTAAATATATAGAAAAGCGCAGCCTCTGTCTGTAACGCGGACGAGTCCGTATTGCATTCTTTTTTTTTAAGGACAAAAATATTCAAAACAATCTTAAAAAAGCCCAGGGGAGTTTAAATCCCAGCATGATTTTTATTTTTAATGAAAATATATTTAAAAAATAAAAACCTTAAAACAATTGAAAACTTAAAATAAAATAAAAAAATAAAAGAATATTAAAAATATTAAAATTAATAAAAAAAAAACATTAAAAATATTTATAAAATTATAAAATAATAAAACAAAAATGCAAACTAAAGACAGAATCCCATTCTAAGAACGGGCCACTTTAGTTAGTTTTAAATAGTATGCTAGTTTAAACATCTGCCTGGTGTATTTCATTTGATGATTTGACGAATTGGAGATTCTTTGTTTGAGTAAGTAGCAAACAGAATTTGATATTTTTTCAAAAAAAGATTGAAAAAAGAAACTAGTATAACCTGTATTCCCTAAAGTGAGTGGCAACAAATTGTGCCGCAAAGGTTAGGTATTTGTAGGGAAAGCTCCACCTTAGAAAACGTAGATTATGTTTTATCCCTAAATGTGTAGGGAATTTTTGTTGTTCCCCCTAAAATTTAGGGAATATTCCCTACAATGTAGGGAATTTTCAAATTTATTTGTTATGTTTTCCCTAAAATATAGGAAACATGTAGCCACACATTATCTAACTTTATCTACTATGAATCGTGTGTGTGTGTCGGTGTGTGTGTGGGGGGGGGGGGCGTGTTTGCGTGTTTTCTTTGGAAAGTGCAAAATCTTGCATAAGACACTGGATGTTGTGCGTATCCTGCAACCAGTAGTGTCAGATTCTTACTGACTAATAACCACCTTCCACAATTCTCCAACCGTTTGTCCACCGGGACTCCCGATAGGTATTACTTCGGTGGAGGGTTTGGCCTTAGAGCCCTTGCATCATGATGTCTCTCCGCGTGCTTTCTATCTCTCGCAACTTCTCGTTGATGCGTCTGACTGTGGAACACACAGTGTTCCAATTCTCCTCCGTCTTCAGCATTTTGTCGATTATGCTTTCCGTACTGACCGTCGCGTTTGTTGCTATCGTCAAATTGTTTCGCTCCACTCGGAACCGTGGGCACTTGAACACCACGTGTCCAAAGCTGTAAAGGTAACTTCTGTAGCAGCCGTGGTCAGTCAGGAATTGCGTAAGGTAGCAGTTCAGCTCTCCGTGCTTTCTTGTCGTCCATTTCTCGATGTTCGGGATCAGCCTGTAAGTTCATCGTCCGTGCGCCGACTGCATCGTTCTCCTGCACTCTTACAGCTGCAGTGCGTCTGCCCAGATCTGCGCGCTATACAGCTGCGATGACGTAACGACTCTTGCCGGGAGCATTCGTGTACTACTTCTAGGGCCTCCGATGTTGGCTAGCATCCTAGCCAGAGCAGTGTACATTTTCGATGCCTTTTCGCATGCATGCTTCACGTGGGCCTTGAAGTTCAGCCTAGGTAGCGTATTTCCTCCTTTGACTCAACGTCGAAATCTCCCACTGTCACTGACAGCTTCTCCATTACTCTACGTCTACTGACTAGGAGGACCTCCGTCTTGTGCTCTGCCAGAGACACTCCGACTGACTCCATCCATTTTCGCCGATTATTCTCAGGAGGTACTCCGGTACACTCATCTGCTGTAATGCTCCCATGATCAGGCCCCAGTTAGCCGAGTTGAACGCGTTTTTGACGTCCAATGTGATTATGGCGCTGTATTTGATGCTGCCGCGCTTCCATCTCGTTCCTGCGGTGACCTCTTTGACAGTGGACACCACAAGGTTTAGCGCGTCTAGCTTCGAGCTTGCCTTCGGTTATGTTTCCCAGTCTATTCTGGATTATTTGCTCCCACAGTTTTCCGCCAGTGTCTATATAAGGCATATTGAGCGATATGCCGATGGGTCACCTGGTGGCTTGCCGGCCTTGAGCAGCAATACAAGCTTCTGGCGCCTCCAGTCTTTCGGGAACGTTCCTTCCTGCAGGCACGTCTGCATCACACCCGTGAACATTGTTTGGTTGCACTCGATCGCTTTCTTCAATGCCTTGCTTGGGATTTCGTCTGCTCCTAGCGCCTTGTTCGCTCCCACCTTCTTGCACGCGTTCGTCAACTCTTCTACCGTAACCGCTTGAATGTTTGTGTCTCTAGGCGGGCCTGTGTCAATGGTCCACTTTGGATTCTGTGGTGGGAACAGTATCTTCATAATCGACTCCAGCAAAATTGGGCACTTTTCTGCTGGCGATCTTGAGCCTCTTAGCTTCCATGTCACAGCCTTGTAGGCGTTGCCGAAGGGATTTGCGTCTGCTTTTCATTACACATATCCCTGAAGCACCGCTTTTTGCTTATACGTATCTCGTTACGGAGCTCGCCGCGTGCCTCGATGCATTTGCGGCGTTCTTTTTCCTGCCTCTCTGAACCGATCGATCTTTGGCTCCTCCTTCGTGCCTTGTGACACTTGATATGTAGCTCCCTGATCGCTTCAGTCCACCAGTAGACTGGTGTTCTACGGCCGGCCACGATACGTTGAGTGTGTTTGTCCGGTGGGGGGGGTGATAATAGGTCTCATTGCGAAGATGATTATATAAGTTTTGGATGCTCTAGGCAACTTACTTATGCGTGGCAAATACCGCGACATACTTCTGAATCTACCCTCTATTGGTTTAAAGTAGAAGCATGAGAGTTATATATTAGAACTGTATGAAAGACATTTAGCAATGCAGCAACGATTTTAAAATCTGCAAATATGTGTCGCATTTTCACATTAAATTAGCCTTGTTTGGATTAATTAGCCTGTAAGCTGATCAGATCCTCTCCTTAGAATGAGGTATGCAGTCGTAGGTATGACCGAATAACGTCTTAAAAAACTCTCGTTAAGATGATTATATCCTTTTTTCTACCGCTTCGTCCATTATAAATAGTAGCATCTAACTGGTAGCACCCGGTAGGCCCAGTAACATCTACTTCTACGATGTGATACGTCGCCTCAGTACGACTTTTTTTTAAATAGAAGTTTGTATGCAAATATAAGTACTACCATAAAATATCGCTGATACTTGAATCAGGGTTGCCAAATGGAGCGTTAGAAACGAAAATTGATTGATAATCAATCTTTGGTAACACTTATTCAATAACCGCTCCAGATTTTCTGGCGACTTGCTAAAAAGAGTTGTTAAGTCTTTTTCACGCTCACCGCTCCTTAATTTTCCTAGGTGCAATCCTAGTTCTGTTTTCACATTACTGCATCCTTATCGCAAATATGTTGAATTCGAGAATCTTCAGATAAATCAAATCATTGACTTATTGCCAGACAATTTTCCATGTTTAATTAGTGGCAAGAGCGGCGGTTGTGATATGGTCTTAAATCATATACTATAGAGCTGCGCAGTTATTTTATTTAAATGACCCGTTTAACCAACGGAATCGGTGTCGCTTCGTGTACAGATATTCATTACAAAGTATGTGCTTGATTTGCAAGCGTACGTCAATCGTGTGAAGTCGAGCGTGCATATTATACGATGACGTGACGAATTTGGATGCTGATTTCTGATTGTATACCGTATATTTTTATCACATATTTTGACTTTTCACCACAAATTTGTCGAACTTCGGTTGTCACCCAATTTCATTTTGATTTATCCTTTCCATTTACCACAAAATGAACTAAAACCAATTTTCAGTAAATAAACGTCAGAATATACACCTAAAAGTATGACAAATTTGTCAGCTCCTTCCTACTTATAGCATCGCTGGTGTTCAAAATAACATTTTTAATTTGTGTCATTTTCATTTCCGGTTCATTTTATGTCATGCCATATTTGCTGAATTAAAGTTTACTTAATTTTGTCATCTACATACAACAAAAGATCAGAAATCAGGAAATCCTGGACAGAAAACTTAAGTTACTGCGTAAAAACAATAAGGCGCGCATAGGTTATTAGATACAATGTGAAATATAGGTTCAGTACAATAAAATAATATTTATTTCCAAGAATTATTTTCTACTTTTAGCTAAATATTCATAAAAGTGCAGTTAAAGTACACCACATCTTTCTTGCTTTGGCAGATTTTGTTTCACTCCTGCACAATACTTAGGCCACAGTTGATATTCTAATATAACTATAATTATAATAGTTATAACATTAACTTGTAGGGGCCCACCCCTGCTTGGTGTATTACGTTCAACGAACAGTCATATCCTTTGAAAATTTACGAGTTTAGCATAATTTAAGGGAACTCATATAGTTCAACCAAACACAGCTTTTGCTGGCAATACACAACAGAATTTTATTATATAAAAACTGAAGGGGTCAATTGCAAAGCAACAGCCAGCTATTCATCCTTTGGTTTCTGAGCATGCCTTCAAAATCACCGTATGAATATTCATTTTAACATTCCCAGTAAAATAAAAAATTCGCCGCCTATTTCCCAACCCGCGCGTCCTTAGAGAGTGATGTATATACCTATTTTAATTTGGAGAAAAAAATTTCCAATTCCGCCAGCAAACAAACATTCTGGACACGTTTCACAAGGTATATGAACGTGGGATGACACAGGGCTGATACTCATAGCCACCAAAATACTCGCTTTACAGCTACACGTCCTTGCTCTTGAATAAAAAGGGCGTATAGACAGAAAAAGACCCTTCATAAATTATGAAAGAAGGCGAAAATTAGCTGAGCAGCTACCAAACAGAGGAAATCTTATCGATTTTTCAAAGAAAGAGGAGAAAGCTGAAAGATGAATAGAATTTAAGGCACCCGCTGACTGACTGACTACCCTACCCTTATCGGTTTCCCTTCTTGCTTAATGTGGCGTATTGTTGATGCTTCTTATAAATTTCTTCAATAGAAGGATGACAACAAGCACAGCATGTTGAGCTCATTTATCTCTGTTCTATCATAAGGGCGTTGCTTTAAGTAGAGAATTGGTGTGTATTGAAAAAATTATAGACAATCTGGGGAAACAAAATGCCAAATGTTTTTTTTTTTGTTTTATAATAAGTATTTCAAAAAAATGTAAATAAAATTACATTTGTTTTAGAAGTCAACACCGTCGTGTATTAAGATCAAAATTATTTACATGAGCGAGGAGGAGGCCGATATATTTGTTAATTGTGGCTACTTTATTTTATTTTCTACCAATTTGCAAATAATTGCCACTTTGAGCAGTAGGCGCAGATTTTTGGTAATGAAGAAGATTTATGACTTGCAGAATGAAACCAACCATTTGAATTGTGGTTAAAGAAAACTTTTTATTTTTTTAAATATGGGAATCTCTTACACAATGGTTTCCAAAAACTGTGATGAGCTTTGAGTGCAGGAACGCAAATAATATTATAATATCAATGACGAACTGTCTGATTCGAAGTCCAATTAGTTGCACTGAGTAGAGCGAAACACTTTACGAGCAGAAAGCGTAAAGCGAAAACCACTTTGACACCAAAGCAAAAAAGTTATTTAGAATTCATGTCTTTATTTAGTATGAATGAGTAAAAATCATTCAGCTTGTCTATCAAATCGTACGGTTTGGATGAAGAAATTGCAGCAATTTCGGTTTCAATAATTACAGCAAAAAGTGAATTAGCCTCGCGTAAATCTTTACATTCACTTCATAAACGTCCTATAGAAGAAAATATAATTTTAAGCTTTTTAGAAGAATTTTGCACCATACGGGAATCGAACTCACAATTTTTAGAATCAGTCATCGATGAAATGGAAAAAAAAATTCATTTGTTGCCTTGTTTGAGGAAAAATTTAAAAATAGAATAATTTTTAAATTTGTCAGTTCGATTGCAGTAGGGGGTAAAATTTGAAAATAAAACTTGCAACAATTGAATATTTGTGCGCCTTCATCGTTACTGATAATACCAGCTCAAAGCATTTGTGGCTTAATATGTTAGAAAAATTGCGAAATACAAGACGGAGCTTAAAGATAAGAGCTGTGGCACGGAAAGCGGAAGGTTCAGGCGTCAAAAAGAGGAAGAGGCGGTTGTCTTTTTAGAAGAGTAAAGAATGGATGAACTAAATTTTCGTTAAGTTGATTAAATTCCGAAAATAAGATATAGAGGATTAAGAAATTCTCTTGAAAGTATAAGCCTAGCGAGAAAAAACTCATAGTAGGTATCTGTTAGGTATTATTTTGATTTCTTCGAATATTTTACTTTATTTTCGTGTAAATAAGAGCTGTTATTTTAATTAGCCCGCTATTTCGGTAGATGTCACTTTTGGAGCTGTCACTTTTTTGACATTTGACAAGTAGAAACTACGCCATTAATAAAACGATACACGATTCAACAACGTATTGAAATTATTAAAATTCACTATAAAATTGGTGAAAATGTGGCAGAGACGGTTCGTAAAACTCGAACATTTTTGGGTCGTCGTGAAGCACTTTGTCGGACCGCAATACAGAAATTGGTAGAAAAATTCGAGCTATCGGGACAAGTTAGTGATGTGAAGAATAAAACCAGTGCACGTCGCTCAAGAACAGCCGAGAATATTGCTGCTGTAGCCGAAAGTGTTGAAGAAAACCCAGGTTTGTCCATTCCTCGTCGTTCTTTGGAATTAGGCATTCCACAAACGTCATTACACCGTATTTTGCATAAAGATTTGGGTCATAAGGCTTATAAAGTTCAGTTAACACAAGAACTCAAGCCGGCCGATCATCAACAACGTCGAGTCTTTGCTGATTGGGTCCTTGAAATGCATGAAAATGATCCGGAATTCCATCGAAAACTCATCTTGAGTGATGAGGCCCATTTCCACCTAGATGGCTTCGTCAACAAACAAAATTGTCGCATCTGGGGCTCGGAAAACCCAAGACTTATTGTTGAAAAGCCTCTCTATCCTCAACGTGTGACTGTTTGGTGCAGTTTATGGTCCCGCGGGGTCATTGGACCTTACTTTTTCGAAAATGAGGCTGGAGCAACAGTTACGGTGAATGGATTGCGCTATCGACAGATGATTAATGATTTTTTATGGCCGGAATTGGATGGTATTGATCTGGACAATGTTTACTTTCAACAAGACGGCGCTAATTGCCATACAAGCAACGAAACCATTAATCTTTTACGGGAAAAGTTATCTCTCGAAGAGGTGATCACAATTGGCCACCGAGATCTTGTGACTTAACACCTTGCGATTTCTTCCTTTGGGGCCACGTGAAAGAGAAGGTCTACGCCAACAGCCCAGCGTCGATTCAAGACCTCAAAGATGGAATTCATGAGGCTATCGAGGACATAGGGCAGCCACTTTGCGATTTGGTTATGGAAAATTTCATGAAAGGGATATGGTCCTGTAGGCGTGGTCGTGGTGGTCATTTGGCTGAAGTTATTTTCCATTATTAACGGCATACCTTCCTCTTTATAATGAAATAAAGGTCCGATCATTTATCTCAAAAAATGGCATTTTTCTTTGAATATCAAAATAACACCTCTCATTGGAAAACAGTATTTCTTTATATAAAAACTGATCGTTATTAATGATCCCAATACTTTTAATATATTACAAATGTTACGAGCTGTGTGAAAATTCGTCGTAATAGTGGCTCATTATGAGACAGAGGGGGTGTGTATTGATAAAAATTGACAGTACGTACGAACTGAGATTCCGCGTCGTTTATTATAAAAAAACGAATTAGCAGAATTGATGACTGCTGGATTTCAATGTTTAGATTTTTGATAACGCAACTACACTCATTGATTAGATGCACGTCTTTGGTAATAATTCGCATAATTTTGAACTGTTACAGTGCTCTACTCCTCTTCCTCTAACAAACTTTCTAGAAGAGCAAAAGTTTTTCGTTTGAAAATGCACTGTTTTTCTTCGGATAATTTGTTCAAATTAGGCAACAAGCTTTCAAAAAAAAAAAGCATCTTCGAAATTCAACCCTCAGCGATTTTATCTACAAATGTAATAGATTTGGTTGTTTGGGAAGCATTTTTGATTTTTGGTGTATTTCTTGCTTTCCCATAAGACTTCAGTTGGCTCTGGATTTTAATTGCTTTGCGTTTTTCTGGGCTGGTACATAAAATCTTTTAAAAATAACATTGTCGTTTGTGGCGCTTTTTACTTCAGAACCAGATAGTGCACTTCTTCATGTAATGCTTTAGGGTAGTGCGCCACCAATTTTTATGTGAGTGTGTTACAAATTACACATGTCCCATTACCGAGCAGATAAAAGTACTTATACAGGGTGTTTCCGCCTAGGAGGTCAATAGAGCAGGAGGTGATAGTACTCGCTTTGGCAAACGAAAAATTGTATGCCGGCGGGGGGGGGGGGCATATCAGACGTTTGGGAGTTACAGGGTGATTAAGAAAAATAGCCAGTCTTTCACAAAATACCATGTATCTTAAAAAGTACAGTTAAGAGCTCATTGTATGCAAAAGTTCATGGTCTTTCCAACGACTGCTCAATCAGCCCCATACCCCTCTCCCATCAATAATTATGGTTTTCTAAACTAAAATTTTCGGATTTTCATACCTTTTTCTTTAATTTAACCTCTATTATTTTTTCAACAAGGTTGTTAACATAACTTTTTTTTATGAAAACTGTAAACTCTAGACCTTCCTCTTTAAGTTGACGTATTACACGCAATGTGCTATCTGAAGCCCTTTAAGAGTTATTAGCTCTAAACTTATTCTCAAACCTATTTTCAAACCTATTCTGTACGATAATTTGTTCCCTTAGCACGTCATTTTAAAAAATATCGTCTAATTTTGGTGTGATCGGAATAGGTTATGAGTTAATAACTGTTTAACGGCTACAGTTAACACAAAGGGTGTAATAGATCACATTAAAAAGGGGAGTCTACAGTTTACAGTTTTTATAAAAAAAAGTTATGTTAACGACCTTGTTGCAAAAATAATAGAGGTTAAATTAAAAAATAGGTAAGAAAATCCGAAATTTTTAGTTTAGACAACCATAATTCTTGAAGGGAGAGGGTTATGGGGCTAATTGAGCAGTCGTTGGAAAGACCATGAAGTTCTGCATACAATGAGCTCTTAACTGTGTACACCCTGTAGTTTTTAAGCTACAGGGTGTTTTGTCAAAAACTAGCTTTTTTTCTTAATCACCATGTAACTCCTAAACGGTTGATATGCCCCCCCCCCCCCTGGCATACAATTATTGGTTCGTCTAGGTGAGTACTATCCCCTCCCGCTCTATGGACCTCCTAGTGGGAAACACCCTGTATATATTAGGGTGGCCCAAAAACAAAAGTATTAAAATGTCTAAATGTTCATTCAGAATTTGTTAGCTAATGTAATTTTAAAATTCTATGCAAAATTTCAGTGAAATTCATTAAAGTTTAGAGGTCGCTCAAATCGAAAATAGTGTTTTTTTTGGCTTTTTTGGACTTTCAGGAAAACTGTTTCAACATTTTCTCTCATAACTTTTTAATTTGAAAATATATTTTCTTGTTTCTTTTTTTAACTTAAAGGAAACTTAGTTATGAACTTATTGCATTTAAAGTGGTTTTAAAAAATTAAATTCTTCTATTTTTTATAAATTTTTCAAAACGAAAATTCGGACCAGGAACTCAAATTTTTTTAGTTCGCGTCAGTTTTTTGTAAGAAAAAGTGGCACGCGGGTGTACTTCTTCTACTATAACGTTATCTACAATCGATTATCTTCCAATCAACTACAACTTCAGGGGGTCATGTAGTGTATGAGCTGTTCTCTCTCTCTTCAGTATAAAGAATGTGCATCATTTATACTAATTATTATTATACTCATTATACAGAAAACAGCTTGTACTCTCCAAAAACTGTACAACGACCAGTGTCCCTCTCTTTTTTGAGAAGTAATTATTTTCGCTAAATGTAACGAATGGTTACCCAAAATACAAAACAAAATTTCGCAATTCAAATTAGATTAAATTGTGCTAAATGTTTAAAATATCTTTTAAGAAAGTTTAATGTACTTAATGGGTTGCACCGGTTCTCTAGGGTACATCGTACATCCCTTGTTTCCAATTGGTCTGTAACTCTGAATTCAATGCAGTGGTGACTGAATTAAGATAACTTACGTCGAAGTCCTGTATTTCTTTGCTCAAGAAATACAACGCTGATTTTGTTTAATAAGAAAATTGTGGTATAAATTTTAGCGATTGATTAGGCTTTGCCCGAAATTTCTTTAATCGAAAACCTCTTATTTGACGAAACTTTGGTCTCGAAGCAGGTCACGAATTTGATAATTTCTATATTATCCCCACCTTTTTTGTAAAACTATCTTTCTGGATCATCTTTAATTTTTTATGAAAGTTCTTATTATTCTTCTTGTGACTATTCGTACTGAATTTTACTTTATAGCATGAAAACTAGTTTAAATGCAGTAAAAAAGAAAAAAAAACACAAAAAAAATTTTTTTTTTCATATTATGAAGCCAAGCTCAGGGGATACCCTATGACGCAAAGCACAGCATGGCAGAAAGAGGATACGGGGAGGAATTAGGGAATGTGCGGAGAGCGGCGAGGTGCTGATGTATGTCACTCTTAAACTTTCACAGATTGTATGCAGGAGGAAAGACAGAAGATGGTAGACTGTTCCACATTCGCACTGTTCGGGATAAAAACCCATCACGGAATTTTACTGTACAGCCGAAAGTAATTTTAAGGGTAAAAGGATGTGCGCGATTTGCAGCGCGAGTATTGCGTGCAGAGATCATTCTACAAGGGATCAGACTAGATATTTCATCGGAACCTTGACCATGCATGTAACTATAAAGGAGCGAAAGGCATCCAACATTGCGGCGATGCTCGAGTGAGTCGATATGACAAGTTATTTCCAAATCGCCAATGAACTTGAAGGCTCTCTTTTGGACAATATTCAATGAAGCTGCGACCAGCCCCGACCCAGATGTGAGAATTGTATTCCATTCTAGGTCTGATATTTCTTACACCTTTTCAGAAATCCAAGACATTTCGATGCTTCTTTTGCAACAGAGAAGATGTAATCTGTCCAGCTTAATTTACTGGAAATATTAATGCCAAGAATGCTAAAGACGGTGTATCGTAAATCAGTGCTCCATCAAACGGGAGTGGATAAGGTATGATATTGTTTTAACGAAATAACACAGCTTTGGGACTTGGATATATTGAATTCGACGCGATTCGCTTTGCTCAAGCGAGGATATTGGCAAGATCGTTATTCAATGATCTAATTATGCAATCCCGTTTAACACATACGGCATTCCCTCTGGAGTCCGCAAGAGTGCCAAAGGAGTAAGCGAAATGAAGGGTACTGTCATCAGCGAAGCTATGGATGGGATTGAAAGTAAGAGAAAGCAGATCATTAATGAAAATTAAAAAGAGAGTTGGAGAGATAACAAAGCCTTGAGGCACACCGGCATTTATGAGATGAGGTTCAGATGTAACGCCATCTAATACTACACGTATTTCGCGACTAGATAGGAAACTTGAAGAACTTGCACATACCTCGTACGGACGTATATTGGCTCTTGTACACATCCAGACGGGAGATGTAAAACAGGTCTCTGTGAAGTGGGTGAAAGATGAGAATTTGAAGCGAATCTAGCAGCCAAAATATTAGCTTTATCGAGGAAGTCCACAATCACTTCATCATTATTAAGTAGTGAAGATATAGAGGAACTGTTGAAGTTGTTCCTGATGATTTTGACCAGAGACCAGAAGAAACCTTTGCTACCTTTGTGGCTTCCAAGATTCTTTGTCTGACACTCTGGTCAAAGAGAAATTTTTCTCTCTGGATAACTGACTTACAGGTGTTCCGTGCAGTCTTGTAGACTTGTTTCAGTTCTGAACATGGATGCAGTTGTCAGGCGCGAAAGGCAGCCTCTTTCACTCTTATTGCTTGGTTGTACTTATCGTTAAGCCAAGAGCGATTTTTTTATTGAGATCTGCTGTAGCAATAAGGAATGTATTCACGCATGCCAAAATTTAGAATGTTATTAAGTTGTAATGTGCACTCATCCACATCCCTCGAAGGAAAACAGACCGACCAATCAATTTCACTAAGATATTGATTAAGACTTTCCCAATCAGCATTTTTATAGTGCCATAGAAGCCTACTTGTAGGTGGTGAAGTAGGGCGGTACAGGTTTGAAGTGGTAAATTGAGCCGTGATTAAGCAGTGGTCTGAATTACCAAGAGGGGGACCAACTGAGATGGAGTATTTGTCGGGGTGAGATGTCAGAAACAGATCTAATAAATTAGCTCTATCTCCAGCTGCATCAGGAACTCGCGTGGGTGCATCCATTAACTGTTGCAAATTAAACGATTCACAGAAGAGTTCTGCAAATCGACCCGCAGGGCTTAAGGCAGAAGAATGTCTGAGCCACAGTATGTTATGGACATTAAAATCGCCTGCTAAAACGATTTCGGAAGAGGGAGAGACAGAAAGCAAGTGATCAATATTTTTGGAGATATTGTCAAATGCGGTTACCGTGTCGTCATCAGATATATTTGGGCTGCGATAAAGGAAACAAATAGATGATGTGCCTGTGGAGTTTGAACCTAATCCAGATGTAATTAAACTCTGGATTGGCGGAAGGAAAATCTTTAAGGATAGTAAAGGCAACATCATTCCGAATATATATTACAATCCCCCTATATGGAGAAAAAAGAGGCACCAAGCTGTAACCAGGGACGTGATACGGATTAATATCAGCATCAGAAACGACCTTGGTTTCACTTAGCGCAAGAATTGCCGGATTTTCAGAGTTAGGTGGCGGTACACCGAAAAACAATTTGCTCTTAATCCGCGAATCTTCCAGAGTTCTAAAATAAAACTCTGCATGCTCAAAAGCAAAACAAAAAAGCAGATGAAAAAGCGACACACAACACAACTGTTATCAGGGCGCCACCAGCAGAAGTTCAACGACACAGCGAGGTAAAAAACAACAACAATAGTGTGTACCTATTGCTGCTTTCAGTACCTTAGACCATACAGTTCAATGACCACAGCTGGGAGCACCCGTACTACAAATTAGTAACGAGTGCAAATGCACTTGCACTGATCTTGGACGGACAGCTGAAAAAAAAAGAATGTTACCGAACTGTGCAGCTGCTGTGATGATGATAGGGCATAGAAAAGCCCTTCACTTGGCTATAGATTAAATTAAATTGTATGAAACACACCGGATTATTTATTAGATTATTAGGTTAAATTAGATGTGTTGGGTTTATTAGTTTATTTTTTGGCAAAACAAAATAAAAAACTGAGCAACAGCACGGGGCAACGTCCGACCTAGTCGGCTCCACGCTCTAACACGATTAATTATTAATTATGTATCAATTAAATACTTTACTGCTACAAAATCATTATTATGTTAATACATGTATGGTATAAAAAAAAATATTTTTGTTTCTGTTTACATTTTCACTTGAACTTGAAAGTACATCTTTTTACATTATTGAACTTAATTATGGTAAAAACTTTATAAAAACAAGTGAAAAAGCTAGAATTGGTCTAAGACCAATTCTTATGATACCCTAGATGAATGCCCGTATTAAATTTCGTATGGTCACCGATCTATTCAAGTACTGATTTTGAAGTTGTTTTTCGCATATATTTCTGGAACGGTTTGTCGCACAGAAAAAATGATTATAACCAATTTTATAGGATTTCACATTCTGCAGAAGTTTTTAGTACAATAAAAATGTCTTGGACTGTTCGTTTTCAAAGTATACGTAAAAAACTAAATTTTTCTATGGAAACACCAAGAACGAGTTGCCCGATTTAGTCCATTTTTGACATTTTATTTGCTAATGTAGTAAAAACATCATCTAGGAAATTTCAGTTCTCTACGTCAACGCGTTCTCAGGCAGTGTCCAAATATATAGCGGAAAACGAAACTTTTATATGGCAACCCCACGAAGGAGTTGCCCGATTTGTCTCATTTTCGAACTTAATTTTACTTTTTTTTTAAAAGTCCGTGTACAAAATTTCAGCTCTCTAAGTATACGCGTTCTCGAGTTATCGTACGCACAGATGGATGGACGGACAGACGGACGGACGAACGGACGGACGGACATGCAAAAATCAAAATAACTTTTAATATTATGCATGGGTGTCCAATCCATTTTGTTACAAACGGAATGACAAACTTAGTATACCCCTATGATTTCATCTAGGGTATAAAAACATCTAAAATATTACAAACTTTCATTTTATACACAATTTCAGTAATTGATGCCAAATTTATTAAGATATCAAAGATTTTCTCATTTTTCTATATATATAGAGTACATGTTACTCACAGAGTAACGTCACCACAATTTTCTCTCCAGACAAAATGGTTGAACGTGGTTCGTAACGAGGATACCGTATATTCTATGTATATACCTTGTCTGTGTCTGGTAGTATGCCATTTCGAATTACAGACCCATTTATCTCTTTATCTCTGACTCTCTATCTGTTTCATATCTCTCTCTATATTGTTACAAGCGTGGCCTTTCCTCGTTATTTAAACACAATATTTCAATTGTAATTCACAAGTTCTGTATATTTAACTTTACTGTTTACTTTCACAAAATTCACAAATAATCAAATCAACTCTTTCGTTATCGCTAGTACTGTACTTCTAATTATCGCAATCCAAATAGTTTACTTCGTTCACTTCACTGTTTGAAATAACACTCGCCTCCTGAAGTTCAAGTTCAAGTACTTCATTTGCGCTAATTTGTACACATATTTTCTTATCTTTATCTAGTCCTGAAACAACTTACATCTAGATGTGCAAAACCTCACCAAAACGCGGTCTAACTAAAACGAGCTAATGGCCCTCTAATAGAAAGCCCCACACATTCTCTCTCTCTCTTGCTGTAGTATGCCACATAAATTCTTCGCAATGATAGCTTTCTTTGGTTGAATAAAAAGTTAAAGAGCTTTGAAAAAGTGATCCGGGTTAATATGGAGATTTTCATATCTAGTTGTAAGTTGTCTCAGCCTATTCTCTGATATAATACCTACGGGCTTTTCTTTGCTCTGAGTTCAATTTAGATAGCTGAGCTATCTTACTTTCTAAATATATGAATTTCTAACATATGACTTACTTCTAAACCACGGCTAGCGCTACCTAGTTATAATTAACTAAAGTGTGTGGAAGTGTGTGTCTTCTGTTTGTGATGGCACGTAGCTGGACAGTGATTGTGACAGTGTTTACAGATCTACTCTCCTCCTGATATGAGAAGCGCGGTATTTATACTCAAAGAATTATCCTAGAACTTCCGTGAATATTCCGTTCTCCGGACCCAAGGTTAACTAAGATGTCATTAACCTAAAGTTGTTTTCATTTCCAACAGATGCCGCTTGTGTCACTTTGATGCTCATAACACTGGTGGTCCACGGTCTTGATGCTCGTAGTATGTATTGACACAAACGATCTAGGTGAATGATCTTCCGTTTGCTTCTTGTACTGCGCTGAATCCTGTATACTACGTCATTTATTCTAGTTATCACTGAATACGGCCTTTCCCAGTGTTGTTGTAATTTTGGAGAACGTCCCTTACGTTGTTTCGGATTTTACAGCCAAACAAGGTCACCTTCATTAAATCTTGCTGAACTAGCACGTAAGTCATAGCGGGTCTTCATCCGATCGGTATTTACTGCTAATTTTGCTTTCATTTCCTCGTGCACATCAGCTAATCGTTGTCTGAGCTCCGATACGTAGTCTTCTGGCAACTTTTGTTCACCTCTGGGTGTACCAAACTTGAGGTCGCTTGGTAGACGCATCTATTTCCGAATATGACCTTAGCTGGAGTTTGTCCGGTCGTGTTATGAACAGCTGATCGCTGGGCCATTAGGAACATGGGAATATGTCCATCCCAATCGCGTTCATGATAGTCGACTACTTTCTTTAGATGTTCGACCAATGTTCTGTTAAAGCGCTCTACCATGCCATCAGATTGTGGATACAGAGGTGTTGTTCCAGTTTTTCTTATCCCTAGCATTTTACACATATCCTGGAAAGTCCGTGATTCGAAGTTCCGTCCTTGGTCCGAATGAAGTTCGTGAAGCACTCCAAATCTACTGACCGAATTCATTATTATTTGTTCCGCAACTGTAGTTGTCTCTTGATTAGGGTTTGCATAAGCTTTAAGCCATTTACTGAAATAGTCAATAGCAACTAATATGTAACGGTTACCGTTATCCGTTTTTGGAAAAGGTCCAGCGATATCTACGGCTATCCTCTCAAATGGGGTTCCTATATTATACTTCTGCATTTCTCCTCTGCTTCTGTGTGACGGCCCCTTCCAAGAAGCACAGATAGGACGCGAGTATTATCTGTGGGAGTTATTGCTAAGGACAATAGATTCAACACAATTATTATAGAAATAAAAACAAATGACACAAAAAAATAAATAAAAATAATGACTATGTATAGGTCACGTAACGAACACTTCCTAGATTTTATCCAATATTTCGAAAGTATATTAGCCATCTACAGGGATATAATTTTCATAGGTGATAAAAATATCGACCTACTAAAGGAAAATAGAGCGACAACTATACTAACTAACATGACAACAGCAAACAATTTCTCGATAGTCAACAATGCACAGTGGAATATTATACAAGACAAGATGTAGCCTCACGTACATTAATCGACCATTGCATCACAGATCTGGTACATTCGCGGAAGATACTGATTTTTCTATACATCACTGGCATTTCCGATCATCGTATTATAATAGTCAATCTCTGGGCTCTGTGCCATACAAAACAGATTATGAAGGCAATTCGAGTCCCCATAAAAAATAAGGAAAAATATAGGCAACATGAGAACAAACAACTCTTAAATGTCCAAAACATCTCAATTGAAACCATAATAGATATTATGAAAGAAGCAAAAGAAACTAGTTCTACATATGTATAAAAAATTCAGAGCTAGATCAAACGCCTGGATAACTGGTGAAATTATTATGGAAATGAAAGAACGAGACACACTGTACACACAAATGAAAACGTACCCGAATAATCAGTGCTTGAGAATTTAATATCATAGAATGCGGAATAAAGTTACCCCCACCATTAAGAAAACAAAGGAAAAGTACATAAATGAGAAAATCTTCTCAGCAGGGAAGGATGCAAGGAAATTATGGCAAATTTTTTTGCTTTTGAACATGCAGAATTTTATTTTAGAATTCTGCAACATACATTCGCAAAACGGTTTTCGGTGTACTGCCACCTTAACTCTAAAAATTCGGCAATACTTGTGCTACGTGAAACCAGATCATTTCTGATGCTGATATTAATCAGTATCACGTCCCTGGTTACAGTTTAGTGCCTCTTTTTTCTCCACTTCAGGAGAGCGCAATATATATTCGGAATGATGTGGCCTTTACAACCCTTAACGATTTTCCTTCCGCCAATCCAGAGTTTAATTAATAATAATAATTTCTTTATTTGGAATAGTGCTAAGATAACAAGATTTAATTGTACATTACATTTAGGCATTAAATGAGGAAAATTTAAGTTAAAGCAAAAGACTTATTTGTATTGTTACGAGCGTGTCTTTGGATCGTTATTTAAAACACAATATTTCAGATATAATTCAAAAGTTCTTTTTTTATACAGCTTTATTGTTTACTCTCACAATTCAAAATAAGACTTGCCTCCTGGATGTGAGAAGCGCCGTATTTATACTCACCGAATTATCCTAGAACCTTACTGAATATTCCGTTCTCCGAACCCAAGGTTTTCTAAGATGTCAGTAGCTAAATTTGTTTTCATTTCCAAATGCCGCTTGTGTCACTTTGTTGCTCGTAACAATATTATCTCTTTTTGAAGAGAGATAAATTGAAAATTGTCAAAAATATTGCTTTTAGAGAATCAATTGGTCATTAAAGTAATTAAAACAACTACTGGACATCCCCGACTGATTACTTTAATTCGGACATGTATATATTAATTAGAATTTAATTTATGAACCTACCCAAGCTACCGCATTATTCAAAGTCTCAATAATCTTCTGGTGTAACAAAATTGGCTCAAACTTAAATTTTTTCATTTATTTGTGAGAAATATAAATATATATATATATATATATATAATATTTCAGAATAAAAGGGGAAAGCAATAGGTTTTATTTAGAAATATCAAAAGTATGGAAAACTATGTAGATACATATAACTCAAAACCATTTTGGTTTATCTTATTGGTGAATAAAGCTCGGTCTTGCTAAGCACCACTAGCAAATCATATGCTTGTTTCTAAGTTATTTTTCAGCTTTATTTATCTTTTCATTTATGTTCAATCCTTGATGCAATTACTCATGTCGGTAAAACGATGCGCGGAATGAATTAATTGGACACTAAATGCTCGAAGAAACGGAAATTCTGAATTTGTTCGCAACTTTGCCAGGTTTTCTCGTTTTGTTGTTATTAATATTCTTCGAAACATTTTGTACGTGCGATATTTGTGTACGAATGTATTTTAATAGCGAAAGGTGGAAGGTATTCGATTTATTTTAATTAAGCGAAGTTAAAAATAATCATTGCAAGGTCTGTAGTAAATCTAAGCTAACTGATCGTATGTGGCCGGACTTACAATTTATTGTCCACAAATTTTGAAAGTAGTAAAAAAAGATATGTTTGTAAATTAAATACAAAGAATTCCATGCATATATAAAAACAAACTCATTCAAAGTAAAAAAGTCTGTTTTGAATACATAATTACCCTACCTATTTATATAATTAAAACGTTAACAAAAATATTTTGTCGCAGTATTGAGAAATAATGTTTTAATGTAGTTTCCAGTGATAAAGATATCGCTTTGCTAAGGTCAGTAAATCTTCACTTTAATCTAAATTTGTTTTTATTCAATCAATTTTAGCAAAATTTCATCAGGACTTCATCGCGACTTTTATAAATTCAATATTGAAATACTAAGCTTACTAAGGCCATGAAATAACACATATTATATTTTCACTATAGGATTATATGGAATTTACATAGTTTATACTTAAATAAACATATTGAAAAAAAAACGGACTTAATGAAAAGTACATCCGTCCAAAAATGTACTTTGGCACTACGTACATGTAAAGTTTTGAAAATCCACCCATTTGTATGGAGGTTTGAATTTTCGACCCATCATTTTAATCATTTTGAAGGGAGGTACAATTATGTAGTTAGTACAGAGCGATAGAGAATTTTCAAACTCCGCCCTTTTTTGTTAAAATAAAACACATTTGCTTGTTTATAAAAGAGAAGTTTATTCAAAATATGCTCCATCGGCATCTACAATCTTCGCCCACCTATCAGGTAATTTACGTATTCCTTGCCTGACAAAATCCTGGTCTTTTGAGCTGATCCAATTATCAATCCAAATTTTGATACTTTCGTATGAAGTGAACTGTTCTCCCGTAAAATCTGACTGCATGGTCGGAATAAGTGATAATCCCAAGGAGATATGTCTAGCGAATATGGCGGGTGGGGTAGCATTTCCCAGTCCTGTCCATCTAAATATGTTTCCACGACTTGTGCGGTTGCAGTTTGGCATTGTCATGTTGAAGAATTAATTTACTGTGCCTATTCACCTATTCTGGTCGGTTTTCTTCTATGGCTCGTTTCAAACGTACTAGTTGTCATCGGTAAACGTCTCCATTAATAGTTTGAGAGGGTTCGAACAACTCATAACATACAACACCGGTCTGATCCCACCAAATGCAGAGCATAATATTGGCACAGTGAATATTTCTCTTTGGCTGTGATGGGCCGGCTTCACCTGGCTTCAGCCACGATTTTTGTTGTTAAGGATTCTCATAATATATCCATTTTTCATCTCGAGTCACTATTCGATGCAAAAATCCTTTTCTTTGCTGTCTTTGAAATAGAATTTCACAAATTGTTTTTCGACGTTCGATGTGTCTTTCTTTCAATTCATATGGAACCCAGTTACCAATTTTTTAGCCATTTTCAGCTTTTAAATGCTTTGCAATAGTTGATCGTTCATCATTTAATGTAGCAGCCAATTCTGATTTAGTTTGGAAAGAATCCTCTGCCAAGACTGCTTTTAATTCTAAAAACGACATTAATTGGGAAAGGTCGGACTCATATTAACACAATACACAACTCAAAAACGCAATTTTTGGAGTTATGTACTTTTGACTAATATGAAATACTATGGAAAGTAAAGGGCATCATTATTGAATGCCAAATCTCATGGCCTTTACATACTTCTCAAAACCATAATCCGTTATGGTACTAAAGATGAATCAGCGGTATGTATAAAAAAAATATATCATAAGAATAGTATTTCTTCAGTCAAAATTCAATGGCAATAAAAATTTGAATTATTTACGAGATACTACCTATTTGAACTCTTAAAGAACTTTCAGGGCTCTGCTGTTAACATATTGACTCAACCACAAATTCTCCATATTAGCTGGGTGCAAACTGCGACTATAAACTGGTGTTAGTACCGTCAAGTAAAGTTATGTCGAGTTTTCCGTCGCATTTGACACGCAGATGTGTAACTTATTCAGTTGGTGTTCGTACTATTACTACTCAATAACATTTAGCTGCATTTTGTCGATATCACTTTGGAACGCATGTACGACGTAATTTATCAAATATCACCTTGGAACGACGATGTGTAGTTCTTTATCAAAAAGCGCCTATAACGACGAATAATGAAACAATGATAGTTTAAATAATAGTAATAATGAAATTGTTCATTGCACTGCCTCGCTATCTCTTTGAAACGCAGATACGTCATAATTCATAAAATTAAGATAATAGTAATAAAAATAGCTCTTTTATACTATATCGTTATCACTTTTTTAACGCAGCTCCCTCACAGTTTATCGAACGGCTTTAAATAGCGAAATATTTAGTAATGATAGTTTAATTAAATATGGAATAGGAATAAATTGGAATGCATATACGTCCTAATTTATGAAAAAGCGTCTGAAGCGATGAAATATTAAGTAATAATAGTTTAATGAAATATGGTAGTAATAAAAAAATTGTACCTTGCACCTTGTCGGTCACATCTGTTATGCAATGATATATCTTTCCTGCGAAGCTCATTGCCACAGTTTCACTCTTTCCTCGTTTTCTGAACGATGGATCAATTAAACTCTAACTTCACTTCTTAATCTATTTAATCTTTTTACTTTTTTCTAATTCTTTACAAATTTTCACGTGATTCTCCTCTTATCAGCTCACTCTACTCTAACTTTGCTCATCATGTCCCCTCTTTTTACTTCCGGCATTTCCGCCTAGTCTGTTTTCTCTATTCCTCCAGTCAGACATTTTGTTCCGCTGACAACTAATATGACCTGCGCTCGGGATTACAGAGGTCATTGGATTAGCTATAGATGTTATTGGTAAATCTTCTCATTCCTCGTTTTCATAGATCCATTCTGGAGTGCTCCTATTTTGTGCAGGCTGCATACTGATGGAATGAGCTACCTGTAGAAATTCAAAGTGCGGGGCTCCCTATCCCTTTATTTCTACATTGGTGCATAATTATATTTATATTTTTATTCGGTTTCAGCTATTCTAATAAAATACGTTTGTCACAGCATTTCCGATTCGGCAATAAACTTGATATTAATTTTTTCTGAGCTTAATAATTTTACCTTGTTGTGTCTTCTTTTGTATTCTTATTTATCTTATTATTTTGTTCGTATCTTTATTTGCTTAGTTTTTTCACCATTTACCAATTCCTTTTAAAGTTTTTGTTACTGTTTCTTATGATAGCGTAGTTTATATAGAATGTAGATATTTAATGATGTCATCTCACTATGCCCTATTTCTTAAACCTCGATAATTATTTCTTCTATTTTATTAATTTATACTTATAAGATATAATATTTTATGTACAGTGGGCGCAATAACTTTTAATTCTAATTCTAAGACTAAGACGGTCTAGTTAGTATCTCCCGGGTATTTCCGATAACCCCCCCGGTTAGGATCTTTAAAAATTAAAAAAAAAAAACTTTGTATAATCATTACAGAGAGCAACAATTTTTTTTTTTGGATATATGTACTCGGATGACCGCCTTTTGTTGTTTTATGTTCAGAAGGAACTCATATTACACACATATAGTACAAGAAAATGATATTCTAAAATGGAATGCACCTTTAAAAAAACATATAATTTCTTTCTCTATTTGATTCAGCTAAAGTGTATGACTTCAGTATAATACGATTTATTTATTATCGGTATTGCATACTGCTTTCATATATGTACACATGAAGGAAATCAAATTTTACTCCTACTCATTCTATGGAACTTAAAGATGTGCATAAACATATGTAAGAGTATATGCACATACTCTTACATATGTTTATGCACATCTTTAAGTTCCATAGAATGAGTAGGAGTAAAATCGCAATGGAAAAGATGAAAATGAAAGACTAGGAAACGATTCAGATACATTTATATTAAGTACATATGTATATAAAACGTAATGTGTAATTGAATGATTATTTTCGGAGGAAGTTTTTTCTCTTTTCTTTATTTTGGAAAGTACCCTAATCTACCCTTAACATCGTCTTGTGCTTTGTACGCAGAAGATGTATAATATCTGCAAGTACTATGTTGCTATAGCAATATATATATTGACAGCAATCGGCAAAGGGTAATTGTCCCTAAAGAGCCTTTGTCATTTTTATGCTGCTGGAAGTAAAAAGGCTCAACAATTTTCTAATAGCATACATATGTAGGTATAAAATATAAACGAAATGATCGAAGAGCTCTTGGCCAAGTTTTGAGTTCACAAGGGCTATACATCTTTAACGGGCTCTATTATACTTATAATAGCCGAAGCAAGTTAAGGTCGATGCACACTCACCGGCACAGCACGAATCGGCACAGACAGGCAAAATATTTTCAGACCGACATTTGCCGGTTGTCGGTCTAGTTGCGAAGTTAAACATGGAATCACTTTTCTAAAGTTTTCTCTTTTTCGTTTAACTACTGTAGTACTCCTCTGATCATAAATTAATATGTTCTTTTTCCTTAAGAATCGAGTTTAAGGAATATTTGAAATGAAGCAGCATGCTACACTGTCGGTAATTTTAATGTACAAAAAGTCTCGCACAAAAGTCTTTTAAAGTGGAATGACTCACGAAAAAGTTATTGAGCTATTTCGGGAGAATACTTTACTTTTTGATACGGCTAATAAAAAGTATAGTGATATCAATTTTAAAGACAAAATATGATGTGGAAATACGAAGAAGAAATGTCTTTTTTGTACCCTCTCATGACGGAAAGGCCATCCAGAACATCTTTAAATGTAGATCTAACCTAGGAGGAAACCTCATTTCAGATGGTAATTGTGTGCTTAGTTGCTCTCCTAAAACAATTTTTTTACCACCTTAATTTTCTAAAAAAAAGACCAAAAATAAACTGCTTCATCTATCTTAATGAAATATTTAATTGAACAACAGGAAAAAGAACAAAAGGAAAAAAAATCCCAGAGTACTATTAAATCATTTCTTTATCCGTGGCAAAAACTGTTGAACAATTTTCTCCTTACAATCAAAGGCTGAACTACAATAGAAGTAAATAACTTTACGAAATTGAACGAGACTGAGGTTTACTTACAAAAAATTGATATTTTTAGCCTAAATATATATCACATTCCGTAAGAGTTATTATCTTGATATTTAATGTTTTCAATTTTAAGAAGTGGTAAAAGTGAAAAATTGACAAATGGAAATTGATGTCATTGGAGATTTGTGCCTTCTATTAATGAGCAGTGCCCTAATGACATTTTATGTGTTCAATTTTAAAAAGTGGTAAAAGTGAAAAAATTAACAAATGGAAGTTGATTTAATCGAAGATTTGTACTTTCAATTAATTCGCAGTACCATTTTTATTCCATATTAATTTTTACCTTGCACTTTTAATCATTTAGTATTAAATTAATTGTTTGACACATCGCGTTCTTACGGAATGAACGATTCTTATCGCAATTTTACTGACTGCAATTTGACTTTTAAACTTAACGAAAGTTCCTCTCACACGAGTTAAAGTTAATTTGTGTACGCCTGTTAAATTAAAGGGCGCGTTCGCTTTACGTAAGTAATTGTACCTACGTATACGTCTATTGGAGTTCCTCAACACAAAGAGAAAACGAAAATTTTCTCTATTGTTTCGGAGATAGAATATGAAGAGCTCTCTAAAAATAACAGTCCTTACTTTCGACCAACATCAACCTCACGAACATCACAAAGCTATACATCAAATCCTTTGGAACATCATAGTAGATCCACACCTATTCATGTTCAGAGCGATGAATATACTGCTACTTATTTGAGTAATTCATTTGGATTCCACAGTTCCACTTTCTGGACATTATTAAAGAGTTTCCGTCAACAAATACACAGACATATAACAGTGTTCCTCAATTAATAAATATTTTGAGTTTATTTTTATGAACTTAATGGATTTCTTATTTCATTTTATAAATATTTAGTGAAAATTCAAACTATTTACCGTAGACATTCATCTAGATTTTCTTTTGAAGAAATTGCTTCTATGAATTTCGTGTTTTCCTCCTGGATTTTTCGGTGAATTTTGTTATGTAACCAGTTAAATTGGGCAATACTCGTACGGAAAACAAAACTTTGACTCATTATCGAGTAGGTAATCCTTTGTAGAGAGTCGCAAACTCTCCCTCATATTTCCTCTTCAAGAGTAGTGGGTGAATCCAATACTTAAGGTCTCTCTTCTCTTCTTCTTCATCCAATAGAGTTGCTATTAACATTAGCTCTTTTTTTTTTAATTTAGGAATACTGCTGCTTAGAACTGTCTTGTTTAAAATTTACTTATTAACTGAAAGTTTCCTCAAAACGTTTTTTTTTATTTTTCAAAAACAATTTTTTATTTGCCTACCAAATATAATAATTCTAACTTACTCCTAAGCTCTTATAATCAGACAGAGATTTGTATTCTTTTTACCCTAATTTCTACCTATTTACCGTTTTATGCCGTTATATGTGCATGAAAATTGCCGGTGCCGGTCGATGCCTGTCTGTGCCGGTTCGTGCTGTACCGGAAAGTGTGCAGCGACCTTAGGTCTTGAAAACCATTTTGTATTAAATATCGGCAAATGGCACTTTTCCATGCAGATTCAAACTAAAAAAAAAGTAGGAACAAATGTTTTCGTGCAAGGTTGTTGACAACAGTAATTGTCCGTATAAATTTTAATATTAGTCATATTTTTTTCGAGGAAGGAGACATATATATTTCATATATCAAAAAGCTTTTCAATCTGTCAAAAGCAGGTAAATTCTCCTTTCTTTATTCCATACATAATTTTCCACAGCCCTGTCGAGCATGTTCATTTCATCAAATTTCTTGTTAACATTACGCACATCATCATGATAAAATCAGTACCTATACAAATGAATTTCCTGGAACGTAAAACCTTACAAGGTTCTCCCTAGTATTGTATGACATCTATTTGCGATGGCACATTCCATTGGCTTCATTGAAGTCATTATATTGCTAGAGCCTCTATTGGATTAAGGAGTAAGATTCTGAAAACATGGAAAGGTATTGAGTCGAAACAAAAAGTAAACAAAATGTTCCGTTTCAAGAACGACACTTTCTTTAACAACAAATTAAAGTGATACCTTGAAAGAGCAAGGAAAAGGAAAATATTATAAGTGATTTCTTGTTAAAAGTTCTACTCAAGGCCGGTAGTGACGTAACATTGCAATGTAATGGAAGTTGCGATCTCATTTTCATTATTTTTAAATACTTCCATTCTATTTGATAATATTTTTTTTATTTCCGTCCATGTAATTTTGCCCTTCGCAACTACTTTAAAATACTTCTTAAATCAATCCAATGCATATACACTTTGTACATACACACAAAATTGCATTATATATTACACTGTAAACGAATTTCGAATTTTCAAAATACTCGTTTAGTTGAGCCAAACAATCATAAGAATAATTTTATTTATTTTTTATAAAATAAAAATAATATTTTTGATATAATAGAAACATTCGAAACATTTCACTTATAAGGCTGAAGTACAATGGACAACGGAACGGAGAGAAATATCATATTTACGCAGCAAAACTGAGATGAACGCAGCTGCCTACACTGAACACATACTTAATTTAAAATGATAACGAATTTTGGACCAAAATTAAGTCGAATAAATATGGATAAAATTGTAAAACTCTGTTGAATTGCTGTTTATTAGGAAAGCTACGAGATATTACAACGTTGTCATAACATAAAAAACATGACCCAGAGCAGTTTTTTTTTTATCAAACAAGAATGAGAATACCAGTGTACGAATTATTGTTGAGTTTGTTGAAATCCCTTGTATTTATTATAAATCGTTGTTATGGAAGTATGTTGAAGGCGACTTGACCAGGACGTTAAGTCCAAACTGCCAGCATGGGCTGACAGATCGCCTGATGACAACGATAGCACAGGGCGGCATGCTAGCACCTCGGCTAAGGGTGGCGGAGAGTGTGGGGGGAGTTCCCGAAAATACCTGCCGCTGTCATCATCCATAATCAAAAAAAATTTCATGCCTGCATACAAAAGAGCCGACACACACTCGGTCCTGAAGGGACCCTTACGTCACTTACCTACTTACTGTGGAAGGCGCAGATGTTCTGCCTTCATGGCCTTGCCCCATCCTCCCTATGACTCTGCTCGGCACTATCTGCAAAGTCCCTTTGGCTGACCTGTGGAAGAAATTAGAGCGGACCTATGCGACCTTCATGTGATAGGGCTCCGGGAAGTGAGAGGAGAAATAAAATTATTTACCAATTCATACTACGTTATAAACTGTATATATTCAAGCAATGTGTACTATTATGAAACGAATACGGCAGTTAAAGTATATGATAGTAAGCTTTCCTAACGCCTATCGGTCTACATATCTTGGGCTAAGATTCTATAGTTCTCTATCTCTATATCGAGTACATACGATGAAAATTTTAAGTTCATCTGTTCAGGTAATGTGATCTTACTACATAAATTCAAAGGTATAATAGTCCGCTAATTTATTGCTTATCAGTATAATTGTAATGCGGAAGAAAAAGATACGATCAGCTATATCGAGTATGTATTACTAGGATTTTAAATTCATTAGTTCAGTCATTGCAATGATGAAGTCTGATTATATACGTATACTTTGTATAACAGGAAGCTTAGCTATCGCTCATCAAAATAAAAATAATAAGAGGAAAAATGTGTGATCAAAACTATATCTAATATGTATTGTTAAAGTTTTAACTTCATTTGCGTAGACCATACAATAGTAAGGTCTGAGTAGGTACATGTATATTGA
Organism: Dioctria rufipes; assembly: GCA_963924295.1. NCBI lineage: Eukaryota > Metazoa > Arthropoda > Insecta > Diptera > Asilidae > Dioctria > Dioctria rufipes. Next base: position 124,059,976 of record OZ002741.1, on the reverse strand, counting down.
ATAAGAGGCTTAATTATTACATATCAACATAAATATAATAAGGAGAAAAAAATATTTGATCAAAACTATATCTAAAATGTATTGTTAAAGTTTAAATTCACTTATTTAGGCCATGCAATACTAAAATTAATTTGATTATGTACATGTAGATTGTATAATGAGACGCGTAACTCTTGCATATCAACATACGTATAAGAAGAAAAATTATGACCAGAGCTATATATATGTTATGTATTATTAAAATTTTGAATTCATTGGTTTAGCCAAGGCAGTAATAAAATTTTTGACTATGTACATGTATACGCCACGATAGGAGGCTTAGTTCTTGCCTATCAACATAAATATGAAACGAAATAAATATGACCACACCATATCCAGTATATACTATTAAGATTTTAAACTCATTCTCTTAATCAATGCAATAATAAGATTTGGTGGTGTAAAATGATTAGGTGACGACAACTTACAATTTTTCCTGTTGATGATGCTCCCTCGCTGAGGCGCCCCAAGAGGTTTCACCATGTCACTGGATTCAATCTTTTTCGTGTACTTATTGAGGCTAACGCAAAAGAAAAGAAATTTAAATGCATGCAAGGTATTATACTCTATCTACATGTCACATTTACATATATCTGTACAGGGTTACCTATTGACGCCGAACTACTGCACATTGCTTGTAACTTAATCTGCATAAAACAAAACAATTGACTGGATGAGTTGATTAGTTGATTTCGTCAGCCTGCATTTCCTCAGCGAACTTTTGCACAATTTAAGAGGGGTTTCTTCATTCCGAGTTGCTACGTATCACTTTCAATACCTTAGGTGGTTCAGCGTGTTATCTGGACTATAGATGCCTTGAGGTTATTGCTTGTTCTGTTATTAGGGTACTACGTGACAAGCTATGTACGTATATACTAGATAAGGCTAGAATTTAGCCGACAGTGCTATTGGCCTCGGATACTGCCAAACGACCTGCAATTAGATGTCTCGGAAAATTCCTTTTAGGTGGGCGGAAGGAATGTCGGGAACCAATTGATGGCTAAATTACTGCCTTTTCAGACCCGAGTAGATTCTTCTCGATTGATGGAACCTTCTTTAGCGACTTCCACATGCGTTTTCTCCTTTTGATTTTCGGAGCGGATCTAATGGATAAATGTTCCTTCTCCAATCACAAGATTTGCGCTTACCAACTCCGTACTCAAATATGAACTTTTTTTCTTGATTTGTTTATCGCGATCCTTTTCGATTTTATTTTTCGTTTTACCACACACCTTCTCAAAGTCGAGACTTCAAAAAAAAATTCGAGAAGCTTCTTCTTCTTTCTGTCACTGAACATGACACCGAGCTTGAGGAAGCATTTCTCTCGGTCGGGGCGCGTTTTGGTTTCATGCTGTAGTCGACAACAAGCCGGGCATACACGCTTCAGTCCGTGGTGGCATATTGCTATATGCAATATGCTACGACCATAACAGGGCAGAGTGGTCTGCGCCACCCGTGGTTCAGACGACGCTGAAAAATGGTCGACTGAGCTAGCCGGTCTTACACATAGGCCTCATCACTGCGGGCGCTCAATGTGTGTCACGACCCACGACCCTATGCTTTCCTCATCCTCAGACTCCACTTCCGATGACACGTCGAGGACACATCCTTGAAGTCTCGTCAGTCTTCGATCAGACTTCGACATCCTTCTCCGTGTGGGGAAGCCAAAGCTACATCGACAAGCTGGTAACCCAAAAAATCCAGCCGGTCGATGCCTCTCTGCCTTCCTTCACCGAGATGCTGAGGAAGCCCCGCGATCAGTAACCTAAAGAACTGATCGCTAAGCTTTCCCGGCGCAACCTCTCACCCTGATCTCAGACTGCGATTGTTCAAGGGTGTGTCTCCAAGGCGTCGTCGAAGTAGTGACATGTTGGCAGCCGAATATGGGAATGGATTCCAACAGGTATATCACCCACCATTGACGGGGCAATAGGAGGGCTTCGTGATATCCTATAGTTTACCAGTTAAGCTGGCTGGATGCCTTCTTAGGGCTACCAGGAATAGACGACAATAAGTATCGACGATGTTTTCATACTGATGATCACTGCTTGATGTCTTTAGCGTGATAGACACCTAACAGTTTTCCCCGCAGATCTTCAAGTTCGTATAGTGAGTTTCCTTTCTTGGCTCTAACCCGACATTTAACAAATTTTCGTCCCAGTTTAGCACTAGTCTGCTGTTGGAAATTGCTTTGGGCAAAAGTCCTTCTAAATACCTCCTGACCAACTTTGAACTCGACGGGTTTTGCCCTGAGATTGTAGGCTTTTGAACCCTGTTCGAATGCGTGTTGTAAATTTTCCTGCACTCTCGCACGGATCAATCTCATTTTATCTTCTGCGTCTACTCTCAGTGGCTCATTAAGAGTTCCAATGCTCCTCAAGATGGAATAGGAGCTGCCATGTTCTATCATTTGTTGACCGAAGAGGGTTCGATAGGGAGAGAAACCAGTAGCTTGATGGAAAGAGCTCCGGAGGGAACTAGCTATTTGGCTCAGTTTCTCATCCCATCTGGTGTGTTCCTTCTGGATATAGGCCCTAATCCCTGACAACAGAGACCGGTTTACTCGCTCTGAGGCGTTTGCTTGCGGCGAGTAAACTGCCGTTCGCATATGCTTTACCCCATACTTTTCCAGTAGTCTGGCGAACTGAGCCGAGCAAAACTGGACTCCATTGTCAGAGACTATGGTCTCCGGAACTCCGAACACGTGAAACACTTCAGTCTCAATGAATTGGCATACATTGAGCGTAGACGCTTTTCTCATAGGTTTGAGAAGTGGGAATTTAGAAAAGTGGTCAAGAACTATCAGAATGCAGACGTTTCCTTTAACTGACCGAGGATATGGACCTAAGAAATCGACGTACAGCTTTTGCCATGGTCGTTCTATCACAGACTGGACTTTCATCGGTGGTCGCAAAATAGTATTAGGAGCCTTCGTTTCTTTACACACGTCACAGGCGGCTACGTAATTTCTGACATCAACTGTCATTCGTGGCCAGTACAGATGTCTTCGCAGACGTTCTAGGGTTTTCCCTATTCCTCCGTGTGAAGCTAGCGGCGGATCATGCGCTCTCGAAATGACGTCGGTGACAAGCCCACGTGGAATCCAAAGCTTCCACGCTTCTTCCTCCTGGATCGGATCGCCTGTTCTCGGAACAGTCCGAATATAAACGAAGCCATCCCTGACGCAAAGATCTGGTAGTTTGCCAGAAGTCGTTTTAACCTTATGCCTCAGTTCTTCATATTCCAACGAATTGAAATATGGCGAACTAAGGTCAACTTCCGGGCCAGGATCTTCGTTTGTGTTCATGCTGTCACAATGAATGCGTGACAGCGCATCAGGGACTACGTTCAGGCTTCCTTTCCTGTGTTCAATAGTGAAGTCGAAGCCCTGAAGCTTCAAACTCCACCGAGCAAGTCTTCCGCTGAGGTCCTTTTGAGACATCAGCCATTTCAAGCTCGCGTGATCCGTCACTATCTTGAACGGCATAAGCTCTATGAAGGGCCGGAACTTCTGTACGCTCAAGACTGCAGCTAGGCATTCTTGCTCTGTGACGGTGTAATTTCGTTGAGCGGAGTTCAACTTTTTCGAGACGTAGGCTATTGGCTTCTCGTGGCCATCGTCATCTAGCTGAAGCAACACTCCTCCAATACCTTGTTGGCTCGCATCGCACTGAATGACGAACGGTTTGGTGAAGTCTGGACTCACTAGCAACGGAGCCGAAGTAAGTTTTTGTTTGAGTAGATCAAGAGACGTCTGGGCTTCAGATGTCCATTTGAACTGACTCGGGTTTTTCAAAGTGTCTGTAATGGATGCAGTCAAATCAGCATAGTTCGGAATAAACCGTCTGTACCATCCTGCCATACCTAGTAGGCGTCGGGCTTGCCGAACAGTTTTAGGTGACGGATAGTCAACTATGGCTGATATTTTGTCAGGGTCAGTTCTCATACCTCCCCTTCCTACAATGAATCCCAGGTATTTAGTCTCCTTGATACAAAACTTGCTCTTCTCGACGTTTATAGTAAGGCCAGCTTTCCTCAAACAATCCGCTACCCTGGCTAGCAGCATGAGATGAGTGTCAAAGTCAGATGATAGAATTAATAAATCGTCTAAATAGACGAGAACGTTCTCACGAAGATCGAAAGGAATGACTTTATCCATGAGGCGGCACATCGTTTGGGGAGCGTTGCATAGGCCGAATGGCATCACTGTGTACTGATAGAGAGGATGACCAGGTACTGTGAAAGCGGTCTTCTCTCTGGAATCAGTGTCCAGTGGGATCTGCCAGAATGCATCTTTCAGGTCCAGGCTCGTTATGTAGTTTGCCGGAGGAAGTCGACTCAGAAGTGCGTCTATCTGCGGTAGCGGATAGGCGTCCTTCTTCGTAACCGAGTTGACCTTCCTGGCGTCAAAACAAAGCCGGACCTTTCCAGGCTTCCTTACCAGAACGACTGGAGAGCTCCAAGGACTCTGGCTCTCCTCTATCACACCCAGTGATAGCATTCGCTCTAATTCTGCATCCATCAAACTTTGCACTGCCGGGGAAATCGGATAAAAGCGCTGTTTTATCGGGGCGGCGTCATTCGTATCAATCTTGTGAGTGACCAATGATGTTTTTCCCAGGCCTAAAGAGGCGAAAGAGGGGAAAAGCTGTTTTGTGCTCTCTAAGCGTTGGTGTTCTAAACTAGAAAGGATATGCCCATCGGTGTCAGAGGTAGCTATTCCACTTGGATTCACTTCTGCGACTATACCTAGGACATCCGGAGCTAACCCAAAGAGGCGCCAGAAGTCTATTCCCAGATATAGTGCCTGTGTGAGCCCAGGAACCACGTAAAAACGCACGTTTTGGGTCTTATCACGGAAAGTGACGTCCAAGTTCACATGACCATGAACAGTCGTCATGGCACCATTAGCTACTTGGACCTGTGTCCGATACTTCTTCCATTCAACCTCTGCTTCAGCAAGCTTCTCGAGAGCTCCCTGGCCTAGAATACTGACAGTGGCACCACTATCAAGTAATCCAGTCTCAGTTCGCCCGAGCAGCTTTACTTCTGCGTACGGTCGAATGTCGTCTGGCATCGACACGGAAATCTGTGCTAGTTTTTTCCTTTCCAGTTTCATTCGTCGACAGTATTCTCGCCAACGAACGGTTGATCTTTTCCTTTTCGGTCTCATATCCCGGTCGGGAAACATAATCTCAGCTAACTCTGCTACTGAGGAGAAAATTCGGTCTCTTGCTGCTCTGTATCTCTGCAGACGCGTATGATACGGCGTCAGCGGATGTAAAACTGGCTCACGCCCACTCGTCATATCAGAGCTTGGTGGCCGTTTTAAGATAGAAATGGCAGGAGGCCAAATCTCCTGCTCAGTAACCTTGTCGGCTACACGTGCTATAGGTGTCAACGGGACATCGAAGATTAAAGACTCTTCTAATGAAGTGTCTAGCAATGTCACGGGCTCCCCAGAAGTGGAAATGGGAGCTTGGAGATCTGCAGAGAAATCCATCAAGTTCTCCGCCTCTATCAAAGACGTAATCGTACTATCAGGTGTTTTGCTGATATCATCAGAGTCACTGAATGATATCAGAGGACATATCAGGGAGTTTTCGATAGTGTCTGTTAATGGAGCGGACCTTCCTCCTTGTTCAAAGCTTGCACTGGAGTGTTCGATGCATTGATTGCTCGTGATGTCGACGCTGGTCGGAAAGAGGTGTTGGTATTCCCGACCCGTCTGAAGTTTTTCTGTTGACATTGAATGCAATCTGGCTTGAAGGTGTTCTTCCGTCCACATCCGTAACAGAATACAGTTTGTCGTTCCTGCCGGCAATCTTGGTAAAAGTGTCCAGACTGGTCACAATTCCAGCAGGTTACATTTTTAGGGGTTGAAATGGCAGATAGTGAGACTTCGTCGCTACGTCCAGGTGATATATTCAAGTCAGCCTCGGTCAAATGATCTCCATCCACCTCACTAACTCTTTGTCCGCGATAAGCGTTCCAACTACTTGCTGTTGCGATGCGCAGCTGCGTCGCTTGGATTTGATTTACCAGAATCCTGAGCTGGTGGATGGTATTGGTAGGATGCAAGCAAATTTTATTTTGTATTTCCGGCAGTAAGTTTGACTTGACTATTTCCAGAAATTCAACGTCTGGCAACGGGTTCTGCAGTTGGTCTCGTAACTGTACTAGATGCTGGTAGTAAGTGGCAAATGACTCTCCTCCTTTCTGCTTGCGCAGCATGAGCTGGACTTTGACCTTAAGGTCGTCTTTGGGTACTCCCCATTCAGCTAATAGAGCTGCTTTCACATACTCCCATGACGGCGTGGAATTTTGCCTCAGGAGAGACCAGTACCAGTCCATTGCTGGTCCAGAAAGCAGAGTAGTCATGTGACGCACCAGTAAGTCGAAGTCTCCCTCCAAAGCCGAATAAGTCAAGGCTTCTACTCGGAATACAAATTCATCGACTGTGAGCCGAGAACTGTCACCGCTGTAAGAGATATTCCACCTGCGGATAGGGCTGCCAGAACGTCGCTGTCCTATGCCTGCAGGAACACGAATAGGTGGTGGTGGTACAGGGTTTGGTGCGGGCTGATTTAGAGGCTGACCAAACGCGGATGGAGGTCGATTAAAGGATTGTCTATGCACATTGGGAAAATCGTCAGATGGTCTGGGATTTCCCATAGCCGGAGGAGGACGTGAAAAATCTATTGGTGGCACCATGGCTGCTACTTGCTGACGGACACTATCTACTAACTCAGACCGTAATGTACTGAGGCTGTGTTCGAGACCTTCACGTACCAGGTCCTGCATTTGTAAGCGTAAGCCTGCCAACAGCGCATCCGTAGCAGCTGAGGTGTGGCCTTGAGCTGGGGGTAATGAACTGTCTTGCCGTGAGTTGTGATTAGTGAACGTCCGGGAATGCAAATCGCCCATTCCTGGAGATAACGAGCGTCTATTAGGTGGTGGTAGGTCGAACCTAGGCAAATCTAAGTTCGGCACATCGTGCTTAGTAGACTTCACCGGCTTCACCTTCTTCGGTATTGCACCATTATATTCTCTGAAGTCCTGTTGTGTAATATGACATCGGCAGTTAGGACAACTAGCATGTTCACCTATCCAATGCTGCAGGCATGCTTGGTGAAAAATGTGCTCACATACGGTTATTACAGGCTTCCTTTCGGCCGACCAGCTTGCATCACGACAGATGGAGCATGGTTCAGGTAGCATTGACATACTATTTGTAGCAGGTGGTGGCGTTCTTACTGTAGCCATAGTGAGTAGCAAAATTGAAAACGTTTTGCAAACCAAAAGTTCGAAGAAGAATGTCAGAGAAATTTAAAAAGTCAACAATCGAAATCAACAGGCTCAAACAAGATCGAAGCTAACGAGCTACTAAATTTATTAGCGCGTACTATGTAAATAAAAATAACCAAAAGTAGCTAACTAAATTCCAGTGGATAATTATTATCACTAAAACATTATATACACCAGTTACATACTCGTAATATAAAAATCCTTGGTATATAACAGGTGTATATGCGATAAGCAACAAAAAGCCTTCGGATGTAGGAAGATATTGTATATTCCTACAAAAACGAACTACTGGATCTATAAATACTAGAAAAATTTTTCATTAACTACCAAAATTCAAAATATTCTCATAAATATATAGTCTTTATCCTTTAGATAATTACCATAAATAGAAGAGGAAACTTCTACATACCATAAAGAGACTTTCGCTCTATCTCATACATTTACTAAATTAAAAGTTTGCAAGTTGGGACAAGATCTGTCACTCAGAAAAATATCTTTCCAAACGTCCAAAGAATTTGCTAAAAAAAATGTAATAACGCAAAACAATTATAGCGTTTCACAATTGAAAAAAAACGAGATAAGAACAATTCGATCAAAACATTTCTCCCTCACCTCCCGAAGCTAACTCCCACATAAGAGGTCAGGTCGCTCTCTCTCCCCCAAGGTCAAAAACAGGATACAGGCAAGTGACGTGAGTGTGTGCATTGAAAAAGTCAGAGCTCTTGCAGAAATCTGGGAAGAGTAAAGTCGGAGGTATCAAAGACTGAGAATGCTGCCAGAGATTCTTCAGCCAGGCAGTTAGCAGTATGCCAACTCCTGATCACTGAAGATCTCCAGCATCAATCCCATCCTCCGAGAACTCGTTCTCTTCTCCTCACCGAATCGTCGTGTCCAGCTAGTTCGCTAGCCGGGCAGAGTCATGAGTCTGGTCAACTAATTAGCTGGAAGCCAAGAAGTTGTCTCGCAGATTCATAACTCTGTCCAGCCAGTTGCCCAACAGAGACATGTCCCCACAAGAGCTCAAACGAAAATTTCGTGAGGCCACCTACCATTTCCATGGCAGAAGGCCAGCGGGAAAGATCATCCAAAAACATTTCCAAAAACTTTCAAAAAAAATCAACAACTGTTCAGGCTTGAGGCTTGACCGAAGTCAAACCTAAAGCCGGATTTCAACTTCCAAAAAACTTTCATTAAATTCAAAAAACGTTACTTTACTTTAATCCAAAAATTCAAAATATCAAAGACTTCCAATAAAACTTTCAAAATATTACGTTACTTTACAAAAAAAAATTTTCAACAAAACCAATTAGACTCAGGTCCACCCATATCTTCTACTGGATGTGAGACCTGAGGTCAATCAACTGGCAGACACCAGATGATCATCTCTCTCAAAGTCTCAGTCCCCAGTAAAATTTATATTTAGACCACCGAAGTCTAACTGAGGTGGCCCCTCGTTGGGCGCCATTTTGTTATGGTAGTAACAAATGGACGCGCACAACGTATCATAACTAGAAGAATGGACAACCCTTTCGAACAGAAGGTTCACGTGAAGCCGAGTACTGATGTTATCCCATCTCCACTGGATGTGAGACTACCGAGTCAGACAATTAGCTGAAAGCCAGATGTCCATATCTGCAAAGCAATCTCAGTCCCCAGTAAAGAGGTCTGATGTACTCAAGATGTTAAGGCCCCACGTTGGGCGCCATTTTGTTATGGAAGTATGTTGAAGGCGACTTGACCAGGACGTTAAGTCCAAACTGCCAGCATGGGCTGACAGATCGCCTGATGACAACGATAGCACAGGGCGGCATGCTAGCACCTCGGCTAAGGGTGGCGGAGAGTGTGGGGGGAGTTCCCGAAAATACCTGCCGCTGTCATCATCCATAATCAAAAAAAATTTCATGCCTGCATACAAAAGAGCCGACACACACTCGGTCCTGAAGGGACCCTTACGTCACTTACCTACTTACTGTGGAAGGCGCAGATGTTCTGCCTTCATGGCCTTGCCCCATCCTCCCTATGACTCTGCTCGGCACTATCTGCAAAGTCCCTTTGGCTGACCTGTGGAAGAAATTAGAGCGGACCTATGCGACCTTCATGTGATAGGGCTCCGGGAAGTGAGAGGAGAAATAAAATTATTTACCAATTCATACTACGTTATAAACTGTATATATTCAAGCAATGTGTACTATTATGAAACGAATACGGCAGTTAAAGTATATGATAGTAAGCTTTCCTAACGCCTATCGGTCTACATATCTTGGGCTAAGATTCTATAGTTCTCTATCTCTATATCGAGTACATACGATGAAAATTTTAAGTTCATCTGTTCAGGTAATGTGATCTTACTACATAAATTCAAAGGTATAATAGTCCGCTAATTTATTGCTTATCAGTATAATTGTAATGCGGAAGAAAAAGATACGATCAGCTATATCGAGTATGTATTACTAGGATTTTAAATTCATTAGTTCAGTCATTGCAATGATGAAGTCTGATTATATACGTATACTTTGTATAACAGGAAGCTTAGCTATCGCTCATCAAAATAAAAATAATAAGAGGAAAAATGTGTGATCAAAACTATATCTAATATGTATTGTTAAAGTTTTAACTTCATTTGCGTAGACCATACAATAGTAAGGTCTGAGTAGGTACATGTATATTGAATAAGAGGCTTAATTATTACATATCAACATAAATATAATAAGGAGAAAAAAATATTTGATCAAAACTATATCTAAAATGTATTGTTAAAGTTTAAATTCACTTATTTAGGCCATGCAATACTAAAATTAATTTGATTATGTACATGTAGATTGTATAATGAGACGCGTAACTCTTGCATATCAACATACGTATAAGAAGAAAAACTATGACCAGAGCTATATATATGTTATGTATTATTAAAATTTTGAATTCATTGGTTTAGCCAAGGCAGTAATAAAATTTTTGACTATGTACATGTATACGCCACGATAGGAGGCTTAGTTCTTGCCTATCAACATAAATATGAAACGAAATAAATATGACCACACCATATCCAGTATATACTATTAAGATTTTAAACTCATTCTCTTAATCAATGCAATAATAAGATTTGGTGGTGTAAAATGATTAGGTGACGACAACTTACAATTTTTCCTGTTGATGATGCTCCCTCGCTGAGGCGCCCCAAGAGGTTTCACCATGTCACTGGATTCAATCTTTTTCGTGTACTTATTGAGGCTAACGCAAAAGAAAAGAAATTTAAATGCATGCAAGGTATTATACTCTATCTACATGTCACATTTACATATATCTGTACAGGGTTACCTATTGACGCCGAACTACTGCACATTGCTTGTAACTTAATCTGCATAAAACAAAACAATTGACTGGATGAGTTGATTAGTTGATTTCGTCAGCCTGCATTTCCTCAGCGAACTTTTGCACAATTTAAGAGGGGTTTCTTCATTCCGAGTTGCTACGTATCACTTTCAATACCTTAGGTGGTTCAGCGTGTTATCTGGACTATAGATGCCTTGAGGTTATTGCTTGTTCTGTTATTAGGGTACTACGTGACAAGCTATGTACGTATATACTAGATAAGGCTAGAATTTAGCCGACAGTGCTATTGGCCTCGGATACTGCCAAACGACCTGCAATTAGATGTCTCGGAAAATTCCTTTTAGGTGGGCGGAAGGAATGTCGGGAACCAATTGATGGCTAAATTACTGCCTTTTCAGACCCGAGTAGATTCTTCTCGATTGATGGAACCTTCTTTAGCGACTTCCACATGCGTTTTCTCCTTTTGATTTTCGGAGCGGATCTAATGGATAAATGTTCCTTCTCCAATCACAAGATTTGCGCTTACCAACTCCGTACTCAAATATGAACTTTTTTTCTTGATTTGTTTATCGCGATCCTTTTCGATTTTATTTTTCGTTTTACCACACACCTTCTCAAAGTCGAGACTTCAAAAAAAAATTCGAGAAGCTTCTTCTTCTTTCTGTCACTGAACATGACACCGAGCTTGAGGAAGCATTTCTCTCGGTCGGGGCGCGTTTTGGTTTCATGCTGTAGTCGACAACAAGCCGGGCATACACGCTTCAGTCCGTGGTGGCATATTGCTATATGCAATATGCTACGACCATAACATCGTTTTATTTGCTCATACAGTAGCTCTAGAACATTTATCCATATTTCTTTCTCTTATTATTACACACTTAATCTGCACAGCTATCTATCGCAAGAGCGAGATAAACAATCCGCTAACGCAATTGTTTTGGTTATGTTCATCCGTTCTGTTGCGTAAATTTCAGATTTTATCAAACTTACTGCGTCCGGTTGCGACTACCCTTGCAGCTCCATGAGCAGCATACAAAGAAAACCGGTTTGACATTTCTCTCCGTGCCGTTGCGTTGCGTTGCGTCCATTGTAATTTCAGCCTATATTATGAGAACATGCCTCATGCTCAGTGATAGCGAACAAATACAAGTTGCTATACCATTCAAAATTTATTTATTCAGATAGGTTAAGGATATTTATTTGAGCACCCATGTACCTGAAGCCAACATTTCAGGTTATCCCCATTATTTGCATTATATTTTCTTTACGCAGCTGAGTTGAGTTTATTACGTAAAGTATGAGGGCTTAAATTAGGGAAATTAATTCTTCAATAAATTGTTTGTAAAACTAGAAGTCTTTGAGGAAATAATGCAATATTGTTGGTGTAATATCTTATAACATTAGAGTTAACCTTAAAAGTTTACCATGCAAATATACATCCATTCCATGCGAAACTACCAAGGAACCCGACGATCTTCGATTTGGATGAGACTTTCAAAATTTGTATGGAATACGGGCGGTTTTACGATGAAAAATCATATCTCTGGAAGTAAGCAATGATTTTGTTTATCAATGAAGCTAAATACCTTTAGACGGAGAGCTGGCGACCAAAATACTTACGTGATTTTGGTGTGGCAGCAGAGAATGACGTATGTTCAATAGTAAAAATGGCAGACAATTTGGCTGTCGAAGGTAGTGCCAGATGGCGATAAAGGCCCGTGAAAATGAGTATAACTTATATCATACCTCAATAACTCAAGAATGCACCCACTTAGAGCGGTGAAATTTTGCAGACGGGCTTTTTTCCAAAACGTAAATTTAGGTTCGAAGATGAGATCAAAACGTAAATTTAGGTTCGAAAATGAGATCAATCGGGTATCTCCTTCGTACGGTTGCCATACAAAAATTTCGCTTTTCACTATATATTTGGCAACTGCCTGAGAGCGGCTTGACGTAGAGAGCTGAAATTTGGTACATGGTGTTTTCATAGCAATAGTAAATACAGTTTCATAAACGAACTAAACCGGGCAACCTCTTCTTGGGGTTGCCATACAAAACTTTGGTTTTACTATAAAATTGAAAACTGCCTTAGAACGCGTCGACTTGGAGGCTCAAATTTTGTACACTGCATGTTCATAAAAATTGCAACAAAAATGGAGCAAATCGGGCAAGCCTTTCTTCGTGTTGCCTTACAAAACTTTGGTTTTTCACCTTATTTAACTTTTATTTTTATCTAGGGTGTAATATTATTAGTCTTCGACTAATTGGAACTTCTCTAATAGCTTTGTTCGCTCTATCTTTTAGGTGTGGTTTCCAGTTCAACAGTTCTATTGGTCAGCCTGTGTACGATCTAGTACTTAAAACACTGGTTCACTCCATGTTTTGTTAGTATGTATGTTAGTAAATTTATATAAAAGTTCATTAATAAAAGAACATCCTATATCAATGAAAACAGCCAGCGTGGATTGTTACAAGAAAAAGCCCTTTTCAATTAAGTGGATAACATCATGAAGGGCCGTCTCAAAAGACCTACCCTTTAAATATGCGTGCTGCTGTTATATGCGCTGCTTCTAGGAATGGAGCATATCAATTGCCACTCGCAAATGCGTTCTAGGGATTTGACTGGGAAAGAAGTGGGTTTTCTGTAGATCACCCGGTTTTCAGTCGTGTCCAGGATACCTAAGCAACGTTACTTCTTTGTCTTTAGACACTAGCTGAAGTTTCGTGTTGCAACTGCAGACTTCGACTCAAAGTCTTGAGAGGACAGAACCAGGAGCGCAGCTAGGCTGCCTGAGCAAAGGGAGGAAGTAGTTTCCCTTTATGTAATATGGTAGGTATATTTGTGTTCAATATATTCGGTCTAGATATACCAAGATTGCCGCATATTCGCTTTTGTGTTTAAAATAAGTAATATGCACAGATCTTATTTTCAAAATTGTCATTATAATGAATATGATAGAACTGTATAAAAATCATTCATGTCACCCATCAATATGACAAGTAATGAAATCAAATACTTCATTTAGTTGAATATAAAACTAGTCCTTAGTATCTTCTTTTGCTTCTTCAATTTGATCCTATAGAATACTTTTTCCATGCTTCTCAATCTAGTATGGAAATGCCCGTATTATGGAAACTACATACGAAAGGAAAATGCCTTTACATACAGTAATCGCTTAGGGTTGTCTTGTTACCCGTAACAAAACCCTAGATTTCGCTAGGTTCAATAATCGTAGTTTCAATATCTTACCGGTCCAAATATCTTATGTTTGTTCGGTGGCAAAACACCAACAATTTGTACATATATTATATGAGTTGGCTACCGTCACCACTACGAGAAAGATTATAGGGAGCAGTTAAGGAATTAACAGCTCTGGGTGGAATCAATCAGATCGAAGCTAGGCTTTCCCGCTCCTCTCCGACTCTTGAAATCTTCCTCCTCCACTACGAGGCGGTGGGTTATTTGGGCAGCCCCCAAAGTGTATCAATAACGTTGTCAATGAATTTGCATTAGGGCGTAATATGCAATTATATAGTCATATACATACATACAAAAATAAAAACAAAGCTGGGTTAACACATACACTCGTACGTGCAATATTGCAATACCGACATTATAATCATTCATTTGAAAGCAATACTGATTTTAAAGATAACAAACAATCATAAATTGCCTCTGCCGTTTTTATGAATGAGTATTCAAAAATCTTTCATCCCGATTCTCCACTCTTTAATCAGATATTGGTACTAAGAAATTTCTAAAACAGTTTTTGTTTTCTTCTATATTGATGTGATTAGTGATTTATTGCTTAGATCGTTCCAGTATACAGGTGGATTATGGATGAACTGAGACATGGGTATATCTTTACAGGATTAATTCTTTATTAGAGGATAATTACAACTGATGAGCCCATGATGACTTCATCAATAAATTCATCAATTGCAGCACGAATACGAAAGTATATTCTTTTATTTAGACGAATAGCGTAAAAGAAATTCTTCTGCTTATTTTTTATTTATTCTTGATTTTGTCATTCATTGATTATCAATGTAACCGAGAGTCAATTGATCCTAATTATATACCTACGCATCAAAGAAACTATAATTATAAAAGAGGATATAATAGAATGCTGTTGCAATAAGTGCTGTGATAAAAACCAATTCCTATCATAATTAATAAAGTCAGAGAGCGTGACTTATGCGTACGTCAAACGTAATTTTCTTTGCAGTTAAAAAAATTGTGATCTACTTTGGTTGTTCTAAAACCGCTTTTATTTTTGTAAGTAAAATTGTATGATCTAATCTATAATGAGACGAATATTTATCTAAGCACCAAAGTAATTGGATTAAATATCTACGTTTTTCTGATTTTTCAGTAAGTTACATCACTCCGACATTTTATGCCTGTGGTGTTGTATAGCGTAAGTCGATTTCTCCCTATTATTTGAAGACAATTATGGAACTTTTAAATGCCATTTTTGATTGAAAATTCATTGGACGAGAAAATATTGAAAATTCACAAGAAAGCTTTTTGTCTATATACAAATTCAATTTATTTTTCAATTGAGATTTCTATTTGTCATCACAGAAAGAAGTTTTCTGCATTCCTCTTAAAGTAATACACTCCCAATTATATGGAAAATGTAGATGGATTGAAATGAGAATAATGATATCTTTAAAAGTGTCGTTGTACTAGTTTGTTCGAATGACATTTATCTCGGCGTAGGCTTTGTAACGTAACATATACATTTGTCCATAAATGAAAACAAAAATGGGAAACTGATAGCCTTGCGTATAAATCTTATAGTGATTGCAAGATTTTTTCTTATTTTCTATATTTATATTTAAGTATTAATCAACCTCAGTGGATGCCCTATGTAGGAATGTAGAGCTAGTTAGGACGGCTATGCAGTACAGTAGGTAAGTAGGCAAGTTATGAAAATTAACAATTCATGGTATGCAATTGAAACAAACAAAATGCCCACCATATGACTTAGTTGCAAATTGACAGTTCAAGAAGGCTATACATGGCAATTTTTGTACCATAATATATAGACATGTATATCAATCTTTCGGAGATTGCAATCGCGAGGATGTTAGCCTGTTCCACATTCGCATATTTCTAGAAAAAGAATCAAGTCGCAATTTAAATTTACAGTATTTTGAAGGGATGGATTGGCTTGCAGCGCGAGCATTGTGTTTCAGAGTTGTATGATTTTAAGTACCTTTTCCAGTACTTTCCAGTATCTCTCAGTACTTACCAGTACTTACCAGTACTTTCCAGTGCTTTACTGGTACTTAAATTACTGGTTTTAAATTTTCACCCTTCAAGTATTTTCTAGCTTACTGTAATTATTGAGAGGCATAAATGATGTAAACAAAAAAATTTCATTAAGTCAATGAATTCCATTTCACATAATCACACGTAACCTACATAGTAGTCTTTTTTTCTTCTTTATTTTCTTCCATATACTCTTATAATAAATACTCCAACTTTGCTTTATGTTACGCTCAAAAACATCCTCGCAATAGGCATCAAGTCTTTGTCTCCCATAATTAATTTTCACTACGTGCTATAAGTGGAGTGTTGTACTGGCGAGTACTAGCGAGTGTTGGGAAGTACTGGTAAGTACTGGGAAGTACTGGTAAGTACTGGGAAATACTGGTACACACCAGTACTAGGCTTCCGTACTGACTCAAAACATTTAAAGTAACAGTAAAAAATACTCACTTTTACTGGTAAATTTATTTCCAGTATAAGTACTAGTACTGGGATATGTAATGAGTAACAATTTACTTGAATATCATGCAACTCTGATTCACTGCACACAATCAGGCAAATTTTTTCATCGGTATAATGACCATGCTTGTCTTCGTGACTGGAACGTAGGGCATTCTACATTGCGGAGGTACCTCTTATAATCCCATTTGACATTACACCCTGTATCATTCTTTTTATTCACAATATAAAATCAATTTCATACCAAACGCTAAGGAACTGGCTGAGCTGATGCCCGATAACCATTGCATTTTCTTGTAAGGTTTGCAAACCTCAGACATACAATTTTTGATTCATCTCGATATCTCCTGTTATCTCTTACACTATGCCCGAAGATAGCCTTTGATATGGAGGTCAAGGGAAAGGACATAACTATCCTTTCGGACAGTCAGGCAGCCATAATGGCTCTGAGTAGCCCTTGGATAATATCTAAATTACTGGAGGACTGCAGGTCGTCTGTGAATAAGTTGTGCATTCACAACAAATGTCCCTTTAGTGGGTTCCTGGTCATATGGAAATCATCGGGAGTGAATGGCTGACCTTTTAGCTAGGACTGGCTCTGATTCTCCGTTCTTCTGACCGACACTCGCCGTATGTGTTGCCACCTCGATTATTGGGTCTCTCATCAAAGCGGATGTTGATATGAAGCATTAGCAGAGATTTGATACTTGCAGGTGCACAAAATGGACCCAATAGGAATATCTCTGATTTTCTCATGGGGCTCGAAAGGAAACAATGTAGAATTGTGGTTGGCATCATCACCGGCCACAACTCGCTTCACGCTCACCTAACAAGGACGTTAGTTGTTGACAGCCCTGAGTGTCTGTCCTGCCTGGAAGGAGAGCCTGAGACAACCGAATACTTTTTAAGTGCTTGTCCAGCCTTTGCCTGGACCAGGCTGGATACTCTAGGCTCTGCTCTCCTATCTATAGAGGAGTTGAAAAACATTCCTCAGCAAAACTTGATGCGCTTTATTAAGAGGACATGAAGGTTTTTGTGATAGGGCCACTTTGGCCTCCGTGCTTGAGATCCTTCACCCCCTCTTAAAAAAAACCCGTATAAATGAGGCCGAGCAAATAGCTACCATCAAAGTCCCGTACCAGAGCTTTATCAATGAACCGCTCAAATTTAAGTATATTTAATTCTAATCCAAATTTGCCTGTGATAACTGAAAAATGCATCAATTGTGCCACATTGTGCTGGAACATTTGTAAACATGTTATCGATTCTTGTATTCCTCTTTAATTATATTTCAAATGTTTAAAACATTACTGAATTGTCAAATTTCAATAATATTCAAACAGACGGATGCAAGAGTGCATTTATAAGGGTTGTTTTTATTAGTAGGACTTGTCTTATCAATTAATCTAAATATTTTCTTTTTTTAGTAACTATGAGAATGACGAAAAAAGCGACAATTTGCTGTTATCTATGACTCAATACCTACTAACCCCGATATGTAATAAAATTTTGCGGTGTTTTCTCATATTTTGGGCTATATCTTTATAACCAATTCACCAGAAATTTTGAGGAAAATAGCTTTGAATCCTTGAAAGCCCTTTCAAACGATAACCCACACGTTATAAAAAAAATCTGTTCTTATGGGGCCGAACTCATTCCGAGAGATTTTCAAAACGAGATTTTAGTTTGCGGTTAATTACACCCAACGCTTAATTGGATCATTCCACGTAAAACTGTACAGCACTTTTGGTTCGACCATCACGGAATCTTTTGAAAGTTAACATGTTTCCTGAAATGTCGTTGAATAGTTAGTTATCTTTAAAAGATTATAACTCCGGAAATAAGTAACCGAATTAATGATTTGGTATCATTTTAAAGAGAATGAACTAAACAAAATGTTAATGTTAAATTACTTAATAATGGGCCCGAATTTAGTACCAGCCGAAACCAAGTTATATTTTTTTATCAGTAAAACAGGACTAATCCAATTCGAAAATTGCTTGGCCGGGACCCAGGGCCCCGCGATACATAAGGCCCCCTAGCCCCTGCGATAGTATACCAACCGATAACCTATTCTTCAACCAGTAAGACAACCTATTACAAGCTAGTATAGCTGTTAGAGTGTGGCTTGAAAGTAGACCGTGGGATTTTTTTAGAACTTCTATACATGGCAATAAGTTCTCATACAAAGTAACGTATAGTGACTGTGTTTGCAGCCCCAATATTTTTTAAATTTCCGGCATTTTTTCATAATATACTTTCAATAGCCAAACTCAATTTATTTGGTAATCAGCGAAAATTGTTATACTGTTGGTTCATGTTAGGCCTAATGCGCACTGGAGACTTTTTGTCGCACAACTTATTGGTCATTGTCGCCGTGGGCGAGGTTAGTACGCACACAGTGAATAATTGACACCCAAAACAACTAATGTTTTCTATTATCATTCACCAATATAAATTTGGAAGAGGCAGTTGTGATATGTGTACCTGTTTGTCATAAGGATATAAAAAATATCAACGCTATTAGCTCTTCCAATTTGGAGCGAAAGGGTGCTTAAAGGAAAATTTCACTTAATGATTGATGAACTGCGATCCATTCCGTATGAGTGTTGAAAGCTTTGATGATTTATTGTACAGATTACCAACTGGAATACTTTTTGCATGTCGTAACATAAAGTACAATGCTTTATATTTTTCATACCACGATCCGTGCCCCTTTCATTTTCGGCTAAACTTTTTTCTTGTCGAAATTGTTTGTAACTATTTTGTTCGATTTTAGTCTGGTGTTAGATCAAATATTAAACTCAATTTGAAATTTAAAGATTATTTATTTAAAACAGTCTGAAGAATATATATAAAACAATCTAGATATATTTCACTAGCCGTCTGAATGAGAAAGAAAAGTATTTGTGAATACAACGACTCAATGGAGATCCTAACTACTACAGTCGCTCATAATCACACCTAACACTACTAAACCGGACGAACGCGGACTAAGATAGGATTGGGGTACGGACTCTCGCCAATCTCTCTGATATGTTCCTGGATATCCCCTATTTGTTGGTAAATTTACCAACCGCTGCCAATTGCCATGGCTTGAGTCGGACGAACACTGACCCCTGCTATTTCCTCATTATTATAATCACCACACATTGACAGATTTATAACAAACTACTTCTACTATGGCTAAGATATTAAATTAAGATTATCTGCTACAACCCACCTTTTAAAAACTCTCAGTATGGAGCCAATAATTCAAATTCATACTACTGATTTATCACGCACTACTCAATGATTTTCGCCTCAAGCACACATTAAGAACTGATTCCTACCTAAGGGATGCGGAAAATTGCTCCGATCCTCATATGGAGGTGAAATATAATAATAGGAAAAATTCCTTATATCTGTATAATCTCTTATATCCCTTAAATATTTAATTATGCATGTGAATTATCATGGAAATGGAATAACTTAACATTAAATACTATATATTCATAATATATTCCATTGACTGTCAAATACTATAATAATAAGACATGACTTTAAAAATCCATAGTAAATTAGTCCATTGACAAAAATTTTTGCGAATGCAATAATAGAATGTTCCAAATACCGAAAAAATGTGGATGTACATAGAATAATATCAATAGCGGATATCCCGCAAAATACGCGTGATAAAAAGAATATAATTAGAGATTTGAAAAGAGCGCGTCCAAATACCCCCGGGAACATTCCTAACTCGCAATAGCCAAAAATGGCATTTGGACTAAAATAATACTCAAATGACGATATGTATGTGTGTATTTTAGACGTGATCTTGGGACCGCAACATTTAGGCTGGTTCGACTCCTCCCAGCTACAGGGAGACGAAGATTTTTGTTTATTTTTTTTATAGGATATCCCGTACTTTTAAAACGAAACTAGATACACTACATATGGGACATAACCTCCAAACTACTTTCTCTTTATAGAGAATTAAAACTGAAGGTCACAATTTTGGCATTTACTATAATTGCTAGTTATATAGGATGCAGGGTAATAACGGCCGATGAAATAGTGTCAGGAAAATCTAGAATCAAATAACTCCCGAAATTCCCATACAATTTCGAGCCTGCTATAAAATTAGACCTAACATTTTGCCTCTTATTTAAAAATTGAGGATGTCATTTCATCTGACATATTCGGCCGTTATTTTGCAGTAAAATTCTTTGGAGCACAGAGAAATAACGCCCGACAATCGAGAATGAAATAACGCCCGAAATTATCATAAGATTTTGGACTTATAAAATTAATTTTATATTGTCTCTGCATTATTTTATTCGTAAACATTAGAAAACTGGATATATCTAAAAATACAACATGAGCTAGAATCATAAATTCTTCAGTTTTTGTTTAATTGAAATTTAACTAGGATTTGTAGCTGGGATCGGAGCGTGAGGTAAAAATAATAAACTTAATGTAGAAAAAAATTAAAACAAATTCCTTTATATTTTAAGACATTTATTCGTAATCAAAACCCGTACAAGACCAACTTAAACTTATTTTAATAAATTCTACAAAGCTTTCCCTAAATTGATCATTTTGCACTTTTTATCTGTTTTCTGGATTACAATATGCTGAATTGCGTCTGCGCTATTCCATTTAGATAACATGTGGAACATGCATATACTACATTTCCTGAAGTAACATTGAATGAAAGGTGAAAAATATGATTGGTTATTATCATGAAAAGTAAAAGGTGAAAAATATGTTAAACTAGATAACTAAGTGCAAGGTGTGTATCGTAACTCGCGCGCCGCATCGCGGTCTTAGCGAGCTTGTTTTTCGGGACGATCGCTGAACGCGAATATAATGTAAGATAATAATAATCTACCCGATTTTTAGTAGATATAATTATTGAATGTGCTACTTTGTACACACATATATATATTATACTTACTTAATCGAAATATTCAATTTCAGTTACCAAAAAAGCTGTTGAAAATATGAATATCCTATAGAATTCTAAAAGTTCCGACCAATAAATAATCTCGATTACAAAACGGAAAGTTTTCTTTAAACAATTCAATCATGTGCTCCGAGCAAAAGATGCAATAAGAATAAACCACTACATTAATTGTAGGCATCGGACCGTACTTCATAATATATTTTCGGGCGTTATTTGGCTTCCTACATTTGGATATTAATTTTCGGGCCTTATTTCATTTTTTTCGAGCCTTATTTCATTTACTTTGGGCTTTATTCCATCTTCCTTTTCGAGCATTATTTCGAAACGAAGAGAAGAACCCCAATATTTTCGAATAATATTTCGCTTTTATACTATAGCATTCCCATGATTTTCTCATGGTGGTTTGAAGTCTACCTAAAATTGTAAGTTCAATTACATCACTTGTCGAAGAATTTCTCCATCTATCCCCATGTCCCACAAAGGTGGCGAAGAGCTGAAACAGGAACCAATAACGGTATCCACAGTACGATACGAATTGAAATTTTATACTGTGATTTTTATTAACTTCTTTTTTCATTAAATATTGAAATATATAAATTAACAATATGTTTTGTAAATGAAAGGACCTGCATGAAACTGAAGATATAAAATTTATTCGACAATTTCACCCTGAAGTTTAACATTTTGCCTGAGTGTAAAAAAGACAAATTCCAAATGAAGAGCTTCTTCTAATTTTGTAGTATGGGAAATCAAATCTAATCAGAGGTTTATCTAAAAAACGAATGCGTGTAGCATAGTATATCAAATGAAAGGTAACATTCTGATGTTTCCAAATCTTGCAAGAAAATGCAATAGTTATAAGGCATATTGGCTGGAAAATCGTTCAAATTTGAAAAAATTAGAATTTTTTTCCATGTTTTTTACTTTGACGTCGTAAGTAGCGATGGAATGATCGTTTGACACTCGTTGGAAAGCTTAGACGGTTTACTGTCATCTGAAATTAAAGTCATCTTCACAATATAACAACAAAGTTACAGTGTATTAGGTGAAAAAATACCCAAAATCACAAAACCGCCCTACCGCCCAAACGAAGCATTTGGAACATTTTTTGTTCCTCTCACTTAAACTTATCACTCTGTGAAATTAATGTATAATTAAACCAAACCTGTATTATATAATTAATATAGTTTAATTCAGCAGGCACCTAAGTAATTTCGCACTGTTTTAAAATAACTGGAATTGATTTGCGTCTTTATTTAAGAGCCGTAATTAATTGATGTTTATTTCCGGCTCTACACATAAGTATTTTAAGGCCATTAATTGTTTAATATATATATTTTTAAACTAGAAAAAGCGTACCAGGATACATAAAACTACCATCGATAGTGTCTCTCTACAATATCCATCAAGCGGTCGTCCCTGCACTGATCCCATTTCTAAGTAAAAACAATCTATTCCTCACGTATAAAATTTGCGTGTCTGACAAATAAAGTGAAATAGTTCACTTAGGTGTTCATCCAAAGGGAACCTTACATTCTCGATGAAAGTAAAAATTTTACCGAAATAACTCAATAACTTTTTGGAGTTATTATCGTTCTTTGAATATAGAAATTCTTAACATTTTGGTAACACGAAATTCGGGCCCTCGTAAATAATTCTCAATGTCTCATAGAACACCACGCCCAACAGAGTACACTCAATATGCTCCAGTGCTTTGTCGACTATATCTAGAATATTATAAAGACAAGGCAAAATGTAGTTCGAATTACCACCAAGAAAGGTGAAGCTGACACGCAATTTTGCTCGAATAGTGTTGACTAAGACTCTCAAGGTTTGAATAATATTTATATCCTAAGGGTGAATTAATTTAGCTAAAATAGCGTGAGGAAACGTTTTTCTTTGCCGTGAATGTTATGTCACAATATTTTTCATGTCATCTAAAAATATTCATATGACAAAAAAAAAACATTATAAGAAGCATTCCTAACCAACTGAAGGTTGAGAGAATAGCATTTGTTACAAAAAAAAAGCATCTACATATTATCAATATTTGTTTCGAGATGGTTGATGGTTGGCCATCACGTCTATCAAACAAGATGGCTTGGATACAAACCTGGGCCTTGCGACAACTTCAAGTAATAAAATGGTACTTAGTTCAAAAACTGAAGAAAGAAAAAAAGTTTCTAGACCGTAATGCTGAAAACATACGTCATTATGTGATATGCGGAAACATGACATTATCAGAAAACAGATGTCGTTTAAGGCAGGCAATGAGGAATGTTTTTTATCATAATTAACAATATTTAATTATGAGCGAATATATCAGAAATAAGTATAGAAATAAATCTCTTCAAATGACCGCAATTAAAACCTGCAAGGCGCATTTAATTTTTCGTCGATAATTATTGCTCAATAAGTTGCAAGTAATTAATAACTCTTTCCATCAATTTGTTTTATTACATTTAATGCGGCGCCATGGTTGCTGTAATCTAAATAAAATAGGAAATTTATTACATGTTGAAGTATCAAGCTCGATGCTCGAGAGGAAGTAATATTCATTGCCAGTATTAGCTAACTAATTTCTTACTGAAATTTTTGCTAGAAAATGGTGAGGAAGGTAGATGCTGTGTCATCTCTTTTGACTTCAACAAACCACAAATACATCGCAATAGACGAAACAAAATAAAAAACTGTTAATATTTGAAATTGATAAAAGAACCTAAAATTCTTTTCAGCATTCAGTAATAATAGGATAATATGGACAAAATTTTAACATACATATACACTCATGGCCACTAAATTAAGTACATTATCTACATAGGAGTTTTTGTTCAACTTATTTTTATATTGTTGTACATAACAATTAATGTGGCAACACGGTTCGTTAAAAGCAAAAGTCAAATCTTTCTGAGAATTGTTGCTATTCTGGAAGTTTTGTGACTGTGTTCAAATTTTATGTGAACAATAAAAGAGATATTTAAAGGAGTATTCAGTATTAGCGTTAAAATGCAAGGATGAATGATATGCTTGTGGATTTTCAAACTAAGCTAGGAAAAATGAGGTAGCGGGAATCAATATCTGTATCCGAAAGAATCTTGGTTTCGGTAAGAGCAAACATCACCGTATCACGGTATAAGTTGGAAGTATCTCCAATTTCAAAATATACTAATGCATAGTGCATATACTAGTGCATACTGGCAAATATAAAAATGTACTTAAACGAATTGACGAAGAAAACCATGTTGCTCGAGAAATAACCAAGCCATGAAACAAAAATCTATGTGTACGTTGGGAGTCCGTTCTCTAAAATGTTCCATATTGATACATATGGAAAAAGTTCCAAACATTGACTTCACATATATACGATAGAGCCTAAACTACTATCCATACAGGAAAATAGTCTTCCAGTAATTTACCACTTGGTTCCTTAAGGCCCATTCAGTCTCTGCAAGTTACTTGCACAATTAGATTGCTACATAGGAGCAAGCTCATGTTCACATTCCTCAAGTACTTTTGCGGGAATTTGCCTGAAGTGTAACTACTTTTGCAGGAATTTACCTTAAGTGGAACTAAAGTGGAACATTAACTTTAAACTGCTGATTGCTGTCATTCCTTTCAAAATTACATTAACAGTAATATTTTCCAGAGACAGCCGTAAATTATTGCGATACGCTTGCCTATCTTCAAAAATTAGTTCTTTTAGAAGAGTACTAAAAGCACCTAATTCATATCTTCGGTTTAATCATTTTAGTACCCAAGCACGTTTAATTTCTCTTCACATAAAATTGAAGTTAAAAGTGTGGACTTGCTCTAAAAGAAGTGGAACAAGATTTCCAACTTGTCGCAAGTAAGCATTTGGACCTACGAGCGGCACAGGGAAATGAAGAGAGTCTTTACTTGTGCAAGTAACTTGCATGTGGTAGGGAGGGAGTCTCTTTCATGGCTTGTGAAGTATTCTCGAGGGTTTTGGAAGTACTCTCGAGGGTTTTGGTGGGACATATCAGATGTATAAGTAGGATCAAGATTGTATTTAAAGTTGAAAGGCTTTCTGAATTTATGATTTTTACAAAAATGTTTATGTATATGTATGTCGCAAATCCAATATATCCAAAAATGAATTTGTCAAAATGAATAATAAAATCAAAGTAGCAGACTATAATATATGCATAATTAAACATAGATGTTATGAAAGAAAACGTATTACACCAAGTATAATTCCTACTCTTAGTCCGTATCGTACAGGTTGAGGATTTACCTAATTTTTTTAATTAAGACAATTTTTACCTGTGGAATATGTTACAAATCCAGAATCGTTTCTATTATCAAATGCAGACATTTCACATAGTTTTCTAATTAATTAGTTTATTAAATTTATTCAAAATTCAAAGTTTTTACGAATATTTAAGGCGAAATTTTCATAATTGGTAATTAAATTATATTTAAGGAATCATATAGGCACATATTAAGCATTTGGCTAAGTTTGAAATTTGAAAAGCATAGAAAGAAGAAAGAGAATTTTTTTTTGAATCTTCCCTGCAAAAACAACTAACTTCGCTTTATATATATAGTGAAGAGCATATAATATGACATGGAGTCAAATTTTTAAATTAGCAAATAAATCCCGATGTAAGGGTTTAAGGTTTAAAGGTATTAAAAATGTTAATATGGAGATTCAATTTTAGATATGTTAATGTTCCTGTTTCTTCTTAAATGCTTCTAATTTTCTTCAATAAGTATCCTAATACATAAGTACTAACATAGTAATAGATTGATGAAGTTACGTACCTATTAGCAGAGGTAACGATTTAAGCTGTGAAAGTCTAAAATTTTTTGTATTTCTTTATTTCCATTCGAAAAACATCAGCCTGATTTAGATTTGTCATGAGAAATAGAAAAGAAACCAGTGAGCTAATTAACACTTAATTTCCTAAGTTGTAAACTAGACTGCATTATAAGCAGTGTGGTCATTTATTTTTCTACTTGAGTAGTCTGCTATTAACTATTAAGTATTAATGTACTCACATTATGTACAGTTAGATGATTAGCAAAGCCTTATAGCGTAAAGATGGTGTAAAGTTTTTGATTTCTCCTCTCACTATCCCAGCGCCCTCTCGCATAAAGGTCGTCTAGGTCCACTAGTCCCTCTTTACAGGTCTACAAGGGACTCTGAAAATATCTGCCCTCAGAGTCAGTTGGGTGGTTGGGGCGTGCAATGAAGGCATACCATCTGCGCCTTCGATTTGGATGTAAGTGACGAAAAGGTCCCTTCAGGACTGAATTTGTGCCGGCATTTTGGTTTTAGGCACGAATTTTTTTTTATTATGGCAGGCGGCAGCGGCAGGTTTTTCGTGGAACCTCCCCACACTCTCCGCCAATAGCCGAGGCGAGCAAGCGTGCCGCCCTGCAGTCAACGCTGTCCGCCGAGTGATCTGTCAGCTCATGCTGGCAGTCTGGACTTCACGTCCAAGCCAATCACTCAACATACTAACATAACAAAATTGCATGCAACGAAACAGAATGGCAAATGTTTCATTTTCGTAAATAAATGAGAAGGGGCGGAGTTTTCACGTTTTACTCTCATAAAATGTTCCCGCACTTTTGTGAAAACCGGGTTTCATGAAATATTGACAATGTTTGGTCACATGTTGTTGCTGTAAATGGACACATGTTGTGTAATCTTATGATATTTGAGCAGCACGTGTTTCTGTTTACATTCGTGTTGCTATGAAGAGATTAAGTGGGAGAACTCATGCTGGATTCTCTGATATTTTCGGGAAAAATGAGAATTTAGTTGAGAGGAACTTTTTGTACCAAAAACGGCCATTTTTTCATCTTAAGAAAGACTGATTCAGTTCTATTGCAGTTATCTCCAAAACCATTTATTGGACTGAAAAACTAATTACATATCTAATTAGGGGACAAAAAGTAGATGTGATTTCATCCTACATACAAGCTCTAACGTGCATATTTAAAATTTGTATAGCATCTCTTCTGGAAGACGACCAAGTTGAACATTTTCGCGTAATTTAAAATATTTAGCAGGTACCTTGAAACACCAAAATCCTTATTTCTCTGTAAGTATTGTGAGGATTTCCATAATCCACCACTCTCTCCATCTCTCTAGTCAGGCTATTCATTTTTTTTTTGTTTTTTTTTTTTTTTTTCTTTGGGCATCTTCACAGACAGCCAAGGGCTGGTATTAGTGAATCCATAATTCAATTTGAAAACCATAGGTACCTAGGTACCTTTACAAAACACAACAAAAGCAGCCAATACTGTCAGTTGAGAAATATTCCTCCTACCACAACTAAAACAGCCGAGAGTTTTGTCGAGTGGAATAGAGAGTTTGGTATTTCTCAGTACAAATTCCCCGAGTTACAGAACTCCGAGTGGAGAGTTAAGTGTCAAAAGAACTCTCATCTCCACAACTCTCCGAGTTAGTGAATCCAGCCTCTGATGTACATTATTATGAATAGTTTGAAAGTATTTTGAAGGTATTCAAGAAGATTTTATCATTCGGGAATCCTACTTTCTCTCATTTGCACTACAATAGTGCATAGCCAAGTTCTTTTCCCCCATTCATGCAAAAGATGAATGTATATGACATTACCTGTTTCCGTCTAAAAAACACCATAAATTTCCAATTTAGTTCGACTGTGTCCTTATTAGGTTATCTTTGGCTCCACTCACATTTTTTTCTAAATGAATTTGCTTTCTACAAAATTCTATGGGAGAGTAATTATGTTACCCGCAGTGTACTATAATATTTTTATTCGCAATAATCAACAAGATTGTTTGCTGTCGAACTTTTCAAATATATGGATACAAATTATGCAGCCCGACAATTTAGTTCCTGATCAATTTCCTTTTAATCCCTTTTCGTGCAATAATTTTGGGAAAATGTATTCAAAATCACGTAAGATACACAACAGCTAGGGTGACCAAAAAAGAGCAACTCTCAGTATATTTTCTGCAATTAACCAAGGAATATGGACAATCAAATCGAGAGCGCAAACAAGCACTAGTTGTTTATCTTAATATAAACAAGCAAAATATGGAGAGCTCTCTTGTCCTCGATTCTAGCAACGGCCAAACATAAATCTCATATTGAACTCTTCTTCATGAACTTTGAAGGCTCTCGTTGTTTTGTGAGGTTTTTTTAATCAATATAATCCTGAGCACATTTGCTTTGTCGAGTACCTACATAGCAAAGTGTATTTGAACTGGTCTTCCTTACTAAAGGCTTTTTGTTGAAATATGTTACATATATTTTTACACATATGTAACAAAAGGGTTATAGGAAGCGAGCGATACCATCTTATCATGAGGTCATCATTGTTTTCCTATTGGGGTTTTACCAGCAGAATTATGGTAAGAACAGTGATTCTTCAAGGTGTTTATTATGTGAAAGGCTTTAAAGGGAAATTTGTTAGGAAATATCAAAAGACAGTATATAACTGTGCATAATCATAATTTTGAAAGAAAAAACATAAATAACCAGCCGTCGAAGTGCTACTAAATAACTAAATAATATCCTGTTAGATTTAATAAATTTCGAATATAAAGACACGATTTAAAATGAAAACTCTAAATTTAATAATTGTTTTATTTTTACCATCAAAAGTAAAATTTGACAGGACATTGACATTTAAAAATGTGGAAAATACACTAAGTGGAAGAATTAAAAAGAATATTCTTTTTCACTCTTTATCACTCGCTAATGCAAAAGACTTTGGAATGAATTACTTCATCCTATCGCGAAAGAATGACAAGCATATTTCGATTCATTCATACGCGAGAGAATGAAGGCTAAAATTCTCCTAAGAATATTCTTTTAAAGATTGAATGAATTTCTTCTCACCCAGTTTCTAATTTGATGGCTATACCTACTGTAATCTACGTAGATGCATTGAATTCTTATCTGTGAATTCAAAATAATCACATTCGCGAAACGCAAAATTGCCATCGCGAATTCTTTGGATAGAATATTTCCTTTTCCGGGTTGGAGCCGTTATTCAAAAGAATACGATACGAAACTTGATCCTCGACTGAAAAACTTTAAATATGAATGCAGTTCTATTAAAGAAACCTATGATTGTAAATAACATTCCAATTCTTGCTGCACATTGAGACCATATTTGTTGAGAACGCAACAAAACAAAAAAAAAATCCCAAGTAAAGTCAGCAGTAATTATAATAGTTTTTCGTGAATTCCAAAAATGGAACATGTTTGTTTATATCACAGCAAAAATTGTATTTTTTTGCATAACCTTCTGTCTATCTGCTGCTTTTTAAGATACATTTCATAATATATGTATATGTAATAGACAAATGTATACATATATATGATCAACATTCATACCGACCGTAGCCCTGCAAACATTGCGGTTCAAAATCGAGTCGGATTCGAAGTAAATCAATTCGTTTAGGTGAAGTTAAGCTTCGAAATCGAATTTGATTGCGACCTGCTTGCGAATAGCAGGAGAAAAAACGGAACACGATATCGAATCGTATTGACGACCCGACAGTGGTTCGCTAGCTCGACTTTCTTTCGAAATTCTTATATGGGTTGGTAGCTCGTTCTGGATTCGATTTTTTGTAACAGTACGACCTGGCATAGGCTGCTCTTGCAAAGCATTTTGCAAAAAGCAATTAAATACGATATCGAATAAATAAATAATAAATACTCCCCGTAGTAAAACTTTACTTTGCATTTCACTCAATAAAATCTCAACTTAAAATGCCGGCGAAGAACGATTTCATGAATAGAAAATATTTGCTTTAACGAATTCCTCGATATGAGTCGTATCGTATGTAACTTCGTATATAGCAAAAAAATCAGAGAAATTTCGAGCTACGAGCGATGCGAATTCTTGGAAATTTCGACATGCTTCAAAACGTCGTTTATGGTAAAAAAATCGAAGATATTTCGAGCTATGAGCGATACGTCTACTCCGAATTCTCGGAAATTAAGGCATGCTTCTAAGAGTTCGTTTATGTTAAAAAAATCAAAGAGATTTCGATCTACGATCGTTTCCTCTATTTCGAATTCATTTCGCTACGGCGAAATTTCATCCTATTGGGAGTGTATACAACCCGCAACCTTTACAATTCGTGTACACTACATACAATATTATATAGAATATTAGAATATCGTTGAGGTCAAATAACAAAAGCACGCGAAAATATAATTCTGCATTAAAAAATTTTTAAATTTACGTAATTTGAAATTAAATTGAAGTTAATTATCTTTCCCGGTTAATTTTCTCTTAATCTCTTCTGCACTGAGTTTTCAACCACAAATTCAATGATTTCCAATGCTTCAAACAAATCGAATTTACGCTAAATTTTGGCTATCACGCTTTCATTTGTATCTTTAATCCTAACCTACTGACAAAATTGTTAGCTGCCGATTGTTCGTCGTGCACAAAGTGCGACTTAATATGAATCTTAGTAAATAAAGCTCCACCAAAGTTAACTTAAGCATGGTTTTCACAAGCGAAGTTACTGTCCCAAGTAACCTCGTTTTCAGTTCCTTACCTCCTCTTGACATACCCACCAGTTTAATTGCGCCAGTACGAAAACGAAGTCCACTCACTTCTATTTTTTAGTGAAGTGGAACCTGAGAAATAGTCAAATGTATGCATGAAGTCATGTATAACATCCCACTGGGAAAATGGTCGCTCTAAGAGTAAGAGCCCTCCTGAAGAGTTTCCCTGGAAGCTCGTAGCGCGCTTCTTTTCCCTACCTCGGTTCATTGCTTCTTAACATAGGCATGTCCACAGAGGCAATGCTGCTCTTAAAAAGCACTAAATGATGGCCGAAGAAGTTTTTTGAATGTGTCTTTTCGAAAGCTTTAATGAGCTTTTTGGATAATCATCGCAGTGCTTCTTCCTTAATCTCATTAGAGGCCTTCAAGACAGAGAACAGTAGTAAGGCGCTTATGTTTGCTAATGATTATTTGTGGTACTAAATCTTATGAAGTTGATTAAATAAGTTAATATTATTCCTTCTATTAACCAGAACTTCAGATTACATACTTCTAACCACTCTGAACATCACATTGAAAATGAGAGATGCGTTACTTCGTCAATAGTGGAAAAATCAACAGTTTAGATTAGTAGAAAATTAGATGAGATCACCCCTTGTAGCACTTCAATCTGCTGGAGCTCATCAAATAATCTTCTAAAGAGTTGCCAATTGCTAGCTAGAGAAGCACTTAAATTGTGCTTCTTTCAGAAGTGCTGGTTTTTTGTCCCAATGGGATCATCTGGTGTAGAACTTGTGAAATGAGAAAAAAATAATTTTTTAGAGAAAATGGTTTCAAGTGAAAAATTAAATATTGAAAAGGTCATAAATTATGCAGCAATGTAATATCTCCTTACGTCTTTTCACTTCTTCCCTAAAAAACTGGTTTGCATACTGCATCAAGAATACTCCTCTGGGATGGCCCATAAGAGACGAAAATTCTAAGAAAAAAGAAAGTGTGAGTATGTTCCTGGTTGCTTTAAATTTACGAAATTTCCTACCGAAAAATATAAAGCACTCCCTTTGTATAAAAGCCAAAACACAAGTGTGTTGATATTTCACAAGTTCCACACCATCTGACATTATTAAAGCCTACTTAAATAAAAAAATAGGTACCAGTTGCAGAAAACGTACTCAATTTGACTATTTCTCAGGCTCCACTTCGCTAAATAGTTGAAGTTAGTGGAACTCGTTTTCGTACTGGCGCAAGTAAACTGGTGGGTATGTCAAGAGGAGGTGAGGGACTGAAAACGAGGTTACTTGTGACATTAACTTTGCTTGTGAAAAGTTTTCACTGAAAACCATGCTTTAATGATAAGTAGGACGCAGAAGAGTTTCCCGATTGTTTTACTCAAAGTTAACTTAATGACAAACTAGGACGAAAAAGAGTTTAACACTTAAAATGCACGCGGCAAGAAAAAGAAGGAAGAAAAAAAAGTAAAAAAAAATCAAACTTTCTTTAAAACTTTATGAATAAAAATAAACAATGTGAAAGCGCGAATTGCATGCAACGAAACAGAATTGCAAATGATTAATTTTCGTAAATAAATGAGAAGGGGCGGAGCTTTCACGTTTTACTCACACAAAATGTTCTCGCGCTTTTGTGAAAACCGGTTTTTTCTGAAATGTTGTGAGAAATATCCAATGGAAGCATCCGAACAAAATTGAAAATTTCCGGGTTTTTTTAGAATGAAACAAATAATGTCATATACTTTCGTCTTTTGCATTAATGGGGCAAAAGTAACTTAATAATAAGTTAAGAAGCAGATTCCCGAGTGTTTTACATTTAAAATGTGCACGGCAAGTAAAGGAGGAAAGAAAGAAAAAAAATCAAACTCTTTAAAACTTTTATGAATAAAGATAAAAAATGTGAAAGCGCAAATTGTTATGGTCGTAGCGTACTGCATATAGCAGCATGCTACACTAAGAATTACTGAAACCTGTATGCCGGCCGACTGCAAACCGACCGCTCGCACGCACCCGAGCTCGGAGAATTCATGCTTGTGGTTGAAAAGAAGAAGAAGACTAAACCTTGTATTGCAGGTTATTTCAATCAAGTGCGGCATTAAAAATTTAAGAAGTATTCTAGGGACTATAAATTTAATAATCTCAATTGTGTATCAAGAAGTTTTATTATATAACAAAAGTAAGTAGTGTCTATATCTGACGTGCACACCACATTGCAAGTGCTAATTGATAAAGACTTCTCTGAGTAATCAAATAAAATCCGGAAAAATCTAGATGAACGCAAACAAATCGAAAAGGGAAACCGTGAACTTTTAATCAAGGTGAGGATGATAATAATAAATCCTTCCCCATTGAAATTGCATGGGGAGAAAATTATCCAACAGAATTACCAAAAATTAATATGGATATTTTTTTAATCAAGGAACTTAACCTCAAGTGTAAAGGGAAAAGAGCTTGTTCAGTGCTAACTGAAGAAGCTCATCAATGGCTAGGTTGTGGAGGACATATACTTTATTTGAGTGCTTTGCGTTATCTGATATAAAAGGCGTTAAGTAATAAGGAGTTGCGGAACGTACCTACGCCTGGAATATGTACTATGAGAAGCATATTGGGATTGGTAAGCGACTCCCAGTATGAGGAGAACCATATATGTACACCATGGCCAAGTACAATTTTTATTTCATAACTATAATTCAAATTCCCAAAGTATTCCTTATAAGCCCCAGCTTAAAGCAATGTATAATGTTGGGCCTGCCGCTCTAATGGCGGAATAACAAAATCAATCTAGAAGACTATATTATATGTTCATAATTAAACTTAGAGTTTGTAAAGGAAGACGCCTTGCAACAATTACGATTTCTATTTTTAATCCGGAACGTATAAATTTAATTGTCAAGACGAATAATAAAATTGGAATAGACTACCATATTATATTTTCATAATTGAACGTAGAGATTGAGTATATGCCTAATGCTATTTGTCAAAATGAATAATAAAATCAAAGTAGCAGACTATAATATATGCATAATTAAACATAGATGTTATGAAAGAAAACGTATTACACCAAGTATAATTCCTACTCTTAGTCCGTATCGTACAGGTTGAGGATTTACCTAATTTTTTTAATTAAGACAATTTTTACCTGTGGAATATGTTACAAATCCAGAATCGTTTCTATTATCAAATGCAGACATTTCACATAGTTTTCTAATTAATTAGTTTATTAAATTTATTCAAAATTCAAAGTTTTTACGAATATTTAAGGCGAAATTTTCATAATTGGTAATTAAATTATATTTAAGGAATCATATAGGCACATATTAAGCATTTGGCTAAGTTTGAAATTTGAAAAGCATAGAAAGAAGAAAGAGAATTTTTTTTTGAATCTTCCCTGCAAAAACAACTAACTTCGCTTTATATATATAGTGAAGAGCATATAATATGACATGGAGTCAAATTTTTAAATTAGCAAATAAATCCCGATGTAAGGGTTTAAGGTTTAAAGGTATTAAAAATGTTAATATGGAGATTCAATTTTAGATATGTTAATGTTCCTGTTTCTTCTTAAATGCTTCTAATTTTCTTCAATAAGTATCCTAATACATAAGTACTAACATAGTAATAGATTGATGAAGTTACGTACCTATTAGCAGAGGTAACGATTTAAGCTGTGAAAGTCTAAAATTTTTTGTATTTCTTTATTTCCATTCGAAAAACATCAGCCTGATTTAGATTTGTCATGAGAAATAGAAAAGAAACCAGTGAGCTAATTAACACTTAATTTCCTAAGTTGTAAACTAGACTGCATTATAAGCAGTGTGGTCATTTATTTTTCTACTTGAGTAGTCTGCTATTAACTATTAAGTATTAATGTACTCACATTATGTACAGTTAGATGATTAGCAAAGCCTTATAGCGTAAAGATGGTGTAAAGTTTTTGATTTCTCCTCTCACTATCCCAGCGCCCTCTCGCATAAAGGTCGTCTAGGTCCACTAGTCCCTCTTTACAGGTCTACAAGGGACTCTGAAAATATCTGCCCTCAGAGTCAGTTGGGTGGTTGGGGCGTGCAATGAAGGCATACCATCTGCGCCTTCGATTTGGATGTAAGTGACGAAAAGGTCCCTTCAGGACTGAATTTGTGCCGGCATTTTGGTTTTAGGCACGAATTTTTTTTTATTATGGCAGGCGGCAGCGGCAGGTTTTTCGTGGAACCTCCCCACACTCTCCGCCAATAGCCGAGGCGAGCAAGCGTGCCGCCCTGCAGTCAACGCTGTCCGCCGAGTGATCTGTCAGCTCATGCTGGCAGTCTGGACTTCACGTCCAAGCCAATCACTCAACATACTAACATAACAAAATTGCATGCAACGAAACAGAATGGCAAATGTTTCATTTTCGTAAATAAATGAGAAGGGGCGGAGTTTTCACGTTTTATTCTCATAAAATGTTCCCGCACTTTTGTGAAAACCGGGTTTCATGAAATATTGACAATGTTTGGTCACATGTTGTTGCTGTAAATGGACACATGTTGTGTAATCTTATGATATTTGAGCAGCACGTGTTTCTGTTTACATTCGTGTTGCTATGAAGAGATTAAGTGGGAGAACTCATGCTGGATTCTCTGATATTTTCGGGAAAAATGAGAATTTAGTTGAGAGGAACTTTTTGTACCAAAAACGGCCATTTTTTCATCTTAAGAAAGACTGATTCAGTTCTATTGCAGTTATCTCCAAAACCATTTATTGGACTGAAAAACTAATTACATATCTAATTAGGGGACAAAAAGTAGATGTGATTTCATCCTACATACAAGCTCTAACGTGCATATTTAAAATTTGTATAGCATCTCTTCTGGAAGACGACCAAGTTGAACATTTTCGCGTAATTTAAAATATTTAGCAGGTACCTTGAAACACCAAAATCCTTATTTCTCTGTAAGTATTGTGAGGATTTCCATAATCCACCACTCTCTCCATCTCTCTAGTCAGGCTATTCATTTTTTTTTTGTTTTTTTTTTTTTTTTTTCTTTGGGCATCTTCACAGACAGCCAAGGGCTGGTATTAGTGAATCCATAATTCAATTTGAAAACCATAGGTACCTAGGTACCTTTACAAAACACAACAAAAGCAGCCAATACTGTCAGTTGAGAAATATTCCTCCTACCACAACTAAAACAGCCGAGAGTTTTGTCGAGTGGAATAGAGAGTTTGGTATTTCTCAGTACAAATTCCCCGAGTTACAGAACTCCGAGTGGAGAGTTAAGTGTCAAAAGAACTCTCATCTCCACAACTCTCCGAGTTAGTGAATCCAGCCTCTGATGTACATTATTATGAATAGTTTGAAAGTATTTTGAAGGTATTCAAGAAGATTTTATCATTCGGGAATCCTACTTTCTCTCATTTGCACTACAATAGTGCATAGCCAAGTTCTTTTCCCCCATTCATGCAAAAGATGAATGTATATGACATTACCTGTTTCCGTCTAAAAAACACCATAAATTTCCAATTTAGTTCGACTGTGTCCTTATTAGGTTATCTTTGGCTCCACTCACATTTTTTTCTAAATGAATTTGCTTTCTACAAAATTCTATGGGAGAGTAATTATGTTACCCGCAGTGTACTATAATATTTTTATTCGCAATAATCAACAAGATTGTTTGCTGTCGAACTTTTCAAATATATGGATACAAATTATGCAGCCCGACAATTTAGTTCCTGATCAATTTCCTTTTAATCCCTTTTCGTGCAATAATTTTGGGAAAATGTATTCAAAATCACGTAAGATACACAACAGCTAGGGTGACCAAAAAAGAGCAACTCTCAGTATATTTTCTGCAATTAACCAAGGAATATGGACAATCAAATCGAGAGCGCAAACAAGCACTAGTTGTTTATCTTAATATAAACAAGCAAAATATGGAGAGCTCTCTTGTCCTCGATTCTAGCAACGGCCAAACATAAATCTCATATTGAACTCTTCTTCATGAACTTTGAAGGCTCTCGTTGTTTTGTGAGGTTTTTTTAATCAATATAATCCTGAGCACATTTGCTTTGTCGAGTACCTACATAGCAAAGTGTATTTGAACT
The DNA here is from genome assembly GCA_963924295.1 of Dioctria rufipes. NCBI lineage: Eukaryota > Metazoa > Arthropoda > Insecta > Diptera > Asilidae > Dioctria > Dioctria rufipes. Next base: position 124,023,032 of record OZ002741.1, on the reverse strand, counting down.
GGTCTTCCTTACTAAAGGCTTTTTGTTGAAATATGTTACATATATTTTTACACATATGTAACAAAAGGGTTATAGGAAGCGAGCGATACCATCTTATCATGAGGTCATCATTGTTTTCCTATTGGGGTTTTACCAGCAGCCTTAATTTTTTATTATTTTTTTGTCTAACTAAGACAAATGAAAATCAGAAACCTTTTCTCGCATTATGTGTATGTTTTTTTTTTAACTATTATTGCAGAAAAGGCCAACAGCTCTATCCCTACCCACCTCTGTCAATTAATGGTAGTGCCTTATGCCAAAGGATATGTAGGTAAAATCCGAAAATTGATTTTTCCTGTTGTTATTTTAGTTCGACTTACATAACTACTCCAACCATACAGCTTCATATGCAAGGGCAGGAAATGTCAATATGCGTTGTCGTTTAATGTTCAATTCACCTTGGGGTGTATCTTCCCTCGGGCAAACAAAGACACAATTAAAACCACCACAGTTATAGGGCCATTCCAGACGAGTATTCTTGGTGTTAAGTTATGTTAAAGCTGGTGTAGTAACATTGTTGCGGACACACTTTATATCGATATACCAACAAAGAGCAATTATTGGAACATCATGTAGAGTAATTTTGTTTAAAGATATTAGGCCTACTGACGTACATTCATACATACATTTACTATGCTCCAAACATCTAATATAATTCACTCGAGGGAATCTATATCCTGGTAAATATTTCCCGTAATTTGCTTAACACATAGCGCCAAAAGAGGCTCAAAGATATTATATGGGATGGTCAGTAAAGTGTAAAATATGCTCATGTGATGTTAGACGAACTATATTTGTGGGATAAATAAAAAAAAAGTGATACTTAATACATACTTTACTACTTTAGATAAAGAGTTCCTCCCCACTTAAATGAAAATATTTAAAGTCATATGGATCGATTCTAGTCACCAGTTTTAAACAGGATTATTATCACATCCCATATACCAAATTAAAAACATGGCAACTGAAGTAGAGTAGCAAGACTAAGGACGATTTTATATGTGAATAAAGCAGGTGTACTTATTCCTAGGGGAGACAAATGCTCACAACGGCCCCACGCCACAACATCGCTTATGAAAACATTAAAAATAAGGCAGCAGGCAATGGTATGGTAACTCCTCATAAATGTTGGCAGCTCTCATCAGATAAATACACACATATATAGTTAGATTAGATCGAAGTATTGTCTGCGCCCCGAAAAGTAGCTATGAAGGTCACCAGATCGAAATTTGTAAGTTTGTGTCATTGTGTATGTATATTCCAAATGGCAAAAGACTTTGCCATTAAAAAAAACTTAAATTTGAATATTCTTGAATTATACTATATTGTATTTTCTTAATATTTTAATATATGTATAGTGCCTACAATTTCATAAAGTTTTTTTTTCTTTTATTCTTGAGAAAAAATTCTTTATTAGATATAAATAAATTTCGTCACGTACTTCTAAAAGTAATTTGTAATTTTAATTTACAACCAGAATTAATATAATAAATTATTAGTGAGATCAACTCAATGCTTCTTAGTAGAAAGATTAGCTCCTCTCAGGTGACGCTACTGTAAGAAGAGCAGTCTACAGACGTTCACCGCAGGGCGTGAGGCGGGGGGGGGGGGGTGCTATCACCAATTCTGTGGCTATTGGTAATGGATGAAATCCTCATCAAGTTAGAGAAAGAGGGCTTTAAGGCAGTTGCCTACGCGGATTACATATGCATCCTGGTAACTTTCCAATTTCTCTCTACTATGGATGGAGAGGAGCTTACTCTCTCCGGCGAAGCAAAGTATTTGAAAATCGTCCTCGATTCTAAGTTGAGCTGGAAAGTTAGTCTAGAAGAATGCGTGAAGAAAGCCAGTGTGGCCTTCTACACGTGTAAGAGAACATTTGATGGAAACAGGGGATTAAAACCCAGGGTGGTATGTTGGATGTATACAACCATAGTTCGGCTCATCCCTTTCTACGGCTCCAGTCTGGTGGACGGCACTGACGAGGAAATGTAACCTGGATGTGCTGTCAAAAATCCAGATAGTCGCCTATATGGAAATAACTGGGTGTTTGCGCACCACGCCCACGGCGGCACTGGAAGTCATGCTTGACTTATTGCAGCTTGGACCTCTATTGCAGAGGTTTAGCGGCAATTAGTGCTCTAATGGCAGCGGTTGGTGGATGGAGAGGGGTTTTGGGCACTTCAATATACTTCAGATGATAGACTGTAGTGATTACAGGGAAGAAACAGACTATCAAGTACCCATCTTGACTTTTGGTAGGAGTGTCAATACAATGATTCCCACCAGAAGTGACTGCGATGGGAAGGAGGTGGTCGTAACATCCGAAATTTCCATTTTTACGGATGGTTCCAAGACTGCGGGCACAGGGGCTGGAGTGTACTCCAGATTTGTCCAATGTCACGAGTCTTATAGACTGCCTGACAACTGCAGTGTTTTTGAGGCAGAGATCGCAGCGATTTATCAGGCGGCAATATTGGTATCCATATGCAGAGAGCTCTCACGGCACATATGCCTATATATATACTGATAGCCAGGCAGCCATCAAGGCGCTAGATGCTGTACTGGTAAAATCAAAATTGGTGCAGCTATGCAAGACCAGCCTTGAGGAATTGACTATAAGGCACAAGGTGGCCCTATGCTGGATACCTGGCCATAAAGATATCTCAGGCAACGAGATGGCTGATGAGTTGGCCAAAAAGGGCTCCGAATTGGATATATCCGCAGCGGTAGCTTATATGGGGATCCCAATCGGAGCTTTAAAAGAGGAAATAATGAGGGGTGCCTATCAGAAGGCAAGCCTCCGGTGGACCAATACGCATACCTGCCCTATTGCGAGGCAATTGTGGCTTGAATATGATAGGAAAAGGACAAGGGAACTGCTTAATGGTAGCAGAGCAAATACCAGTGAGCTAGTAGGGGTCATTACGCGTCACTGGGCTATAGGGGACCATGCTAGAAGACTGGGTATAGCGGCAAACGATTTCTGCAGGAGTTGTAAGGACTCGGACGAAATCGAATCCGTCCAACTTCTTTTCAAGTCTGGGGGAGCTGCAAAGTAAAGAGTTCAGATATAGTTTTCTGAGAGAAGCAGAATGGATCTAGGTAAAAAGTCTTAGATATATCCTGTGTTTTCTAAGGAAGGCAGGATGGATCTAGGGCTTGAAAGGTTATCCCATGAGGTCTAGGGGCACAATGGACCCACTAGAGGTCTAAGCGATGCAGGCTAGTCGTCTAGCGGCACCCCTCCTACCTAATCCAACCTAACCTAAAATACCTTGAAATGGCTTGTGTCTATACTAAACTGCTTTCGCTCTAATGGAAACCTTTAATTTTTAATGTGAAAATATTTATATATATTTATATTTATGAAATACTTCTATTATTTGTTGAGTTTCTTAATGATTATGATGATGATGATTATTTTAAAGATCTTTATGTTATTTTCCACACACAAAAAAAAAACAAGCTTCACTAATAAAATCCCAAGAGGCAACATAAGATAAAGTTTAATCAGGTATTTTTTGTAAGCAGGGCCAATGTTCTCTGAGAGATTTGGTGTCTGAGATTGCCCAAGTGGCGCTTAAGTGCAGGCGAGATAACTCAGCCGATCTTGTTCCGCGTTAGATACTGCCTATAGTTATTGAGTTATAATAGTCAAAAGGACATACTGTCGATGGAATCCGGAGTGGGTAGTTACCAGCTCTGTCTATAACATACCTACTCTACCTTTATCTCAAAAATACCTTATTTTGTATTCCATCGCTATACATACTTAGTGCAAAACATCAAAAAATCCATATGTCAACATAAATACAAAATTATTTGAGCATCAGTTATTGAACCTAAATATTGCAGGTTCATTCGGGTCATTGCAGCTTATAAGCAGTAAGAATGTCGTGCCAGCAAACTTGCGCCTTCTGTGATCAAGTACATTTCTCTTGCATAGTATGTTCACATCCCATTCTCATTCTTTGCAAGAAAGAAAATCTGTGAATCATCTATAATAAACTGCGGCAGTGAAATTATCGGAGATAAGACCCTCTTCTTTTCTCTTAAAAATGCTATAACTCGCAAAATTCGAAATGTAATATTGAACATTTTCAATTCGTATTTTTATACCCTAGATGAAATCTATAGGGTATACTAAGTTTGTCATTCCGTTTGTAATGCACAAAAATAATGATGGTAGACCAAAATGGATTAGACACCCACGCATAATAGTAAAAGTTATTTTGATTTTTGCATGTCCGTCCGTCTGTCCGTCTGTGCGCACGATAACTCGAGAACGCGTTCACATAGAAAGTTGAAATTTAGTACACGGACTTTAAAAAAAAAGTGAAATTAAGTTCGAAAATGAGGGCAACTCCTTCGTGAGGTTGCTATACAAAAATTTCGGTTTCCACTACATATTTGTACACTGCCTGAGAACGCGTCGATATAGAAAGCTGAAATTTTGTACATGGTGTTTTTATAGTAATAGAAAATAAAATTTCAAAAATGGAATAAATTGGGCAACCCCTTCTTGGTGTTGCCATTTAAAAGTTTAGGTTTTTTACATATACTGTGAAAACGATCAGTCCTAGACATTTTTATTATACCAAGAACTTCTTCAGAATACGAAATCCTATAAAATTGGTTATAATAATTTTTTCTGTCCGACAAACCGTTCTAGAAATATATGCGAAAAACCACTTCAAAAATCAAACTTGCATAGATCGATGACCATACGAAATTTTATACGGGCTTTTATCTAGCATTTTTACTTGTTCTATTTACAAACCCTATTTTTGTTGATATTATAGTATTTGCAATCAAAATGACATCCTTTGATTCTTAACTGAGAACTATACTGTCTTCATTTACTTAAATATCCAGGGCTTAATGATTTGCGATCTTGCTACCATTGTAATGGTTCTTAGCTCTGGTATGATTGCTATTTCAATATTGTTAATCTTTGTGCAGATTGTTAAATTAAATAATTCAGTTTACATCCAAATTCGATCAAAGAGTCTAGTCCAATCAAACCATCAGTTGAAATTAGAAAATTGTCTTCTACAACATACAATTTATGCTCTGTCACTGCTCCTTCATTTTTAAATTTTATATTTGTTGTTCCAATTGTTTCAATTTCACCATCTATTACTCCTGTTATTCTGCAGAACGTTTTTTTAAATTCTAATTCATCTATTTTTCTTAACTATTGATATATCCTGCTATCGTATAACCATGATACATTTCTTGATGTTGCATCATCTTAAATACTTACATAATTGGTCAGCTTATTAACCGTGAATTTATAAATTTGTATACATTGTTTGCTTGATATTCCTCGTCCTCTAAAAGTTGAGTTCAATGTGTGTTGAAGGATCGTGAGACTGGGTTGCATTTTGATCGTAGTTGGGTCTTGATTGATTGTAGTTATTCTTTCTGAAATGGTGTTGGTAATTCGTATTATATGAGCTATTATATCTATTCCACTGCGGGTTTCTATATGTTTGAAATGCTAGTCTGTCTTGTATGTTAGTAGGCAGGTGAAAAGATTGGTTGCGATTAAAATTTGTCAACCGTGTAGATTGTGAAGAGATTCTAAGAATGTTTCTTGATTGTCTGTTATCATCGTCAATCTTTTCGCATCGGTTTGGCGGTTAATACAGTTTTGTGTTGCGCGGGAAATGCTGTAGATTAAATGGATTGCCGAACTAAAACAGCGTTAAATCATCCCATTCGAAAATAGAGAATTTTCCTCTAGTTTCTCTAGAAGTTTTTAGACGTCGCAATGAATTATAGGAAGGTACTTACAATAGTTATTTCTGAGGAATTTTTAATGTTCATTACTTCATAGCACAGCTTTCGCCGACCGTCTTCTTAGTGCAGGCATTTTGGTACCGTCATCATTCCAGTTCCAAGCATTGCAGTGTGTGTGTATTTGGTCCACCGACTGTAAGGCAGCAAGGGCAGCAAGTTTTCTAATGTTAATATGAACGGCATTTTAAGGAATCTCATATCGCACTTAATACTGACCCGTCGAAACAGGGTCTATTCTATGTATGCTAAGTAGTATACAGTAGTTATACTAAAAATGGGGACGCCATCTGTCAGCGCACCGTGTTTGGGAGGACTGGTCGTTGTCACAGATAAGCTTAGGTTGACGTCTCTGCTAACAGAGAAAATTTTCTAGATATGCTTAGGTTAACGTCTCTGCTAACAGGGAAAGTTTTCTTTGATAAACCTTGCAAATGTGTTCCCAGGAGTACATTCTGATCCTGTTGGAAGAGAGGGAAATATTAGGTGGGTTAGATAGGTGTGGTCATGCTATAATATAGCAATGGAGTCGCTTAGCATAGAAGGAAGGAAGCTAGGCAGGAAAAAGGGTATGACCGTGTCAGGTTGGGACTCAAACCCACTATCTCTAGGATAGTAGTAGAGCGCTTACCAACTGGAGGCCACAACTCTACGAAGTAGTTGTCCGATTTTACCCATCGACGAAGTTACGAATCTTACCTTTCTCAAGTTATCATGCGAATATAAAGCAAGCAAACATCGAAATGCATTATGATTCTATGTATTTTTTCAGCATTATTATTTTTAAAAACTTATGAATAATGCTTATGATTTCATCATTTAGGATGACGTTTGTTTAGAAAATAATAAGGTTAGTTTGAGAAAAGAAGGTGAAAGTTATGAAATTTTGACGCTGTAACTACGGAGGAGGAAGTGATGGTTGTATTCTAATTTGTAAGCTCTATTGAAAGGATGGTTCTCTGCTAAATAGTTGTCGATAACTTACTTTGGAAGTGAGAAAGTGACCAATATGATATGGGGAAATATTATTGATCTTGTATCTCCCTGTATTTTACATTGAGAATTTCACGAATTCTTTCAAAATATTTTGTTTAATTAGTCAATATAATCAACCTTACTAAATTCGCAATGGAGCTACTATAGCTATAAGACCTACAAAATACAATTGAAATGTACCTATAGAACTGTGTCTTACTCTATATGTCATATAAGTATAATATTCTTATGTGCATTCATGAATTACAAAATTTACTTACATTTATCTTCACATCTTTTCCAGCAATTATTTAGATCACAAAATCCGGGATTAGCAGCCGCAACAAATGCAACAGCGCAAGGAGCACCAAGTGGGGCACCGCTGCCGCAACCTTTACCGCTGGCTTCACAACAGTTTTTGGCACAGCAAAATGCTGCATATGCGGCTCAACAAGCAGCACCATATGTCATTAATCCTGGCCAAGAAGCGGCACCTTACATGGGGCTCATTGCAGCAGCACAAATGCCACAATATTATGGGGTTGCACCATGGGGAGTGTATCCAGGAAATTTAATACCACAACAAGGATCACAGCCGAGACGACCATTAACGCCGTCACAACAAGGAGCGGAAAATCAAAGTTATCAGGTATGGTCAAATTTTTACTCAAATTTGCTCCTGCTTTTTCGCGGTAAATTTTCAATCAATTTTATGTAAATATATTTGGAAAACGTGCTTTAGATGGAATTGTATATCTGGACTTTGTACATAAATTATTGTAAAAGGAAGAAACAAAATTAAAAGCATTTCACTGGCTGCAGCCAATGTGTGAACTGCAAATTAACAATATTATATTTATGCAATTAACGGCAATACTATCATAACTAACTGTGATTATTTGGTCAATAAATAATGTAAATAAAATTATGGTAAATTTTTTATAATTTCCTCTTTGAATTTCAAAAAAAATGTAAATTTTAATATTTCATAATTCATTTCATCAAAACGTTTTGTTATAATTTACATAAAAGACCGGATTTAAAAAAAAAATGATCTTTGTACCGAATCAGTAAAATTAAATAACTTCAGCGCAAAATCTGTATAATTTTTATAATTATATTAATAAATTATGTAATGTACATAATTTTATGTATGTAACTTTTTTTTATACATAAAAATCTTCTCATTGAAATCGCAGGTCATACCAGCATTTTTTGATCAAAGTGGTTCGTTGGTGATGGGACCAAGAACAGGTACACCAATGAGATTAGTTAGTCCGGCACCTGTTCTTGTTCCGCCAGGAGCTGCCCGAGCACCTCAAGCACCGCAAATATATCCACCACAACCACAAACTGCCCAACAAAATTTATATTCAACGCAGAATGGTTCGAACATTGGAGGTAGGTATTTTGATGTTTTGTTTGAAAAAAAAAAGAAGCATTTATTTTCTACTATATTATCATGTATAAAAAGAAAAACTTTCATTAAAGATCGTTAAAGTTTGTATGTAAAATTGAAAAATTTTAATAACTTGTAGATATACATAAATATCATAAATGATGTTTTGAGCTTTAGAAGCTTTTCTTACTACTAAATTGTAATGAAAATAAATTTGCATGCATGAGACGTATTTCAAATCGGTGGACATCAAAATTTAACGTTTGTGTATCCTACTGGCAATAATTGAAATGTTGTCTTGCAAAAAATTGTAATGTATTAAAAGGTAATGAAAAATAATTGCACAAAGTAACAAATCCGATTTTTTCGATATCCATATCTGTTATACTTACTTTAATTAATTTAAATATCGTATATTTGTACATAGTATGTATCCTCTTAACAGTCGACTTTTAGCTGATCATATTCATAATATTTCAATTTGTTTCAACAAGAATTAATAAATTAGTTCTCAGAATGGAGTCTAGCATACATCACCATACGTAAGTCTTTAGTTTAGAGAGGAACTCCGGCTTTCGTAGCAGTTAGTTAGTTAATTGGTTGCAGATTTTTATTTTTTTTATTTTTGACACACCGAAGATGTATGTAGAGTGTTTCGTCCGAACTAAGCCAAAAATCACAACACAATCACGCAGACATTTTAACCTTGCTATATCGAAATACCTCCAACTAGTTGATCGTACTCGTTGCTTCCTGCGAAGCCTTAGGATAAAAACAAGATGTTACCTGAATCTAATTATTTATACTAATGAAAATTTAAAATTTTGGTTTTCTCTGAAATCAAAATTAATGTTTATCCAACTTGCTGTTGATAAAGAGCAAAAAACCGGTTTATATTGTATGCACATTAATCATGCATCTTCAGTTCAAAGAGGGTGCACCAATTCGAGTTACCCTTAAGTGAATACAAATAATTGGTCCATTGCATTCAAGGTACATATACCTTGTCGTCCATTTTATTTAGCCTGAAATTGGATGCACAACCCAGCAAAGACCAAGAGGTGCCAAACAAATCTAAAATTTGGGACCGTAACTCAGAAAAGCTCTATATTCATTTGAAATTACCTTATGTTCTCCAGAGTTTATTCATTCGAAGAACAGGATCTCCCAGAAATCAGTAGGAGAAAGTTAAATGAAAATAATTCTTTATTACAAGATTTCAACTAAATTGCTATATTGAGTTCAATTTTCAAATATAAATCGAGCATTAATACATACCACAAAAACATATTAAAATTTCGGAAATTAGTATTTTTGAATTTTTTATAAGAATTGTTTACAAATTTAAAAAAGTTTTTCTTAAGAAAATAATAATTTCCCATTTCTTGTGAAGAAACACTTGATTTAAATCTTATTTTCAGTTAAAAGGCTAAACTACAATAGAAGTATCAGTAAGTACAATTACTTACGTAAAGCGAACGCGCCCTTTAATTTAACAGGCGTACACAAATTAGCTTTAACTCGTTAAGTTGAAATATCCAATTTTCCGTAAATATAGTGCGCTAAGAATCGCTCATTCCTTAAGAACGCGGTGTCAAACAATTAAACTATTACTAAATGATTAAAAGTGCAATGTAAAAATTAAAATGAAATAAAAATTGTACTGCGAATTAATAGAAAGCACAAATCTTCAATTAAATCAACTTCCATTTGTGAATTTTTTCACTTTCACCACTTTTTAAAATTTAACACATAAAATGTCATTAGGGTACGAATCTTCAATTACATCGACTTCCCTTTGTTAATTTTTTCACTTTTACCACTCTTTAAAATTGAAAACTTTAAATATCTTACGAGGCTAAACATACCAATATTTTGTAAGTAAACCTCAGTCTCGTTCAATTTCGTGAAGTTATTTACTTCTATTGTAGTTCAGCTTATAGGCTTATAGGCTGAACTACAATAGACTTATACGTAAGTACATTTACTTACGTTAAGCGAACGCGCCCTTTAATTTAACAGGCGTACACAAATTAACTTTAACTCGTGTGAGGGGAACTTTCATTAAGTCAAATTGCAGTCAGTAAAGGTTCGGTACTCATTCCGTAAGAACGCGATGTATTAAACAATTAATTTAATACTAAATTATTAAAAGTGCAATGTAAAAATTAATATGGAATAAAAATGGTACTGCGAATTAATAGAAAGCACAAATCTTCGATTAAATCAACTTGCATTTGTTAATTTTTTCACTATTACCACTTTTTTAAAATTGAACACATAAAATGTCATTAGGGCACTGCGAATTAATAGTTCAGCCTAAGTGAGTGTGGTATGCTGTCAAATTAGACAACAGTTGACCTGTCAGTTCCCAGCGGAAAATGGAAGCGCCCCAAAAGACGAACGCAAGAGCGGCATGTCCGCTGAGGGAAGCGATCAGATCAGGAATCTTGGAGGGCTTGTAGGTAGCACTCTCGGATCGGTTGCAAGGTAGCATTCTTGGAGCGCTTATAGGGAATGGAGGAGGGAATCAAGATAATTATTATTAATTATTATTAAAAATTTCAGTTTTATTCTGAATGTGCTCCATTTAATGTTAAATTAAATTAAATTTCAATTAACCGCACACTTCAACTGACTACTAAAGAATGAAAACTCTGCATTCTGACTAATATGCATCTGAAAGCGCATGCATATGAGTCATCTTCTTACAACAAAAAACATAAGCTCAGAGAAGAGAGGTGCTTCCGCAAAGCTTCCTTTAGCTATGGTAAGAAAGCTCTTCGGAAAAGATTGAAACTTCTGCTGTACTTTCAGATGCATATGAGCACCAATAAGAATTAACAAGTGGAATGGAGAATTCGGGAATTCTCTACTTAATTCTCAAATTCTCCGGTGTTTTGCAAGTGGAAAAGTAAGTGGAAAGCTTGTATTTTCTGCTTTTGTTGCGTTTTGTGAAGGTATCTAGATACCTAGGAATTTCAAATTGAGTTATGTATTTACTGCGTATCGTGGCTATATTTAAAAAAAATTATGGAAATTCATGCAATACTTACAAAGGAACATGGATTTTGTGTCTCAAGGTACCCGCCAAAAATTATAAATCACGCGAAAATGATCAATTTGTTCGTCTTCCTGTACAGAAGAGATGCTGTAAAATTTTTAAATATAATCTAATCAAATATGTAATTAATTTTTGAACCCAATAAACGGTTTTGGAGATAACTGTAAAAGAAGTGTAGCAGTCCTTTTCAAGGTGAACAAAATTGCCGTTTTTGGTACAAAAATGGACATATTTTCATCTCATCATTGCGAAGAACTGGTAAGTCCTGGAAATTTACTTCCCATGACAAAAATGTTCACAACGGAGTACTAATAGATGTGAGTCAAAGAACGGAAGAAATATATGCAAAATATGGGGACTGGGGTGTATATGACCCTAGTGCAAAGCACCCGTTTTTCGGCGGTCAAAAGTCAGCTATCACGTCAAAACGATTAAAGACAAACTACACCACTCGATTACTCTCTCTTCCCTCTTTAATTTGGTATCAAACATGATGTAGTTTGGAAAACCCCCTATGAAGGGTGGTAGGACAGCCAACCCCCAAAACATTCTCCCCCGAAAATTTTTCACCTATATTTTTTTACTCTAAACCCTTAATCCATTAGAAAAAACCCCAATACTCTACAGCCCTCCCACACAGAGTTGGGCGCCCGTGAATATTGTGACAACAAAATTTACCGCCGAGGCCGCTCAAATCTGCAAATTACCGTTAAAATATAACCTATAATACCCATGCATACCTAGTTATCAAAGTGAATTCATATTTTTTTTATTGGGCTTACAGATCCTTATCTTACCCCTGCGAATTATTGCAGCTCCTGATATTGTCTTTATTTTTTTTTATTTCCGTTAATCAGCTCCCATTTCTACCCCACACTCTCCCCGCCAGTTTTCCTATACCCATCTTGTTCGCCCTGAGCTCCCATTTTTTTTGATACCACATACATTCTCCTTCTTCTCTCCATTCTCTCGTTATCCCGGAAAAACTCGAGAAAACCTACCCTCCTACATCCCTCAAAAACTACCCCTACAAAAAATAAATTTCAATTTATTTCAACAGAGGAAGATAATAGACAGATCTACCTCAAATATGAAAAAAGTTCAATCCTCTACAACAAAAAGTGATACCCTTCCCTGGTCACACCTGGAGCGGCGCGGCGCGGCACGGCACGGCGTGGCACTGCCCGGTGGCACGCGGCAAAATAGAGTGTTCACACCGAGAGCGGCAGATTTTATCCAAATGTACTCTAATTTCGAGGAAGAAATTCTATTATTAGTAGCTCTGCTTGAAGAAAAGCAAAGAAAAGTGATGAAGTTCGATTACAAATACTTAAGAATGCAAAAAGCTTCATTTAACGAATTGTGCGGACTTATTTCTAACGAAAATGAAATTTTGCCGCCAGCGGCAGCGGCAAAATTGTGTTTTTGAGTAATCTTCAAAATCGCCGCGCGGCAACTATTTGGTCGTGCCGCGCCGCGCCGCGCCGTGCCGCTCCCGGTGTGACTTATAGATTTAATTTTGCAAGAACAATCGCGCAGCGGCAACTGAAAAATGCCGCGCCGCGCCGCTCCCGGTGTGACACCCACTTTAATCGTCCGAAGCGATTCGCACCTTTTCACATTTCTCACGTTTTCCCTAATTCTCCAATAATGTTAGTGAATTGGGAATGGAGAATTAAGGAATTAGGAATTTTAAGAAAACGAAATTCTCATCTCCCAAATTCTCCGTATTACAGAATCCGACCCCAGGTCGAGAGATGTTGCAAATTTTTTCAATTGACTAGCAACATGTATCTGACTTCTGGTTTTAAATTTTCCTATTCGCATATTTTCTTATTTGTGATATGAGTCATTTTTTCACAACAAAATGCGAATAAGAGAAGAGAAGAAGAGATCTGCTTCCGCAAGGATTCCTTTGGCTATGGTAAGAGAGCGCTTCGGAAAAGATATTGCTGTTGTGTGGAAGTGCTTCCCTTTACAAGCGCTTGACATTTTCCCGCTGCGTTATAATAAATTAAATTTCCTTCTCGATTTCATTGCGGAATTACATAAAAAAATTTGAAATTAAATCAAATCAGCAAATAAGCAAACATCTGTCATTGCAAAACAATAAATTTGAAACTAGCTAAAGATTAACGTCCTTTTTTTGGTTTTAAATCATGAAGTTTGCAAAAAGTACCTCTTGTTTTTTATTAGTATTTATAGAAAATATTAAGTAAGGAAATGACATGAAAGCATTTTAGTTATGGTGAAAAGAAGTGTGGAGCTTTTTCCACGCCATCTATATGCTAGTATATCGAAATTCCAGTTTGTAAGCTTTTCGGAAATGTCAGCGTGAAAATAGAATAGAACCTATTCTCATGCAGCTCAACTCTGCTCTACTCTGAGGTATACAGAGATGGCCATATGCACTACTGCATGCGAAAAAGGGATGCCTGTTGCCACTCTACGCCACTCTACTCCACTCTGCAATGTGTATTCGGCATGAAAACGCAAGTTCCAGTTCACACAATGTTTTGTTCTAAATTCCCTACATACATCGTTTGTGCTAATTGTTATGAGTAAAAACAGGCAAAAGCCCGTCCTGTATCTAAGAGTAGGATAGTATTAAGACTTTTGTCTTCCCGTGGCTTTGCATTAAAAGTGATTAGAAAAGGTAACAATTCCTAGAAAGGATGAAATGTGAGTAAAGATGAAATGTACGTCTGAATTGGGTATAGATTTCATTGCTAGCAATTAGGAGGTAGAAAGTGTGAATGCGTTTTATTATACCTTGTCCTTCCTAAAAGATCCTGGTAAAAGGTATGGTGTGAGATCCTTATAGCACTTGAAATGTAGCATCAATTCGCGGTAGGGCATGGCCACGGGTAGACGCGCTGTTTAAAATATAAAATTTTGTTCAAGGGTGTTTTTCATAATTAACTACAACACACAAGCTCGTGCTCATGTCGTCAAATGAATGAGAGGGAAGAGACATTTTTGCAAGCATTAATCTTCAAATGCAAGAGTCGGAACCAAACACAAAAATCCATGTCGTTTTGACTATGTCGTTTTACCATACATTGTAGATTAGGCATTAGTTTCATTGAAAATTATTGCTGCAATATACGGGTAGAAGTTTGATTCTTCCCAATAAGCAATTCGAACGGAATTCCGGTCGTTTTCCTTGTCATTTTTGACGAGTTTACCTGGAAATCCGTACTATTTGCGCACGGAATTCAGCTTCTTTGGCCGAAGGGAACTGCGCCGAGATTCCAAGTCTTTGATTGTATTGGTAGATGGAACTGAACGTGGAAATGTATCGGATTTCCATGTTATTTTCGCATAGAATTCTCAGACTTTTCCATGGAATTTCTAGGGATTTCAAAGCTTTTTCTAAAATTTTTAATTAAACAGGGGAGCATAAATAATTTGTAGGATGCAAAGCAGTAGAAAAAGCTTCGAAAGTATAGAGAAAATAATCAAACTGCAAAATGTTAAAATAGAGCTTCATAGGCTCGGAACAAAGTTTGACAGGTTTAGCGTTTTGTAAGAATTAAAGTCATGACACCTTAATTATTTTCTCTATACTTTCAAAACTTTTTCTACTGCTATGCGCTCTACACATCAATTCAATCCGCAATCGCCTGTGTTTTGCAGAACACTACACGGAACCAAAAGAACACAGCTAAAGCCATTAACAATTTTTGGTATACCTCCAACACATCTGTAAAGCTGAAAATGCCGCTCGTTGTAACGTGTAAAACCATCTGTGTGTGTGAGAATGCCGTCACTTTTTTCTGCTGGAATTCCGTGCGAAAATTCCACATCTGGAATTTTTGCTTATTGGGTTTATTTGTGACCATTTCTTTTGTTGGATAGAGCGGGGCTTAAAGTACCTTGGGTAAGAAGTGCCACCTTTATTATCTCATATAATAAAAGGCAATAAAACAAGAGCGTACATACAAGGTATTCGCTAGGCTGTGGGCTGATATTCGACCATAGTCAGTCGCTTCCGGGCATTACGTAGCACGTGTCATAGGGCTATTTATTTGGCTAAAAGTAAAAAGACATCGAGTCCGACATTTTAGTTTCTTGCTCAATTTGCTTATCATGTAAAAGTCAAATAAGTATCTTTATATTGTTATTTTGTTATGTTGATACTACTTACAACTACAAATTTGCTGTTGTTATTGTGTTCTGTCTAAAAACATGTTTCCGTACCGTTCGGGGTAAAAATTTTAGGTATAAGGAAGATAAAGCAGACTAAAGGTTATAGCTACCTATTTAAATATTAATAACAACCTTTTAATTATTAATAATAACAACATTTTAAAGTGATGCAACTAAAATAAGGTTAGACTATCATATTAAATTAGAATGCTCGTCTGTGTTGAATTTCTAAAATTATTTTTAAGTTATGAATAAATATCGATAACAACGTTGTAGATTCGACTTTTTTATTCTTTCTTACTAGGTTGCAACAGCTGGAAAACCCGCAAAAGTACCGAACTACTTGCTCATTTAAAATCAATTAATAACGTGTAATTTTTACATATATTTTTTTTGGTATTGGTACATGAAACCCTAAAGATTGTATGTTTAAATTATCATTTAATTTGACCTAAAAGTCTATGATATATTTATGACAATTCAAAAAGTGGCACTTCCAGCGTCATCCTATCCTACACATCTCACAGAACGTAAGTCAACAAGATCAGCTTATTATAATAGAACTTTCTTTCTAATTGTAAGGATATATTCCAAGCTTGGATTTAATTTTAATTAAATTCATTGAAAATAATGTTAATCTTCGTAAAATTAATATACTATATATACATATAGTGATCTTGGCGTATTAAAAAAGAAATAAAAGAGAACCAGTTTGAAAAGAAATACAGTTCCGCCAAATAGAAGTAACTCTCTGCTTAAAATCTCATCCATTACCCTCTATCGATAGCGTAAATAACTGAATTTTGACCATGATTAGTTATTTGATGGTTCACTAAAAATACAACTTGCCTTACCCTGTCATAAGTTACAAACGTTAACACAAATTATTGCATCTAGGGTATGGGAATGCAAGCAGCTGGATATCATATTTTGTTTTACCATAACACAAAGATAGCTGATTGCGATAATGAAACCATTAATTAATTAATCTTATCATAAGGGTCCTCAATTCTTGTGTAAATTAATTTTAATTATAATCTTGTACCTAAAGAGTACATATTTTAGCGATATTGTAAAGGCCTTTTTTTCGCTCGTTACCTTGTAGTGGAATATTTAAAAGTAAGTAATTACGAGCATGTCAGTAAGTTATCTCTTGGCGTTAATAATATTTATTATGCAATATGCACTTGGTGGTTTTTGCTAATATCTTTTAGAAAAATAAAAATCACTAAAAGATTTAGTTCTTTGAAGCAATTTATTTTGAACTTTCACTGATCCTCTGTCATAATTTTTTACACCAAAAAATTAATTTATTTATAAATTATTGTTCCTTAGTTACCACCCATACCATACATTACCCGTTTTAGAAACAAAGTTTAAACTATCAAGGTCTGAAAAACGTTGTATATCGTAGAAACATGTATGGTGGCTCTAAGAATAGGAATCTTTTGATGCAGTTATTAAATAAAATTGTTATATTGAAAATTTTCGTACAAAATGTAGGAGAGACCGGGTTGGTAAACCAACTTTTCATATCTTTAGAGAACTGAAAAATATATTAAGGAACTAATAACCTTTCTGAATATGAAATTTGTTGTACTATCAACAATGTATTTTTGAAATGGCTACTAAAAAAATTTAATAAAAGTTGAAAATTTAACTTGTTTTAAAAAACACCTTTTATTAGTGTACTACCCTGGCACATTTGTGCATGTCATTATTTCAAAGTTATTGTTTGTTAGTCATCCTGCCTCTATAGTCAACCATACATGGGGGACTAAAATTATGCTCATTGCACCATGTTAAAAAAAGCAAGGTTTTCAATGCTTAGAAATATTGATTATTCAGGAAGAAGAGGATGGACATCCACACATTTTGATTTTTGCGTGCTCGTCTGTCTATCGGTCTGTCCAAATTCTGAACGATAACTCGAGAGCGGGTAGTCCTAGAGAGCTAATATTTTGTACACGGCCTTCTTATAAAATAAATAAAATATACAATTAGTTCGTAAATGATAGTAATTGAGCAATTCCTCCGCAGGGTTGCCATACGAAAATGTCTGTTTTCACTATACATACCATGCGTCAAATAGCGCATAGAGCTAAAATTCTGTGCATGTGCTCGTGTTATAATTATATGAAAATTTCAGGTGATGGATTTCAAAAAACCAACTAAATCGAGTAATCCCTTCATAGGATTCAATGAACAAAACTCAGATTTTATACGTACAATGGAGAAATATTAAAACCCATTTTTACCGTCTGAGGGACTGGGCTGGTAAATGCAAAAACAACATTAAAGATATAACTTGCATATTTTCAAAACTAAAGAGTGACTATATTTTTGGATATTTATCTAGAATCTATTTAGAATAGGTATTATATATTATATCAAATTATACCTTTTCGCAGTCTGAGCACAGCTTGACGCCTTCTTATTGTTCCATCGACTGTATATTCAGAAATCTTCGAGAGAATCGAAGTGATTGCAATTGGTCGAAAATTTATATATAATATAATATTGTTACGAGCGTGGCCTTTGTTCGTTTTTTAAAACACAATCTTTTAAATATTATTCCCAAGTTCTTCCTTTATTTATCTATACTGTTCTCAAGCAATTATCAAATCAACTCTACACAGTAAAAAATAATTCCTTAAAGTGAGTGGCAATAATTTGTGCCACAAATTTTAGGTATTTGTCGATAAGATTAGGGAAAGCTCCACCTTGGAAAACTAAGATTAGGTTTTTATCCCTAAAATGTAGGTAGGTTTTTCTCCCTCCCCTAAACTTTTGGAAATATTCCCTAAAATGTAGGGAATTTTCACATTTTTTTTATTTTCCCAAAATGTAGGGAATTTTAAAATTTTGTTTTGTTTTTTTTTTCCATAAAATGTAGGGACTATTCCCTAGGTGATAGAACACCACCCACTTTAAAAAACATAAGAATGAGCGCAATAGCTCATTTCTTATGGCCCATACTACTAAGTAGTACGGCAGTTATGTTGGTGACTTGTTTTCAAAAGCAATGTGTGAATTATATAAATGAAAATATATTTCCATAAAAAATGTAGCATAATATCTAATTTATTGAATGTTCCCTTCCTTATATCCAAGAGAGCTTAACATTTCGGGGATTTTACATACTTTATAGGTTTTCTGGTGCCAAATACCTAAATTCATTGAATGTTCCATTGATTTGGGGAAATTAAACTGATTTTCCCTTTTATCAGAGAAAATTAGATTTATTTTTAGGTAAAAACGTGTCTTAAATTTAGGGAATAGTGTAATCAACCAAAACTAAATTAAGATAATTACAAAATATACCGATTTATTAATAACTCGCCATTGTGCCCCCAAAGCAACTCCTTCTGAACCATACTCACTCCTGTCATCACAACAACAATAATAATTTTTTTTTTTTTTTATTTAGATAAGCTCTTTATTATTTGGCTCATTGGCTCTTTTTAAAAATTCCTTAAAAATAGGGTGGCAAAAGGCTCCACAAAGTGTAAACAAAAAGTCGCTAGCTAATCTAAAAGTTATAAAAGGTCAATAGGGACAATTAAACAATTAAAACAATTAGAAAAACTAAAAAACAAGAAAAATGACACAAACAAAATGAAAGCAAACAAGAAAAAAATTCTCCAAAGAGACTGTATAAACGGATACAAGAATTTTGAAAAGGATCTAAAAGTTGTACAAAAAATTTAAAGTCCCAATTTTGACAATTGGGTAAGTGGCAGTTCCAAGAAGTTCCAATTTCCAAAATAATCTAATAAAAATAATGACCTAAACGAACGAATTTTCAAAATAAAATTTTGAAATTTAGCACCAAACCGAATTAAAAACTTAATAGCCGAACGAACGAAAAAATTTACCCGATACCGTTATAGAGTCCCGCGAGGGCAGCCTGTAGTATCATAGACCTCTACAAACTGCCCTCATCATCCCTCCAGCTTAGCATCTCTAACAGAGTACTTGTCCTTCCCACAGCACGTGCAACGATTCCTAAGCGGGGAGAAGCCCCGTGGACTAGTGTTGCAAATGCTGTGGCCTGCTATCACCAGCGAAAGACAAGAGCTCCGTCCTGCACCGACGATAGTGGTTGCCATGTGCAGTTGAATGTGTCTGCGTTCGTTGCCAGATATTCAAGACGTAAACGTCTCTTCAATCTGTCAACGAAGTGGCGCTTAAGTGCTTGTGCGTGGTGTTGTGGGCCAGTGTTCTGATTCCCATCTCCGGCTCTCATGTAGTACAAGTGAATTGTAGATTTGGCCGGTGTCAACACAAAGCTATTCAAATAGTTCACCCGACTACAAACCTTTGGTCCCCATAGAAACGATGTCCTAGTAATGCTGAAATTCGGGTGGATCAACTGAAACATATCGCGCACCAGTTCCATCAGACTCTGCAAAGCAGGACAAGTGAAGAACCTGTGAAACAAGGTGCCTTCACCAGAACAAACTGTGCAGATCCTGTGAACCCGCCGGTCAATATGTGACAACTGATTAGGATGTATAAGACTGTGATGCAGCAATTTGAATGCTCTTTGTAACTAGAAGGATAACTGTAGACTACTCTGCAAGTTATCCCTCCCACCACGCCCATATTCACCCCGAGGTGTGTTCGCCATCTGTTGTATCCTGTATACTCCGGAGGTCTTATTGACATAAGCACGTCACGGAGCACACGTGTTGTAAGTGTGCTGAAAGGTGTGTGAGGCGGTCTGTCCAGAACGAAAGCATCTTCCAACTTAGCGCCAGGGTCACTGGTCCCAAGTTGGCGAAATCTCTCCCGCGCAGAAGTCGCCAGGTCGTGTAGTTGTGGAGTGTTCGTGTTTATTCGACAGTTTCCAGAGTATCAATAATATCTCCGAGAACTGTCAGTGTATGCGTGTCAGCTTCAAAACCTCGAGCATTACTGAACACTGAATCTATTAATTCAGGATTAAACCTGATTGGAATCGACGCGAATTGCGTGTACCGTAGAGCATTCCACTTAAGGTGAAATGCTGGCCTGATTCGTTGAGATTAGATCCTGCGGCCAGTCCACCTTCCAGCACGAGCGACCGGAAAAGCTTCATCTCTTGTCACGAAAATAGAAAGGTCATCTGCATATGCCAACATAAGAGGCCTTACATTGGCATTCGACGAAGATTCACCAGTAGCGGCTCCATCGAAAGATCATAAAGCATACCTGACAATGGACAGCCCTGTCTGATACCTCGGTGAAACGAGATAGGAGCCAGAACCTGTACTTGATGCTTAATCAAAATCGCTGAATCTCTATACAGTTTCCCGATGATATCGAGCCACCTGGGCGGGAACCCAAATGCCTCGAGAGCAGTCAGGAGATACTCGTGCGAGACGCTATCAAAAGCCTTTTGCTGGTTAAGAGAAATCATGGCCATTTGTGTACCTGTCTGTTCATGGTAGGCAAACAAATGTTTGGCTACCGCGATGTTGTCGTAGATACTACGACCAGGAACACAATAGGACTGTTCCGGGTGTAATACCGAAGCAATCACTGAGCGAAGAATCACCCCTAATGCTTTGCAGACGATTTTGTAGTCAACATTGCATAGGGTTACTGGCCTCCAGTTCCCCATCCTCTGCAAATCTCCTTTCTTTGGAATCAATTGCATAACAGACCTCCTCCAACTAGAAGGAAAGTCTGAATGTGTCTCAACCGCCGAATTGAAGACTTCCAAAAGGTCAGGAATTAATAAATCCCTGAAACGTATGAAGAATTCTGGAGTCAAGCCGTCATAACCAGGTGAAGTGTGTCGCCTGAGATCCTTTGCCGCAGCGATCATATCCTCGAATGTGATTACTGTATCCAGGAGCTCCTTGCTGTCTTCAGAGAAAGTGGGAATATTCTCAAGAAATTCATGAGTGGTCGAGGATGTTGTCGACGTCGATTCAGAGTAGAGACTACTGTAATAGTCTCGAATAAATTCTGATAGCTGTTGTCCGTTGAGGACTTGTCCAGATTCATCAACTATCGATTCGACTTCACAAGAAGCAGTACGTCGTCTAGTTGCCTGAAAGTAGTACTCGGTTGGAGAATCGCCTTCCCTCAGCCAGCGTGATTGGCTGCGCAGCACAAACTCCAAGCTGTGCTTATAAGTTTGTGTTGCCAAACGTTCCTTTATTCTGTTAAAATAAAGAATCAACTCCGGCTGAGTTGGGAGAAGAGCTGCCACCCGAGATACTTCGG
This sequence comes from Dioctria rufipes, assembly GCA_963924295.1. NCBI lineage: Eukaryota > Metazoa > Arthropoda > Insecta > Diptera > Asilidae > Dioctria > Dioctria rufipes. Next base: position 124,001,379 of record OZ002741.1, on the reverse strand, counting down.
CCGACAAGCTAGAAGCTTGATACCCACTTCGATTGAAATTTGCTTCAATAAAAGATTGAATTTGGAGCTTTCCAACATCCCACCATTGACTAAGAAGAGGAAAGTCACCTTTCCTCTCTTGCCAATCGTGCCAGAATTCAGTGAATTCATTGATGAACTGCTCGGAATTCAACAAATAGTTGTTGAACAAATAGTTGTTGTCAACAAATAGTTGTTGCAGTTCTTCTTTCAACTAGAGTGCTGGTTGCCACTACAAGAAGGTGATCGCTAACGGAACACACTTCATGAGTGACATCAACGAAATGTTCTAGTATTCCAGGTGAGATCTAAAGTCTATCGATTCTGGAGCCTGCGAGACTTCCATGGATATTTCGCGAGACCCTCGTGTATGATCTAGTCGTAGGATGCATCCAATCTGTGAAGTATGAACTAGCTTAGATTATTAAAAAATATTGAAAGGTAAATTTTTGGCATTTTGTTAAACATTTCTTCGTTAATTTTTGCGTTTTTTCACGACTTCTTCAACATGGAAAAAAACGACTTGATGAATCAGAATTATCCTAGTTTGCAAGATGTTTATATGAGTATACTGAATAAGTCAGTCAACTTTCAAAGAAATTCATATAATAGACCCAAAATGCAAGCAGTCTTGTGTTTATGCACCTTTCCTATATGTAGCTAAATCCAGCACAAACTTCCAATAAATGCTTTTCTTGTGAGAATCAAGTACTTATCTAAACTGGATAGGCTTAAGAAAAAGTGCAAAAAACGCCTAAAGGGTTACAATTTGGGTACAACGATACATCATTTTTAGACCAAGGTTTCAGCTTCTTAAATTCGATATGAAAAATGTGTTCGTGGTATATTTTTTGTAAAAATTCATTCTTCAATGAAAAATACTGTGGATCGTATGATTTTTCCTTTAATTACATTCCTGCTGTGAGAACACTCAAACAAGGTATGAATGGGTTTCAAAAATGGGATGAAAAGGTCTAGGCAACAGCGAATACAAGACTGCACATAAACTGTACACTTTATCAGCCACTTTTGAAGTGGGAATTTCATAAAACCAGAAGTAAAAATATGTTAAATACTATTTCTCAGAAAAATTCATATAAAATCTATATAAACAATTTTCATCGCGGCTGCCCTAAAAATTAATAAGACGATATTAAAAAAATTCCAATAATATTTATCATTTGCTTTCGTCTTCCCCTCTTCCGAAATCTTCCTGGCAGGCGATTTTAATATCTATAACAGACATTCTTCTACCACAAGTCCTGCGCGCCTATTTGTTGAACTCTTCTGTGAATTTGCAACAGCTATTTCCTTCATCCACGCGAATTCTGTTGCAGCTGGAGATAGAGCTAATTTATTGGTATTGTTTTTAACATCTCACCCTGAGAAATATTCCATCTCCGTCGATTCTCTTCTTGGTATTTCAGACCACTGTTTATTTACGACTCAATTTACTACCTCAAAACTATGGCACTATAAAACTGCTAATTGGAAAAGTTTCAATCAGTATTTTAAAGAAATTGATTGGTCGGTATGTTTTGCTTCAAGGGATGTTGATGAATGCACATTAGAACTTAGTAACATTCTAAGTATTGGCATGCGTGAATACATTCCATATTCCTATAACAGATCTCAACAACAGCAAATCGCTTTCGTTTAACGATAAGTGCAACCACGCAATAAAATCGAAAGAGTCTGGCCTTCTCGCCTATCAATTGCATCCACGTCCAGAACTAAAACAACGGAAACAAATGTACAAGACTGCATGGAACACTTCCAACTCCAAAGGCCAATACAAATCCGTACGAGAGATGTGTTCAAGGTCCTTAAGAAGATCAACGTCTCCAAAACCGCAGGTCCTGATGGTTTCTCGCACCTGTTAATTAAAAGCTGCGCGCCACGTTGGCTAAGCCTCTGCGCAAAGTATTCTACTTGTTTTATGTGACATAAAAATTTCCAACTGGTTGGAAACTAGCTCACTATCAGCCTATTCCCAAGAAAAGAGAGGGTAGCGATCACTCAAGTTATTATCGATCAAATTGCAATCACTTCGATTCTTTCGACGGTTTTTGGGATCTATAATGAATTCCAAATTAATGAAATATCTAAAAAAATCAACACATCAAAGATCGCCGGATTCCGGACTGAACGCTCACCTGGAGGCTTCCTGACTACATATTTCAAAGGGCTTTGATGCAGTCTTGTATCCAGCCATTTTAGCCAAACTTAAAGCTCTTGGTCTCTCCCTTCTTTTCTATTATGGATTGAAATTCGACTAATACGGGTTGCACTATATGGCGTTTCATTAGAACCTCGCCATATAAATTCCGGTGTGCTCCGAGCTCTGTTATCTCTGCATCGCTCTTGTTAATTTTCATTAATGATCTGCTTACCTTTATTTTCAATCCTCTCCATAGCTTTCCCGATCTCAGTACCCTTGATTTCGCGTACTCCTTTGACACTCTTGCGGACTCAAGAGGGAATGCCACATCTGTCAAACGAAATTGCAGGATTAATCATTGAATAACAACCTTCACAATATCCTCGCTTGGGATAAAGCGAATTGCATCGAATTCAATGCATCTAACACCCAAAGCTGTCTTATTGCATTAAAACAAGATCATCACTTAACCACTTCCGTTTCTTTTGATGGCACATTAACTTCTGATTCACCCTCAGTAAGCATTTTTGCATTACTATTTCTAGTAAGTTAAGCGAGACAGATCACATCTCCGTATTACCAAAGAAGCACCAAAATGTCTTGAATTTCTGAAAAGGTGTAAAAAATATTTCAACCCAATCTAAGATCTAGAACGGAATACAATTCCCATATCTGGGCCAGGATTTGTCCCTCAGCCTTAACTGCATTGCTCAATGTTCTGATGAAATATCTAAACTCATCCCTTGTAGAACGATTCCGGCACGCAATACTTACGCTGCAAACCGCGCATATCTGTTTACATTCAAAATGCTTTCGGCCGTACAGTAAAATTCCATGATGCTTTTTTTATCCTCAACTGTGCGAATGATAGACAGTCCGCCATCTTCTGTCTTTCCTCCGGCATACAATCTGCGAAAATTTTTAGGGTGACATGTATTAGCAGCTCCGCCACTCTCCTCACGTTTCCTAATTCTTTTGCTTATATTCTGCCATACTGTGCTTTGCATCATCATAGGGTATCCCCTGATAGATCTTATAAATATATTAAAAGCAAAATCGACACGAAGACGCCTTTTATAGACAAGTTCCTTTTCCTATTTGTACAATATAATATAATATAATATCTATAATATATCTAATAAGCGAAGCTACGTAATGCTTTAATAATTTAAAAATGAGTAATATTATCGTAAAACGTATCAGAATATTTATTTCAAAATCGAATGAAAGTTATTTCGAAATGAAGTTTGCATCATGCTTCTGAACTGATCTATGGGGAGCTTCAGGTTAAACGCAAAAAGCAAATTATTTTCGTCAGTTGTGCGTGTAGCAACGTGTGCTCAAAATTTTCCTAAAATATTTCCTCTCAGCCGTAAACGTAAACTTAAGCCAATTCTGGAGTAATGAGAAATTGAATTCACAACACACTCGAATGATTGCTAAGGTTCATTTAATTGGCAGCCAATTAGAACTGATGAAATTATGTTGCAAATTGGAATATGTATTCATTCATATTTGGTCACTATGGTGAATTTACAGTAGACCCATTATTACATACGTTTATAGCTATGTAATAATGGGTGTTATGCACTAGTTGGCTGACAATTTAAGGCGTTGGTAATGTTTGAGCATTTGTTGAAAATGCATTTAACCATACGTAAAATTAATTATTGATTCAAAAACTGACAAGTAGTTATTATTCCGCTTTAAACGTGATTTGCACAGTACGTATTCATCAACAATACAAATAATCTGCCATTACTATTAGGTACGTCGAAACATCGTATAAACAAAACATTTCTTATTGCTAAGGAACTGGGAGTTACTTAATAAACGTTGACATCGGGGAAAATCATTTGATACGAGACTGAGTGCATGTTCAAATATAAGATTCCATTGGGATTAGATGCTCTATAATAACATTCCCGGTTTGTAGTTTAGTAGATAATATATAATTGTTTTATGTTAATAGAATTAACCGAATAAACTTCTATGGAACATTATAAAACAATTATTTTATTATTAAAGTCTTTTGTTTTTTATCGCTACTCAATAGTTATTATATAATTATTTTTTTTTTTTTTTAATATGATGGCTTCTTTCGACCAGGTCATGAGGATGATGAATATGCTATATGAATTTCTCTTTTTAGTAAAAATTATTTAAGCTTATTGTCTTAATGATTAAGCTCAGCTACACACCTAATAAATTATGTAAACGAAAACTTTCTTACAATTACTGTTAGATTTTTATGAATTTTCAACGTCTTCCATAATGCAGAGCGTAATTGTGCGATTCTACTTACGAGTAAGGCCTACTTTAATGGATTTCAAAGCAGAAATTAGTAGGCCCTAAAAGATGTGCACCTTCGAAGCATATGAATACCACTGCTCACTTAAAGTAAAGAGAGATATCGTTTGTACTCCAAAGCCTACAAGTGAACTCGGATTGTAACAGAATCCGGCAGTATGAATGAATAAAACAATTCAGAGCTGAACAAGTCTAGAAGCTTCGTTTTACAGCTGACAAAGAGTTATAGTAAAATATCTCTATAATAAAAGACCTGTGGCTATTCTATTTCAGACTAACCAGCCTAGTTGATAATTAAATGTAAGCACAAATATCGTAAATTGAAGTCTACGTTGTTACAATTCAGGTACTCGCTTGAAACCGGTACGGAAGAATTATGATAATTTTAACCTCTAGCGACTCAAAAACATCGTCTCTTACTCACGGTAGAAAAAAGTTTTTTTTTTTTATTTTAGCCAATGATCCTGTGCCCAAGATTTTTAACAAATAGAAATTTTTCTCGTTAGACTCGCTATAGCTTTACATCCATAAACAGTTTTAATCAGTCAGCTCCCCAGAAGGAGTACAGGTGATTATTATAGTAGCAGTAAAAATTAATAAAAATTAAGGGCATTTTCGCTTACTTGCCCCTCTCTCTTCTTCTTTTTATACCCTAGATAAAATCATAGCGTATACTAAGTTTGTCATTTCGTTTGTAATGCACAGAAATAATGCTAGTAAAGCAAAGTAAATTTAAGTTCGAAAATGGGACCAGTCTGGCAACTCCGTAGGGTTGCCAGAGAAATTTTTTTTTTTTTACTAGGCACTGCCTGAGAACGCGTCAATGTAGAGACCTGATACATGGTGTTTTCATAAAAATAGCAAATAAATTGAAAAAATGGACTAAATCGGACAACCCTTTCTAGCGTTGCCCACTGACTTATAACAATGACACTGAGCGATTTGCTATTTAATATAGCACAAATATTGTGTTTCTGTATATCACCGTTAGAGCACCTTTAAAACGTTTACTACATAAAAAAACATGTAAAACTCAACTAATTAGATGAAATTTTACAGACGGTGACCGTGCGCCTTGTACTTTTTGAGATACAGGGTGTTTTGTGAAAACCTAGCATAATTTCTTAATTACCCTGTAATTACGAAACGGTTAAAAAGCCCCCCCCCCCCTGCCATTCAATTTTTTTTTTCTAGATGAGTGCTATCACCTCCCGCTCTATGGACCATCATGGAGGAAACACCCTGTATATTTCGAAACTGCCTAAGAACGCGTCGACGTGGAGAGCTGAAATTTTGTACACTGCGTTTTCATAAAAGTTGCAAGTACAAGTTCAAAACTGGACCTAATCGGGCAACCCTTTCTTGGTGTTTCCATAAGAAAGCTTGGTTTTCCACTATATATTTCGAAAATGATTTAAATTGGGCATCCCTTCTTGGTGCTGCCACACAAAACTTTGGGTTTTCGCTTTATTTAACTTTTATTTTCATCTAGGGTATAATATTATTGGTGTTAGACCAATTGTAACTTTTCTCTTGTTTTTAGTCCTTTGTAATTAAGACTTTAGTATTTAAAGAGGAGCAACTGATCACAATTTGCCATAGATTTTTAGCAGTATGAATCAATGAAAGTCGTGTATTTTTTTTATAGTATTTTATTTTATTTATTGAATTGTAGAAACTTTTGACTAGATTTATGGGCATTTAAATCGAAACTCATTTTAATGGTGTTCTCCAAGATTTTCGTATACCTTCTCAACAAGTCATCCCGATAATGATAAGATCTGGGGATCAGGCAGGCCATGGTAAAACTCCTGTATTTTCTACAATTCAGAAACTTATCGTGCGGTCTGAATTGCTGTATTGGTTATTATAATATCCAATTTGTTGTATGTTTGTTTCATCCATATCGGCAGCAGCACGTTGCAGAAAGGAAATGTAGGTTCCAGCGGCTAGGCTGCAACTCAAAATTTTGAGCCGTATGGGTTATTATAAGCTATTGCTCCCACTATGCTGTACTGCAAATTTCTTGCGATTATTATATATACACAAAAACGATTACTTTGGATAACACTTTCAGAGCTTGTATAGAATACGAAAATAGGTCATCCGTATTTTTTTTTTGTTTCCCCTTCCACACCCCAACCATTTCATATTTTCATAAAATGCTAGCTCGAGAATGGAGCAACCGATTTTTGTGACCCGTTTATGTCAAATTAAGCTGAATACCTTATATTTTTCATAAATAAATACAGCAAGACCCAAACAAAAAATTTATTTTTTTGTTAAATCAATTCTAGAACAGACACCTTATGTAATTATAAAAATATGACATTATTTCAAAACTTCTTCGATGCAGAAGGAATACTCTAAGTAGAAACTTTGTGCAATTATTTTTTATTATTTTGTTTGTTTGATTAGTTAAATATTAACACTAGTATTTTAAAATTGTAACAATTCAAAAACTGATTTCACATTCATTTAAATAAATTCTTTGATACAAAAAATAAAGGAAAGAAAAATATTTATGTATATATATTATGTATATATATTATGTATATGTGTTTCTGTACAGTATTCTTAAATTTGTTTAAAACTTTAGGTGGCGGGTTGTTTGCACCCCAAGCGTTCAGCGGAGGTCTTGGTACCTTGGGGAGCCCCGCACAACCTACAGGTAGTTATGAAGACATACATATTTGCAGAAGATTTTTAAAGCTTCTTTCCGTTCTTTTTCTTTTTTATTTCTCATTTTGCTGTTTAGTTTTGATTTTATCTTTATTTCTTTTTTTGTCTTTATATTATATTATATATATAGTAACTATGTGAGTCAGTCAAAATACTGAATAACAAATTTCCGGAAAAAAAATCCACAAAAACTTAAAACCAAAATTATTGTTGGTAGGTACATGAGAACATATGTATAATTGTATTAGGTATAGTACTGCGTACATTTTTTCCTTAATTGATTTGAACATAATAATTAAACCAAAATTTATGTTTTTTCTACTTGATTTAGAAAAGTTTGCTTTCTAGTCTAAGTGAAGCTTAGGCAGCATTCACCACGCCATTTAATACAAATTTAATTCAACTTGCGTTTTGTATATATATACATGTATATATATATATAATTAAATTTGTGTTATATTATGACAATATACAATAATTAGGACAATTTTATTATACAGGACTTCAAATTGACGTTAATATCTTGCCGCTTCAGATTTCATCTGTTGCAGTTAATTTTGATTTGAAAGCTTATTAATACTTATTTATTGCTTCTACCGCATCTTTCGTAAATATTTTGTTCAGGGTAAATTGCTCTGTAATTGCATGTTGGTTACCCTTCCCTTATAGAAGCTTATAACGCGTCGTAATTATCTCATATTCATTTGAAGCTATTATTTATTATGGGAGTAAGAATCAAAATACTTCTACCAATCAATGAATGGATAGTTCCATCGAAATGTAATGATCATTTTACTGTCCAACTATTTTTATTTATTTTCCTGGACGCTAGTTATACATATATATGTAAAAAATATAAAAAAGGACAACAGCAAAATTAAGATTAAGTAACAAAGGGACAAAAATCGAAGCAGTAAACAATTATTAAGAACTTTTTTTCCATTGAAACTTAATCAAATAATTGAAAATTTGTATTTAAAGTATTACACTTAATTCAAATTAAACTCAGTTTCCATAGTTATTTAGTACAATGAGACAATAAGTAAAATAATCTCGAAATTAAAGTAATACTCTCAAGGATCAACGGCGTGTCGATATAGGAAACAAGGCTTATATTGGTTATCCTTCTACATATTTCAAGATGATATGAAAAATTCCGGTAATGCTATTATCAACTAAATAATAAAAGAGCAATTGATTTTATTTAGGATATTTGCTTGAATAGCCACATTTAATATTGATCGATATTACTTCATATATGCTGACTAGACAGAAACTTCTCTGTGACCCGATTTCACCCAATCATCTTACGAGCCTTCGAGAAGAACAGCTTTTTTATAGTGTAACTATAACTTGGGTAGATGATTTCAAACGCTCTATTTTAAATGTATTATTTTTTAGTTTGTTTTCTGTCAGTTAATTATACAACAGGCCAAATAATTAGCAATTATAATTTTGTCAAAATTTTCTCTATGCGAAGAAATGCTTTTAACACCCCGATATTACATATGAACTTAAATATGTATAGATTACAGAAAAAAGCTACTAAATAATTTAGATAATATTTAGGTTGTTTGAGGCAAAATATTATGGAAGCCGATTTCTCATTTTGTTTGCCATTTTGCTAGCATAAAAAGAATTACTCCAAAACACTGATAGATCCAACAAAAGTATACTCGCTATCATTTTCACGCCACTTGGCAAGGTTACTTCTCGAAAAAGTGAGTTACTTGATCCCGTCATGCACTACCGAAAACGTCTGAGAATATAGTAGAATCAGCTAGGGAGAGAGTAGTATCGATGTGGACCTTTTCTCCTGGTGGATTTTAAGGATTTTAACTATGAACTCTGCTCATAAATATATTATGTTGCCCCCTTGTATTGAAGAAAATTAATGATCTGAGTATGAGTATGTAAATAATACTAATAATATAACCATTAATAATGCTATTTTTTGTTTTCGAGGTGGACTCTCCTTCGCTAGCTTAAATTGTTTTGCGCTAGTTCAATGTTAATTTTAATGGCATCTCCTTATACATATTTACCAATAATCGCGGAAACTATAGCAAACATAATTTATTGATCTCATCCTCAACATTTAGTTAATGCAATATAATATCTACAATATCTATTCATTATAAGCCATCCTCTAGACTCCAAAATGCTTATTTACGTCATATGTCCATTTTCGCATTTTTCGTTCAATTTTAGGAATAATAACTCAACCGCTCGGCGATTAATATACTACTCTCGTGTGTTCATCTTGTATAGTCCGGTTCATGTATATAATCAATATGAAACTTTAACGTAGTTTTATGTGTTGCTCTGACAGTGTCTTTGATAAATAGTTATTGCTGCCACAAATTCAGTTTGAGAATCTAAGAAAAATATAAAAGTCTAGTTTTAGAAAAAAAGTTTGTATGAAGTTAATTTTTTGGTAATTGATTCAATACGAATTTCCAATTGTAACATTTAGTGATTCGAATTTAATTTTGTGAGAAAGAAAAGCATTGCTCATGGAAACATAGTACATGAGCAAGAGTTGAGGAGATAAGTTCTCGTAAAGTTTTGTTGACTGATTTAATTTAATGCTGAATTGAATTGACTTTGGCAGCTAAAATATTTCGTATTAACTAAATTCACGCTATTCTAAATACTACTTACACATAACTAAACTCAACTCGATTGATTATGTGGAGTTAATATCGATTTAACAAAATTGAGCTCAATTTCCGTTTCCATGAGCACTAACTCGAATTTAATTCGACTCGATTTGAACCCCGTATGGAAACACAGTACGTATGCACTAGCTAACTATCTAACAACTAACTACCTGATGTCCTGATATAATTACGAAGGGAACTATGAAGCACAGCAAAGCCAAAGTTAACTTAACAACAAGTAAAAAAGCTAATATTAGTCTAAGACCAATTCTTATGATACCCTATGAATGTCCGTATGAAATTTCGTATGGGCACCCATTTGAGCAATTTTGATTTTTGCAGTGGTTTTTCTCATATATTTCTAGAACGGTTCGTCGGACAGAAAAAATGATTATAACCAATTTTATAGGATTTCATATTCTGAAGAAGTTTTTAGTACAATGGAAATGTTTAGGACTGATCGTTTGCACACTATCCGTAAAAAGCCAAAAATGTTATATGGCAACACCAAGGAGTTGTCCTATTTAGTCCATTTTTGAAATTTTTGCTAGTACAATGAAAACACCATGTACCAAATTTTAGCTCTCTACGTCTACGCGCTCTCATGCAGTGTTCAAATATATAGTGGAAAACGAAATTTTTGTATGGCAACCCCACGAACGAGTTGCCCGATTTGTCTCATTTTCGAACTTAATTTTACTTTTTTTTTTAAGTCCATGTACAAAATTTCATCTCTCTAAGTATACGCGTTCTCGAGTTATCGTGCGCACGGACGGACGGACGGATGAAATCAACAGGGTATACTAAGTTTGTCATTCCGTTTGTAACACCTCGAAATAATGATGGTAGAGCAAAATGGATTGGACACCCATTCATAATATTAAAAGTTATTTTGATTTTTGCATGTCCGTCCGTCCGTCCGTCCGTCCGTGCGCACGATAACTCGAGAACGCGTATACTTAGGGAGCTGAAATTTTGTACACGGACTTTAAAAAAAAAGTAAAATTAAGTTCGAAAATGAGACAAATCGGGCAACTCGTTCGTGGGGTTGCCATACAAAAATTTCGTTTTCCGCTATATATTTGCACACTGTCAAAAATGGACTAAATCGGGACACTCCTTCTTGGTGTTGCCATATAAAAATTTAGGTTTTTTATGTATACTTTGAAAACGATCAGTCCAAGACATTTTTATTGTACTAAAAACTTCTGCAGAATACGAAATCCTATAAAATTGGTTATAATCATTTCTGTGCGACAAACCGTTCTAGAAATATGGATATGCGAAAAACAATTTCAAAATCAAACTTGAAAGATCGGTGACCATACGAAATTTAATACGAGCGTTCATCTAGGGTATCATAAGAATTGGTCTTAGACCAATTTTAGCTTTTTTACTTGTTGATATATGTTCTAAGGCTTGTATTCAAAGGGAGTATTATTTATTTTTGGAAAATGAGTTCCACACACAGCACACTTGAGGCCGCTTGCACATCAAAAAACGAAAACGAACGAATAAACAGTTCCACACCGAAAATTCGTCTATGCGTATATATCAAAAACGAACAAATAAATGTTGGGATGGGTTTGTATCAAGGTATCTCTATACCGTGGGTTTGTATCAACGTATATAGAATACAAGGTATTCCCATTACAAACCATGTTCCCCTATTAGGTGACTTAATATTGTGAAATGTATAGGAAAGTACGGTACACAGAACACAATATTCTCTCTCTCCTCTCTCTGGCTTTCCTATAAAAATGTATATACATTAGTTACAGAATTACGTCACATGCTATCAGCTGCAATGTGTCAAAATTTTAATGGGAATACATGTCTTCTATATACCTTGGGTTTGTATCATATGTACATAAATAAACGGAAATGAGGTTATGTAAGACCGAAAAGAATTTTCGTTCCTATGTGGAACACAGTATGGAACAAAAATATACTTGACAGTTCGGAACGAAAATTTGCTTCTCGTACGAATAAATATAAAATGTATTTTAATTGAACTATTTTTTTTTTTATTGAAACTGTAATTAGAATAAATATCCAATATTTTATTACATGTATTACAGATAATTTCTGTTGGCTTTGGGCAAAATTTGTGTTTTTCGGTTCAGTGCTTTCTTTTTTTGATGTGCAAACGGCCTTGGCGAAGTGGAGCCTGAGAAACAGTTCCGATTGATATTTTTTTATTTCTTTTTCTATGCATTGTTAATTAACTATGCAGAGTGATTGGCTTGGATGTGAAGTCCAGACTGCTAGCATGAGCTGACAGATCACTCGGTAGACAGCGTTGGCATGCAGGGCGGCACGCTAGCTCGCCTCGGCTATTGGCGGAGAGTGTGGGGGGGTTCCACGAAAACCTGCCGATGCTACTTGCCATATACAAAAAAAAATCGTGCCTAACAAAAGCCGTCGCACACATCCGGTCCAGGGGCCGGATTCTATAACACGGAGAATTTAGGAATTTGAGAGATGAGAATTTCGTTTTCTTAGAATTCTTAATTCCCTAATTCTCCATTCCCTAATTCTCTATTCCCAATTCACTAACATGGTTGGAGAATTAGGGAAAACGTAAGAAATGTGAAAAAGTGCGAATCGCCTGGGACGATTAAGGTATCACTTTTTGTTGTAGAGGGTTAGACTTTTTTTTCATATGTGAGGTACATCTGCCTATTACCTTCCACTGTCGAAATAAATTTAAATTTCTTTTTTGTTGGGGTAGATTTTGAGGGATGTAGGAGGGTAGGTTTTCTCGAGTTTTTCCGGGATAAAGAGAGAATGGAGAGAAGAAGGAGAATGTATGTGGTATCAAAAAAAATGGGAGCTCAGGGCGAACAAGATAGGTTTAGGAAAACGGGCGGGGAGAGTGCGGGGTAGAAATGGGGGCTGATTAACGGAAATTAAAAAAACAAAATAAAGACAAGAGCTGTAAAAATTCGCAGGGGTAAGCTCAGGATCTGTAAGCCCAATAAAAAAATAAGAATTCACTTTGGTAATTGGGTATGCATGGGGATTATAGGCTATATTCTATTTCGATTAACGGTAACTTGCAGATTTGAGCGGCCTCGGCGGTAAATTTTGCTATCGCAATATTCACGAGCGCCTAAATCTATGTGGGAGGGCTGTAGAGTATTGGAACTTTTTTTTTATAGATTAAGGGTTTAGAGTACAAAAATATAGGTGAACAATTTTGCGGGGAGGGTGTTTTGGGGGTTGGGGGTCGTACCACCCCTCATAGGGGGTTGCTCAAACTACGTCATGTTTGGTACCAAATTAAAGAGGGAGGAGAGGGTAATCGAGTGGTGTAGTTTGTCTTTGATCGTTTTAACGTGATAGCTGACTTTTGACCGCCGAAAAACGATTTTTTTACACTACGGTCATATACACCCCAGTTTCCATATTTTGCATATATTTCTTCCGTTCTTTGTTTCACATCCATTAGTACTATGTTGTGAATATTTTTGTCATGGGAAGTAAATTTCCAGGACTTACCAGTTCTTCGCAATGATGAGATGAAAATATGTCAATTTTTGTACCAAAAACAGCCAATTTTTCACCTTAAAAAGGACTGCTACACTTCTTTTAGAGTTATTTCCAAAACGGTTTATCGGATTTTAAAATTTCGACAGTGGAAGGTAATAGGCAGATGTACCTCACATATGAAAAAAAGTCCAACCCTCTACAACAAAAAGTGATACCCTTAATCGTCCCAGGCGATTCGCACTTTTTCACATTTGTTACGTTTTCCCTAATTCTCCAACCATGTTAGTGAATTGGGAATGGAGAATTAGGGAATTGAGAATTCTAAGAAAAGGAAATTCTCATCTCCCAAATTCTCAAATTCTCCGTGTTACAGAATCCGGCCCCAGAAGGGATCTTCACGCTACTTACTTGAAGGCGCAGGTGACGTACCTTCGGCTGCTTTGCCTCATCCACCCATACGACACTGAGGGCAGCAATTTAATTTCAGTGTCCCTGTGCTGACCTGACATTTTTGTAATTTTTCTGCTAAATACACTTAATTTCACCTCTTATCTTTTTTCTTGATAATTAATATACAGGAATTCCTACATTATTGTACATACCAAACTTAAGCATTCAGCACACAATCTGCAAAACAGTTGACTGAAAGAGTTTAATTTGTGTACTGTACCATCTTGCATATCCTTCAGATTTGTCCATATTCAACAGTTAACGTATTGACATGTTTACATGGTAAGTTCTTCGATGAATTCCTCGTAATCGCAACAAATTCATATTTTTGGAGCTTAGCCGACAATGCTACTTGCCCCACGCAATGCTAAGTAACCGCCAGTTAAATCAATCGGTAAATTCCTTACAGTTGTAAATTCTTCAGCATATGATACTGCAATTTACTCTGCGGATCCGTATATAATGCAATTAAGCCCGAAATCGGGATACTTTTTCAGGCCAATGTAGACTCTTTTCTGTTGCTAAAATTTGCTTTAGAGACTTCCACATACGTTTTTTTGTTGACTTGCGTCAAATTTCTATTATGCACAGAGAGAATAGAATAATCAAGTGATTTTTCGTTTCGCCCTTTATTGCCAATGACAATGACACCTGCCTGCTATAGTACAACAAATAAAAACAAGTTAAAAAATACATCGCTTTAAAACTCTGAACCATTTTTTTGTTTTCGGACAACTCACTTGATTTCTGGGATATTCCAATCTCTTGGACACCTGGACCCCTCTTCCGCGACTTTTTTTGGTTGCCGTATAACTGTCGAATAATTAGGCGAATGCACTCGTCGGATATGTACTCGCTTGATGATTTCGAATTTACTTGGTTTTCGCGTTTTTCAAAAGTTAGCCTTGACTTTTAGTTTCACGATGACAATCAAAGTGCCAGGAAACGCTCTTTTCTTCTTCGCCATTCGGATGCGTTCGTCGCGTATAGACACTCCGTCCATATAGAAAGCAGTCCGCACATACATCATGCCTCAGTGTAGCATACTGCTGCATGCAGTATGCTACGACCATAACAACATAGACACCTGCGCAGTAGCACTTCAGTCAACCATACACCCACATGATAGATACACTACTACAAAGTGTATATTCGCCACTCGCACTAACATTTGTAATATAGACTGACTACTTTCATAGAAATGCATTGCAAAAAGTGCTGACTTTTTTAGTCTAAGCACGAAGTACCAACTGAGAGAGAGCTGTAAACAACAAATAAATAAGTGGGTCCATCGAAATAAATGTTTTTAAATTAATTATTTACAGTTATTACTGATAAAATTGTTTTACCAAAAGCAAAATACATATATATATATGTATATATGCAGCAGAAATTCGAAAGGTTTTATTATAAGCGCAAACTTCCTGCCAATAATTTTTTTCAATGTTGGCACCACCGTAAGCACTTTTTTTGACATAAGCAATTGAGCTCACGTGAAATAGAAAGTTGAGCACTCCATATTATATATGTCCATGGGCCCTGGCAAAACCCTCGAGAATACTTCACAAGCCATGAAACATAATCCCTCCCTACCACATGCGAGGCCCAACGGAGTCCTTACATTCTAAAATATTTGCAGTGTTCTTATGTAAAACTGACAAAAGTTTGATTTGAATAGCTCCTCCGCCCTAAACTACTATTCACACCGAAAAATGGTGTTGTGATAATCTTAAGCTTGCTTTCTTATCTTCCGAACTGTAATAAAATTTTCATACCTTTCCTAACAAAATTATTTAAAAAAATTTATCTTAGCCAAATGACTACGATTTCTCAAACAAAAATTCTCAGCTGAGTAATCATTCTAATGTCGCTGTGCCGTCATGCGATGCCGTGGGCTGGTGATATCGAATGTAGCTGCCTACAGATTCGGACTCCGGCTGCACATACACACATGCACAGCTGAGAGGTATTGGTAAGAGGTTTGGTAAGGTTACTTTGTAATCAAAACTATTTTATTATTTTGTTAAGGAAGGTAAGTGCAGCCTTTGGGAAGATAAGGAACCAAGCTGTAAATTACTAGAAGACTATTTTCCTGTATGGATAGTAGTTTGGGCTCTATAGCATTTATAAGTTCAATGTTTGGTAATTTTCCATAAGCATCAATATAGAACATTTTAGAGAACGGACTCCGAACGCACACATATAGGTTTCTGTTTCATGGCTTGGGAAGTATTCTCGAGGATTTTGTCTCAGCTGAATGTTAATTGCATGTGTGTATGTGCAGCCGGAGTCCGAATCTGTAGGCAGCTACATTCGATATCATCAGCCCACGGTATCCCATGGCGGAACAGCGACATTACAATGATTACTCAGCTGAGAATTTTTGTTTGAGGAATCGTAGTATTTGGATAAGATAAATTTGTTTAAATAATTTTGTTAGGAAAGATATGAAAATTTTATTACGGTTCGGAAGATAAGGAAGCAAGCTTAAGATTATCAGAACACCATTTTTCTGTATGAATAGTAGCTTAGGGCGGAGGAGCTATTCAAATCAAACTTTTGTCAGTTTTACATAAGAGCACTGCAAATATTTTAGAATGTAAGGACTCCTTTGGGCCTCGCATGTGGTAGGGAGGGAGTCTGTTTCATGGCTTATGAAGAATTCTCGAGGGTTTTGTGTTGGAAGATATAAAATTTGTTTTAGTATAAGTGAGTGTTACGATAAAAAACTTATCTATCGCATCGGTGTGTGTGGGTAACTCAAATGCTCCTACGGAGATGCCTGTGTATAGAAAAAGAAGAAAATAATAAACTAAACCTAAATAAAATATTATCACAACAAATGTTTTTCACACTCATTTTTGTCCTAAGTTGTAATTTCAAAAAAGTGCTTTGATCTAAAGGACGCACACCGACGTGATAGCGCCCAATGGCAATAGAGAAATACTTCCCAAGCCGAAACAGACCGGATCTATTTAGTCGACTTACGTGTAGACTAATCCGATTGCCGTTTAGTCCGCTCGTATAAAAGCGTTAATAGTTGTCAAATTTGTCAGATCTGCCTACTATTTTACGAGCAAAATAAGAAATAATATTTTGAGTTTGTTTGTACACTTCCTGCACAAGAGAAGGGAATAGAGCATAGAAGAAAATTTAAAAACTTCCAAGTTTCTAAATTTTTAATCATCCGGAATACTTTGTTCTGACCAGTTCGCATTTTCTTCCTTTTAATTTCACATATTTCCACTTATTTCCATTAAAACTAAATAAAAATTCTCTCTATTAATGAACAAGTTTGAAAAGACTTCCTTATCTGAGGTTTATGTCTACGTTTAATACTATTTTTTTTTAGGTCAGATACCGGATTAAAGTAGGACTAGTTTTTCGTAATACGGTAGTTTAAACCACTGCATATTAGTTCTCCGTAAGTCGACTTACGTAAAACTAGTCCTAAATTGCACAGTCTAAACAGGCTCATGATACTTATGGAAAAGTGCACTTACATTGGTTTTATTATGCAATACGGCTTAAATTACTATCCACACAAGAGAATAGTCTGACAGTAATTTTAAATTTAACTCCTTTCCTTCTCAAAGGCTACACTTACTATTTACTTAATAAAATACATTTTGATTAAAAAGGAACCTTACAATTTTAAGCTCAACAATTTCAGCTAATACATAGTGGCATAGTCATCTGCAGACAGATTCAATTCATTCGAATTCACACAATGGCACATGTGCATATGCAATTATTACTTAGCTGACAGTTTTGTTTGGCGAATCGTATTAATTCGGTTAAGATAAATTGTTTTAAGTAATTTCGTTAAGGAACGTATAAAAATTTTATTACGGAAATTAAGCTAATAATCGTATATTAGACGAACATTTTTCTATATGAAAAGTAGTTTAGGACACATTCAATCCCAAATTGTGTAAATTTTGAATAAGAACAAAACATCTATTTAGCACTAAGGGCTATCATGTATGTATTAGTCATGTAGAGTTGAAAGATGAGTCGAGATCACATCACTGACTTATAACAATAGACTGAGCGTATTGCCATTTTCCTATAGGAAAGAATGGCACAAAATTTACAGTTCTCTCTTTCGCCCTATGGCAGAGTTGAATCTACCAACACAAAATATTTTTCACTGAACGTTTACTTATGCCATTTCATGTTTTTATGTTGGCTGCAGATGCAATCACCTCAGAAAGAATAAGGTAAAGATTGTTATGGAAGTATGTAGAGTGATTTTGTTTGGACGTGAAGTCCAGACTACCAGCATGAACTGACAGATCACTCGGTGGACAGCGTTGACTGCAGGGCGGCACACTAGCTCGCTTCGGCTATTGGCGGAGAGTATGGGTAGGTTCCACGAAAACCTGCCGCTGCCACCAGCAATATACAAAACAATTTCCTCGTGCCTACTTACAGAGACGCCGGCACACATTCGGTCCTGAAGGGACCCTTACATCACTTACCTACATCCAATGGGAAGGCGCAGATGTTCGGCCTTCCACCGCCGTTGCCCCAACCACCCTGTAATACTGCGGAGCAATAAAAGTGTTTAGAACATCATTACGTTATAATACATCCATTTATTTTCGTGAATATATATTTCTTTTTGAACTTTTTCTTAACTACACCTAGCTAGCAGGGATTCAGTGTCATTTTGGCTCTTCAGCTCGTTTGTAGAACATGATTATTACTATATACAACAAAAACTGCTAGATGTATAAAGTAGGACAGTGTCAATGCAATACCCATGAAATTTTAAATAATGAAGATTTTGTAGATAATCAATTCGTCGTATTTTAAGATTCAAAATGGACAATCATTTCCCTTTCAAAAAAAAAATTGTATCGGAAACTGTATAGGAATGTTATTTAAACTGTAAACCAACCAAATTGTGACATTTAAATGAGTTCTTACTTCTTGGGTATGAGCCCGCTCGCTGAAGACCAACATTATTCCATTTCTTATTGAGAACAAGTAAAGGCCGAAACCGGAAGAAAAGATAATGTGGTGAAGCGCTAATTCAATGCCTAAAAAGTTATTGCTAAGATGATTGCAATATTTAGTATCGTATTCGGCATCCAATCATAAATGGAGTCAGATTCAATCAAAAAATCTGATAATATTAATCCCAGAATACTACTATAAGCCCTAATTCAAATAAAAAGGACTACTGTTATGCCAATTTATGAATGCTTGGCGAATGAGACCCATAATATTTTCGTTATTTTAATCGTCCCTAAGTCGTTCACATACTATAGGAGGAGATAGGAAGAATTACCAGGTAAGAGCGTAACCTAATACTAATATAACATCCTTTTTTTAATTTCCGATTATTCTAACAAACTCCATAATATAGTTAACACTTCTGTGCTAGCTGCAACCTTCTATTAGACAATAAGCTAAATCTAAGCATACGAAAGTAAAGGTAACACTCACAACTATGAGGTATTTTCAAATAATTACTGGAAAACGTCAAAAGCTTAATAATAAAAACACAAATTTCAATGTTGTCTCCCCTATATGAAACGTAGCGTAGGTATTCGAAATCAGCTGTTCGATTTAACTCCCCGTGTTCTTGCGAAAAAAAAATCTGATCTAAATTCTATTTCAAACTGTTTGGGAAATTACAAGAGTGCTAGACCATCCGCTTCCTTCCACAGCGAGTAATACTAATCAACGAAATACGTTCTGCACTGGATGACTAAAGGTCATCTGCAATGCAGCTGATGTCACCTATAAAGCAAGTGAAATCATCAATATGCAAACATAAAAATCGCTGCTTCTTTTTATATATCCGAACTAGGTCGGAGATCAATTTGGTTGGTTCCTTGTCTTCCACTCGTGTTACTTTATATATATCTTTTTTTTGCTGTGAAATATCTACAATTAATCTCTAAAAAATCAGTAAACTGGAATCGAAGTTGAGCGAGCTGAATTGCCCCAAAATTTACAAATATGCTAAATTTACTTTGCTCGAACAGTTCTTATATGAATATCAATCGAATCTGATAATCTGACATTACGGGTAACAGGTCTATACTCCCGAGACTCCGATCACTCTTCCCGGTCTCAATTCTTCTAAAACTATTCATTTTGGGGCAAATACAAGAAATCTTAACTTTTATAATTCTTGCCCAAGGGGATCATACGAAAAAATGTATATATAACTGTAAAAATACCACAAAATTAATTCTTAATTATTTCTAAAAATTCTCTTAATAGTTCAAATCCGATGGACCAACGTGGCAATATAGTTTCAAAAATACCACAAAATTAATTCTTATTTATTTCTAAAAATTCTCTTAATAGTTTAAATCCGATGGACCAACGTGGCAATATAGTTTCAAAAATACCACAAAATTAGTTCTTAATTATTTCTAAAAATTCGCTTAATGGTTTAAATCCGATGGACCAACGTGGCAATATAGTTTTAATACCAATGTTTGCTGTAGTTACTTGTTATCCCGGCCAAGATTCTGTCTTGTACAGCCATAATCCTGTTCAGCCTGTCTCAAAATGGGACAAATATCAGTGGCGCCATCGCCGATCTAGAGAGTCCGTTCATATGTGACGCTTTCTCTTAATCTGTTTGGAATAAATTTATTAAAGGTTTTACCTCGATGTGCTTCAATTTTTAACAGGCCATTATTTTCCAATAAACCTGGATTTTCAAAACTCTCGATGAAAGTCGCCTGTAGCCAATGAGTTGTTTTCACTTGGTGAATAAATTTTCTTCTTTATTCCCGCACTTCGCTTGATGATTCCCGATTTCTTTTTTTTCAAAAACTAAACTTTCACTCGACTTTCCTCACCAAACAAAATCTTGTTCCTGTCCTCTTGACAGGAAAACACCCTTCTTCTTCTTTTCCTCAACCAAAAGTAAGAAGCTCTTCTTGTCGACTTGGGGTGCGTTCGAGCTGTCCAACCTTCGTCCGTTTGACAGCAGGCCGGCGTAATGTTATATTTTGCCTCAGTGTAGCATACTGCTATATGTAGTGCTACGACCATAACAAGATAGATGCTCCGTCTCTCTTGCCCACACGCCAGATTCAGGTAAAAATAACTTTTGAAAATTAAAGTCGTAATGAATTTAATTCCTTATAAGCGATTAAAATATCACTTGGACACAAGAAAATATTTTTTTTTTGCTTTAATTCGATTTACGGGTGTAAAATTTCATCTGATTGGTTGAGTTTTACATATTTTTATGTAGTAAACGTTTTAAAGGGTGCTCTAACGGTGATATACAGAAACACAATATTTTTTGCGCCACATGAAATAGCAAATCACTCAGTCCATTATTATAAGTCAGTGGTCGAGATTGACATGAATTTCGACTCACGCAGGGAGAGATTGAATTACGAACGGGTCCAAATATAGTTGAAGTGACAGTTAAACATAACGAAAGAATTAAAGATTTCCGGAGGATTTATTTGATTTGCTCTTTACTCGAAAGTTTTTTTTAGGTTGTATATTTATTGTGAGTTTATAACTTTTATACCTAACTCCATCGCAAAAAATTCCATAAATAAGATGTTATCTTGAACTGTCACTTCAACTATATTTGGATCCGTTCTAAACTCAACCTCTTAACCCTGCGCAAACTTAATTTAATGATAAGTTAGGACACAGAAGAGTTTTCCGATTGTTTTACTTTTAAAATACACACGGCAAGAAAAAGAAGAAAAAAGCTCTTTAAAACTTTTATGAATAAAGATAAAAAATGTGAAAGCGCAGATTGTATGCAACGAAACGGAATGGCGCAAATGATTCATTTTCGTAAATAAATGAAAAGGGGTGGAGTTTTCACGTTTTACTCTCATAAAATGTTCACGCGTTTTTGTGAAAACGGATTTTCTGTGAAATGTTGTGTGAATTATCCAATATTTTTTATAGCAAAATCAATGTTTGATGGTGTAATTCCTATGATATTAGAACAGCATGTTTACATTCGTTTTGCTCTGAAGAGATTAAGTGGGAGAAACTTATGCTGAATTCTCTGATATTTTCGGGTAAAATGGAAATTTTATTTGAGAGGAACTTTACATCTCCTTTCAGCACCTTGGCCAAAGTGAAATTTATCTTTTTCTTAAAAAAGTGATGTAGTGTGATCCGAAGTACATTATTTGATAGAATTTTGAGCGATTCAATAAGTTTTGTCGTTCGAATAATCCCACGTACTCTCGATTTTCGTTTTTAGCTCGTTGTCTCAATCACACTACAATAGTGCATAGCCAAGTTCTCTTCCCCCATTCATGCCAAAGATGAAGTATATGAAATTACTTGTTTCATTATAAAAACACCAAAAATTTCCAATTTTGCTCTAGAAAACCGAATTTTGTATCGAATGTGTATCAGCCCATGGTACACGTAGTTTATACACGGTTGATACACTTCTTGAGGCAGCAAAGAAAATTCAACATTTCCATATGTTCTATACGCTACGCACACAAACCGAGTTCACGCATACAATATGTAGTAAAGCCCTCGTGTATCATCAGAGTCTAACGCATAACCCGGGGGTTACACCTGCAGGTAAAGCTTGCATGCAAGCCTCCCTTCCAACACGATTTTTAACTTGACAGCGGAAGGCAGTTCGGTTGATGCCTTATCAGCTTGCATGCAAGCTCATTGAAAAAATGGCATTGAGACGTAAACTCTTGCGTATATTGGAAAATTATGGCAATAAAGGAAGTATCACAATGATAAAAACCCAAGAAAAAACTAAGATGAAGGTGTTGGTAAATGATGTATTGCAAATGATCCCAGAAAATTTCATTTTCCCGGTATAAATTTATAAATTTCTCTCAAGCATTTCGTTTCCGCCATTTTGAAAACTGTATAAATGTCAAATTACTATCTCCCAGCTGCCATGATTTTTCATCATGCAAGTTCGCTGAAAGTTGCATGGCAGTTGGATTACACGTGCAAGAAGTATGGCAGTGCAAGTTGCATGCAAGCTGTACTTGCAGGTGTAACCCCCGGTAAAACTACGTCGTCAAAACGACATAGATTTTTGTGTTTGCTTCACACTCTTACCTTTGAAAATTCATGCGTGCAAAAATCTCTCTTCTCATTCACTCATTTGACGACATGAGCACGAGCTTATGTGTAGTAGTTAATCAGCAAAAACGATATAGTAATACCTCAGCTGTATTCAGCTAATTTAGAACCATGTAGGGGAATTTAGAACAAAACAGCTTCTTTAAAGCAATATTTTATATTATTTTACTTGTCCCAAGCAATTTCTTCTATAATATAAATTATTGAGACCAAATATTTTCTTTGATGTAATTCTGCAATGCAATCGAGAAAGCAATTACATTTATGATAATTGACAGATCAACAGCTGTTTAATTTTGAAGTTTATCACTAATTGCATATTTCGTGTATTTATATGCATTCTTCAGCAAACGATATCGTTTTGACGACGTGGTTTTACCATGCATTGTAGATTAGGAATAACCCTCTGCCAAAGTCAACCTAATCAAAAGTTAGGCAGCAGGCGAGATTTCCGAGTATTTTACATTTAAAATACACACGGTAAGAAAAGGAAGAAAGAAGGAAAAAAAACGGAAAAAATCAAACTATCTCTAAAACTTTTATGAATAAAGATAAAAAATGTGAAACGAAACAGAATGGCAAATGTTTAATTTTCGTAAATAAATGAGAAGGGGCGGAGTTTTCACGTTTTACTCTCATAAAATGCTCCCGCACTTTTGTGAAAACCGGTTTTCATGAAATATTGATAATGTTTGGTCCAAGTGTTGTCAGGTGCGAAGGTCTTCGTCCCATACAAAATTATCAAAAACCCCCTGAAATGTTAATTTTGTCTGAAAAATCCCCCAAAATATTCAAGCGAAAATGGAAAGAAATTTATTCACAAAAACATATTTAATTCCTCTTTATTTTAATAATATGATATACTATGTATATATTTTATGTATGTAAATGTTTGTTTATTGCATTTATTCTAATTTAGTTCAGTGTAACATTGATATAATATTTTCACCCTTAGTATCGGAATTGTACATTTGTTCGGTGTTAAATTTCATTAACATGTTCCGCGATGGTGTAAAATCGATAATTGCATCGGCGGTTTCTACAGCATTTTATTTTCTAAGTTTGTCCTTAATTATTCCTGAAATTGAAAATGCTCTTTCTACTGCAGCATTCGAAAAAGGTAACTCAGGAAATGCAGGAACTAAGATTGCGATATTTTTATATTTTCTTTTTTCCTACATAAATCCAAAAATCCTCTGTACCACTACTTTGAAGGCAAGGCTGGCGAATTCTTTCAAATATCCACTTCTTTAAGCTCAGTGCTGATAGATAAAAATCCCCCATTTTCCCCATATGGTATAAATTTACCCCAAAGAAAAACTAACATAAACTTTCCCCCCAAAATTACCACGTGAAGAGCAAAATACCCCTCTTGTGGGGTGAAAATCCCCTAACTTGGCAACACTGTTTGGTCCATGTTGTTGCTGTAAATGGAAACATGTTGTTGCTGTAATCCTATGATATTTGAACGGCACGTGTTTCTGTTTACATTCATTTTGCTATGAAGAGATTAAGTGGGAGAACTCATGCTGGGTTCTCTGATATTTTCGGGGAAAATGAGTTTCATTTGAGAGGAACTTTACATCTCCTTTCAGCGAAATTTATCTTTTTCTTAAAAATGGGAAGTAGTGTGACCCGAAGTACATTATCAAAGTTAACCTAATGACAAGTTAAGAAGCTGTAGAGCAAAATGGGCAAATTTCTGGTGTTTTTATAGAATGAAACAAGTAATTTGATATACTTTCGTCTTTTGCATGAATGGGGGAAAAGAACATGGCTATGCACTATTGTAGTGCAATTGAGAGAACGTAGGATTACCCGAACGACAAAATCTTATTAAATTCCTCAAAATCCTTTCAACCTATTCATAATAATGTACATCAGGTCACACTACTTCCCATTTTAAAGAAAAAGATAAATTTCGCTTGGCCCAGATGCTGAAAGGAGATGTAAAATTCCTCTAGAATGAAATTCTCATTTTTCCCGAAAATATCAGAGAATCCAGCCCTAATTTCTCCCACTTAATCTCTTCTCAGCAAAACGAATATAAACAGAAGCGCGTGCTGCTCAATTAGCATAGAAATTACACTAGCAAACATTGGCCATGCTATAAAAAACATTGGCCGATTCTCTCCATTTTTCAGCAAAAACGTGTTTTCACAAAAGCGCGTGAGCATTTTATGAGAGTAAAACGTGAAAACCCGCCCCTTCTCATTTATTTACGAAAATGAAACATTTGCCATTCTGTTTCGTTGCATGCAACTTGCGCTTTCACATTTTTTATTATTATTCATAAAAGTTTCTTTCTTCCTTTTCTTGCCGTGTGCATTTTAAATGTAAAACACTCGGATATCTCGCCAGCTTCCTAACTTGTCATTAGGTTAATTTTGACATTCCGTTCTCTCGATTTTTGTTTTTAACTCGTTGTCTCAGTTGCACTACAATAGTGCATAGCATTCATGCAAAAGACGAAAGTATATGAAATTACTTGTTTCATTCAAAAAAACCAAAAATTTTCCAATTTCGCTCTACTGCTTCTTAACTTGCCATTAAGTTAACTTTGCCTGTGTACAGAAAGTGAGAGAAAAAATCAAACTAAACCTAAATAAAATATTATCATAACACGTCTCCACAATTTTTTCTAACACCAATTCATTTGGGTCCCAACATTTTTGCGCACTTTCTTTGTCTTTTGTAGGTACTATCACAGAAATCATAAAAATGCTTTGCAAAACAGTTACCTGTTACAAAAGACGTAAAAATAAAAGTCTCATGTTGTGCGCAAGGTCGGAACCTGAACGAATTATTGAAACTATGAATCACTCATCTTTTCATCTCCATTTATATAATGACTTGATCCTTCCAAACATTTCACATTATGTAAGTACGCAGGTAAAAGAGGAACACGTTTTATTTATGCTAGGGCTGTATGTCCTACCTGATAACGCCAACGTGAACTCGTTGGTACGTGTTAATGCACACAATTATGTAGTTATACCCATCATGAATACTTGAGAAGGATAAAAAGAGGAGAAAATACATAGGTATGTATATTCTTGTGAAATGCAAAAATTTGTTTGTTGTCCGTCTCTTATAATTACCCCAAAAAATGCGAAAATAATTGTGATTTGTGTGGAGGGAGTGCTTTGAAATGAGTTGGTAGCTATATTTTTAAAGAAAATAAGTTTTCTCTTGAACCTGTTCCTTTAACGATGTTTGATTCTTTCGATGTAGTTTACTATCAGCATTTTGGTAACTGAAGTTTTAAATTTTCTTTATTTTTTATTTTTCGGAGTCGGTTTTATCTACTCTTCAGTTTTTCTAGAAAGTTTTCTAAACTTTAGACTAAAATAATTTTTTTTATATATATTTTCAGCTGGACTTGCGTTAAACACTTCTTCTTTAACAGCTCGGCGAGATTCATTTGATCGTAACACATCCGCGTTTAGTCCATCCCTGGATTATAATACATCAGCTGTGGCAAATGCAGTTTCTTCTTCAGCCGCAGCTGCTGCTGCGGCGGCCGCACGTAAATGGCCTGTGGGAAGCTATGGAGCACTAGGTACAGTAGCAACATCGTCAGCAAGTCCTATTGGAGCCCCATTAACTCCGCCACCCTCTGGGCTGGTTACGAATCGAGCACCAGGAGCAGAAAATAAATTCCGTGTAAATCAATTGGCAACTGTTGGTCTGTCAGCTGCAAATACTATGTTTGGATCGAATAGTTCGCTTTTCTCCAAACATCTCCCCCTCCCGAGTACCTCAAACATTCGCCAAACGGTTCCTATTGATCGTCCACCAGGGCGGTCACGTCTGTTGGAAGATTTCCGTAATCAACGTTATCCAAACCTGCAGTTACGTGATTTAACCAATCATATTGTGGAATTTTCACAAGACCAGCACGGTTCCAGATTCATACAGCAAAAACTCGAAAGAGCCACCGCAGCCGAGAAACAAATGGTTTTCAACGAAATTCTAGGAGCTGCATATAGCCTTATGACTGATGTCTTTGGAAATTATGTCATCCAAAAATTTTTTGAATTTGGAACCCCGGAACAGAAATCCACTTTGGCGAATCAAGTGAAGGGTCATGTGCTGCCTTTGGCTTTGCAAATGTACGGATGTCGAGTCATTCAAAAAGCATTGGAAAGCATTTCATCGGAACAGCAACAGGAAATAGTTCGAGAGCTTGACGGTCACGTGCTAAAGTGTGTTAAAGATCAAAATGGCAACCATGTCGTGCAGAAGTGCATTGAGTGCGTCGAGCCTAGTGCATTACAATTTATAATAAATGCTTTCCAAGGGCAAGTGTATTCACTAAGTACACATCCTTATGGATGTAGGGTTATTCAACGTATTCTTGAACATTGCACTTCTGAACAGACTACCCCTATTCTGGATGAGCTCCACCAGCATACAGACCAACTTATTCAGGATCAGTATGGAAACTACGTGATTCAGCATGTACTAGGTAAGCTGTGTGTTGAAAGGTTTTTTGTCTTCGTTTACTTACTAACTTATTTGCAGAGCACGGAAAACCTGAAGATAAATCCATTTTGATCGCTGGCGTACGTGGCAAAGTTTTGGTACTCTCGCAGCATAAGTTTGCATCTAATGTGGTTGAAAAATGTGTGACACACGCCACGAGAGCTGAACGAACAGCACTGATTGACGAAGTGTGCACATTTAATGACAGGTAAGCCTGGACTAAGGTATATAGAATACGAGGTATTCTCATTAAAATTTTTACGCATGTCCTGTGATGTAATTTTATACGCTAACGATATAGAGTATTGTGTTCTCTGTACCGTACTTTCCTATACATTTCGCGTCATTTTGTACTCTAATGTCCGTTATGAGAATACTTGTATTCTATATAACTTGAGCCGCTGGACCCGGTATACAGAGTAACAAGGATGATCGTCTGGGCTGTCAAGTGTGTGTGACGTCATACGAATCGATTCTTAAAAAGGGATAAATTAAGTTTTAATATTTAAAATCAGTTCGGATTAAACAAAGTTCCACGAAAGTTTTATTGATAAAAAATGCAAAATAAGACTGAAATACCTATAATTTGACCACTGATTATTTGAGATCCTTTTATTTTTTCTATAGTGAAATTATTTAATGGAAATGGCAATTTTCTCAAATAGAAGACAAATTCGGAATGCATCATAACGAAGTGTAAAAATGTGGAATTAGTGGTAAATTAAAATGTGAAATAAAATTCTAATAATCTTCCTTCAGTTTCTATTTCATATGGGAATGGAAAAACTTGAAAAAATCAAATCAATTATCCATTGGGAAACTTCCATCACTTAACCCCACTTTTCCTAATAATATTGAAAAATGTTATTAAAATGTGAAAATTGTACTTTCGGCTTTCATCTCAATGCCAATTGATACTTATATTCGCAGCCAGCATCATGCCAGCAGCATAGAAACAAACAATTAGTTTTGAGAAACTGTTGATCAAGTTGATTACAGAAATTTTTTGTTTTTATTAGAAATGTGATAAACATAATGAATATAACCTAGATTAGGATAAAATTTGTAAAAAAGTTTTTCGTTTCGCCTTTATGCAATATTCTTTCATTGTCTGCCTTCAGAGAAGACTTTGAACTTTTTGTTCCTTCTTGAACTAGAAACCGCGTCATATGATGGACATAATGTCAATATCATTGCCTCTAGCTGAATCAATTGGACATTCCTTTTTCCCATAAGCAGTTATCCATTTTCTCTAAAGCTATTTACATTAATGCCTCTACCTGGGTGTTGCTCTTAAAATTATTCTTGCTTCTAATTAGTAATTTACTTAAGACAATAACTTCGCTTGTGAAAATCTTGCTTAATGCTGTTTTCAGTAAAAGTTGTAATAAATAGTCAATATAAGTTGAGTAAACGAGTAAATCAACATTTCTGAGCTTAGACGAAACAAGTGAATTTATGAACATCTTGAGCAACCTTCTATGTATAAGGGTGAGAATATTACTATATATAATTATTTCGAGTTAAATCCATCTGAATGATTAGGCACTATCATGCTAAGCGTTAACTATAATTCGATTAAGAAATAGTATCACTGGATGTACTTTTGTTGATTTCACGGCGTTTAGAAATACATATTTAGTGAAACTCGACAGCAACAACTAAATAGCGGTTTTCCGTAGTGGTGGTAATAAACGGTCCCAGGTGATCGATATGGGGTTTAATAATCCATGTGGTTGACCTTTCGGCTTTTTATCATAAAGAAAGGATATACAGTTGTATATAAATCTTTTCAGGTATATCTTCTCATTTGTGGAACAAGTAGGTTTCTAGTAGTATTGTAAGCGAAAGGTGTTTTCATTGTGTGCTGCTCAGACGATCTCGTGTCTCATGCCATTCGGTACAAGCCATTGTCTTGCATTATTTTCTATTCTACAGATATGTTCATTTTCCACACAAACATCCCTATGTGCTCGCTTTGTTTTTCAGGGTCTTATGAATAAGCTTGAGCTTGACTTTTTCGTCTGTTATTTGACTAGCTAACACCCAATCCAATTCATTCTCATTTCCTAGTGGTTCATCCTGTACTGCCTTACGGCTTAGAGCATCGACGTGTGTCATTTTGTGACCTGGTCTATATTTAATGTCGAACGTCAATTCTTGCAATAGTAGCCACCATATCGCAATCCTTGGGATAAGGTCTCACTTTTTTGGTGCACCTTTAATTGCATTGGAGTCCATCACAACTTTAAATTTATATATTTTATTACTTTACGAAGATATTCGATCACAGAAGTGTTCCCAGCTCATTGGAATGGTAGTTTTCTTCCGCCGATGTAGTTTGCCTACTGTAATAAGCAATTAGATGTAATTGCTCGGTAGTTGAATTCCTTTCCTACAAGAAGGAAATTGTTTCATTAAAGAACTTACATTTTTATACCCTAGATGAAATCTATGGGTATACTACGTTTGTCATTCCGTTTATAACACACAGAAATAATTATGGTAGAGAAAAATGGATTGGGCACCCACTCGTAATATTAAAAGTTGCATGTCCGTCTGTCCGTCCGTCCGTCCGTCCGTCCATATGTCTGTCTGTGCGCACGATAACTCAAGAACGCCTATATGTGCTTAGAGAGCTGACATTTTGTACGCGGACTTTAAAAAAAAAAGTAAAATTTAGTTCGAAAATGAGACAAATCGGGCAACTCCTTCGTTGCGTTGCCAGACAAAAATTTTTTGGACTTGGACACTGCCTGAGAACGCATCGACATAGAGAGGTGAAATTTACGTACATGGTATTTTTATAGTAATAGCAAATAAATTTTAAAAAATGGAATAAATCGGGCAACCCCTTCTTGGTGTTGCAATATAAAAATTTAGGTTTTTTGCGGATACTGTGAAAACCATCAGTCCTAGACATTTTTATTGTACTAAAAACACCTTCAGAATATGAAATCCTATAAAATTGGTTATAATTATTTTTTCTGTCAGACGAACCGTTCTAGAAATATATGCGAAAAACCACTTCAAAAATCAAACCACCATACGAAATTTCATACAAGCATTCATCTAAGGATTCTAGGGTATCATAAGAATTGGTCTTAGACCAATTCTAGTTTTTCTTCTTCTTGTTTTGAGTTAAATTTAAGTCGGTGTACGTCAATAAGTTTCAATACAGTTTCTAACTGTTCTATGCCATAATTAAAATCCTTGGCTGGAATCATTGGAATCATTATATCGTTTAAATATGCAAAAGCGCCACGTTCAGTGTTCCTAAAATTGAATTTATCATTCTTTGAAACACTCCTGGTGTAGTAGAAATAACAAAAGGCATTCAATTAAATTCATACTGCCCGTCGCAGGTTACAAAGAAGTCTTCCTCAACTGGTATTTGATAATACAAAGATGTCATGTCCATTGTAATGAAATATTTATAACCTTGATTTAACTGATCATCGATTCTGGGTATCGGGTACCTATTTTGTTTTACTTTGCATTTATTTTTCGATAGCTTATGCACAAGCGCTGCTCTCCATTTTTCTTTTTTACTAGCAATATAGGTGATGAAAATGGAGAAGTAGATTCCCTAATTTTTCCATGGATGGTCCATGGTCTACTATGTATTTTGCCTTCAACCTGTCAACAGTACACATTCGATATAGTTTGTACACAACAGTAGTTTCGTTTTCCATCTTAATTTAATTCTGCGGCAGTTGTATATCCAATACCTGCCACTGTAGTTGCGAAACAATGTTGGAAGTTCCTTAGCAAAGCGATATGTGTTTTTCATTGCCAAGGTAATAATATCTATGTCAACATTATCCGAATTGACGTCTGAGTGTTCAGATTTAATAGGTTGGATGTGCACTGTTGATTTTTAACATGGTTTCCCGCGTGCAAAAATATTTTTCGAATTTATTGTTACATCGTGTTGTGCTAAGTTATTGGGATTACTACTTCGCTGCTTGAATTTGCAGTTACAATGCAATGTGTAAGGTATCATTCTAAAACTTGGAAAATATCACCGTTGTATTCTGTACGACAAAGTACATTAGAGGTATATCCAGAGCCAATTCTAGTTTTTTTACTTGTTCAATATTCGAAGTGTATCAGAATCTTTAAATACTGCAATAATATTTTGTTCTGTGAATGGTTGACCGGTAATAATAGGAATCTTTTGAACATGATTCGCGACGACGGTAAAATTGGTTTTCGTTTTTGCTTTATCAACTTTAGTTTGAACACTTTTTGCAACCCCGAGACTAGTTACTACAGTGCCACCAAATCCGGTTAAGGTACTATTCTGTTCGTCGTAAGATAAATCTAATTGAAGAGTTGTATCTATCTAACCTTATCGTATTTACTGTTGCCTCCAAGTCAATAAACGTATTCGCACTTCTACCAGCTGCTGATACATATATCAAAAAAATATTTATTACCTTTATTTTTGGCCAAACTCTCGATGGTTCTGACTTATAGCATTCTCCATAATGATCTCATCCACACCTTTGCAAAATGGCTTATGTTTAAGACAGCTTGAACGCAGATAACCTCGATTTCCGCATTCTTACCACTTTTTTAGGCTTGGTTTCGACTTACACTATAGTTTTCCTTTATTGAGTGGTTAATTTTTCCTGGCAGTGTTTCATGCAATTTATTCTTTTATACCCTAGATGAAATTTATAGGGTATACTAAGTTTGTCATTCCGTTTGTAACACCTCGAAATAATGATGGTAGAGCAAAATGGATTAAAAGTTATTTTGATTTATGCATGTCCGTCCGTCTGTGCGCACGATAACTCGAGAACGCGTATCCTTAGAAAGCTGAAATTATGTACACGGACTTTAAAAAAAAAAGTAAAATTAAGTTCGAAAATGAAACAAATCGGGCAACTCGTTCGTGGGGTTGCCATATAAAAATTTCGTTTTCCACTATATATTTGGACACTGCATGAAAACGCTACGACGTAGAGAGCTGAAATGTGGTGCATGGTGTTTTCATTGTACTAGCAAAAAAATTTCAAAATGGACTAAATCGGGCAACTTCTTCTTGGTGTTGCCATATAAAACTTTAGATTTTTTACGTATACTGTGAAAACGGTCAGTCCAAGACATTTTTATTGTACTAAAAACTTCTTCAGAATACGAAATCCTATAAAATTGGTTATAATCATTTTTTCTGTCCGATGAACCGTTCTAGGAATATATGCGAAAAACAACTTGCATAATCTCGTTTTGAGAGAAGTTCTGCGTACAATAAGCTTTTGGCTATGACCATACGCCCAGCACTTCTTAAGATACAGGGTGTTTTCTGAAAAACTAGCTTTTTCTTAATTACCCTGTGCTCCTAAACGGTTGATATGCCCTCGCCCCCCTGCCATACAATTTTTTTTTTCTAGGGGAGTACTATCACCTCTACTCTATTGACTTCCTAAGCGGAAACTCTGTATGTGTAAATAAAATATATGAGAGAATAGTTAAATCTTTCTCCTTACTAATAAAATTTGACACTTAATGGTTTAAGACTCTGAAATCTATTGAAATACAGACGCATGAATATATAGAATAAAACGATTTTTGGATTTATTACTTTTAACTAAAATATTCAAATTCGCTAAAAATGAATTCTTACATTCTTTACTTTGATCACATTAATCTTGGAGTGAGATAAAGTCAAGTGCTAATGAAAGCCAAGTCAATATATGTATAGATACAATAAATAGCTATATGATAGCTATTTATTTCTTTTAGTATGTGCATTCTTTTAAAAACCTTTAAATAATTCAAAAAACTTCTTTTAGCGCTCTTCATGTAATGATGAAAGATCAATATGCCAACTACGTCGTCCAAAAAATGATTGACGTCTCAGAACCAACCCAACTTAAGAAGCTGATGAATAAGATTCGCCCTCATATGGCTTCATTACGAAAATACACGTATGGAAAGCACATCAACGCTAAGCTAGAGAAATTTTACATGAAATCCACTAACCCAGTAGGAACTACTAATTCCAATGACGGTAGCAGTGGTTTAGGTCCCATCGGACCACCAACAAATGGAGTTTTGTAAAAAATTGTTGCACGATTCAAAAATCGTAACAAAAATTCCCGGGATAAGTTGTAAGCAGAGAAAACTAGAGATTCAGCGGTTCATCGCTAGGTACCCATGGAACATCATGATCTACGCTAAAAATTTTAATTTTTGTTTTAGTTTATTCTTTTATGAAATTAGCATTTTTTATTAACTCTTATAAATATTTAATTAGTTCAAGCTAGAAAGAATGACTAGAATTATCAGAACGACAGCCCTGGAAAATGTGGAATACGATGTAAATTAAAGAAAAGAAAGAAAAATTTTAAGAACGAAGCTTTCTCACTTTTATACGAAAAAGCAATGTTTTTTCCTGTCATTCCCATATACTTTTGTAGAAGCTTTTATTTTTTAAGCATCCCCAGTCCTTTAAAATATCTTGAATAAATTATTATAAGTTGTGTTTAATTATACTTAAAAGGCAAGCTAAGATGGAAGAAGTAACATGCTCAGTATAAAATAGACAAGCGAAAATGAAAGTAAGAGACAAACGGCTGACTAAACGCCTAAGATCTTAGAATTAGGAGCTGTTATTGTTTATTTGTATAATGAACAAGCAGTACAAGGCGTTTACTTTTGTATTACTGTAAGCTTATATAGCGTTTTGTTTTTGTATACTTTAAGTTTAATTAAATAATCTTAATTTAATTTTAATTATTTATGACCTTTTTTATATTTTGCAATTACACAAATCATTTAACGCATGAATTTTACGAATTGACAGCTCATTTTTTTATTTTTTGCTTTTAATTTGTTTAGATGTGAACACTGACATGTATATAAATGGACTGCTTGTTGAACCAAAAATGCATGAAAGCAAATGGCACCACTTTCATATTCCTGTCTCTTTCCGTGAGAGCATACTTTCCCACTAAACTGTAACGATTAGGAACAAGAAATTGCTTGTAAAAATCCTTGATAAAAACACTTTATTCGACTCATAATTAAAATTTTACGATACAAATAGTCCCAAATACTTTTGGGGTAAATTCGGTAAATCACACGGACATGCATATAAGTAAATTCGCAAATAATTTAAATATAGCGCCAATTTACGACAGTTGGTAGCACTGACAGTGAGAGCATACTTTCTGAAATCAAAATTGGTGCCACATGAAACAGGAGATCAAGCAGTCCATTTATATATATGTCAGTGGATGTGAAGTAAACATTTGTTTGTTGCACCCTTATTATTTTTCATAAATCTAATTTGCTAAAGACATCATGAAAGTAATTTCTATAATCATTTGTGGCATTTGCCATACAATTAAAATATATTAATTACCCAAATGTAATAATGTTAATAATAACAAAAATCAATTTTTATATATATATAATAAACCATCTAGGGTAGTATCGTGAATTTTTTTCGACCAAATCTTAAATTTTCGTAACTTATGTATGTATTAGTCGATTGCACTGCAATGAAGGAAACAAAATAAAACCATATACAGGCAATAAACATGTTAAAATTTCTGTTTGAAACACATTGCATTGGCTTGAAATTAAACTTATTTCTCACTGATTGGTGTTCGGAAGTAAAGCGGCACTGCCTTCAAATATCTATCTCATTTACTTTCAGATAATTCAAGTTTTTTTTTTGTATTATTGACAGTAGAAGCTAAATGAAGGAAACCGATCAATTTACAGAAATCTACTTTCCATAAATTTTTTATGTATTCCAATGCGTCAATTTATATTTTCGATATGAATTATTCGGGCGGAATGGCCTTTTCGGTGCACGTTTAATTATGAAATTAAATTCTTTGCTGGTAATGAATATTTTATATTACTATAAAAAAGTGAGATGAGCCAATATTCTTTTGCATTTAATATTCTTGTAGAACTCTCCCCGCTAAATTATATAAAACCATTAGAAGCAAAGTTTTCACTCAATCAATTCAGTTATTGTAGATTGATCTTATGATATTTTTCAGAAATAAAATAAAAATAGTTGAGCAGGATAATAGCATAAACACAATTGAGTTGACAAGGGGCAGACGGCAGCGGGAAAATCGGCTGTCAAAACAGGCAGTCGAAAAATTGGGAACACAATTAATTGCAACGACACGCAGTGAGCGGCGATTGTGAAAGAAGAAGATACTGAAATTTCATTTCTTATGGTGAAAATCCAATGAACGGCGCAGGCGTCGCGTCGTTTTGACAGTTCAATAGAATACACGCGTTTAAGCTTGTGCTGGCCAAATGGTTGCCGCGCTTGCCGGATTTGACGCGAAAGTAGAGCAATTTTCTACTTTTAACGTGCGGCAGACGCTTTGACAGTTCTTTTGATTGATTTTATACTGTTTACATGCTTCATAAGCTGTATATTCAAGAGCTGCCACATCTAATAGTTCTGATATATCCATTATTTCATTTTTAATTAATAACTAAAGTTTTTCTATCACTATTTATTTTTATAAATAAAGGACCCAATGTACGCGTCGCGTCCGTCGCGTTTTCCGCATCTTTCGCATCAGACGCGTGTAGATTTTGAGCAAGACTCTTTAGATTTATTTATAAAAATAAATAGTGATAGAAAAGCTTGAGTTATTAATTAAAAGTGAAATAATGGACATATCAGAGCTATTGCAGCTTACGAAGCATATAAACTGTATAAAATCAATCAAAAGGACTGTCAACTAATTTCGCGTCGAATCCGGCAAGCGCGGAAGCCATTTGACCAGCACGAACTTAAGGCGGAATTACAATGGACGCAACGGAACGCAACTGAACGGAGAGAAATGTCAAACCGGTTTTCTTTGTATGCTTTTCAAATGGAGTTGCGCACAGTGACGGACGAAAACGCAGTCGTACGCAGCAAGCTTGATAAAATCTGAAATTAACGCAACTAAACGGATAAACATATCCTCAAATTAGCTTTGGGATTGTTTATTTTGTTCCGTCAAGTGAAACTGTGCTGCGGTAAGTGTGTAATACGCAGAGAGGAAGTGGAATGAAAAGAGTTTTTTATTTTATCCATATTTGTTTATAAATTTTGGGTCAAACGTCACTGTCACTTTCAATTAATCATGCGTCCATTGTAAGCAGCTAACCTCGAGCTCGACGTCCGTTTTACTGCGTAAATTGGACATTTCACACCGTTCAGTTGCGTTCCGTTGCGTCCATTGTAATTCAGCCTTTAAACGCGTATATGCTATTGAACTGTCAAAGCGTCGCAACGCCTGCCGCGTTCATTTGGTTTTCACCATAAATCTAAAGAATACCTACGTGACGCGTTCATTTGGTCTTGCTCAAAACTACAGCGTCTATCGTGAAAGAAGCTGAAAACGCCGGACACGACGCGTACATTGGGCCTTCGCCTTTATTTGTTTTGAGCATTTTGAAAGGAGACCTTTATAGCAAATATTTTATATTATATTGATAGAGGTGCAATCAATGGACCAAAGTGTGGAAAAGAAAAACTAAAATACAGAAATTAACTATATTAAAATCAGACTAAATTCAAAATATCACAACTTTACCATTTGTATTTAAACGTCTCGCAATATCCATCCAAATCATGTCTTTTTTGTCCACTCGTCTATACTGCTTGTCTTGTAAATCATAAATTATTTCGCACTTCAAACTCAAAATGAAAAAAATAAATGTCAAAAACACAGACATCAATAAATATTGAAGTCTGTGGCCAAAAAAATTTCATTTGTTTGATTTTGCTTGTAGTACTGCAGCGACGACGGCAAAAGATGTGCCATAAGCACTCGACCTTTATCAACTGCTTTTTCTTATCGACAATTCACTCAATTATCAGCATTTTTTCAGTTAAAATCTGTTTATTCTTCTTTGTTTCCTTTCGTTCCTATGAATTTTACGTAGTCGTGTCACATGAAGTTAGGTGACAACCATAATAAGGGTGAATATATTACAATATTCCTCGGTGAGAATAAATGTCGTTTACTTCCAGCACAGCAGTTCTTATCTATATTTCTTTTTAAAACGCGTATTCACCATTCTCTCCATTAGGCTTTCGACAGTCAACCTTACATCAAAATATTCTGCAATGCACTTAAATAGAATCATTCACACCGTCACTGACAAATCTCATCACGACAGTGGATGCGTTCACTGACACGATAGCGTCCTATAGCGTTGTGTTGTGAAAATGTTAAAAGAATTACTTTTACAGTTAGTTGTCCGAATTGCAGTGAACGCAAAAGGGAATAACGCAAATAAAATTTTTTGACATTTGCAAAAAATAAGTATATTAAATTGTAAGCATAAACATCAAATTGCAAATAGCGTTATCGTTGGGAGATGAACTTTTTTCGACATTACAAGGAAATAAAGTAATGCATTGAAATTGATTTATAATAAAAAAACTTTTTGGCCCATCACACAGGCCATATTGTTCTCATCAACCAAAATTGATATATTTTCTACTTCCATTTCCATATCAATGTCACTTTGACAACACAAATTTATTACCGCACAACTTTACTATCGTAAATACGGGTAGTGAAATAATGCGTGCTACCTTTTACTCTTGGTCGTCTCAGTGAACGCGTGAGAAATTAAAGGAAGGGATTATCTGTCATTTGCTGGGTACAGTGAACGCACGATAGCGTTGTGTAGTGACTCGGTAGTGACATTATGTCACTAATTTTCTGTCGGTGAACGCACCCAGTCACCAGCAAGAAAATTTTCGGGTAATATTTTGATGCCATTAAACTGTCGGTGATTAGACGTGATGGTTCAGTGTAAATTTATGTGCAATATTACTCTGTGCTTTGCATAGGATGGAGGAAAAAAGATGGACAGATGACGGTCTAGTGACGGATAAGTGATGGACGATTGACTGTTGTATGGATGCTTTATGGATAGTGTCATCTCACATTTAGTGACATGATTGAGTAAAATTCATAGAATAAAAATCGACAACAGCAACAGCGAAAACAGAAAGAAAGAAAGAAAGAAAGCTCTTGAATCTTCTCACCTGCTTTTTCTTTTCGACAATTCTTACTGGACACGGTACAGAGAATACAGGTATGTATTCTCATTTAATTTTGACATATGTGCTGTGACGTACTTTCATCGACTAATGTATATACATTTCTGTAGAAAGACTAGAGAAAGCGCAGAGTATTGTATTCTCTGTACCGTGCTTTTCTTTACATTTCCCAACATTTCGTCCTCCACTTGAATACTTTGTATTCACACAACAAGTGAATACCATTTGATTTTTGATGCAAAATTTCTCTCCAAAGTGCAGCACAATTGTAGAGATTTCTCTCTGCTTCTTTTACCTCTTCCCTAAAAAACCGGTTTGCATTTTGCATCAAGAATACTCGTCTGGGATGGCCCAATAAGAGTGTTGGAATAACTCGACTTATATAGAAGTTTCTAATTCCATATAGACCATTTTTCAGATTATCATTGTACCTTTATCAATATCACATATAATTCTAAAAACGTCTTTCTTGGCTTATAATTAATAAACAAGTAGTTACACAATTTCTTTGATTTGCAGCAACATAATGTGTTTATACAAAACGGTTTTTTTTTAATTTTCTGGTATGGAATCAAGTAATATATAATGTATGTATTTACAAAATTTAATGAGCAAAAGACATTACGTAAAATTGTACAAAACTAATACGAGATATGTTGAATCAATGACCTTGAGTGAGTACTTCGTATCTCGGAATAACTTTATATAATACCATTAACTCGACAAGAAAAATTTACCATACTAAAACACAGGCTTATAATAATTTATCAACCTTTGGCCAATTTCTGAAATATTTTTTCTAATTCAAACAGTTTTTATCTTGATCAAAATCACTACTGAACCGATTTACCAAATAGACAAAAATGGTCCAGAGAAGAGTCAATTAAGTAGAAGCCCTAGCCATTACAATAGATGGCACAGCGAAATTAACATCCATATTACCTCTTCCACTGGCCATATTGGGAAACTAAGAGTTGTCGCTTTAAACATCACGGCTGCGTCGTTTGGACGATAGTTCTGTTGAAACATCTAATCTAACATTTAATATTTCTGTTGCATTTTTAATAATTTAATTAATTTTCATAAAGTGATAAATTCCTCAAAATCGAATTCTGCAAACTAATCCACGGTTTAGGTCTATGTGTTTTATATTTATTTTGCTGTTATATTTTCAAATTACTGATTTATTTATAAAAGTGGGAGAGCCTTCAATTTAATTTTAATGAATTTTTCCTGTTTTTCGCTAAGCTTCTGCAATGCTGTATTAATAGATTATGCAATACTGTGCATGCGTTTTCTTATTTTACATAAGTTTATATGTATTTTTAGTTGAAAATATATATATTTTTAAATGTCAAGAAAATAGCTGAATTCACACAAGAAGCGTATTAGCTGAACAAATAATTACAAGTAGTTGAAAACACTCTTTACAGACTTATTATAACTTAATAAAAAGAATTAGATTTAATTAAATGTTTATAATTATAATTCGCCTTTTACGTTAATAATAATTCTGATTTTATTATAGTTAAGTATAATCATATACAAAACATGTTAATTTTTAAAATTATGACATTACAACTAAAGTTGTTTTTTCTTAAGAACTGTCACTGCATTACATGACGTTTTTATATACTTTTAAGATTATTTAATAACGATTTTTTAACATACAATAATTTGAAAATAATAATTCTTAATTTGTGTGCATGCAAGCAATCAAATTTTTAATCTTTAATACAAATTGAAAAAAAGCAAGGGCAAAAATTTGTACATAAACGTTTTTAGATAAAAAAAAAAAGAGCATACATTGTATATCTTGTATTAAGCCTCACTAAAACTACTGCATGCTCGTGTATAGTACCTATGTATATTATGACCAAAATGTTTTGAAAATAACCTAAAATTAACAGAGGTTTGAAATGAATTGTTTATGTCAAAAAAAAAAATATTTTGTAAGAAATGCAAATTGTACATTTTGTATAAAGGAAACTAAAAACAAAAATGCCAAGTCATGACACAATCTTCTTAAGAAGCCTTTTTGTATAAATTTATAATCACAATTCTTTTGTAAAATTCGTTTGAAAATGACTGACTTGTTAAAGTATGTTTAAATGTGTCTAGGATTGCGTAATGATTGCCAATGGACAGATAATTTAGGGGGTAGCACAAAAAAATTCTTCACAAAGTTTCAACAATTTCTTCGGTAATGTTAATACTAGTATTGGTTCTATTCATAAACGTCAGTACCATATATGCACTCAGCAAATTAACATGTCATTGTGATTAAGGGTTTAAAGCGAATCAAATTTGACTGTAGTAATTTCTGATTTAGTTTTTGACTATTCGATTGGATTGAATTAAACAAGTTTCCTTCTTTTTTTTATCCAACTCGATGATTAACGTGTAAATATTTCATAATATGCGAATCACAATTCCTATTCAAAGCAAAACGTAAACTTATTTCCAAACATGGGTACAAACTTTGCCAATACTCAGAACCTAAATTAGTAATTTCGATTCAATTAGATTGAGAACAAGAGATTTAAAGGATGAGTGCATATCAAAAATTGAAGAAGAATCATAAAAAATCTAACAAGAAACTAAAGAAGCACAATAAGGAGATTGGAAGCTACTCAAACACTATCTAAAATATTCATTTTTTTTTTATATTATTAAGCCAAGCTCAAGAGATACCCTATGATGCAAAGCACAGCATGTCAGGAAGAAGATAAGGGACACATGCAAGTGTTTAAGTGGACTTCCATGAAAATCAATACTAGTCAATATTTTTTAAGTTGTCTTGGAACTATCTAAGATGAAGCTGCGACAGTTAATCGAAGACAAAATACAATTTAAACAAATATTGTTTGCTTTTCAAAGTCAGCGCTTTTTCATATTAAGAAGTTTTATTTCCATTATCATGTTATAGGAATTTTAAAAATCTCCCTCGTTTTTATTTGTTGTATGAATTCATTAAAAGCTCAATATTATTGGTGTGGAGAATGATGGCATACTTTTTTTTGTCCCAATGCAAGTTTTATATTTATATGATTCGAGGTTTGTAGTAGTATGTAGCATCAAAGTAAATGAACTCCAAGGTCCGATTAAGACAACAGGTTTTAACGTACGTTTAACAAATATTTTATACGCCCTGAGTTCTGTATCCTCATATGAATTTGGAACTAATGCAAGGAAGAAGGAATAAACAAAATCTTGTATTATTAACGTACCATCTGTACTAGTACAGGTCTACGTCTTCCTTTAGGTTTTAGGAAACCTACACGATTTTTGTACTGCCTGAACTGGGACAAGTTCGTTGCTTAACAAAGCCTCGTTTTTATTTGTTTGTGATCCTTTGAAACTATCAATATTTATCTAAACGGTGATTGAGAAAATGGGAACTGAGGCGTTGTTAAGCAAGACAATCCGATGGTCATCGATCCCACAAAGGAATAAAGAGCTAAAGAAGAAAAGCACAAAAATGTTTTCAAATCTGTTTATCTTCAGGTGATTGTCAAAAAAAAAAACGAAGAATTTCAGCTTTAATTTAATTTTTTTTCTTAGTTTTTAGTAGTTAAATTAAAATATTTCCATTCTTGTTCAAAATAACCCCTTCTAAATTTGGTATTGTTGGATGATAGATTTTCTTAATGCGTTTAACGGCGTAACTGCGTAAAAAGGCTTCTCCAAATGATCTGTTCGACGTTAATCTGATGGCATGTCTTACGTCAGTTTTGTAAAAAAACTATATATTAATGAAAACGTCCAGAACGTGAAAGAAACTTTATTTTCACCAAACTTTTCTATCACTGTCAGTTTGAAGCTGTCGAAAATTACAATTATATAAATAAAAAGCGTAAGTATAATATCCATGGTAAATTTCATTGTTTACTTATGTTGAAAAACCCTCTGAATCAGTGTCGTATTAATGATCTGTTCTATGGAAGACGAGTCGATCCACTTGGCACATGCGAAAAATAACGACTGTAAGCTCAGTACCAAATCGAATAGTGTTATTTATTTAAAAAGTTTACGCGGGTACAATTTTTATTCACACGAAAAATTGGCAGATCCTAATTCACCTTGATGCACTGCGAATTAGCTTTTAACTACTTCTGGTATCATAGAATATTGGATTTATACTTTTGTATCATCATAATCATAATAAGGTGCTGAATCGACGCTAATTAACATGTATTGTGCAGCAATTATATTGATATTATATTGATTAAAATTAGACCAGCCTTCCATTAACGAGAAAAAAATCGCTTCGAGAAATTTATAAACACTGCTAAAAGTCATTAAAGTTTTCGAAATGTATTAACATAAACTTATGAGTCCATACATAATTCCAGAACAGTTGTATTTATCTATCTACATACTTACGGCCATACACCATCATGTACGTTCCTTTTTGTTGTCATTTTCAGAAGGACTTTTATTCTCTCAACACGCCTAATTTAAAGGTAGGATACGGTAAAAAGTTTCAAACATCCCTGCACGATTAACATTATCTTCTGTACCTAATTTAAAGGTAGGATACGGTAAAAAGTTTCAAACATCCCTGCACGATTAACATTATCTTCTGTATACTGTAGTATGTGTGCAAAAGATTAATATTCTGTGAATTTTTGTTGCGTCTTCTCTGAAACAACTTGCAGTACTAAGAAAACCTAACATATTACATTATTATCTTAAAATCCAAAAATGCCATATAGGGATTTTCAATATTCATCATTGGTTCCAGTAACATTAACTAAACCATCACTTGAAACTTATGCCAATCTTTTTTTTCGATACCGGGGACGACTTACAA
Source organism: Dioctria rufipes (assembly GCA_963924295.1). NCBI lineage: Eukaryota > Metazoa > Arthropoda > Insecta > Diptera > Asilidae > Dioctria > Dioctria rufipes. Next base: position 123,958,150 of record OZ002741.1, on the reverse strand, counting down.
GAGACTAGATATGCAAACCTCAATCTTATTTCTCTTGTGGTGTTGGCTCACAAAAACTGTATGATCTTTACAGAATCTATATTAGCACAACGCGTATTTCAGCTTGTCTAATTTGGCCATTGTTCGCCACCAGTTCCAATTTCAATATAATTTAGACATTTTATTTTGACTTATACAACTTATTACAACAAATTAAATTCTTTCACATATTCGTATATGCATTGAACTAAGCTCGAGGATACTCGTAAATAATTCCTCTATAATTTGCTGCTCCACCTCCATCGATTTTCATTTCTCTGCTTCATTATCATTCACATCTCTGTAAATATGTTCTATACATAACTTTTTATTTTATATCTTTTATGTACATAATTAATAAACTTAGAGCACCTAATTCATTTAATCAGTTGAGAAAATTGCAGTTTAAACATATTTTACAAGACAACATAAGGCAATTGTAATAAAAAGTAAATATATAAATAAAAACTGTTTAAGAAAGAACCAATTAGGAAATAGTCATTATTTCTTATTATACCTGTTTTTAAATCGAATAAAACTGCCCCCCTGAAGTTACATAAAGACGCAAAAATGCTTGTGTGCACACGTCAAAATCTCATTGAACTTAGCATATTAAAAACGACTCTTATAAATAAAATCTTTTTTGTCATTGTAAGGTGTAGTAAAATTTGTGAAAAATTTGCTGTATATTGTTATTATAAATGTAATCCACAAAAAAGCATGGCGAATTAAGTTGATAATATATAAAAAATGCATTTTTCCATTTAATTTATACATAAAGATTTTTTTTTAAATAAGATGTCATGTGAAGTATAAGTATTGAAATAATGACAAAAATAACCATTTTTTAAATTATAAAATACTTTTTCCCATATTAAATATATGAAGAAATTTTCTGTGTATCCATATTTTTTGTCTTTTTTAATTTCCATGCCTCTGATATACATATGTATATGTCAAGTTAATATACCTTTATGTATAAAATGATAAATACATTGATACAAAAACATAAATAACATAATATATATATATGAATATAAAGTTGTAACAATTTACACACTTTTTCTCATTACATTTTACACTGAACAATAAGGAAACTTTTTTATATGAAAAGCAAGAAATAAATATTTATAGAATAACAAAAACTGTAATTAAAAATGATTACTCCGGAAATAGTAACGAATATATAATATAAATAAATAAAGAAACAGCTAAATGTAGAGAAAACTTTTACAAAAACAAAAAAATATGTTTATTTCTTTCCTACAGTTAACTTTACCGTATAAAACTGGGAAAAAGATTATAAGAAATTTCAAAATTGGATATGAAATATTTATGTATGTACTATGAAAAATACTGTTATAGTATTGTAAATTAAATGTGTAAATTTGTTAAATTTTTATATAAAAATAAAACATTTTGGAAATAAAAAAGCGAAATAAAGCTTTCCTTATAAATACTAGAATAAATATGCATATATTGAAACGATACAATTTACAAATGAAATGTAATTAATGTTACTTTGAAAAATTAAATAAGGAATGATTATAACTGTATATTAAAGAACAAAGAAAAAAAAACACAGTGCATGCATGAAATTTTAGCGTTAGAAACACAACCAAAACACTTCAGAGTACATGTCAGTTTTGTTATTTTTAAAGTACTTCGAGTAAAAGTTTATTATTATTTTTAAACACCCGCATGCGGCCAAGGTGTATAGTTTTTCATTGAATTAAATAAAAAATATTTTCTATAAACTGCAGGGATTCAAAACAGAAATTTGCATAATATATTCAATTCAATTTCTTGTCAATAAATCCAATAACAACAAACCGAATTTTTTTTTACTTTAAAATTTTACTGTAAATCCAGCAACCACTATTATTATTATCATTTTTAGAACTATTGTTAATTCATATTTACACATTTATTATATTTTTTCATTAATCAATTTTCATTATTTGTAACTATGTAATTTAACTTTTTAGTATATTTCCTATATTATTTTGTAAAAATATTTTTTTTTTTCGATTTATATTATTACTATGGACGATTTATAAATAAAATGAATTATCGTAGAGAAAAAATTAAATTTTGTGTTTCTTTTATTACATGTTATAGCATAGTTTATATTTGAAAAATGACTCATTTAAGGTTTGTTATGGGACTATGTATAGTGACTACTTTCAGACGTTAAGTCCCGACTGCCAGCATGAGCTGACAGATCACTCGACGGACAGCGTTGGCTGCAGGGCGGCACGCTAGTTCGCCTCAACTATTGGCGGAGAGTGTGGGGGGGTTCCACAAAAGACCTGCCGCTGCCGTCAGCCATAATAAAAAAAACTCGTGCCTACCTAACACAAAAAGCCGGCACCCACTCGGTCCTGAAGGGACCCTTACGTCACTTACCTGTATTTTGGTGGAAGGCGTAGATGTTTTACCTTCCTTTACCGGCCCCATCCTCCAAGGGTAAGATTATCTCCCTGTGAATTCTATGGTATGTTAGAGGTAAGTATATACATATCTAGTATAATTACATGGGAAAATCAATTGCGAGCTTTCCTTTAAATCTCATATCAGATCGAACTTAAAAAAAAACGCTAGAGGTTAGCATTTTACATTAAGATGTCTTAGGCGCAACTTCAGTTCATTCAAAATTTCCTATACATTAAGATCAACTTTACTCTAAATAATACGCCTCTAGACCTAATTCTATTATTTAAAGTTTGCTGGAATCATCACGCCCAATGGGGTCGATGTCGTTGATAAAAAACAAAGAAAAAACGCGATTCCCCGATCTATTACTAGAACTAAGTCCTATGTATTCAGACTAATTAGGCAATCAAAACTCTGATGTATCAACTGAGTATTCTTAGTCTTTTCAAAAAAATCTACATTATGTACTTAACTAAGTTTCACCCCTACTGATTGTGTATGTCAAACTAAAATTTCTTCTCAAAATAGTAGGAAGTCTCACTTTATGTAATTAAATAAATTTCAATAGTGCTGCATGTATATGCTAAACAAAAATTTTCTCCTTAAAGTATTAAGACGTATACTTTATGTAGTTAAATAAATTTCAATAGTACTATGTCTATACTAAACGAAAATTTTCTCCTTAAAGTATTAAGACGTATAATTTATGTAGTTAAATCAATTTCAATAGTACTATGTCTATAATAAACGAAAATTTTCTCCTTAAAGTATTAAGAAGTATACTTTATGTAGTTAAATAAATTTCAATAGTACTGCATGTATATGCTAAACAAAAATTTTAAAGTGCCGAGAAGTACACGTTATATATTCAAACAAATTTGCAAAAAAAGATCAAACACACCTAAAGATGTGATGGAACTGCCTGCAAAGAGATCATTTATGTCGAAAGAAGTATTCGAAGAGAAAAAGATCAAAAAGGAACACTTACGTGGAGTTAATGCTGTGGATCCATCGTAGAGGCGCCTCCAGGACGTTCCAATGTTTAACTATTTTCCTGGATACGTTCACCAATCTTTCGTTGCTTCGATCTTGACATTCAGAAAAGGGTGTCTTCTTCTTCCTTTCTGTCACGTCACCATGTCATTTGAGCGTGAGGAAGTGCATTTCCCTCAGTCGGGTGCGTTCAGTTTTTCCGATGTAGTCGACAGCAGGCCGGACATACTCGCTTCAGGAATTTTCAGTGTAGCATATTGCTATATGCAATACGCTACGACCATAACAGGGCAGAGTGGTCTGGGCGACCCATGGTTCAGACAACGCTGAAAAATGGTCGACTGAGCTAGCCGCTCTTAAACATAGGCCTCATCGCTGCGGGCGCTCAATGTGTGTCACGACCCAGGACCCAATGCGTATTCCTCATCACTCGGACTCTACTCACGTTGCTCTACTTGACCGATGACGCATCGAGGACACACCCCCGAAGGCTCGTCAGTCCTTGATCAGATCTCGATGTCCTACTCCGTGTGGGAAGCCAAAGGTACATCGACAAGCTGGTAACCCAAAAAATCCAGCCGGTCGAGGTCTCTCTGCCCTCCTTCACCGAGATGCTGAGGAAGCCTTGCGATCAGTAACCTAAAGAACTGATCGCTAAGCTTTCCCGGCGCAACATCTCACCCTGATCTCAGACTGGTGATTGTTCAAGGGTGTGTCTCCAAGGCGTCGTCGAAGTAGTGACGTGCTGACACTTAAAATTTTCGGAGGCATTCAAACAAGTGGAATTTCTACGACAGGCAATCTGTCGTAGGGTTACCATATGGGAGGGGATTAATATAGAGTAGCATTACTATGCTAGGGAGTAGGGAAAAAAGGGGAAAAATGTCCTATAGTCCAAAGGTATGCCGGCCGCTAGGCTGGGGATGTCCTAAGCGGCACATTGGCATCCTGTAGTTTGCCAGTGAAGCTGGCTGGATGCCTTATTAGGGCTATCAGGAATAAGTGACAATAGAGAGACGACGTTTCCCACTGATGATCAATGCCGGATGTCTTTGGCGTGATAGACTCCTAACAGTTTTCCCCGCAGATCTTCAAGCTCGCAATAAGCGTTTCCTTTCTTGGCCCTAACCCGACATTTAACAAATTTCCGTCCCAATTTAGCACTAGTCTGCTGTTGGAAATTGCTCTAGGCAAAATTTCGTCTAAATACCTCTTGACCCACTTTGAAATCGACAGGCTTCGCCCTGATATTGTAGGCTCGTGAACCCTGTTCGAATGCGTGTTGTAAGTTTTCCTGCACTCTCGCATGGATCAATCTCATTTTATCATCAGCATCTACTCTCAATGGCTCATTAAGAGTTCCAAGGCTCCTCAAGATGGAATAGAAGCTGCTATGTTCAATCATTTGTTGACCGAAAAGTGTTCGATAAGGAGAGAAACCAGTAGCTTGATGGAGAGAGCTCCTGAGGGAACTAGCTATTTGGCTCAGTTTCTCATCCCATTTCGTATGTTCCTTCCGAATATACGCTCTAATACCTGACAATAGAGACCTGTTTACTCGCCCTGAGGCGTTTGCTTGCGGCGAGTAAACTGCCGTTCGCAAGTGCTTCACCCCATACTTGTCCAGCAATCTGGTAAACTGAGTCGAGCAAAACTGGACTCCATTGTCAGAGGCGATCGTTTCCGGGACGCTGAACACGTGGAACACTTCCGTCTGAATTAGCACACATTGAGTGTAGGTGCTTTTCTCATCGGTTTGAGGATCGGAAATTTTGAAAAGTGGTCAAGAACTATCAGAATGCAGACGTTTCCTTTCACTGACCGAGGATATGGACCCAGAAAATCGATATACAGCTTTTGCCATGGTCGTTCTGTCACAGACTGGACTTTCATAGGTGGTTTAAGAATGGTATTGGGAGCCTTCGTTTCCTTACACACGTCACAGGCGCCTACGTAGTTTCTGACATCAACTGTCATTCGTGGCCAGTACAAGTGTCTTCGCAGACGTTCAAGTGTTTTCCCTATACCTCCGTGTGAAGCCAGTGGCGGATCATGAGCCCTTGAAATGACGTCGGTGTCAAGCCCTCGTGGAATCCAAAGCTTCCAAGCCTCTTCCTCCTGAATCGGATCGCCTGTTCTCGGAACAGTACGAACGTAAACGAAGCCATCACTGACGCAAAGATATGGTAGTTTACCAGAAGTCGTTTTAACCTTACGCCTCAGTTCCTCATATTCCAACGAGTTGAAATATGGCGAACTAAGGTCAACTTCCGGGCCAGGATCCTCGTTTGTGGACAGGCTGTCACAAAGGATGCGTGACAGCGCATCAGGGACGACGTTCAGGTTTCCTTTTCTGTGCTCAATAGTGAAGTCGAAGCCCTGAAGCTTCAAACTCCACCGCGCAAGTCTACCGCTGAGACATCAGCCACTTCAAGCTCGCATGATCAGTCACTATCTCAAACGGCATGAGGTCTATGAAGGGCCGGAACTTCTGTACGCTCAAGATTGCAGCTAAGCATTCTTGCTCTGTGACGGTGTAATTTCGTTGCGCAGAGTTCAACTTTTTCGAGACATAGGCTATTGGCTTCTCGCGGCCATCGTCATCTAGTTGAATCAGCACCCCACCAATACCTTGTTGGCTCGCATCGCACTGTATAACTAATGGTTTGTTGAAGTCTGGACTCACTAACAACGGAGCAGAAGTAAGTTTTTGCTTGAGAAGATCAAGAGACGTCTCGGCTTCAGGTATCCATTTGAACTGACTAGGGTTTTTCAAGGTGTCTGTAATGGAGGCAGTTAAGTCAGCATAGTTCGGGATGAACCGTCTATACCATCCCGCCATACCCAGTAAGCGTCGGGCCTGCCGAACAGTTTTAGGTGACGGATAGTCAACTATGGCTGAAATTTTGTCAGGGTCAGTTCTTATCCCTCCTTTCCCGACAATGAAGCCCAAGTATTTAGTCTCCTGATGCAAAACTTACTCTTCTCGGCATTGATATTAAGGCCAGCTTTTCTCAAACAATCCGCTACACGGGATAGCAACGTGAGATGAGTGTCGAAGCCTGAAGACAGAATTAATAAATCGTCTAGATAGACGAGAACATGCTCACGAAGATCAAAAGGAATGACTTTATCCATGAGGCGGCACATCGTTTGTGGAGCGTTGCATAGGCCGAATGGCATCACTGTGTATTGATAGAGAGGATGACCAGGGACTGTAAAAGCAGTCTTCTCTCTGGAATCAGTGTCTAGTGGGATCTTCCAGAATGCGTCTTTCAGGTCCAGGCTCGTTATGTAGTTTGCCGGAGGAAGTCGACTCAGAAGTGCGTCTATCTGCGGTAGCGGATAGGCATCTTTCTTCGTAACAGAGTTGACCTTCCTGGCGTCAAAAAAAAGCCGGACCTTTCCAGGCTTCCTTACCAGAACAACTGGAGAGCTCCAAGGACTCTGGCTCTCCTCTAACACACCCAGCGACAGCATTCGCTCTAATTCAGCATCCATTAAACTTTGTACCGCCGGCGAAATCGGATAAAAGCGCTGCTTTATCGGAGCTGCGTCATTCGTTTCAATTTTGTGAGTGACCAATGATGTTTTTCCCGGGCCTAAAGAGCCGAAAGAAGGGAATAGCTGTTTCGTAGCTTCTAGGCGCTGTTGATCTAGACTGGAAAGAACGTGGCGGTCGGTGTCAGGAGTAGCTAGTAAACTTGGTGTCACTTCTGCAACTATACCTAGGACATCTGGAGCCAACCCAAATAGACGCCAGAAGTCTGTTCCTAGATATAGTGCCTGTGTGAGCCCAGGAACCACGTAAAAACGCACGTTTTGGGTCTTATCACGGAAAGTGACGTCCAAGTCCACATGACCATGCACAGTCGTCATGGCACCATTCGCTACTTGAACCTGTGTCCGATACCACTTCCATTCGACGTCTGCTTCTGCAAGCTTCTCTAGAGCTCCCTGGCCCAGAATACTGACAGTGGCACCACTATCAAGTAATCTAGTCTCAGTTCGCCCGAGTAGTCTTACTTCGGCATACGGTCGAATGTCGTCTGGCATCGACACGGAAATCTGTGCCAATTTTTTCCTTTCCAGTCTCATCCGTCGACAGTATTCCCGCCAACGAACGGTTGATCGTTTCTTCTTTGTTCCAATAACCAGGTCAGGAAACATGATTTCAGCTAACTCCGCCACGAAGGAGAAGATTCGGTCTCTTGCTGCGTTGTATTTCTGCAGGCGTGTATGATACGGCGTCAGCGGATGTAAAACAGGCTCACGCCTACTCGTCATAACAGAGCTTGGTGGCCGTTTTAAAACAGAAATGCCATGAGGCCAAATCTCCTGCTCAGTAATCTTGTCAGCTAAAAGTGCTGTCGGTCTTATCGGGACATCGAAAATTAAAGACTCTTCCAAAGAAGTGTCTAACAGGTCATAGGCTCCCCAGAAGTGGAAATGGGAGCTTGAAGATCTGCGGAGAAGTCCATTAAGTTCTCCGTCTCTGTCAATAAAATGTTCGTACTATCAGGTGTTTTACTGATATCATCAGAGTCACTGAATGATATCAGGGGACATTGCAAGGGTTCGTCATTGTGGTCTGCTAATGGAGCGGATCTTCCTCCTTGTTCGATGCATTGATTGCTCGAGGTGTCGACGTTGGTCGGAAAGAGGTGGTGGTATTCCCGACCCGTCTGAAGTTTTTCTGTTGACATTGACTGCAATCTGGTTTGAAGGTGTTCTTGCGTCCGCATCCATAGCAAAACACAACTTGTCGTTCCTGCCGGCAGTCTTGGTAAAAGTGACCGGGCTGGCCACAGTTCCAGCAGGTTACATTTTTAGGGGTTGAAATGGCAGATAGTAAAGCTTCCTCACTGCGTTCAGGTGACGTGTTCAATTCAGCCTCCGTCGAATGATATCCATCCACCTCACTGACTCTTTGTACGCGATAAGCGTTCCAGCTACTTGCCGTCGCGATGCGCTGCTGCGCAGCTTGGATACGCATAACAAGCGATCTCAGCTGTCCTATCGTTTCAGTGGGATGTAAACATATTTTTTCCTGAATCTCCGGTAAGAGATTCGACTTGACAATCTCCAGAAACTCTTGGTCTGGCATAGAGCTCTGTAGCTGATCGTGTAGCAACCCTAAATGATGGTGATACATAGCGAACAGTTCACCAGGCTTTTGCTTTCTGGACATCAGTCGAAGTCTAATTTTCAGATCGTCCTTGGGCGTTCCCCATTCAGTGTACAATCCCGTCTTGATGACTTCCCAATTCGGAAATGGATTATGCCGTAATAGCGACCAGTACCAGTCCTTCGCTGGTCCTGTAAGTAGCGTAAGCATGTTTCTTACTAGCAAACCGAAATCCCCTTCTAGAGCGGAGTGCGTGAGCGCTTCAACTCTAAAAATGAATTCGTCGACAGAGAGTTCTGAGTTATTTCCATTATAGGTCAGGCTCCATCTCCTGATAGGACTGCCCGATCGTCGTTGTCCTCCATTTGCAGGGACACGAATAGGCGGTGGAGGGGGTTGAGGTGGTTGAAGTGGTTCGGTCTGGGCTGATTGGTAGGCTGACCAAAAAGCTGACCAAAAGGCTGACCAAAAGGTTGACCAAAAGGATGACCAAAAGGTGGTGATGTTCTTGGAAACGATTGCCTGCTCCGATTGGGGAAATCGTTCGATGGCCCCTGATTGCTCCTAGACGAAGGAGGTCGTGCGAAATCCACTGTCGGTATTGCTGCCACTACTTGTTGTCGGATACTATCTCCTATCTCAGACCGCAAAACATTTAAGCCCTGGTTGAGACCTTTGTTTATCAGGTCCTCCATTTTTATGCTCAAGCCTGCTATCAGCGCATCAGTAGCAGCTGAAGTGTTGTGGTTTTGAGCTGTACGCCTCGGACTGTCTTTTCTAGTACCCGGGCTCAAAAAGGTCCTTGAATGCACGTCAGGCATTCCTGGAGACAAGGATCGTCGATTCGAAGGTGATAAGTCAAAGTTAGCCAGTTCAAAGGTCGGCAATGAGTCGCGCCTGGCCGGCTTCGCGGGCTTTATCTTTTTCGGTTTTTTTGGTAAGGCCCCAGTTTAACCCGTGAGGTCCTGTGGCGTGAGGCGACGTCTACAGTTAGGACAACTGGAATGCTCGCCTATCCAGGTCTGGATACATGCCACACGTGGTCATGACTGGTTTCTGTTCAGCTGACCAACTTATGTCTCTACAGATCGTGCATGGCTCACGCAACATAGTCACACCGTTCTGCCCAGGAGGTGGTGTCCTCTGTGTAGCCATTGCAACTTGTCGTAAGTCAGGAAAAGAAAATTTTCAACCCAAGGAGTTGAAAGAGATGTCAAAAATCCAAAAAATTTCAAAGTGCGGAACCTAACAGGCTCTTCAAGACGAAGATAGAAATATCAAGAAAAATTTTCAAAGGTTGGGACGAGATACTACAATTCAAACAAAAATTTTCCCAACCGTTCGAAGAAGTTGCAGAAATTTAAAAAAAATCAAAGCTTCGAAAAGTTCGCTGAGTATTCTCGAATCGAGACAATATAAATGCTAGTGACAATAACCCAAGTTCCGAAACGGTAGCAACTCATTGAATAAAGTTTCCTTTCTAGCAGTTCAGTTCAGCGTTTCAAAAAAACTGTGAAAAATCAAACGTTCAATATAGCGTAAAAAAAAATTCTACCAAAACATTTCTCCCTCACTTCCCGAAGCCAACTCTCAACATAAGAGGTCTTCAGGTCGCTCTCTCTCCTTACAGGACAGATATACTAGCAAGTGACGTGAGTGTGTGCGTTGAAAAAAAATCTGAGCTCTTGCAGAATCTGGGAAAAGTAAAGTCGGAGGTATCAAAGACTGAGAATGTTACTAGTGATTCTTCAGCCAGGCAGTTAGCAGCATGCCAACTCCTGATTACTGAAGGTTTCCAGCATCAATCCCATCCTCCGATGACTCTCTCTCTCCTCTTCACCGGATCATCATGTCCAGCTGGTTCACTAGCTGGGCAGAGTCATGCGTCTGGTCAACTAATTAGCTGGAAGCCAAACAGTCGTCTCGCAGATTCATAACTCTGTCCAGTCAGTTGGCCAACAGAGACACGTCTCCGCAAGAGCACAAATGAAAAATTTCGTGAGGCCACCCACCATTTCCATGGCAGAAGGCCAGCGGGAAAGATCATCCAAAAACATTACAAAAAAATCAACTGTTCAGACGTGAGGCTTGACCGAAGTCAAACCTAAAGTCGAACTTACAATTCAAAACATCCAAAACGTTACTTTACTTTATAAACTTTCAAAAACTTTCAAAACGTTACTTTACTTCAATCGTTACAAAATCAATCAAAAATCAAAATATCAAAACTTTAAAAACTTTACGTTACTCTATAGAAAATCAACTAATAACAAACAATTAAACCCAGGTCCGCATAAAACTTCCACTGATTATGCGATTACCGAGTCAGGCTATTTAGCTAACAGCCAAATGCCCATATCTCAAAGTAATCACAATCCTCAGCAAATGTTACATTTAGACCACTGAAGTCTAATTGAGGTGGCCCCACGTTGGGCGCCAATTTTGTTATGGAACTATGTAGAGTGTCTACTTTCAGACGTTAAGTCCCGACTGCCAGCATGAGCTGACAGTTCACTCGACGGACAGCATTGGCTGCAGGGCGGCACGCTAGTTCGCTTCAACTATTGGCGGAGAGTGTGGGGGGGGGGGGGGGTTCCACAAAAGACCTGCCGATGCCGTCAGCCATAATCAAAAAAATTCGTGCCTACCTAACACAAAAAGCCGGCACCCACTCGGTCCTGAAGGGACCCTTACGGCACTTACCTGTATTTTGGTGGAAGGCGTAGATGTTTTACCTTCCTTTGCCGGCCCCATCCTCCCATTTGACTTTGGGGGGCACAATTGTCCAAAGTCCCTTGTTGACCTATAAAGAGAGAGAGAGAGAGAGAGAGACTAGGCGAGCCTAGACGACCTCCATCTTATGTGCGAGGGCCTCTGGGATAGTGAAGGAAGAAATTAATTCGAAAATCAGCACGTCATAATCGTTACAACAGAAACTCCCTTTATTATAAGCTTAACTTATGAACAAGCTACAGACATATTTTGAAATGGAAAAAAAACTGCAGCTGTAAAATTTAGTAAAAAGGGTAAGATTATCTCCCTATGAATTCTATGGTATGTTAGAGGTAAGATATACATATCTAGTATAATTACATGGGAAAATCAATTGCGAGCTTTCCTTTAAATCTCATATGAGATCGAACTTAAAAAAAAACGATAGAGGTTAGCATTTTACATTAAGCTGTCTTAGGCGCAGCTTCAATTCATTCAAAATTTCCTATACATTAAGATCAACTTTACTCTAAATAATACGCCTCTAGGCATTGACTGACCTAATTCTATTATTTAAAGTTTGCTGGAATCATCACGCCCAATGGGGTCGATGTCGTTGATAAAAAACAAAGAAAAAACGCGATTCCCCGATCTATTAATTCTAGTAGGTGAAGTCCTATGTATTCAGACTAATTAGGCAATCAAAACTCTGATGTGTCAACCGAGTATTCTTAAAGTGTTTTTAAAAAAATCTACATTATGTACTTAACTAAGTTTCACCCCTACTGATTGTGTATGTCAAACTAAAATTTCTTCTCAAAATAGTAGGAAGTCTCACTTTATGTAATTAATTAAATTTCAATAGTGCTGCATGTATATGCTAAACAAAAATTTTCTCCTTAAAGTAGTAAGACGTATACTTTATGTAGTTAAATAAATTTCAATAGTACTATGTCTATACTAAACGAAAATTTTCTCCTTAAAGTATTAAGACGTATACTTTATGTAGTTAAATAAATTTCAATAGTACTATATGTCTATACTAAACGAAAATTTTCTCCTTAAAGTATTAAGAAGTATACTTTATGTAGTTAAATAAATTTCAGTAGTACTATATGTCTATACTAAATGAAAATTTTCTCCTTAAAGTATTAAGAAGTATACTTTAGGTACTTAAATAAACTTCAATAGTACTGCAACATCGCGGTCTTCACTATTGAACTTGAAGCATTATCAACTTTTTTCAACCTTCCTGATACTCATACAAAACTATTTCGAGGAGATAAATGCCAAATACCATCCAGCAAAACTTTTAACTTAATACATAACTTACAGTACCTACTCTCAACCCACCACCACGATCTTCACTATGGACATGGAGAATTATCACATATCCAGCGAGATTGCTGATTAGGATTTTACTGCTTATTCATAGCTCCCATACAACTTCCACTACTCACCTCAGACAACATATCATACCACATTAATATCATAACACAGCGTTCGTCTATTAACGCTTTTAATTTAACCCACTCTCAACTTAATGGTAAGTAAACAATGTACCTGCACCCAATAGTATGAAGATAAAATTATCATATTCTTATCAGCTTCATGTGAACTATGATATCGGGGAATCAATCAAATCTCATAACAGTGTGACTGGTTGAGAAATTTTATTGAAAATAAAAAAACAATTCGTCATAAAGACTTTTCAATACAAACTCCTAGATACAAAAAATAAACATTAATCGCTCAATTTGCCTGCTTTACTCGGCTATATTTGTTTACGCAAGATATCAAATTACCAGCGACCTGGCCACCTTTTCTAATGCTTTAATTTCCATTACTTCTAATGATTTCATGTGTCTTACCATCCCAAGCAGCCGTGATCAATTTTTACACATCGAATATCATAACATGATCACTCTTGTTTATAAAAGACACCTATAGAGCACAACTTACGTAATAGTTGTTGTTGTTTTTTTCAGCAAAAGAAATTTTAAAGTATATCTTCCACTACTCATCTAAGACATCATATCCCACAGATTAATATCGGTAGTTGTTGTTTTCAGTTAAAGAAATTGGGAATCTTACATAAATCGCTCAATTTGTTTACTTTACTCGGCTGCTATGCGAATTTGTTTACATTATTCGACTGCGAATTTGTTTACTTTGCTGGACTGTGCGAATTTGTTTATGCAAGGAATAAAATCAGAAGCATTCCACCTGAAGAGCAAAATTACACATTTACTAATTTCCATTACTTATCTAAGTAAACATGTCTACCTACATTCGCCCCAATCAGCTTCGCCTGATCTATTTTTAGATATATGATCATATGGTGCAATCTTGTTTATAAAAAACACCGACAGATTAATATCATCAAATCTTTAATCCACAACTTAGGTTATAGTTGTTGTTGCTTTTTTGTTTTTGAGCTACTAATATTAATTACACCTGAGAAGGTAAGATCGCTAATATCTCGAACCATAGCCCGTAGAGGATTTCTGATGAAAATTTTACCCCACTAGTACTAATACTATTGGCATGGACAAAAAATATCCTAGGGCTGAAGAGTGCTGAAAGTAATCTCGTATCCCCAAGCCCGAGATGAACAACATATGTAAGTACCGACTAATGCCGCTAGGGGACCTTGGTCAAGAAATGGTGCTTGCACTCGAAAGAGCAACTGTTACTTTTCAATACACGCACCCCCAGGAACCAATAATAATAAGAAAACATCAAGCCAAGGTGATATCATGTTGTGAAATTCGAATGATGCTGATATCTACAACAGCACTTGAAAACAAAAAAAACCAAGATGACGTCGTGCTGATATCTAGAACTTCCCCGCTAATAAAAGAAAACAGCAACACCAAGGCATGCTAGTAGTTCCGACTAATGCCGCTAGGTAACCTTACTCAAGAAATGGCGAGCCCGTAGAGGATTTCTGATGAGAATTTCGTCCCCCCTCCCACCCTACACCATCTAGAATCCATTGGCATGAACAAAAATAACTTGAATTATTATTAATACGCTAATATCTCGAAAACCAGAGCCCGTAGGGGATTTCTGATGAAAATTTCATTACCCCCCTCCCTATCCTATACTATAATACCCCCTCACAAACCACCCATCTAGAATCCATTGGCATGAACAAAAATTTCCTACCGTTAACTTTAATTATTACTAATATTAGTTCAAAACCAAAAGCCTACATTTAGGCGCACCACATATCTATCCAAGAACACCGTAGTACCGACTAATGCCACTAGGGCGCAGTCAAGACCAAATCCATCAATAAAGCTTCCCACCCCTTCACAAATATATAGAACTGAAAGTGATCTCGTATCCCAAAACTCGAGATGAAAAACTTAGAGGCTACGAGTCTGAGATGAAAAATAAGCGAACTGCAGAAACAAAATCGAAAACCTATGCTATTTCCCTATGCTGGAGAGAGCTAAAAGTGGTCTCGTATCCCCAAAGTGGTCTCGTATCCCCAAGATTCGAGATGAAAAATAAGCGAACTTCAGAAACAAAATCGAAATCCTATGCTATTTCCCTATGCTGGAGAGTGCTTAAAGTGGTCTCGTATCCCCCAAAGTGGTCTCGTATCCCCCAAAGTGGTCTCGTATCCCCAACATCCAAGACATAAACCAGGACATCCAAGACACAAACCCACATTTAGTATGGATTTACACCACCTAGCGACGGTGGCGCCATCTGTGGGGAAATCCTGGAGGCTCATAAAAGTGCGCCAGAACTCTCCTAGTTTATCCACTCCTTACAACTGTAACAGATCGCATCCTACAACATGAAAGGATGAATCAGGGATTTCTCAGCAGATCATTTTTCTTTTGTATTTGATGATCTATACTTTTTACATGTCCTACAAGATGTAATCAAATCATAAAAATCCTGTCATATGAAACCAATATAAACTTGAGGCAGCGCGAGCTTTAATTTTAGTTAGACTAAAGTGAGATTCATGTAGTAATTTTAGCATCCTATTTCGAAAAGCATTAAGGACTATAATACAATATTAAAAAACGTGACACTATCTATGAAGTTATTGTTATATCTGATTCTCCAGAACTCTTTAATGATAGATGGGATTTTAGATATATCATTGGGCCATCTCAATGTAACAAACTTTTGCTCTCGTTGTAATATTGGATCACTTGCAGTAGCGACCTTAAATTTCTCCCTGTTCTCTTGGGGTTTGTCGACTGAACAAACGATATCAGCCAAGGAATCAAATAAATTCTCTATTGGAGGTTCATAATAAAATGGCAAGTAACTCTCTGAGCATATTTTAATTCAGAATCTTGCAGAAGACTGCAGCCTGGGGGATGCATTTATTTTAATTATAATATCCTTAGAAGGGTCAAATTGCCTAAGTACGGTAAAATGGATAATTTTTCTGTAATTTTTTCTACATTTCTTACATTTCTACATTATTTTATAACAAACCCCTTAAATCCGCTGTAAGGTCACTAAGGTTTGGAACGAAACTTCGCAGATAAATAAAGTATACGTATACGGAGGTCTTTATTATTCTCAGGTATTCTCAAAGATTGGGTCGTGGTAATGTGCTGGGGATCGGCTTTCACCCCATCTTTAGAACAGACATGCGACAAGTATTTCACCTCCTCACCTTTACATTGAAATTTGGCCTTATTAAATTTGACACTAATGTCTTTCGCTCTCCATTACTGTTTTAAGGTTTGCATTGTGTTCTTGAACCGTACAACTTCCCACTAAAAAATCCTCTGTGTAAAGTAGGTACTACACCTTCGAAGCCACCGAATAATTTTCTGATTAAGCTCTGAAGTAATTCTGTTGTAGGGCTTAATCTCAATCTTAAAAATAAAATAAAAACTTGCCAAAAACTATCTTTTGTATCTAATACGGAGAACACTGTCATGTCTTCAAGAGCGTTTTGTATGTCATATAAAGTTGGAATATCACTAGTTTGTTTTTGGATTCAAAGGAACTGACGAGTATTCATTCAAAGCCGTAAGGATTTATCGGGTTTTCGGACTAATAGTGGTGTTATATTTTTTTCTCTCTTACCTCCTACCTAGTTGTCTCTCCTCGTTTTTTTTTGTATTCAAAAATGCACTTTCTTTCGGTTCACTACACACTTATTTTCTCCTTTTTCTTATTTATTTTACAGCTTGTTATGGAAGTCTGTTGAGTGATGAATGGTCAGGATGTGAAGTCCAAACTGCCAGCATGAGCTGACAGATCACTCGATGACAGCGTTAGTACAGGGCGGCACGCATGCAAATCGGCTAAGGGTGGCGGAGAGTGTGGGGGAGTTCCCGAAATAACCTGCCGCTTGTCACCAACCATAATAAAAAAAAAAGACTTTCGTGCCTACCTACGAAAGCCTTGCACTCACTCAGTTCTGAAGGGACCTTTACGTCACTTACCTGCATTCCATGAAGGCGCAGATGGCATGCCTTCTTGGCCAAGCCCCATCCTCCCATTGACTTTGGGTGGCACAATCGTCCAAAGTCCCTTAGTTGACGTGTGAAGAGAGCTAAGAGCGGACTAGGCGAACCTAGGCGACCATAATCTCATGAGAGGGGGCTCAGGGATGTGAAAGGAGGAAATGCAAAAATTATGAAGCCATTACGTTATAACCTTTTAATGAACTTGAACCTCGGACTCTTTTATTACACTTGGTACAGCGCCTACCTCAGCTAAGATACAGAGACCGACATAATCCTTACGTTGTATCATCTAGATATTATTTGCACGTAGGAACTCTAAATACCTCATGTTATGTCTACAATTCATATATAGGAACTAGGTGTCCTTGGTATAATATTGGTAACATTCCAACATTTTAAATTCTATAACATACGTGTACAGATAGGTATACTCTAGCTAAAATTCAAATTTAGAAATTATAAATTGATGTATGCTATAGCTAAAATTCTAATATAGGAAATTATGTATACATATATCTGTATATAGCTAAGATTCTAATATAGTAAATTATGTATACATATATATGTATTATAGCAAAAATTCAGCCACGCAAATCATACATATATATATACTCTAGCAAAGTTCAAAATTATAAATTGATGTATGCTATAGCTAGGAGATAATATATGAAAAAAACAAATGAATGAAAATATGTTACGGAAGTCGTCTGCCAATAACTTTATCAAAAAAAAGAATAAACGTACTTACCACTGCATCTCCGAAGCTTCGTGTGACGCTGACGAGTACCTGGCATATTCGGTAATAAAATTTGAATTCAATCAGACAAAAATACTGCAAACGACGTTCGAAACTGACACACCAGTAAAAAATTAATATAATGATACACTACAAACTACTAATATCTTATGATATAATAGTAGAAATAATATGGTTAAGCCTGAACGATGATATAATCATACTATTAAATTAGGGGACGGCTACTAGTCGAACTTTTATACGAATTGCTTGTTTTGATATGTGTTGAACTTCATCCTTCATCCGAGTCTGATTTACGATTAGATTGTCGCTATTAAATCCAAATAGATTCTTGTGGCATAGTTCAATGACCCTGGCTAGGATCTATATCTACCGTTGATAACCTCTTGGTGTACTGTGGTTTATTCCAACGAATTATGCGTTTAGTGCATGGAAATGGTGATATATCGTAATGGGGTTATTTTTTGTATTTCGAGTTTACTGCAATACGTTGTAAGTTCTCGTTTACTGCTTTCCAGCATGAAAAGGATTTTTCTTTTTTTTTTAAACTTTCTTGAAAATTGACAAAAACTGTTGTCTCGAAAAATCGGAATGTTCACTCCGTCAACCATCCCGGAAGAAAAAAAACCTTCTTCTACTTTTTCAAAACTAAAAAGTAAGTGGAAACGCTCTTCTCGTCGATTCGAGTGTGTTCGAGTAGTCAAGTTACGCCATCCATATAAGACGTAACTTGCGGGTAGAGTGCTGCTGGTAGCTGTCATGTAGGATATTGCTATATGCAATATGCTACGACCATAACAGGGCAGAGTGGTCTGGGCCACCCTTGTTCAGACAACGCTGAAAAATGTTCGACTGAGCTAGCTGGTCTTAAACATAGGCCTCATCTCTGCGGGCGCTCAATGTGTGTCTCGACCCACGACCCAATGCGTATTCCTCATCACTCGAACTCTACTTGACTGATGACGCATCGAAGACACATCCCGGAAGTCTCGTTAGTCCTCGTTCAGACCTCGACATCCTTCTCCGTGTGGGAAGTCAAAGGTACATCGACAAGCTGGTAACCTAAAAAATCCAGCCGGTGATGCCTCTCTGCCTTCCTTCACCGAGATGCTGAGGAAGCCCTGCGATCAGTAACCGAAAGAACTGATCACTAAGCTTTCCCGGCGCAATATCTCACCCTAATCTCAGACTGCGATTG
This sequence comes from Dioctria rufipes, assembly GCA_963924295.1. NCBI lineage: Eukaryota > Metazoa > Arthropoda > Insecta > Diptera > Asilidae > Dioctria > Dioctria rufipes. The sequence continues at coordinate 123,939,446 of OZ002741.1, read as the reverse complement.
TTCAAGGGTGTGCCTCCAAAGCGTAGTCGAAGTAATGACATGCTGACAGCTGAATATGGGAATGGATTCCAACAGGTATATCACCCACCATTGACGGGGCTATAGGAGGGCTTCGTGATATCCTATAGTTTACCAGTGAAGCTGGCTGGATGCCTTCTTAGGGCTACCAGGAATATATTTAGTACTACTATGTCCGACGATTAACGAAATGTTGTAGCTGGACAGACAAGAAAAAATTTTCCTCCTAATGAGGCCGATCCGGAAGGGACTATAATAGGTTATCTAGTCATAAGAGGTAGAGGTGCGCTGATGAGATTGAATTTCAACAGGTATATCACCCACAATTGATGGGGCAATAGGAGGGCTTCGTGATATCCTATAGTTTACCAGTGAAGCTGGCTGGATGCCTTCTTAGGGCTACCAGGAATAAACGTGACAATAGCTAGATGACACTTTGAGACTGGATATCACTGCCTGATGTCTTTGGCGTGATAGACTCCTAATAGTTTCCCCTTCAGATCTTCAAGATCGTACAGGGAGTTTCCTTTCTTGCTTTTAACACGACATTTGACAAATTTCCGTCCCAGTTTAGCACTAGTCTGCTGTTGGAAATTGCTTTGAGCAAAATTTCGTCTAAATACCTCCTGACCAACTTTGAACTCGACAGGTTTCGCCCTGAGATTGTAGGCTCGTGAACCCTGTTCGAATGCATGCTGTAAATTTGCACTCTCGCACGGATCAATCTCATTCTATCTTCTGCGTCTACTCTCAATGGCTCACTAAGAGTTCCAAGGCTCCTCAAGATGGAATAGGAGCTGCCATGTTCTATCATTTGCTGACCGAAGAGTGTTCGATAAGGAGAGAAACCAGTAGCTGGATGGAGAGAGCTCCTGAGGGAACTAGCTACTTGGCTTAGTTTCTCATCCCATGTCGTGTCTTCCTTCTTGATATATGCTCTAATCCCCGACAATAGAGACCTATTTACTCGCTCTGAGGCGTTTGCTTGCGGCGAGTAGACTGCCGTTCGCATGTGCTTCACCCCATACATTTCCAGTAATCTGGTGAACAGTGTCGAGCAAAACTGGACTCCATTGTCAGAGACGATCATTTCCGGGACTCCAAACACGTGGAACACTTCAGTCTCAATGAGTTGGCATACATTGAGTGAAGACGCTTTTCTCATAGGTTTGAGAATCGGAAATTTTGAAAGGTGGTCAAGAACTATTAAGATGCAGACGTTTCCTTTCACTGACCTGCTATATGGACCTAGAAAATCAATGTACAGCTTTTTCCATGGTCGTTCTATCATAGACTGGACTCTCATAGGTGGTCGTAAAATGGTATTGGGAGCTTTCGTTTCCTTACACACGTCATAGGCGCCTACGTAATTTCTGACATCAACTGTCATTCGTGGCCAGTACAGATGGCTTCGCAAACGTCGCAGTGTTTTCCCTATACCTCCGTGTGAAGCTAGCGGCGGATCATGAGCCCTTGAAATGACGTCGTTGACAAGCCCTCGTGGAATCCAAAGCTTCCAAGCTTCTTCCTCCTGAATAAGATCGCCTGTTCTCGGAACAGTCCGGTTATACACGAAGTCATCCCTGACGCAAAGATCTGGTAGTTTGCCAGAAGTCGTTTTAACCTTATGCCTCAGTTCCTCATATTCCAACGAATTGAAATATGGCGAACTAAGGTCAACTTCCGGACCAGGATCTTCGTTTGTGTTCAGGCTGTCACGATGAATGCGTGACAGCGCATCAGGGACGACGTTCTGGCTTCCTTTCCGGTGCTCAATAGTGAAGTCGAAGCCTGAAGCTTCTGACTCCACCGAGCAAGTCTAACGCTGAGGTCCTTTTGAGACATCAGCCATTTCAAGCTCGCATGATCCGTCACTATCTTAAACGGCATAAGTTCAATGAAGGGCCGGAACTTCTGTACGCTCAAGATTGCAGCTACGCATTCCTGCTCTGTGACGGTATAATTTCTTTGTGCTGAATTCAACTTTTTCGAGACGTAGGCTATTGGCTTCTCGTGGCCATCGTCATCTAGTTGAATCAGCACCCCACCAATACCTTGTTGGCTCGCATCGCACTGTATAACGAATGGTTTGGTGAAGTCTGGACTCACTAACAACGGAGCAGAGGTATGTTTTTGTTTGAGAAGATCAAGAGACGTCTCGGCTTCAGGTGTCCATTTCAACTGACTAGGGTTTTTCAAGGTGTCTGTAATGGAGGCAGTTACATCAGCATAGTTCGGGATGAACCGTCTATACCATCCCGCCATACCTAGTAGGCGTCGGGCTTGCCGAGCAGTTTTAGGTGACGGATAGTCAACCATAGCTGAGATCTTGTCTGGGTCAGTCCTAATTCCTCCTTTCCCGACTATGAAACCCAAGTATTTTGTCTCCTTGATGCAAAACTTGCTCTTCTCGACGTTGATAGTGAGGCCAGCTTTCCTCAAACAATCCGCTACAGGGGATAGTAGCGTGAGATGCGAGTCAAAGTCTCATGACAGAATTAATAAATCGTCTAGATAGACGAGAACGTTCTCACGAAGATCGAAAGAAATGACTTTATCCATGAGGCGGCAGATAGTTTGTGGAGCGTTGCATAGGCCGAATGGCATCACTGTGTACTGATAGAGGTACCAGGTACTGTGAAAGCGGTCTTCTCTCTGGAATCAGTGTCCAGTGGGATCTGCCAGAATGCGTCTTTCAGGTCCAGGCTCGTAATGTAGTTTGCCGGAGGAAGTCGACTCAGAAGAGCGTCTATCGGCGGAAGCGGATAGGCATCCTTGTTCGTAACAGAGTTGACCTTCCTGGCGTGAAAACAAAGCCTGACCTTTCCAGGCTTCCTTACCAGAACAACTGGAGAGCTCCAAGGACTCTGTCTCTCCTCTATCACACCCAGTGATAGCATTCGCTCTAATTCAGCATCCATCAAACTTTGTACTGCCGGTGAAATCGGATAAAACCTCTGTTTTATCGGACCTGCGTCATTCGTTTCAATCCTGTGATGTTTTTCCCAGGCCTAGAGAGGCGAAAGAGAGGAAAGCTGTTTGGTGGGTGCTAAGCGTTGTTGATCGCGACTAGAAAGGATATGGCAGTCGGTGTCAGAGGTAGCTATTACACTTGGATTCACTTCTGCGAGCCAACCCAAATAAACGCCAGAAGTCTATTCCCAGATATAGTGCCTGTGTGAGCCCAGGAACCACGTAAAAACGTACGTTGTGGGTCTTATCACGGAAATTGACGTCCAAGTTCACATGACCATGCACAGTCGTCATGGCACCATTATCTACTTGGACCTGTGTCTGATACTTCTTCCATTCGACATCTGCTTCCGCCAGCTTCTCTAGAGCTCCTTGGCCTAGAATACTGACAGTGGCAACACTATCAAGTAATTCATTCTCAGTTCGCCCGAGCAGCTTTACTTCGTACGGTCGCATGTCGTCTGGCATCGACACGGAAATCTGTGCCAGTTTTTTCCTTTCTAGTTTCATTCGTCGACAGTATTCCCGCCAACGAACAGTTGATCGCTTCTTTTTCGGTCTCATATCCAGGTCAGGAAACATAATGTCAGCTAACTCCGCTACCGAGGAGAAAATCCGGTCTCTTGCTGCTCTGTGTTTCTGCAGACGCGTATGATACGGGGTCAGCGGTTGTAAAACTGGCTGTAACATTCATAAAGTGCATAAACGACCAAAGGTTGTAATTGACCAGTTGACCCTATGTCAAACTGATAAAGTCAAGTGAACACTTCTATCGTTGTGGTAGGTTAAAACAGTCTCGGCAGGCAGCTACAATGTATCGCAGTCTCCCGCTAATACTCTTCGTTGTTGAATAGTTAGTTAAGACGTTATTAGTGTTGTCGATTTGAAGCAACTGCAGCAATTATAAATGGCGAAATCGACTTCTACCGTTGCGATAGGTAGCTTCAATCTTGATGCGCCGATGTCATGTATTATTGACTTCGTCGAATATTCTTCATGGACAACGATAAGTGCAACGTTGTGGCCTCGTTGAATATTCTTCCCGCACAACGGTAATTGCCCGTTCAAAACACCTATAGCACTATTAGCTGGGGTGTTAGAGAAGTACAGCGGAGTTCGAGCCGTCCTAAAAGGAAGGGCCTGAAAGTAAAACAAAATACGGGGCCGCTACTGGAGCGGGCAAAAACGCAACTCTCCTGAGGAATCCAGACAGATCAAAAGCCTCTTGTTGTTGTGGTATTTAATCTTTATCTTTTTATTCCGGCAAAAATGTCTCAACGTTATAATACTTAAAGTTTGTAACAATACATCCTTATTCTATCAAGTCTGACATCAGAATGAATTTTCTTATATTTAATTAATTTTCGTTGTCAATCAACGCCTACCTAACTACAACTTTCCACGCTTAACTAAGTATTAATGGCCGACAAAATAAAAAGAAAAACAATTGCCCGATTTACTGATGGCTGGTCACGCGTTCAGAAAGGAAATGATGAAGGCGCACTGACGCGTCGCCACAGATACTCCCCTACCAGTAAAACCATCGGTTTTAACGTTACCTATATCGTTGTGGAAGTCTAGTGTTTCGTCCAGCTCGAGTGGTTCGCACTGGGAATCTTGTTGAACCGTCGGGCATGAACCTTATATGTCGTGCCGATGCGTCCGCCGGTGGCGTTGTTTCAGTGTATGTATTGTTTGGAGCATTGAAGTCTCCCGACATGGGTCGAACACGTTCTTCACTGTAGCTATTTTGAATTAGGGAACTTTCGGTCGCTGGCAGAACAGGTTCCTGCGTTGCGTGAGTGTTACGTGTTGGAGCTTTTGATGAACAAACCTGCGCTTCGTCAGACATTTCGGGACTTGTGAAGCATGGTTTTATTCTATCAATAGAGACGTTAACTTCCCTATTCTTCACCTTAAGGGTAAAGAAATCTTTCATGCGTTTAATGACTTTAAAACGCCCTTCGTAAGGTGTTTGGAGTGACGTCCGTATTGCATTGGTTCTTAAGAACACATGTGAACATGCATCAAGGTCTTTAAATTTAAAAGTAGCTTGTCGAGCGTGGTTTGATGCCGGGACGGGTCTGATGTCGGAAAAAAGATCTTTTAAAGATTTGACAAAATGATTTTGCGGGCGATACTGTGAATTTTGTAGGAAATCCCCTGGAATGCGTAAGCCTTCGCCGTACAAGAGCTCTGCAGGGGTGGCGACAAATTCCTCCCTAAATACCGTTCGTAAACCTAGTAGCACAAAAGGTAACACTTTTGTCCAGGTCTTTTCCTCATATGCCATTAGACAAGCCTTGAATGTGCGGTGCCATCGTTCTAAGAATCCATTAGCCTGAGGGTGGTAAGCGGTGGTGCGGTTGCGTTGAAAGCCCAAGACTTTAGAAAGTTCTAAGAATAATGCTGATTCAAATTGTGCACCTTGATCAGTTATGATGGTCCTAGGAACACCAAAGCGAGCTATCCACACTTGACAGAGTGCGGTGGCGACTGTTTCAGCACTAATGTCTACTAGAGGGATGGCTTCTGGCCATCGCGTAAACCTATCTATAATCGTAAGACATTACTTAAAACCTTCTGAGGGTGGCAGAGGACCAACGAGGTCAATGTGAATGACTTGGAAGTGATCGGAGGATTCGTGGAATGATCCTAGTGCATTTTTACTGTGTCTAGACACTTTGCTCCGCTGACAAGCTAGGCAGGACCGCGCCCAAGCGTTGACATCTTTATTTATTGAAGTCCAGAAGTATCTAGATGTGATCATTTTATTCGTTGAACGGATGCTCGGGTGGGACAAATTGTGTACGGTTTTAAAAACTTGAACTCTGTAAGCAGTGGGAATAAATCGTCGGACCTTCGCTGCCGAAACTTCACAGTATAATTCTTTATTAGAGCCAAAAACGGGAAATTTTACGAATTTGAACTTAGAATTTTGAAGAAGTTGTTGAAATTCCGAATCTTGAGGTTGCATTTCAGCAATAGCTTCAAAATTGATTGGGTCTAGGAGTTGAATTTCCTCCACTCTAGATAGAGCGTCGGCGACCACATTATCCTGTCCGGGCACATGCCTGATATCTGTCGTGAACTGACCTAGAAAGTCCAAATAGCACAACTGCCGAGGAGAAGCTTTTTCGGAATTTTGTTGGAATGCGTATTGTAAGGGCTTGTGGTCAGTGTAGAGCGTAAAAACACGTCCCTCTAGTAAGTACCTGAAATACTTAACGCCTTTATATGCGGCCAGTAATTCCCTGTCGTAGGTACTGTATTTTTGTTGAGCATTGTTCAATTTTACAGAGTAAAATCCCAGTGGTTGCCAGCTATCATCGACTTTTTGTTGTATTGCCGCACCGATGGCAGTATCTGAAGCATCCACCCACAGCGATAGCTCGGCCGAAGCAATGGGAAAGGCGAGGAGGGCCGTTTGAGCTAGTTGAGCTTTAGCTAACTCGAAAGATTTAGTTGCTTCACTAGACCAGTTAATTCGTTTAGCACCATCTTTTTTAGATCCAGAAAGGTAACTATTTAAGCTAGCGTGATGTGTCGCAGCGTGTGGCAGGAAACGGCGGTAGAAATTTACCATACCTAAAAAACGTCGTAATTGTTTTACCGTTTCTGGAATTTTAAATTTTGATACCGCCTCCACTCGATCAGGAGCTGGTTTGATGCCTTGTCGTGTAATTAAGTGGCCCAAGAATTTTACCTGTGACTGTACGAAGACGCATTTTTCGACATTCAATAGCAGTCCGTATTCCTGCAGGCGATTGAATACCTGTTCGATGTGTAAATAATTGTCAGCTTGAGACTTAGAAGCGATTAAAATGTCGTCCAAGTACACAAAACAGAAAGAAAACTCCTGCAAAACCATGTGAATAAATCTTTAGAAAGACTGAGCAGCATTGCACAAACCAAAAGTCATCCGAGTGAACTCGAACAGTCCAAAAGGTGTGCATATTGCCGTTTTCGGAATATCTTCGGGCTCGATTGGGATCTGGTGGTATGCTTTGGCTAAGTCTATAGTTGTAAAGTGCGAACAGTTTTCTAAATGATATGCAAAGTCGTGGATCAGAGGAACTGGATAACGGTCTGGTATTGTACAGGAGTTTAATCTTCTGTAGCCTCCATTCACCATTTTGCTTTTGAACAAGGTGTAATGGTGAAGACCATGGACTATTTGAAGGTCGGCAGATTCCTTGTTCTAAGAGAAACTTGAACTCCTTTTTGGCTATGGACAATTTTTCAGGAGAAAGACGACGGACTTTGGATGAAATAGGGGCTCCTTTTGTAATAATGTGATGTGTAATAATATGTGCTACCTGCTTAGTGAACCCTGTTTCAAGAGTAATGGCTCGATACTTTTTCAGGAGCTCCTGAATGGTTGAATCGATTGCAGGATTAATCAGAATCGACAGACCTGAACTTAGACTGTTGATACGCTGTGCAGATGCTACCAAAGAAGTAAGAGGATCTATGATTGACTTCTTTTTTATATCGACTAGTAGACCATAACGACACAAAAAATCTGCGCCTAGTATAGGTCTAGGTACATCTGCAATTATAAATTGCCAGGTAAAGGATCTGCGCAGGCCCAAATCCAATGATAGCACCTTTCGTCCATATGTACGAATAGGGGACGAATTAGCCGCCACCAACTGCAGATTGGAATTTGGAAAACGATGTAGAGATGTTTTTGGGATGACGGAAACGTCCGCTCCGGTATCTATAAGGTAATTTCTTTTTGAGGATCTGTCAAATATGTAAAGACGACTATTGAGTGTGCCACATCCACCCGTCGTTAAAGGCGGAGGGCAACTTAATTTGAGACTTGATTACAGGCCATCACACTTTGCGGCGTTGAATTTAGCTTACTTCCCTTAAATTTGCAAGGTGATATGCACTTTCTTGCGTTGGTTCCGAACTTACGGTGATACCAACAGAATTCTGAGTTTGAGTCGGATGTCGACTGCCGCAGTGATCGGTGCCTAGATCCGCTTCTTGAAGTGCTTTGTCTAGTTGGCTTGCGAAAAGTCAGAGATTTTTCGAACATACAAGTAAGACTGTTCAACTTCTTTTCATAATTTGAGATAGCCTGATTATGATTGTCAGGCGCAGGAGCTATGGAAAACACCTCTGCTCTGGGACTAATTTCAGCAATTTTGTCAGCACATGTGGCCAACACCTCAAGTGCACCAGGATTGCAGGCTAGAATCGCCTGCATGCTTGTTGGTAAACGTTGCAGCCAAAGCGAGGGCTGTGCGTCACCCAGTGTGAGCTCTGTCAGGAGCTGCTTAAGCTTTTGATTAACGCTACCAGAGATCCTGGAAATTAACGCTTCTTTAATAAAGTCATACTTATTTGTCGCATGTGGTTTACGGATAACGTCGCTCACTAAGCGTACTACGCCCTCGTCGAGCGCACCAATAACATGATAATATTTTGTTTTGTCTTGATTTATACCAGCCAAGTCGAACTGTGCCTCTAGCTGGAGGAACCACAGCTCCGGATCGTTCTTCCAGAAAGGAGCTGGCTTGACCGACACTGCACCCAATGTTGCTGTTTGCCATGTTTGCTGACAGAGGAATACCGGGCTCACTCAGTGCGTCACCATTATTGAGGTCTTTAAAGACATTTTCCTTTAGCGGCTCGACCATCTTAAAACAAAATATTGCAAGACCAACCACAAATTTAATAAAATGAAAGTAAAGGTTACGAAAGCGACAAAATAAGAAAAGTTCTTAACAAATTTCGGCGAAGCGACGTAGTGTGGAAAAATTATACAAATTTGACATACCTACGACTAAACATACCATGTTAGCTTAACGACGCTGAACGTGGAAAGCTTATAAACGATAATGGGCTAATTACGCCATGAAGTGAAAGAAAATTACAAACTTAAGTGTTATTTGAATTAAGAATATAATAAGAGAAGAAGAAGAAACAAAATATCTTTATATTAAGGTATGTGAGCACTGGAAGTGCAATGTGTAAGTGTGTAATATAACTAAAAATTAAAAAATAATGTATTTACACTATCTAACCTTTTCTTAAATCTTCTTCCGTTGATGAAGGTTCTGTTTCCTTTAAGTGTCGGGGTCACCAATTTAGTGGTTTTTTGGTACCACAAAGTTATAGCCTGACTCCTGGCGTTCGTTAGTAGCCTTGACTTGATTCAGAAAGAATTGTGTTGGGTTATTTCCAGTCAGAAGTCCTCAATACGTCTTAGCTATCTTGATGTAGCGGGTAGATGTTGATGAAGGGTTGTATTGTGGTTTGACTACACTGGATACTTCGCAACAGTTGTCCAAACCAGAGTGAGAGCAACAACACAGTTGTTAGAACAACAGTTGGATTAAGAAATGATTAATGAAATGATTAGGATAGTACGATGAGTGTCGTTATCGTCTGTATAACAACGGAATAGGAAGATCTTTATTGTGCGAGTACGACAAGTGTCGTGTCGCTATCCTGTTCGAGTTGTTCGTCTGAAAAAGAAGCTGTTACATTTATAAAGTGCATAAACGACCAAAGGTTGTAATTGACCAGTTGACCCTATGTCAAACTGATAAAGTCAAGTGAACACTTCTATCGTTGTGGTAGGTTAAAACAGTCTCGGCAGGCAGCTACAATGTATCGCAGTCTCCCGCTAATACTCTTCGTTGTTGAATAGTTAGTTAAGACGTTATTAGTGTTGTCGATTTGAAGCAACTGCAGCAATTATAAATGGCGAAATCGACTTCTACCGTTGCGATAGGTAGCTTCAATCGTGATGCGCCGATGTCATGTATTATTGACTTCGTCGAATATTCTTCATGGACAACGATAAGTGCAACGTTGTGGCCTCGTTGAATATTCTTCCCGCACAACGGTAATTGCAGCGTTGTGGACCCTGTCCGTTCAAAACACCTATAGCACTATTAGCTGTAGTGTTAGAGAAGTACAGCGGAGTTCGAGCCGTCCTAAAAGGAAGAGCCTGAAAGTAAAACAAAATACGGGGCCGCTACTGGAGCGGGCAAAAACGCAACTCTCCTGAGGAATCCAGACAGATCAAAAGCCTCTTGTTGCTGTGGTATTTAATCTTTATCTTTTTATTCCGGCAAAAATGTCTCAACGTTATAATACTTAAAGTTTGTAACAATACATCCTTATTCTATCAAGTCTGACATCAGAATGAATTTTCTTATATTTAATTAATTTTCGTTGTCAATCAACGCCTACCTAACTACAACTTTCCACGCTTAGCTAAGTATTAATGGCCGACAAAATATAAAGAAAAACAATTGCCCGATTTACTGATGGCTGGTCACGCGTTCAGAAAGGAAATGATGAAGGCGCACTGACGCGTCGCCACACGTCCACATCCGTAACAGAACACAACTTGTCGTTCCTGCCGGCAATCTTGGTAAAAGTGACCGGGCTGGTCACAGTTCCAGCAGGTTACATTTTTAGGGGTTGAAATAGCAGATAGTGAGACTTCCTCACTGCGTTCAGGTGACGTATTCAGTTCAGCCTCAGTCGAATAGTATCCATCCACCTCACTAACTCTTTGTCCGCGATAAGCGTTCCAACTATTTGCTGTCGCGATGCGCTGCTGCGTCGCTTGAATTTGATTCACAAGAATCCTGAGATGGTGGATGGTGTTTGTAGGATACAAACAAATTTTGTTTTGGATCTCTGGCAGTAAATTTGATTGGCTATTTCCAAAAATTCAACGTCTGGCAACGGGTTCTGCAGTTGGTCTCGTAGTTGTACCAGGTGCTGGTAGTACGTAGCAAATGACTCCCCTGCTTTCTGTTTCCGCAATATAAGCTGTACTTTGACCTTAAGGTCGTCTTTGGGTACTCCCCATTCAGCTAATAGAGCTGCTTTCACATACTCCCATGACGGCGTGGAATTTTGAGTCAGGAGAGACCAGTACCAGTCCATTGCTGGTCCAGAAAGCAGAGTCGGCATGTGACGCACCAGTAGGTCGAAGTCTCCTTCCAAAGCCGAATAAGTCAAGGCTTCTACTCGAAATACAAATTCATCGACTGTGAGCCGAGAGCTGTCACCGCTGTAGGATATATTCCACCTGCGGATAGGGCTGCCAGAACGTCCCTGTCCTATGCCTGCAGGGACACGAATAGGTGGTGGTGGTGAAGGTGGTACAAAGTTTGGTGCAGGCTGACTTCTAGGCTGACCAAAAGCTGATGGAGGTCGATTAAAAGATTGTCTTCGCAGATTGGGAAAATCGTCAGATGGTCTGGGATTTCCCATAGCCGGAGGAGGTCTTGAAAAGTCTATTGGTGGCATTGCGGCTGCTACCTCCTGTCGAACACTATTTACTAACTCAGTCCGCAAAACATGGAGGCTCTGTTCGAGACCCTCACGTACCAAGTCCTGCATTTGTAACCGTAAGCCTGCCATCAACGCATCCGTAGCTGGGGAATGGCCTTGAGCTGTACGCGCTGGACTATCCTGTCGTGGACTCGGGTCTACAAAAGTCCTTGAGTGCAAATCGGGCATTCCTGGTGATAAAGATAGTCGATTCGGTGGTGGTAAGTCGAAGGTAGGCAAGTCAAAGGTCGGCAATGAATCGCGCCTAGCTGACTTCGCGGGCTTCACCTTATTCGTTCTTTTAGGAAAGGCACCAGTGTAACCAGTGAGGTCCTGTGGCGTAAGCCGACGTCTACAGTTAGGACAACTGGAATGCTCGCCTATCCAGGTCTGGATACATGCCTCATGAAAGCCATGTCCACACGTGGTCATGACTGGTTTCTGTTCAGCTGACCAACTTATGTCTATACAGATCGTGCATGGCTCACGCCACCTAGTCACACCCTTCTTCCCAGGAGGTGGTGTCCTCTGTGTAGCCATTATGAATTTAGACGTAAGTCAGGGAAATTTCACAAACCAAAGTTTCGCAAGGAATGCCAAGGAAATCTAAAGGGTCCAGCAGCTCAAAAATGAACAGGCCCTTTAACAATGGAGATAGTGAAGTAATGAATTTAAAGATTGAAGGTTGGGACAAGATACTAAAGTCCCAGACAAAAAATGTTTCCAAACGTCCGGCGAAATTGTACTAATTGTACTAAAATTCACAACAAAATTTCTTCCCAAACGTTCGAAGAAGTTCCGAAAATAATTCAAAAATTCAAAGGCTCGGAGAAGTGAGCAGAGTCTTACCAAATTGAATTAACAGAAGTATCGATTTAACGAACGACAATCCAAACGTTCTGAAGAGATAGTAACTCTTTGAATAAAAGTTTTCTTTCAAAAAGTTCAATTAATGCATTCCAAAAAGTGTGAAAAACCAACAGGATCACAAACGTTTCAACAAAAAGCGTTTCAATAAAATTCCTATCAAAAAATGTGGTTCCTCCCTCACTTCCCGAACCTAACCCTCAACATAAGAGGTATCCAGGTCGCTCCCTCCCTTTCCAGGTCAGAATATCTATACAAGCAAGTGACATGAGTGGTGCATGAAAAAGTGTGTGGAGTTCCCACAGAAATCTGGGAAGAGTCGGCTTGGAGAAGCCAGAGACTGAGAATGATACTAGAGATTCTTCAGCCAGGCAGTTAGCAGTATGCAAACTCCTGATTACTGAAGGTCTCCAGCATCACTTCCATCCTCCAACAACTCCTTCCTTCCTATTCACCTGATCTTCATGTCCAGCTAACCTTCCAACTGGGCAAAGTCATGAATCTGGTCGACTAATGAGCTGAGAGCCAAAAAGTCGTCTCACAGATTCATAACTCTGTCCAGCCAGTTGGTGAACAGAGACATGTCTCCGTGAGAGCTTACACAAAAAATTTTGTGAGGCCACCTACCATTTCCATGGCAGAAGGCCAGCGGGAAAGATCATTAAAAAAATTCTCAAAAACTTTCAAAAATTTAAAAAAACTAAACAACAGTTCGGACCCGAGGCGTGACCAAAGTCAACCCTAGAGTCGAACTCCAATTCAAAAACCAAACTTTCAAAACTTTCAAAATATTACGTTACTTTAATCAATACAAATAAAAAAAAATCGAAATCTCAAAAACTTTCAAAAACTTTACGTTAACTTTACTTTACTTTCAAACTTTCAATAAAACTTTCAAAAACTTTACGTTACAAAAATTTCATACTAACAAGATCAGTCAATCCTCAGGTCCGCATGTATCCTTCACTAGATATGAGACTACTGAGTCAGACAAACACATTTAGACACCGAAGTTGACTGAGGTGGCCCCACGTTGGGCGCCATTTTGTTATGGAAGTATGTTGAGTGATGAATGATCAGGATGTGAAGTCCAAACTGCCAGCATGAGCTGACAGATCACTCGATGACAGCGTTAGTACAGGGCGGCACGCTAGCACCTCGGCTAAGGGTGGCGGACAGTGTGGGGGAGTTCCCGAAATAACCTGCCGCTTGTCACCAACCATAATAAAAAAAAAATTTTTCGTGCCTACCTACGAAAGCCTTGCACTCACTCAGTCCTGAAGGGACCTTTACGTCACTTACCTGCATTCCATGAAGGCGCAGATGGCATGCCTTCTTGGCCAAGCCCCATCCTCCCATTGACTTTGGGTGGCACAATCGTCCAAAGTCCCTTAGTTGACCTGTGAAGAGAGCTAAGAGCGGACTAGGCGAACCTAGGCGACCATAATCTCATGAGAGGGGGCTCCGGGATGTGAAAGGAGGAAATGCAAAAATTATGAAGCCATTACGTTATAACCTTTTAATGAACTTGAACCTCGGACTCTTTTATTACACTTGGTACAGCGCCTACCTCAGCTAAGATACAGAGACCGACATAATCCTTACGTTGTATCATCTAGATATTATTTGCACGTAGGAACTCTAAATACCTCATGTTATGTCTACAATTCATATATAGGAACTAGGTGTCCTTGGTATAATATTGGTAACATTCCAACATTTTAAATTCTATAACATACGTGTACAGATAGGTATACTCTAGCTAAAATTCAAATTTAGAAATTATAAATTGATGTATGCTATAGCTAAAATTCTAATATAGGAAATTATGTATACATATATCTGTATATTATAGCTAAGATTCTAATATAGTAAATTATGTATACATATATATGTATTATAGCAAAAATTCAGCCACGCAAATCATACATATATACATACTCTAGCAAAGTTCAAAATTATAAATTGATGTATGCTATAGCTAACATTCTAATATAGTAAATTATGTATACATATATGTATTATAGCCAAAATTCAGCCACGCAAATCATATATATATATATACTCTAGTAAAATTCAAAATTAGGAATTGATGTATGCTATAGCTAGGAGATAATATATGAAAAAAACAAATGAATGAAAATATGTTACGGCAGTCGTCTGCCAATAACTTTATCAAAAAAAAGAATAAACGTACTTACCACTGCATCTCCGAAGCTTCGTGTGACGCTGACGAGTACCTGGCATATTCGGTAATAAAATTTGAATTCAATCAGACAAAAATACTGCAAACGACGTTCGAAACTGACACACCAGTAAAAAATTAATATAATGATACACTACAAACTACTAATATCTGATGATATAATAGGAGAAATAATATGGTTAAGCCTGAACGATGATATAATCATACTATTAAATTAGGGGACGGCTACTAGTCGAACTTTTATACGAATTGCTTGTTTTGATATGTGTTGAACTTCATCCTTCATCCGAGTCTGATTTACGATTAGATTGTCGCTATTAAATCCAAATAGATTCTTGTGGCATAGTACAATGACCCTGGCTAGGATCTATATCTACCGTTGATAACTCTTGGTGTACTGTGCTTTATTCCAACGAATTATGCGTTTAGTGCATGGAAATGATGATATATCGTAATGGGGTTATTTTTTGTATTTCATGTTTACTGCAATACGTTGTAAGTTCTCGTTTACTGCTTTCCAGCATGACAATTATATTCCCGTCGATGAAGAATTTTGAGCTTTCAATTAAATATGTGCAACGTGGACGTTACTTTCACACCGGCAATCACGTTTTCAATCAGCACAAGGGGCGGGAATGTTCCCGGTTAAACGGTTTCAGGACCTTGAATCTCGCTATATTAGAAATACTTTTATTTACAGCACCTGGTTTCGAATTTTCCAACGAGGCGACAAATTCCCATGTGGGGATGTCGTCATTGCGGCAGAACTCGTCTTTATTCTCACCACTGACTTTTTTTTCTTTTTATGCGGAAGAAAGGAATAAATTTCAGCAGTTCCACTCTTTAGGATTTTTCTTTTTTTTTTAAACTTTCTTGAAAATTGACAAAAACTGTTGTCTCGAAAAATCGGAATGTTCACTCCGTCAACCATCCCGGAAGAAAAAAAACCTTCTTCTTCTTTTTCAAAACTAAAAAGTAAGTGGAAACGCTCTTCTCGTCGATTCGAGTGTGTTCGAGTAGTCAAGTCACGCCATCCATATAGGACGTAACTTGCGGGTAGAGTGCTGCTGGTAGCTGTCATGTAGCATATTGCTATATGCAATATGCTGCGACCATAACAAGCTCTTATTATTAATATACAAACTTTCGGTTTACAATCAATTTGGCACTTGCCACTTAAGGCCTGAAACACAATTGGAGATTTTCAGCCAGTTTTATCGCCAGCTTTCTTCTAAAGCTGACTGAAAAAGCCGAATTGAACACATTGGCGTTTTTGACATTTGCAACTTTAACTTGTTTATATAAATCTGAATACAGGTCGTGTTGATATTATGTAGTGAATAAAAAGATGGGTTCAACGACCTTGTGAACGTTTATTTATTTATTTTCGTTTTTTGCCTATATTTCGGTCCTTTGTTTGGGCCATCTTCAGGGCATACAATACTGCAATAAAGTATTTCGTCATCATGGGCGCTTATGGCTATTATTATAGGATATTGTGTACTTACATATAATTAATTCTTCTTTACATATTTTAAATCAATGTTCTTATTAAATTTTGCACACAGAAACTAAGTAAAAAGCTAAAAAGCTATCACAGTCAATAAAATAAAAATATTAAAATGATTCTAGGTACATATATGAAAATAAATTAAATAAATAAATAACTAAATAAATTAACATTGAACAGATCGGTGTTTATGTCGTCAGTATACTGAATAACCTATGCTATTTTGTAGAATGTGTTGTCAGGTAATCCCCCGTGCCATTTCTTTGTGTGTATTAATGAGGTGCTTATACTGGTGGTTTATGTATGTCGTGTCGACTTTAAAAGTAACTGCCTCCGGTTTGTGGTATTGTATATATAGGGACTCTATGTTTTTTCTCCTTTTCCAGTATATTTCCTTGTTAAGAATTGTAACATTGTCAAAATTAAATTTATGTTGCTCTTCCATCGCATGTTGAAGGCATGCTTAGTATCTAGGTGCTTGATTATCGATGCATCGCGTAGCTGACTTGAGGTCGTTTTTATGCTCCCTCATCCTGGTTTTAATATCCCTACCTGTCTCACCTATGTATGTGCGTCCGCATATTCACAATCAACCTTATAAACTACACCGCAGCAAGGTGTATCTATTTTTGTTTTGGTGTTACTAAAGAGGTTACTTAATTTCCATGTTGGTTTTAGACCAAGTCTAATATTGCTGTTAATGTTCCTCAATTTGTTTGTAATATTCTTTGTGACGTTAGGGATGTATGTGAATCGTTTGTATATGATCGTTTCATTTTGTTCCTTCTCAAGCATTTCCTGTTCATTGTTTTCTGTCAATGTTTGCTTCCTGTATTTAACTTTATTTATGATACGTGTGATTATGTGTGAGGGATAATTATTGTCGTGAAGTATTTTACGGATAATCTCGTAGTTTTTAGTGTGTAGGTGATTATCACTTAATCTAATGATTAACTTGTTTATGTTGAGAACTTTTATTAAGGAACGAGAGTTATGCTTCCGATTTTCCAAACTACGATAAATTCATACTTTTTTGATTAGTTTCGAGATGTACCAATTATATGTAAAAATAATAATAAGTTTTTTATGTCCCAGAGGAACTGCTTATCTTTTACTAACTCTATAGATTTTCTTCCATTTTAATAGTTTTGGTAGCTGTTTACTTCTTAAATGTGTCAACAGAAGCCTTTTCTGATACGAGACATTCGCACAGTTGGCTACATTAAAAATTCCCTCAAGCTGGCAGTCATTGGGCTTGAAATTTGCAATTTGATGACATCTCAAGCGAACGTGAAGCTGGCAAAAAAGTTCTAGCTCTAGTTGTGTTCTTCTACATTGATTTACATTGTCAACATCTCTCAAGCTGGTTGAAAAGCTCCAATTGTGTTTCAGGCCTAACTTCCTTACTTTATTCGTAATCAGACACTGTTCTCGAATCCTACTCTCCTTCTTTTTTTCTTTGATATCCGACAACCACTGACTTATAACAATGGACTGAGCGTATTGCCATTTTTCTATAGGAAAGAATGGCACAAGTTTTACAGTTTTCTCTATCGCCCTATGGCAGAGTTGAAGCTACCAACACAAAATATCTCTTACTGAACGTTTTCTTATGCCATTTGATGTTTTTATGTTGGCTGAAGATGTAATCACCGCAGAAAGAATAAGGTAAAGATAGTGTTTACCATACTCCGTCTCTCTTGCCCATACGCCAGATTCAGGTAAAAATAACTTTTGAAAATTAAAGTCGTAATGAATTTAATTCCTTATAAGCGATTAAAATATCACTTGGACACAAGAAAATATATTTTTTTAATTTAATTCGATTTTCGGGTGTAAAATATCACCTGATTGGTTGAGTTTTACATGTTTTTTATGTAGTAAACGTTTTAAAGGGTGCTCTAACGGTGATATACAGAAACACAATATTTGTGCCACATGAAATAGCAAATCGCTCAGTCGATTGTTATAAGTTAACCAACTCACCGAGATCACTTTTTGTTTCTTTTTTAATAACTTTGTATCAACTTACACACCCCTGACTCAGAAAGCTTGTGTCTGAGCGCCTGAGCGCTTGAGAGTGCAGTTGGTGACGAAAAAAAGGGTTTTACGGTAGTAAACGTGGATGGATTTACATGGGTTTTTGTTGATTTATAATGGGTGAATGGGAAGCTTTCTGATGGGGTAAAGTGTTCTTACGTGTTGGGGGTTTTGGGGTGGAGGTAGACCCTACCACCCTTTAAAAGTGCCGTTTGTAACGAAAGAGTGTTAGGGTAGGTGGATGGATTACATGGGTTTTTTGATTTGGAATGAGTGAATGGGAAGCTTTCCGATGAGGTAAAATGTTCTTACGTGTCGGGGGGTTTTGGGGTGGAGGTAGTAACTACCACTCTTTGAGAATGCCGTTCGTGACAGCGTGCATATACATGCATTGCATTTATGTGGCGCACATTTCTTATCGTTAAAGCTTTTGGCCATAATATGTATGTACATTAGGGTGGCCCAAAAATGTTTGGATTTGCAAAAGTGTTAAAATGTTTAAATGCTCATTCAGAATTCGTTAGCTAATGTAATTTTAAAGTTCTATGCAAAATTTCAATGAAATTCCTTAATGTTTAGAGGTCGCCCAAATCGAAAACAGTTCTTTTTTGCTGTTTTGGACTTTCAGGAAGACTGTTTCAACATTTTCTGTCATAACTTTTTAATTTGTCCATATTTTTCCTTGATTCTTTTTTTAAATTTAAAGGAACTTAATTATATACTTGTTGTAGTCAAACCTTTTTTATGATATCAGGTTTAATCATATTCTCTAATTTGACCTTTATTTTTTTCTCGAATTCTACGCACGGGCTTAACAACAAGGGGAATCGCTCTATCATAATATGTAATGTATGCCCTTTTGATGGAAATTGGCCAATGCCATTAAATTTGTCTTTGTATTCATCGAATAAATTATGTTTTTCGTCATCAGTACTTAAGCTGTTCCATCGCATCTTCACAAATTAATTGAAACTCAGTATATATGCGTCCTAATTTTTTTAGTAGCTTTCATGTGGTAGATTTTAAATAATTGCTTAAAGCAGTTTCATGAGTTTGAATTTCCATTAAGATTTAATGCAGGAGAACGTTTCAAACCGGTATGTGTTTTCCTGTGTGCACAGTAAAGTGCTACAGCTTTATTAAAATAGCGGGAGTTCAATTCGTGATTTTTCAATTCTATACATTAAACACTACTCTCGATGGTGTTTTGATCCAATTTTTCTATTTTCTGTTTTTTATTGGAGTTTTAGTAAACATTTAAAATATCCGTCAATATTTAATTTAATTTTTATATTCCGTTCTAACTATCTGACTACGCCATGATCTGGTTTGATGAGAAATGCAAGCTTACGAGTAGGTATATAATCTTTACTGATGTTCACGAGCTTGCAACTTAAGAATGACTTGTTGGTATTGGCAAATGCGGGCGTACAACAACGTTATCCAGGGTATAAAAACCCGGTCAAAAGCCAATCGGGCTCGCGCAATCAGGGTTTTATACCAGAGCTTTATCAACGAACAGTCGATCGACCGAATTTAAGTATATTTAAATCTTATCCAAATATGCTTATGATAACTGAATAATATCTAAGCAGACGGACGCAAGAGTAATCAAATAAGAGCAGGTTGTATTAGTAAGAGTTATCTTATAAGTTAACACCGCAAACATTTTTTTTTCAGCAACTATGTGACTGCCGAAAATGCGGGGGTTATCCTGTTATCTATGACTCAATACCTACTAACCCTGATAATATCAAAATTTTAGCTTTAGAACTTAGAAGCTTAGGGGAGTGCCGTTTTCTGAACTATAACCAAGTGACCAAACATTTTTGGAAAAATTTTGGAATCCTTGAAAGCTCTTTTAAGTGGTACGATACGACTCAACTCACCTCCATAAGAAATTTTAATCAAAAGAATTCCATAATTTTTTTTTTGTCTGCGCCACAAAAATTCTGCCAAATTTCACGTCACGTCGTTATCGAGAAAAACGTCTATGAAATACAGATGGAGGAACACAAGAGCAATTTTATAAGGGTTCAGTTATTCCGTTTTTGTTTGGGTGGAAAATTTTGCCGATGTAACGGTTCTTTGTAAACACGCGATTAAAATTCACTTTAAAAAGGACTGGTTTATTTCTTTTCATATTATATCCGAAATTAATTATCAAATTTAAAACTAATTAGATAAGTGATAAGAGGTCAAAATGTAGATGCGATTTCAGTCTACAAACATGGTTTAGCGTTTATATTTAAAAATTTTATACACTGTAAAAAATATTAGGACTATTCCCTAAATTTAGGGGAAAAAAGCCTACATTTTAGGGTATATTCCCTACATTTTCATTAAAATATAGCGAATAGTCCCTACATTTTGAGGAATATTCCCTAATATTATCGAAAAATACCTAAGCTTTGTGGAAACAATTTTTTACTGTGTAGAGTCTCTTCTGTGCTGGCAGACGACCAAATTGAGCTTTTTTTCGAGTAACATCCTTGTGTATAGAACTATATAGTGGTTTCGAAAAGCAATTTGACTTAGTACCTTGTTATGTTGTCGAGGCGGTACTACTGCAGAGCAGATGTAACCAAAGGGTAAAGGCTGAACTAGATTAGAAATATACGTAAGTACATTTACATACGTAAAGCGAACGCGCCCTTTAATTTAACAGGCGTACACAAATTAACTTTAACTCGTGTGAGGGGAACTTACGTTAAGTTTAAATATCCCATTTTATGTAAGTATAGTGCGATAAGGAATCGCTCATTCCGTAAGAACGCGATGTGTCCAAACAATTAAATTATTACTAAATGATTAAAAGTGCAATGTAAAAATTAAAATGGAATAAAAATGGTAGTGCGAATTAATAGAGGACACAAATCTTTAATTATATCAACTTCCATTTGTTAATTTTTACACTTTTACCACTTTTTAAAATGTAACACAGAAAATGTCATTAGGGCACTGCGAATTAATAGAACGCACAAATTTTCAATTACATCAACTTCCATTTGTTAATTTTCTCACTCTTACACTTTTAAAATTGAAAATATTAAATATCAAGATAATAGCTCTTACGTAATTTAGGCTAAAAATATCAATTTTTCGTAAGTAAACTTCGGTCTCGTTTAATTTCGTAAAGTTATTTACTTCTATTGTATGTAGTTCAGCCTTAAGCCAGCAATGCCGCAATGCCTCGCTTCAATATAAAATCAGCTATGTTTGGATGGAAAGCAGCAATTTTTTCTTGGAAATTTACTGGAAATTTTTTCCTTAGAATTGTTAAGGATTGGAGGCCAACAACGGCACACATTGTATGATTGCATCTGAAAATAATTGCAGTCGGTCACCAGACTGAATAAAAATTCTCCCGAAACATTTGCTGTAAATTTCTAAGAAGAAATGAATGTATGCTCATAATTGTTTTTGGCGCAAGCAACGGCTGTCAGCCTCCAATAATGCATAACAATTCTAAGGAAAAAATTTGTAGTAAATTTCTAACAAAAAATTGTGACCTTCCCTACATCAGGGGCCAGATTCTGTAACACGGAGAATTTGGGAGATGAGAATTTCGTTTTCTTAGCATTCCTAATTCCCTAATTCACCATTCCCAATAACATAGTTGGAGAACTAAGGCTTAAACACAATTCCGACGACAGACGACAAACGACGACGATATATCGCTGTCAAACTTCTAAAAACACAGCATCTTTAGGCTTAAACACAATTGCGACGACAGAGCGATAGAACGACAGACGACAACGAAAAATTCGCTGCGAAACGGGCAGTCGAAAAATTTGGAACACAATTGCAACGACAGGCGATGAGCGACGATTGTGACAGAAGAAGATATTGAAATTTCTTTTGTTAAATGTTTCGAGCGTTTTAAAAAGAGATTTTTATGGAGAATATTTTATATTATATTGAAAGAAATGCAATGAACCAAAGTGTGGAAAAAAACTGAAAATGCGGAAATCAAGTAAATTAAACGCTTTAAAATATCCATCTAACCCTTGTCTTTTTTGTCCACTTGTCTTGCCTATCTTGTAAACTATAAATTATTTTATGGATTTCGCATTTCCTCGATCAATTTTTCCTCAAAGCTCATTATTTTAAAATCTCCGCGGCGTGTTACCACCTAAAAAAGACAAAAGTGAATGCCACAACCATTTCATTCGATTAATTTTGTTGGTAGGACTGCAGCGACGACGGCAAAATTAGAAACTGATCAATCCCGGCGATAATGTCGTCGATCGCTCAACGTCGGTCGTCGCAATTTGGTGCATTCGCATAAGATGCTGTGTTTTTAGAAGTTTGACAGCGATATATCGTCGTCGTTTGTCGTCTGTCGTCGGAATTGTGTTTAAGCCTTTATGCGAATGCACCAAATTGCGACGACCGACGTTGAGCGATCGACGACATTATCGCCGGGATTGATCAGTTTCTAAAGGCTTAAACAAATTGCGAAGCAGGCAGTGGAAAAATTTGGAACACAATTCCAACGACAAGCGATGAGCGACGATTGTGAAAGAAGAAGTTATTGAAATTTCAAGAATATTTTATATTATATTGAAAGAAATGCAATGAACCAAAGTGCGGAAATGTTGCGCGCCGGCAACAAGGGTTCAATTTTATTTATTGTTGCGCTCCGGCAACAAGGGTCAATCAACCGTTGAGTATACGTAGAGAGAATGTGTTGGATCTAATGAAGAAGACCGTGTATTTCACTTGAGTATAATTTTATTTAAAACTTTTTCCTTTGTACAATTCTTTACTTTACTTTTACAAATTCACTTTTAAAAATAGATATCTTTTACAAATGACACTGTTTTACTTTCCACTAGAGGCCTTACCATGGGTAGGGGGACTCTCTAGCTTCAGGTTTAGAATATTTCTGATTTTCCTTGTATCAGAACTCTCTATTTATTCAAAATCAATCTGCAGTGGTTAATACTCCCTTCCACTTGCAGATTGATTATTTAGCAATTTTTGTGGTAACCAATCAAAAATTACCTATTGAGCATTTTTTCTTGAAAAACAACCCAAAATCACCTATCAAGCATTTTTTCCAATAAAGGTGAAAAGTTTATTGCAATAATGCAATTTGATTTTTTACCCGCAAATTATAAAAAATAATTGAGAACAATTGTATGAAAACAACGGTATCAATTTTCACACGAGTCCCAAAACAATAATTCACTTGCTTTATTACGTACAAATGACAAAAAGAAATTTGACGCCGGCGCTTCCGCTAAGGCAATTTCTTTTGGTCAATATGGTGCACAGCGGGTGTGAGGTAAAATCGTTTAGCGAGTACCATGCTTTACTTCTTATCGCTTTGAGTTAATCAGGTGGCTCCATTATACGTTTGGCTGATTGTTCTCAAGCAAGAAGTCCAAAGGTTCTTATTTACCAACGAGGTAATAACTAAAGGAGATGCAATCATATGTACGATCCGTGTACATGAGCGTACCCAAAATTGGCCTGCATTTGTGTATGTTTCACTCCGCCATTTTTGGTCTTCGCTGTAAAATCCATACTTAGGTTTGGATGGTTTTGGGCTTGGTGCATTGACGCAGGAAAACCCGTGAAATAACCGTAGGGGCCACGAAGGAAATATTACTCACAAACTTTTTACCACTGAACTTTTCTTCAAAATTATTAATTTTTTTACGTTCACGTTTGCAAATTCAGTAAAGACTTTTGAGTATATGAAAATAAAAGCGATTAAAATTGCGCATAGGTTGTACAATTATGTACAGGTGTACAAATATTACGGCGCTTATGTACAAACAATATCAGTGTCATTGCGTTAGAATTGGGTACGCGATATTTTCTCATTTGCATCTCCTTTAGTTCTTACCTCGTTGTTATTTACGTGTAGAAAGGTGACAGGCCTTGTCTACCTAAGAATTATTACCATGGACATGGGTACATCTAACGATTACTCATTATGTGCTGCAACTTGATCACAGTCGTGTGCGCATAGTTGTTATACGTTAGATGAAATCATAGGGGTATACTAAGTTTGTTATTCCGTTTGTAACACCTCGAATTAATGATGGTAGAGCAAAATGGATTAGACACCCATTCATAATATTAAAAGTTATTTCGATTTTTGCATGTCCGTCCGTACGTCCGTCCGTCTGTCCGTGCGCACGATAACTCGAGAAAGCGTATACTTAGAGAGCTGAAAAATTTTGTACACGGACCTTAAAAAAAAAAAGTAAAATTAAGTTCGAAAATGAGACAAATCGGGCAACTCCTTCGTGGGGTTGCCATATAAAAATTTCGTTTTCCGCTATATATTTGGACACTGCCTGAGAACGCATCGACGTAGAGAGCTGAAATTTCGTACATGATGTTTTTACTACATTAGCAAATAAAATGTCAAAAATGGACTAAATCGGGCAACTCCTTCTTGGTGTTGCCATATAAAAATTTTGGTTTTTTACGTATACTTTGAAAACGATCAGTCCAAGACATTTTTATTGTACTAAAAACTTCTGCAGAATACGAAATCCTATAAAATTGGTTATAATCATTTTGTCTGTGCGACAAACTGTTCTAGAAATATATGCGAAAAACAACTTCAAAAATCAAACTCGCATAGATGGGTGACCATACGAAATTTAATACGGGCATTCATCTAGGGTATCATAAGAATCTAGCTTTTTTACTTGTTTGTTTATTGTCTTGATTCTCATTGTGGGATCAGATAACCGTGATTTATGGATGGGAGATGCTTGCTTGATTTTTTAGGTAATGCGTTATGAATCAAAGGCAACTGAAGTGGTTATTGCTTGATCATATTATTTGGATTATTTTAAGGATTCATAACACTTTCCCCCTTGAAAAAAAAATTTCTTTTATATTCTTTAAAATTTTGAGAGTTGCTGACGCTCGGAAATCTAGAGTACATAATTTGATTAGTACTACGATATGATATTATATGGTACTTAATGGTATGTATGATACAAATATATGTTAGATTTAATTGCTATGATTATGATATTATACAAAATTAGATTTAGTTGCTGTGATTATGATATGTATTATACAAAATTAGATTTAGTTGCTATGATATTTTTATTCATTAGCTTAATCGTTTATGATTTATTTATGCTAGATTAAATGATAAATTTTTTTTTTGTATATATGTTGTGTTCTTATTTTACAAAAATTAATGTTACCAAGTGTGGGATTATAATAGTATTATATAAAAACAACTTATTTGAGAGATACTTAATTAGTTATCTGTGAATCTAGATAATGGTATTTTACTAGAAATACTTTTAATTTCAGTAATTTCTTCATTATTTGTTTTATTTTCCTTTATAGTTTTCTGGTTCTTCTCTTTTTTAACATATCGCATGATTATTTTGATTACACCATAAGAAGTAAGTATTATAATTAATAGATATATGAAGGAATAATGGTGTATATCACGCGTTGAAACATTATTTAATTTTTGTTTTTCCTCGTGTTCCAGTGTTTTTAAATCTTGGCTTAGATCGAATACAGTTTGGTGATTTACATTTTTTATTGTAATCATTTTCGGGAGTTCAAGTTTTATGTCTTTAAGATGATTAGCCATTGTTAGGTTAATTGAGGGTAGGTATGAATTATTTGAAATTGATATTCTTTCGGAATGACCGTATAACGTTAGGTCGTTGCTTCTTATGTAGCAATTTGGAGAAATTTCTAAAATACCGTTTCTTTCGAGTGTTAGTGGTTCGATTCTGTCGCCGCATATATTATCTATTGTTAGGGGATTCCTAAGGCTGAATAACCATTTATTTGGGTTGTTTAATTGAATCCAGAAAGTAGATGATTTTATTGTTTTTACATGGCAGGATTTTGGAATTTCCGTAGTATGTTTTAATAGATCCATTTCGCATTTGTTTTGTTCGGCATTACTATTAAGGATTGGGTGTGTTATTTGACACAGATGAGTATTTGAGAAACTCAATTGGCATTTGCCGAAGCCTTCTCTATTCATGGGGTAATGTTTTTCGCGATTAAAATCTACCAATAAATATTCGGTAGTAGGTTCTATGTAAAGAAAAGAGGTGTTTACCATAATTGGGAATGGTATAACTTTGTATGCCTGGAAAATTGTGTTTAGGGGTAATGGGATTTTAATTTCGATGATGATATGATTCTTAATTTTGTTTGTAGTTGTAATGCTAACTTTATATAAATCAATAAGACTATCTTGTGTGGCTGAAATTGGTAAGGTAGTCCCGGAAGGAAGATTTTTTCTAATAACTGTAAGAGTTTCCTCCAGTTGAAATGGGGTGATAATTAGTGGATTGGGAATGCCTATCTAAAAGCATGTCGAGGATTGCTTTTTGTGAATTTTGGTATCTCATAAGTGATAGGGTAATGGCGGAAGTGATACTTTCTAGTTCCTGGATGTTATCAATTTCGCGTTTAATATCTGAAGTTGTTTTGTTAAAAAGGTTGATTGTTTTATCTACGATAATAGTTTGCGATTTAATGAGTTCTAATAGGTGGTCCTCATTTCCTTTTAAGTAATGGATTTGTTTGTCATAATGCTTTGCATCGTCTTCGTTGAGAGTACCGAAGAGTGTTTTGCTAACGCAATAGCGTTTATTAAACCGCGTCGAGCGCGCAAATGTTTGGGGTCTATAATTTCTGCATTTTGCTCTATCTCGTTAATTAATATTTTGATATTTTTTATTTGTGACTCGCATGGGTGGTTGCGGGTTTTGATTGTTGTATCTTAAAATGCAAACATATTTTTTCTATGTCTACTGTTTGTGCTCTTAGGAGCTTATGTTCTAGTTGAAAATCGTCTAGGCTATAATACGTAACTAGTTTCCAATTTGAGCTGTATAATTGTATGTTTCCGTATTCCTCGAAATATATTCCTGGAGTTGAAGCGAAGTTTGTTGTCCTTGTTCCGTTCGTGACTCCGAACGTTATTAGAAGGATTAATATTATGCACGGCATTTTGGCCTGGTGGGATAGAAGAAAAGAACGCGATTACTCTATGAATAGCTTCAGATGGTTGTTATGGAGTTTTATATTTTTGTTTTTAACTCTTACCACTGAATTTTCGGTTGAGGCAATTTGTACTATCTCGTAAGGACCTTCCCATAAGGGGGATAATTTATTTTTTCTCGTGTGATTCTTCACTAATACTTTGTCACCAATTATAAATGGTTTTGGCTTAGTAACGTGATCATAGTACGTTTTGGATTTTTCCTTGTATCTTATAAGGTTTTCTCTTGCTATTTTGTGAGAATATTGGAGACGTGCTTTTAGTTCACTGGCATAGTTGTCGTAGTTGTACGTAACTTCTGGGTTCTTTTTTAGTGATGTCGGGATTTCTGCGTGAAATCCAAATAGTAATTCGTGAGGCGTGTAGCCTGTACTTGAATGATTATAATTATTGTATGTGAACATAGCGTAAGGGATCCATGTGTCCCATGTTAGTGGATCTGTAGACACATAGTGTCTAAGGTATTCAGCAAGTGTACGGTGGCTTCTTTCTAGAGCTCCGTTTGTCTCTGGGTGGTATGGTGTAGTTTGCAACTTATGTATTTTCAAAAGTTTGCAAATTTCACTAAATAGAGAACTTAGGAAGTTTGATCCTTGGTCCGTTAGGATTGATTCAGGTAAACAATGTTTACAAATGATGTGGGTTACAAAATGCTCAGCTACCGTTTTGGCTTCTGTGTTCGGTAGGGGAATTGCATCTGAAAATTTAGTCAGATCATCTTGGAATGTTAATAGAAATTTGTTGTTTTGATAACTTGTTGGTAGAAGTCCAACAATATCCAAGGAGATTTTTTCAAATGGTTTTTTGCTTGTAGTAGTAATCTTCATAGGTATTTTCTTGTTTGCACATGATTTATTGATCTGACAAGATGAACATTTCTTGATGTACTCTTGAATGTCTTTTTTCATGCCTGGCCAGTTATAGATTCTTCTTATCTTCCCGATAGTCTTTTGTCCCTGATGAGCGCCTAAAGGAGTGACATGGTAATCCCTAATTACCTGCTCAATGTCCTTTGGGTCTTTTAATTGTACTATTCTATTGAGGAAGAAAATAGGTCTTGTGGCGGAATCTTTGAATTCTTCAGCGCATATGAGTTTCAATTCGAAATACGAAGTGCTGTTCAGGATTGGTATAACAATTGGAATTATCTCTTCGTTAGATGACAATTCTTTGAATTTTTTAAATATACTTCTTGTTAATTCCTGATCTTTTTGTTCTTTAAAAGGGAGGGGTGCATGCCCCACTATATATGTAGTATTCAGTTGTTTGTATTCTTTGATTTCTCCTAAAGGAATTTGATAATCGTCAGGCAGATAGGTTTTTAATAAATTTTCGAATGTTGTGCTTACTGTCGGAGTTATGAAATATTTTCTTTTGATATTCCGTGTTTCCAGTAAATTGTTTGGATTTTCTCCTATTATTTTAGGGGTTTGGTTTGATTGTGCCCTCTGTTGATTCCTAGTTATAACTGATTTTTGGATTCTGGTATTATACGACTGAGCGTTAAGATTAGATTAGATAAGATTTCCCTGATTTGTGTATGATCTTGTAGTCATACTCTTCTAGTTTAATCCTCCACTTCATCATTCGGGAAGTGGGGTCTTTGAGATTCATGAGCCACGTAAGGGGCCTGTGATCTGTAATAATCGTAAATGTCTGACCATATAGGTAAGGACGAAATTGTTCTACTGCGTATATTATTGTTAGTAGTTCCTTTTCTATAGTTGAATATCTTGTCTCAGCCGGATTTAAGGTGCAGCTGGCATAACAGATGGGTTTGTCTTCTCCAATTTTCCCTTGTGATAAAACGGCGCCAATTGCAAAGTTACTTGCGTCTGAAGTAACTAAAAATTCTTCATTAAAGCGGGGATATTGCAAAATAGGCGGATTTAATAATTTTTCTTTCATGAGCGTGAAAGCTTCGTCGCAGAACGCATCCCATTTGAAAGTAGCACCTTTCTTTAATAGAGCCGTGAGAGGCTTTGCTATTTTAGGGAAATTAGGGATAAAGCAACGGTAGTATCCAACAAAACCTAAAAAGGATTTTATGTCTTTTTCCTTCTTGGGTACTGGGTAATTTTGGACAGATTCTAGTTTAGAGGGATCCGGTGTTACTCCGTTTTCTGTAACCAAATGTCCAAGATAAGCTATTTGTTTGCTTAGAAAATGGCATTTTTCAGGCTGTAGCTTGAGATTATTTACTCTAAGCCTATTGAAAACGTGTTGGAGTCTTGCATTATGTTCTGTCAAATTGTATCCATAGACAATTATGTCGTCCATGTATACAAAACATTCTATGCCTTGGAGTCCGACTAAAACATTGTTCATCAGCCTTCGAAAAGTGGCTGGTGCACGTTTCAATCCAAATGGCATTCTATTAAAATGGTAATGAAAGCAGGTTTTTCCTTATCATGGTCATCCATTTGAATTTGATGAAAACCATTAGCTAAATCCAATGTAGTAAAGTATTTAGCTTTGCCCAGCTGATCTAGTATATCAGTAATGTTGGGTAAGGGAAAAGCATCTCCGACCGTTATGTCGCTGAGGCGCCTGAAATCGACGACTACTCTCCATCTTTTGTTTCCTGAAGGATCAGGTTTTTTTTGGAACTAGAAGTAGGGGAGAGTTCCATGAGCTAGAACTAGGGCTTATGATTTCTTCATGGAGCATCCTATTTATTTGTGAATTAATCTCAGTACGCTGAGATTCTGGAAGTCTATAAGGTCTTATGTTGACAATGGGTTTTTCAGGTAGCGTAGGTATTTGGTCCTTAACTGCACTTGTGCAAGTTAGGAAATCCCCTTCTAGATAGAATATGTCATTGTATTCTCGACAAGTATCTAGAATTGTTTGGGCTTCTTCCGCGTTGCAATGAGAGAGGTTTAGCTCGTTCTCGAGTCTATTTAGTCTCTGCTTTATTGGATCCTTTTTCGGATTCAATTTTATTATATTATAATTATTTAAATTTCGTAGTTGAGGTTTTATTTCTGTATTTCTTATAGTGACCTCTTGGTGATTTGAGTTCAGGATTAGGATAGTCGCGTGACCTGTTTTGTCAGGTTCTATTTGCGTATTTCCTGTTATTACTCCTGGTTTCAATTCTTGGTGTTCACTAAAGAAACAACCTCTTTGATTTAGTTTTATTTTTGCTACCATTTGTGTACGTGCTGGTATTTTTATACTTTCGGCTTCGTACTGATTTATTATATTTATTATTTTCGAAACATTTTTCTGTTTCTTACCCTTAGGCTCACCTCGTTGTGGGGAGGCCTTGTCAACTTGTACCAACTGATAGCCTTGGCTTGGGTCTTTCAAAGCTCCATACCTGCTATCTGAGCTGATGTAAGTCAAATTGTCAAAGCTTGGGTCATTCGAATCTCCTTACCTGACATTTGAGCTATGGCGAGACAATTTGTTCGAACTTGGGTCATTCAAACCTCCATATTCATTTTTGCACATTGTCCCTGAATTTGCCTTAATGAGTTTGCGTGTGATTTTGCCTCCTTGGGGCTTATTAATTTTTAGTGTTAGACTCTTGTTTTCGTAGTAGTAGATAAGCTATGTATGTTCTGGACCACTTTTTTGAGCCTCCAGGATTTCACGACAGATGGCGCCACCGTCGCTAGGTGGTGTAAATCCATACTAAATGTGGGTTTGTGCCTTGGATGTTGTGGTTTATGTCTTGGATGTTGGGGATACGAGACCACTTTGGGGGATACGAGACCACTTTTAGCACTCTCCAGCATAGGGAAATAGCATAGGATTTCGATTTTGTTTCTGAAGTGCGCTTATTTTTCATCTCGAATCTTGGGGATACGAGACCACTTTGGGGATACGAGACCACTTTTAGCTCTCTCCAGCATAGGGAAATAGCATAGGTTTTCGATTTTGTTTCTGGAGTTCGCTTATTTTTCATCTCAGACTCGTAGCCTCTAAGTTTTTCATCTCGAGTTTTGGGATACGAGATCACTTTCAGTTGTGAAGGGGTGTGAAGCTTTATTGATGGATTTGGTCTTGACTGTGCCCTAGCGGCATTAGCCGGTACTACGGTTTTCTTGGATAGATATGTGGTGCGCCTAAATGTAGGCTTTTGGTTTTGAACTAATATTAGTAATAATTAAAGTTAACGCTAGGAAATTTTTGTTCATGCCAATGGATTCTAGATGGTGGGGGTGGGGATACTAAGGGGGACGAAATTTCATTCAGAAATCCTCTACGGGCTCTGGTTTTCGAGATATTAGCGATTTTACGTTTTCAGATATAGTTAATATTATTAATAATTCAAGCTACCTAGGATAGTTTTGTTCATGCCAATAGATTCTAGAAGGTGTTATAGGGGCGGGGGGTTAGAGGGAGAACGAAATTTTTATCAGAAATCCTCTACGGGCTATGGTTTTCGAGATATTAGCGTGGGAAGCTTTATTGATGGATTTGGTCTTGACTGCGCCCTAGCGGCATTAGCCGGTACTACGGTTTTCTTGGATAGATATGTGGTGTGCCTAAATGTAGGCTTTTGGTTTTGAACTAATATTAGTAATAATTAAAGTTAACGCTAGGAAATTTTTGTTCATGCCAATGGATTCTAGATGGTGGGGGTGGGGATACTAAGGGGGACGAAATTTCCATCAGAAATCCTCTACGGGCTCTGGTTTTCGAGATATTAGCGATTTTACGTTTTCAGATATAGTTAATATTATTAATAATTCAAGCTACCTAGGATAGTTTTGTTCATGCCAATAGATTCTAGAAGGTGTTATAGGGGCGTGGGGTCTGAGGGGGAACGAAATTTTTATCAGAAATCCTCTACGGGCTATGGTTTTCGAGATATTAGCGTGGGAAGCTTTATTGATGGATTTGGTCTTGACTGCGCCCTAGCGGCATTAGCCGGTACTACGGTTTTCTTGGATAGATATGTGGTGTGCCTAAATGTAGGCTTTTGGTTTTGAACTAATATTAGTAATAATTAAAGTTAACGCTAGGAAATTTTTGTTCATGCCAATGGATTCTAGATGGTGGGGGTGGGGATACTAAGGGGGACGAAATTTCCATCAGAAATCCTCTACGGGCTCTGGTTTTCGAGATATTAGCGATTTTACGTTTTCAGATATAGTTAATATTATTAATAATTCAAGCTACCTAGGATAGTTTTGTTCATGCCAATAGATTCTAGAAGGTGTTATAGGGGCGGGGGGTTAGAGGGGGAACGAAATTTTTATCAGAAATCCTCTACGGGCTATGGTTTTCGAGATATTAGCGTGGGAAGCTTTATTGATGGATTTGGTCTTGACTGCGCCCTAGCGGCATTAGCCGGTACTACGGTTTTCTTGGATAGATATGTGGTGTGCCTAAATGTAGGCTTTTGGTTTTGAACTAATATTAGTAATAATTAAAGTTAACGCTAGGAAATTTTTGTTCATGCCAATGGATTCTAGATGGTGGGGGTGGGGATACTAAGGGTGACGAAATTTCCATCAGAAATCCTCTACGGGCTCTGGTTTTCGAGATATTAGCGATTTTACGTTTTCAGATATAGTTAACATTATTAATAATTCAAGCTACCTAGGATAGTTTTGTTCATGCCAATAGATTCTAGAAGGTGTTATAGGGGCGGGGGGTTTGAGGGGGAACGAAATTTTTATCAGAAATCCTCTACGGGCTATGGTTTTCGAGATATTAGCGTGGGAAGCTTTATTGATGGATTTGGTCTTGACTGCGCCCTAGCGGCATTAGCCGGTACTACGGTTTTCTTGGATAGATATGTGGTGTGCCTAAATGTAGGCTTTTGGTTTTGAACTAATATTAGTAATAATTAAAGTTAACGCTAGGAAATTTTTGTTCATGCCAATGGATTCTAGATGGTGGGGGTGGGGTTACTAAGGGGGACGAAATTTCCATCAGAAATCCTCTACGGGCTCTGGTTTTCGAGATATTAGCGATTTTACGTTTTCAGATATAGTTAATATTATTAATAATTCAAGCTACCTAGGATAGTTTTGTTCATGCCAATAGATTCTAGAAGGTGTTATAGGGGCAGGGGGTTTGAGGGGGAACGAACAGAAATCCTCTACGAGCTATGGTTTTCGAGATATTAGCGTGGGAAGCTTTATTGATGGATTTGGTCTTGACTGCGTCCTAGCAGCATTAGCCGGTACTACGGTTTTCTTGGATAGATATGTGGTGTGCGGGGGGACGAAATTTTCATCAGAAATCTTCTGCGGGCTATGGCGTAACCCCCGGAATGTACAAGCCATGAACAAGTCGAAAAAAGAGAGCAGCGGGTCAGTCAGCAGGCGACATGCACAGTCTTCTTGCCTTGTCTTACTACAGGAGTTTTCCATATATAAGTTGCTTGTATTTTGTTCAAACGCTATAATTTCCATAAATTTGCTCTACATGAAAATATATTTGGAAGCAATTTGTTTTTACTTCATTTTGCTGTGGGAGTGACAGTTTTGGGCTTTAGAACCTGTTTAAGATGAAATTTTTTAGTTTTTCCCCCATGATGAGTATACAAAAAGCAGTGAGAGTGAGCTCTTACTGCATGTTGTACCCAGCACGTTAAGGCCTTTTAATGGGTCGGTACCTTCGGCTACTTCATGGTTTGTATTATATTCCAGGGCTACGGCTATGGTTTTAAAGATATTACCGATTTTAACTGATACAGGTTGGGTTTGTATGTGCCTTGCTTGAAGATTTCTTAGCGAAAAGTTGGAGATATCAGCATGGTGTAATAATACTGAGAGCTAAACATAACATCTGAAAAGTTTATTTAAAAAAAAACAAAACGCTCAAAAATTATTAATACATATATTATTTTTTTCACTTTTTTCTCTACTCATTCATAGAAAAATTGTTAAATTTTTTAATAATATTCATGTTTTTTTTCACCGTTTTTAATTTTATTTTAATTGCCTGAAGCTCTGCTTTTTTTCGTTTTTTATCCTCTTTCAATTTAATTTTCTCAGTTTTCATGCTCCTCTTCACTGCAGCAAATGTTCGAGACAAGTTCATATAAAAGGCATCACTTCTACCCAACATACCGCGTAACATATTCATTCCATGTATAACCTAGGAATTATGTGAAATTATTTATTATTATTATTTTTATGATTTAAAAAAACTTACGGCTTCATATTGTTGTTGTAAGCGCAGCTGTTGTTGTCGCTGTTGCTGTTGCTGTTGAGGTCGTTGCTGTTGCTCGCGATGCTGTTGCTCGCGATGGTGCTGTTGTTGCTGTTGCTGCTGTAGTTGAAAAAATTTAAAAATAAATTATTTTAAAATTCTATATATCTTTTTAGAAATGATCTGAAGTCTTTCGATTAATTTCAACTTCTTTTACACATATCTCACCAAAAAAGCATTACGTTTGCAAAAAATTTTGTAAATATTTCATTTTATAGAATATCAAAACAATCATATCACAAGCTTGCCTACCCCTGCTCAGATACCGCAGATTTCTCCTATCAAGCATCAATATGTGATTTAATATCATCGAACTCTTTTATAAACACTAGATTACATGTGGTAATATCAACATTTGAATACTTCAATAAAATCTTTCAACATGTACTTTTGAGGATAGGCATATTGTTACAATGTAATCAAATCTTTCTAGAGATAAATTCAATATAATGGGCCATATGTCGCTTACATTGTAATAAATGGTATAGAATGATCATTTACATGCCAGCTTGGAGCTTTGTGTTATCAATTGTTTGATGGCTGCCTGGAATTATCTTGCTAGATGCCTAAAACAAGTTGTGAAGCTATATAAATTCTACAGAAGAAATTTTGATTACATACAGCTCTATACCGTAAGATTATAAGAAATAATATTTTTAAATTTTTAATAAATTTGAATACTTCAATAAAATCTTTCAACATGTAATTTTGAGGATAGGCTTATTGTTACAATGTAATCAAATCTTTCTAGAGATAAATTCAATATAATGGACCATATGTCGCTTACATTGTAATAAATGGTATAGAATGATCATTTACATGCCAGCTTGGAGCTTTGTGTTATCAATTGTTTGATTTATATGCTATGGCTGTGGAAAGCATCGATTTCATAGATGTAGACTGAGCCTTATATGAATATTCTTTACTCCTTTCATCCGTAGGCTTTAGAAGGTTTGTAGTGTCCTTAGAGCTCATGTTGAAATTATTGCGTAATTAGCTTGCCAAGAAACAGTGATCTGTTTGGATAAAGAGCAAGATATCAATTGAAAAACAAGTTATGAAACTACTATTTATATGGATTTGACCTCTGACGTCACCTTAATCTTTGAAATCGAAAGTGTCTGCTCTTGGGTTCACTTGGATGATGAGTAGTGCAAGTTGTATGGGAGATTATAATTAGCTGTGAGTAAACTGTAAAGAAGAAGATTTCTGATAACAGTATGTTCCATACATAATCTTACAGGTGGAAGAAAATTTTATAAGAATCTGGTAACTGCATTTCCTTATAAACCTTATATAAATTCATATGTGATCAAACCGAGCTATAGATTTTTGTTCTAGATGAATGCACATTATATATAATATCTGAAAATAGATACCGGCAAAATGAAAGGCTATAAGAATTTGGTTGCAGTATATTCTATACAAAATCTAATAACCATAAGAAAAATTTTATAAGAATCTGATACCATGCTCAGTTCACAATTTAAAAAGTAGAAGAAAATTGTATAAGAATCTGGTAATAGTATGTTCCATACAAAATCTAACAAGCGAAAGAAAATTTTATAAGAATCTGGTAAGAATCCGGTAACAGTATGTTCCATACAAAATCTAGCAGGCAGAAGAAAATTTTATTAGAATCTTGTAACAGTATGTTTCAAAGAAAAATCCAAGATTTTATGCATTTCCTGATGTGTAAGCCTTATATAAATCCATATGTTCTATATAAAAAATCGGTATATAAATATCTGTTAAAAAATTAGTTAGGGTATATAGCGATTTTAAAAAATTAATATCTCCAAAACGGTGTGAGAACCAAAATCTACTAGGTAGCAGACAATTTTATAAGAATCTGGTATGTTCTATACAAAATCTAAAAGGGGAAGGGAAAATTGCACGAGAGTTTGGTTAGTGGTTAGTGTATTCCCGAATGCTGAACTGTTAAGATGGATATTGAAGGGTTTTTAGGAGAATATAATAACATTTTACTCGATGAGCATAAGAAACAAATTCAAGAATGCTATAACTTTTTAAAATTATATGAAAATATTGAAAAAGTCGAGTCAAAATTTGGTGAACACTATATAAGCTGCCCTTGGTCAAGAGATGATTCAACGGATGGATCAGATACATGTGAATGTTGTGGTGTTGCTAGATGCCTAAAACAAGTTGTGAAGCTATATAAATTCTACCAAACATTGACAAAAAGTAATTACGAGGCATGCCTTAAAAAGTGCGATTTAACTTAGCACTAGAAATTCTCATTTTGTATACTTGGAGAGCTCATAAAGGATCATGTAAACTTACACTGTATGCAGATGTTGATTTCAACAACAGATTCATCAAACACAGGAAATTTTGATTACATACAGCTCTGTACCATAATATTATAAGAATTAATACTTTTTAATTTGTAATAAATGATATTTTATATATAGCCTTCTTTTTATTCAATTTCCCATACTAAGTCCGGAACTCCCGAATAATGTTTGACCACTACAACGGGTGGAGGTAGCGGTGGGTGGTGGTGGAGGGGGGTGGTGGGTGGTGGTGGGTGGTGGTGGTGGTGGTGGGTAGTGGTGGGTGGTGGTGGTATTGGTTGTGGTGGTGGGTGCCTGGTCTTGGTATGGTGCTTGAAACGGATATTTGACGCGTGGCATCAATTTGACGCTGACCTCTGACGTCACCTTTACCTATGAGACCAACCGGAAGTGAGGTCAGATAACAGCTTTTCAAACAGCTCTGATAACAGCTTAACAGCTTTTAAACAGGTTAAATAACAGCTTAACAGCTTTTAAAACAGTTCTATTAACAGCTTAACAGCTTTTAAAACAGCTCTGATAATAGCTTAACAGCTTTTAAAACAGGTCTGATAACAGCTTAACAGCTTTCCAAACAGGTCTGATAACAGCTTAACAGCTTTCCAAACAGCTCTGATAACAGCTTTACAGCTTTTCAAACAGCTCTGATAACAGCTTAACAGCTTTTAAACAGCTCTGATAACAGCTTAACAGCTTTCCAAACAGCTCTGATAACAGCTTAACAGCTTTCCAAACAGCTCTGATAACAGCTTAACAGCTTTTAAATAGCTCTGATAACAGCTTAACAGCTTTTAAAACAGCTCTGATAACAGCTTAACAGCTTTCCAAACCAGCTTAACAGCTTTTAAAACAGCTCTGATAACAGCTTAACAGCTTCTGATAACAGCTTAACAGCTTTTCAATCAGCTCTGATAACAGCTTAACAGCTTATAAAACAGGTCTGATAACAGCTTAACAGCTTTTAAAACAGGTCTGATAACAGCTTAACAGCTTATAAAACAGGTCTGATAACAGCTTAACAGCTTTTAAAACAGCTCAGATAACAGCTTAACAGCTTTTAAACAGCTCTAATAACAGCTTAACAGCTTTTAAACAGCTCTAATAACAGCTTAACAGCTTTTAAAACAGCTCTGATAACAGCTTAACAGCTTTTCAAACAGCTCAGATAACAGCTTAACAGCTCTTAAACAGCTCTGATAACAGCTTAACAGCTTTTAAAATAGCTCTGATAACAGCTTAACAGCTTTTAAAACAGGTCTGATAACAGCTTAACAGCTTATAAAACAGCTTTTTCAGCTCATCCGCAGATAGAAGGGTCGACCCTAGAGTAGTCAGAGTCAAATTGATGCCACGCGTCAAATATCCGTTTCAAGCACCATACCAAGACCAGGCACCCACCACCACAACCAATACCACCACCACCCACCACTACCCACCACCACCACCACCACCACCCACCACCACCCACCACCACCCTCCACCACCACCCACCGCTACCTCCACCCGTTGTAGTGGTCAAACATTATTCGGGAGTTCCGGACTTAGTATGGGAAATTGAATAAAAAGAAGGCTATATATAAAATATCATTTATTACAAATTAAAAAGTATTAATTCTTATAATATTATGGTACAGAGCTGTATGTAATCAAAATTTCCTGTGTTTGATGAATCTGTTGTTGAAATCAACATCTGCATACAGTGTAAGTTTACATGATCCTTTATGAGCTCTCCAAGTATACAAAATGAGAATTTCTAGTGCTAAGTTAAATCGCACTTTTTAAGGCATGCCTCGTAATTACTTTTTGTCAATGTTTGGTAGAATTTATATAGCTTCACAACTTGTTTTAGGCATCTAGCAACACCACAACATTCACATGTATCTGATCCATCCGTTGAATCATCTCTTGACCAAGGGCAGCTTATACAGGGTGTTTCCCCTTAGGAGGTCCATAGAGCGGGAGGTGATAGTACTCACCTAGTCGAACCAAAAATTGTATGGCAGGTGGGGGGGCAATATCAACCGTTTAGGAGTTACAGGGTGATTCATAAAAAAAGCTAGGTTTTTACAAAACACCCTATATCTTAAAAACTACAGGGCGTATGGTCACAGTTAAGGGCTCACTGTATGCAGAACTTCATGGCCTTTCCAACGACAGCTCAACCAGCCCTGTGCCCCTCTCCCCTCAGATGTTATGAAGGTCTAAACTAAAAATTTCGGATTTTCTTTCCTTTTTTTTTACTTTGACCTCTATTATTTTTGCAAAAAGGTCGTTAACATAACTTTTTTTTATAAAAACTGTAAACTGTGGAGCCTCCTCTTTAATTTGACCTATTACACCCTATGTGTTAACTGTAGCCGTTAAACAGTTATTAACTCATAACCTATTCCGGTCACACCGAAATTAGACGATATTTTTTAAAATGACGTACTAAGGGAACAAATTATCGTTGAGGATAGGTTTGAAAATAGGTTTGAGAATAAGTTTAGAGCTAATAACTCTTTAACGGATACAGATAGCACATAGGATATAATAGGTCAAATTAAAGAGGAGGCTCCACAGTTTACAGTTTTTATAAAAAAAAGTTACGTTAACGACCTTTTTGCAAAAATAATAGAGGTCAAAGTAAAAAAAAAGGAAAGAAAATCCGAAATTTTTAGTTTAGACCTTCATAACATCTGAGGGGAGAGGGGCACAGGGCTGGTTGAGCTGTCGTTGGAAAGGCCATGAAGTTCAGCATACAGTGACCATACGCCCTGTAGTTTTTAAGATATAGGGTGTTTTGTAAAAACCTAGCTTTTTTTATGAATCACCCTGTAACTCCTAAACGGTTGATATTGCCCCCCCACCTGCCATACAATTTTTGGTTCGTCTAGGTGAGTACTATCACCTCCCGCTCTATGGACCTCCTAAGGGGAAACACCCTGTATAGTGTTCACCAAATTTTGACTCGACTTTTTCAATATTTTCATATAATTTTAAAAAGTTATAGCATTCTTGAATTTGTTTCTTATGCTCATCGAGTAAAATGTTATTATATTCTCCTAAAAACTCTTCAATATCCATCTTAACAGTTCAGCATTCGGGAATACACTAACCACTAACCAAACTCTCGTGCAATTTTCCCTTCCCCTTTTAGATTTTGTATAGAACATACCAGATTCTTATAAAATTGTCTGCTACCTAGTAGATTTTGGATTTTGGTTCTCACACCGTTTTGGAGATATTAATTTTTTAAAATCGCTATATACCCTAACTAATTTTTTAACAGATATTTATATACCGATTTTTTATATAGAACATATGGATTTATATAAGGCTTACACATCAGGAAATGCATAAAATCTTGGATTTTTCTTTGAAACATACTGTTACAAGATTCTAATAAAATTTTCTTCTGCCTGCTAGATTTTGTATGGAACATACTGTTACCGGATTCTTACCAGATTCTTATAAAATTTTCTTTCGCTTGTTAGATTTTGTATGGAACATACTATTACCAGATTCTTATACAATTTTCTTCTACTTTTTAAATTGTGAACTGAGCATGGTATCAGATTCTTATAAAATTTTTCTTATGGTTATTAGATTTTGTATAGAATATACTGCAACCAAATTCTTATAGCCTTTCATTTTGCCGGTATCTATTTTCAGATATTATATATAATGTGCATTCATCTAGAACAAAAATCTATAGCTCGGTTTGATCACATATGAATTTATATAAGGTTTATAAGGAAATGCAGTTACCAGATTCTTATAAAATTTTCTTCCACCTGTAAGATTATGTATGGAACATACTGTTATCAGAAATCTTCTTCTTTACAGTTTACTCACAGCTAATTATAATCTCCCATACAACTTGCACTACTCATCATCCAAGTGAACCCAAGAGCAGACACTTTCGATTTCAAAGATTAAGGTGACGTCAGAGGTCAAATCCATATAAATAGTAGTTTCATAACTTGTTTTTCAATTGATATCTTGCTCTTTATCCAAACAGATCACTGTTTCTTGGCAAGCTAATTACGCAATAATTTCAACATGAGCTCTAAGGACACTACAAACCTTCTAAAGCCTACGGATGAAAGGAGTAAAGAATATTCATATAAGGCTCAGTCTACATCTATGAAATCGATGCTTTCCACAGCCATAGCATATAAATCAAACAATTGATAACACAAAGCTCCAAGCTGGCATGTAAATGATCATTCTATACCATTTATTACAATGTAAGCGACATATGGTCCATTATATTGAATTTATCTCTAGAAAGATTTGATTACATTGTAACAATATGCCTATCCTCAAAATTACATGTTGAAAGATTTTATTGAAGTATTCAAATTTATTAAAAATTTAAAAATATTATTTCTTATAATCTTACGGTATAGAGCTGTATGTAATCAAAATTTCTTCTGTAGAATTTATATAGCTTCACAACTTGTTTTAGGCATCTAGCAAGATAATTCCAGGCAGCCATAGCATATAAATCAAACAATTGATAACACAAAGCTCCAAGCTGGCATGTAAATGATCATTCTATACCATTTATTACAATGTAAGCGACATATGGCCCATTATATTGAATTTATCTCTAGAAAGATTTGATTACATTGTAACAATATGCCTATCCTCAAAATTACATGTTGAAAGATTTTATTGAAGTATTCAAATGTTGATATTACCACATGTAATCTAGTCTTTATAAAAGAGTTCGATGATATTAAATCACATATTGATGCTTGATAGGAGAAATCTGCGGTATCTGAGCAGGGGTAGGCAAGCTTGTGATATGATTGTTTTGATATTCTATAAAATGAAATATTTACAAAATTTTTTGCAAACGTAATGCTTTTTTGGTGAGATATGTGTAAAAGAAGTTGAAATTAATCGAAAGACTTCAGATCATTTCTAAAAAGATTCCAAAGAAGCAGGATGTCAGAGGTAAGACATAGTGTAATTTATAGAATTTTAAAATAATTTATTTTTAAATTTTTTCAACTACAGCAGCAACAGCAACAACAGCACCATCGCGAGCAACAGCATCGCGAGCAACAGCAACGACCTCAACAGCAACAGCGACAACAACAGCTGCGCTTACAACAACAATATGAAGCCGTAAGTTTTTTTAAATCATAAAAATAATAATAATAAATAATTTCACATAATTCCTAGGTTATACATGGAATGAATATGTTACGCGGTATGTTGGGTAGAAGTGATGCCTTTTATATGAACTTGTCTCGAACATTTGCTGCAGTGAAGAGGAGCATGAAAACTGAGAAAATTAAATTGAAAGAGGATAAAAAACGAAGAAAAGCAGAGCTTCAGGCAATTAAAATAAAATTAAAAACGGTGAAAAAAAACATGAATATTATTAAAAAATTTAACAATTTTTCTATGAATGAGTAGAGAAAAAAGTGAAAAAAATAATATATGTATTAATAATTTTTGAGCGTTTTGTTTTTTTTTAAATAAACTTTTCAGATGTTATGTTTAGCTCTCAGTATTATTACACCATGCTGATATCTCCAACTTTTCGCTAAGAAATCTTCAAGCAAGGCACATACAAACCCAACCTGTATCAGTTAAAATCGGTAATATCTCGAAAACCATAGCCGTAGCCCTGGAATATAATACAAACCATGAAGTAGCCGAAGGTACCGACCCATTAAAAGGCCTTAACGTGCTGGGTACAACATGCAGTAAGAGCTCACTCTCACTGCTTTTTGTATACTCATCATGGGGGAAAAACTAAAAAATTTCATCTTAAACAGGTTCTAAAGCCCAAAACTGTCACTCCCACAGCAAAATGAAGTAAAAACAAATTGCTTCCAAATATATTTTCATGTAGAGCAAATTTATGGAAATTATAGCGTTTGAACAAAATACAAGCAACTTATATATGGAAAACTCCTGTAGTAAGACAAGGCAAGAAGACTGTGCATGTCGCCTGCTGACTGACCCGCTGCTCTCTTTTTTCGACTTGTTCATGGCTTGTACATTCCGGGGGTTACGCCATAGCCCGCAGAAGATTTCTGATGAAAATTTCGTCCCCCCGCACACCACATATCTATCCAAGAAAACCGTAGTACCGGCTAATGCTGCTAGGACGCAGTCAAGACCAAATCCATCAATAAAGCTTCCCACGCTAATATCTCGAAAACCATAGCTCGTAGAGGATTTCTGATAAAAATTTCGTTCCCCCTCAAACCCCCTGCCCCTATAACACCTTCTAGAATCTATTGGCATGAACAAAACTATCCTAGGTAGCTTGAATTATTAATAATATTAACTATATCTGAAAACGTAAAATCGCTAATATCTCGAAAACCAGAGCCCGTAGAGGATTTCTGATGGAAATTTCGTCCCCCTTAGTAACCCCACCCCCACCAACTAGAATCCATTGG
Organism: Dioctria rufipes; assembly: GCA_963924295.1. Classification (NCBI taxonomy): domain Eukaryota; kingdom Metazoa; phylum Arthropoda; class Insecta; order Diptera; family Asilidae; genus Dioctria; species Dioctria rufipes. The sequence continues at coordinate 123,896,572 of OZ002741.1, read as the reverse complement.
CATGAACAAAAATTTCCTAGCGTTAACTTTAATTATTACTAATATTAGTTCAAAACCAAAAGCCTACATTTAGGCACACCACATATCTATCCAAGAAAACCGTAGTACCGGCTAATGCCGCTAGGGCGCAGTCAAGACCAAATCCATCAATAAAGCTTCCCACGCTAATATCTCGAAAACCATAGCCCGTAGAGGATTTCTGATAAAAATTTCGTTCCCCCTCAAACCCCCCGCCCCTATAACACCTTCTAGAATCTATTGGCATGAACAAAACTATCCTAGGTAGCTTGAATTATTAATAATATTAACTATATCTGAAAACGTAAAATCGCTAATATCTCGAAAACCAGAGCCCGTAGAGGATTTCTGATGGAAATTTCGTCCCCCTTAGCATCCCCACCCCCACCATCTAGAATCCATTGGCATGAACAAAAATTTCCTAGCGTTAACTTTAATTATTACTAATATTAGTTCAAAACCAAAAGCCTACATTTAGGCACACCACATATCTATCCAAGAAAACCGTAGTACCGGCTAATGCCGCTAGGGCGCAGTCAAGACCAAATCCATCAATAAAGCTTCCCACGCTAATATCTCGAAAACCATAGCCCGTAGAGGATTTCTGATAAAAATTTCGTTCCCCCTCTAACCCCCCGCCCCTATAACACCTTCTAGAATCTATTGGCATGAACAAAACTATCCTAGGTAGCTTGAATTATTAATAATATTAACTATATCTGAAAACGTAAAATCGCTAATATCTCGAAAACCAGAGCCCGTAGAGGATTTCTGATGGAAATTTCGTCACCCTTAGTATCCCCACCCCCACCATCTAGAATCCATTGGCATGAACAAAAATTTCCTAGCGTTAACTTTAATTATTACTAATATTAGTTCAAAACCAAAAGCCTACATTTAGGCACACCACATATCTATCCAAGAAAACCGTAGTACCGGCTAATGCCGCTAGGGCGCAGTCAAGACCAAATCCATCAATAAAGCTTCCCACGCTAATATCTCGAAAACCATAGCCCGTAGAGGATTTCTGATAAAAATTTCGTTCCCCCTCAAACCCCCCGCCCCTATAACACCTTCTAGAATCTATTGGCATGAACAAAACTATCCTAGGTAGCTTGAATTATTAATAATATTAACTATATCTGAAAACGTAAAATCGCTAATATCTCGAAAACCAGAGCCCGTAGAGGATTTCTGATGGAAATTTCGTCCCCCTTAGTATCACCACCCCCACCATCTAGAATCCATTGGCATGAACAAAAATTTCCTAGCGTTAACTTTAATTATTACTAATATTAGTTCAAAACCAAAAGCCTACATTTAGGCACACCACATATCTATCCAAGAAAACCGTAGTACCGGCTAATGCCGCTAGGGCGCAGTCAAGACCAAATCCATCAATAAAGCTTCCCACGCTAATATCTCGAAAACCATAGCCCGTAGAGGATTTCTGATAAAAATTTCGTTCCCCCTCTAACCCCCCGCCCCTATAACACCTTCTAGAATCTATTGGCATGAACAAAACTATCCTAGGTAGCTTGAATTATTAATAATATTAACTATATCTGAAAACGTGAAATCGCTAATATCTCGAAAACCAGAGCCCGTAGAGGATTTCTGATGGAAATTTCGTCCCCCTTAGTTACCCCACCCCCACCATCTAGAATCCATTGGCATGAACAAAAATTTCCTAGCGTTAACTTTAATTATTACTAATATTAGTTCAAAACCAAAAGCCTACATTTAGGCGCACCACATATCTATCCAAGAAAACCGTAGTACCGGCTAATGCCGCTAGGGCACAGTCAAGACCAAATCCATCAATAAAGCTTCACACCCCTTCACAACTGAAAGTGATCTCGTATCCCAAAACTCGAGATGAAAAACTTAGAGGCTACGAGTCTGAGATGAAAAATAAGCGAACTCCAGAAACAAAATCGAAAACCTATGCTATTTCCCTATGCTGGAGAGAGCTAAAAGTGGTCTCGTATCCCCAAAGTGGTCTCGTATCCCCAAGATTCGAGATGAAAAATAAGCGCACTTCAGAAACAAAATCGAAATCCTATGCTATTTCCCTATGCTGGAGAGTGCTAAAAGTGGTCTCGTATCCCCCAAAGTGGTCTCGTATCCCCAACATCCAAGACATAAACCACAACATCCAAGGCACAAACCCACATTTAGTATGGATTTACACCACCTAGCGACGGTGGCGCCATCTGTCGTGAAATCCTGGAGGCTCAAAAAAGTGGTCCAGAACATACATAGCTTATCTACTCGTAGTCTATTATGCTAGAAAATTTATTTAAAAAATCATGGCCTAGATTTCCATCATATTTAAGTTGGAGGTCATCTTCCACCATGTGTATATCGTGGGTAAAGAAATTTTTGCCTACTTGAAATTCGCATTTGGCGGTTCTTAATGTATGTAGGGCTTTTCCAGCTAGAGGTGATACCTCCAAGCTCTTGGTTCTATCAACAATTGTGTCACCAAGTGATCTGGTTGCTTTGAGCACCGATATTTCGGCTCCTGTATCGATTAAAAAATTACTAGTATCAAATGCTGTGATGGAATTTCTGATCGTTAAAACTAGTGATTGGCGATCAGAGTTGAGAGGGAGATAAAGCATTTGGTTTAATTTTTCGGATGTCGATGGACATCCGCGGATACAGTCATTTGGATGAGGCGAGACTGAGCGACTGTAATGGCATCTTCGTCTCGCCGCGGACTGTTTTCCGATATCTGCTGATTTTTTGTTTTTGCAGTTGCTGCTCTAATATTTAGCGACCGTTTAGGTGATCCTGCGAAATTTTGTTGCGATCTTTGATTTTGAGGAACATAGGCCTCTTGTTGGTTGCCTTGAAAACGGTGATTAACTGGAGTATTTCGTTGATACTGTGGAACACTCGGAGTATAATACCTTTGTGATTGATTTTTCCTTTGTATATTTGTATGGGAATGTCCTGCTATTACTTGAATAGCTTTGCTGGAAAAGTCTTTTACGACATTCCGAAAAGTGATGATTTGGTATTTTGCAGTAGGAAGAAATGAGTGAGGGTTTTTCTTTTTTCACTCTTGCTGAATAGCAGACTTCAGCTGTATGTCCGTTTCTGTTGCATTTTGAGCAAGTTGGATATTGTTCATTAGGAGTGGAGTTCCTTTCGGATTGCTCAATAGCAAATTTAATAGATGCTGACAGTTCTTCGTTGCCTTTTGCCTTGGTTAATAGACGAACCTGACTGGCTTTGAGACCGTCCTCAAATGCTCGGAGAACCATTTTTTGATTTTCTCCAGCTAACGATTTTTGAGGGTTTGATCATTTGTAAAACTAGAAGTTGCATCATCATATAATGCTAACAACTTGCTAGCCCGAAAGGCGTAATTTTTCATATTCCCTCCAGATTTTTGTCTGAGAGCTAGAATCTCATTTTGTATTGAGACTCTAGAACGAGTCTCTAAAAATTGCTCTTGCAGGGCCTTTTGGAGCTCTCTCCAAGAATTTAAATCGTTATATTTAACGATGTCATAGGCTCTGCCTACCAATTTTGTTTTAATTATTTGCAAAAACAGAGCTTTCTCTGTTTCTGTAATACCTTCTTTCTGAAACATTTCACATGTATTCAGAAATCGGTGTAAATCATCAGAATTACCATCGAATTCTGGAATGAGTGATCTAGCATCACTAAGCGATAATTTTTCGGCTCTCGCCGCAACTTGATCGTTGGGCATATTGCGAGCTCGTTTCCGTGCAGGCCTTCTGTGGATGATTAGCCCAGGAAGAAGCGTATCTCTTACGCCTCGATGCCTTTGTTGTCGAGTATGAATTTTGTAAAAAAAAAAATTTTATATTTTCCCGACATGTGTTTTTTTTCCCGAACTTGATGAGATATTCAGTTAACTAATATCCCGGGGAAATATTCACAACACCAAAGAAAAACAGCACTTGATTAAAAAACACTCGAGAAATGCACTTTTTTGTTTAAGTAGAAAAAGGGGGTATTATTCTTTTTGAGTTTTGAAGACCAGAATTACATTACATTGAGGTATTTATTTATATATATAATATATAAGTAAGCGTAAAAATATAATATAGTATAATATAATGTAATTTATTACTCTATTCCTAGAGAATCGAGTACCTTTTAATAGAAATCTACGTCGATTGCCGAGTTGAAATCCTCTTCTGGGTACAGCTGGTATCTCGCGTTCTATAGATTGCGTAGGCTGAAGGCTCCTCGTGTTTCAGCAAAACGTCCAATAGATGGCCGATTGGATCTGCGTATTCTTCGGGATCGTCAAAACAGGGTTTATAGATGGGTCCTGTGGTATCTTCTTTGTTAAATGACGTGTTGCTGTCTTCTGATCCAGGGTTATAGTACCAGTCCGTAATGCTATCCTCGAGATCTGAGAATGATGTCTCTTCCTCTGAGTATGAGTCTTCTTCTAAGCAAGCGTCTGCCTCTGAGTCTGCTTCTGGCTCGAAGTCCAGCTCTTCTTCAGAAAGTCCCAATGGACTAATGAGTTCCTCCTCTCTTGGCCAACACATTAGTTTGTGGGTCTAGTCGTGGGTCTTACTAACCGTATGACTAAAATCCCACCGCTGCCACCAGTTTATTTATGTTGCGCGAGTTACGAGCATAGCCGAATCTACATAATCTTCAGTGCAAATTCCTCACCTTGCAATTCAGTGCATACACATATTAAAATTGTTCCCAGGCATTCCAGCAAGAAGACACCTAGCTTCCCGTGCCGCAGACGGCACGTTTTGTATAATAAGCATTTTTAAGGCATAATTATAACGATAGAATACAATAAGTACATTTTAGTTGAACAGTCTTATATATTCGGTCGAGGTATGAACAATAAATTTCTTTTAGTTCAAAGTTGTTGTTTTTTTTTTAAAATACAAAGTTCAAATACTTAACTGGCGCAGTCGGTAGGATAGCTATTCGATAAGCTATCAATTAGTTCACCTTTTTTCGTGTAAATTAAATATCGACGGTTTATCGGTAAATAGTTTGCAATATCGACAGCATATCGGTAGTTGTGAAAAAAGAGTGCAATTAATTAGCAATACAGGAAACTTCTGAAAAATCTCCAACGGCGGATTATCGTTGATTCAGAAATCTCCTGGTGTGTTTTTACCCTTTAATTGGGAACCTTAAAGACTTCCATCGAACAAAAATCACTTGCAACCATATCAGGAACTTATCATTTGGAATATTACGACGGATCATCAAATAGGAACAATGAAACAATTTTTGATATTTGTGCTGTAAGTCAAGCTCAATTCCTTTTTCCTTTCCTTAAAGTATATATATAGTTAAACATTTTTTTTTCTCTAGCTATTAAAAATAATAAATAAAATAAAAATTTTGATTTTTAATTTACTCCATATATATATATTTATAGTATATAAGATAATTAATAAATTAACCAATTCATCATTAAATAAATGCATATACTACAGTTTCGTACTTAAACAACAAAAAAAAATCAATGAAGAGCATTTTTAATTTAAAGAATAAAAGTGAAAAGTGTAAACTAAAAAAGGAAAAACTTTGTGATAAATTACCTATAACTTGTGAAAGAAATTCTTCTGAAAGTGAAAGTGATTTATTCCAAGAAAATTTGTTAAATCTTTCTATATTATTTGATTCAATTAAAACCTCGAATTCTAAAGAGTTTTTAACTAGTGAAAATCTTAACGAAATAGAAATGACGGAAAATAATGTACAATTAGCTCAAGATGCTCAGACAGCCCAATCTGCCCAAATACTTCAAGCTGCTCAGACAGCTCAAGCTGCTGAAACAGCCCAAATGATAACTAATGTCTTTAATAGTTTGAAAGTTCCGGATGCAATTAAACATCTTCCGAAATTTAATGGCAATCCTAGACTTTTGTACGATTTTCTCAAAAACGCAGAGGAAATTTTGTCCTTAGTTGCATGTATCGATGGTACTACATATGCTGCAATTCTATTACGTGCTATCAGAAACAAAATAGAAGGACCAGCTAATGAAGTGCTGAACATGTACGGTACACCTTTCGTATGGGCTGATATCAAGAATAATTTAATTCTTCATTACTCTGATAAGCGTAATGAAACATCTCTCATTAAAGACCTGCATAACTTACGACAAGGTAATAAAGCAGTCGAACAATACTATAGTGAAATTATTGAAATTTTATCCACTGTTAATAACCATCTTCAAATTCATGAAAGTGATGCAAACGTTATCAGAGCTAAAAGAGATCTTTACTCCGAAATGTGTCTGAACGTTTTCCTTACAGGATTGAAAGAACCTTTAGGCTGTACAATAAGGGCCATGAAGCCTAGTAATTTAACAGAAGCATTTTCATATTGCCTCAAAGAGCAGAATATATTCTACATGAAGTCAAATAACCAAATTATAAACAGACCAACGACAAATCACCGAACAGCAAGACCAACCTTTATTCCTCAACAATCAGCAAGACCCTATTATAACACACAGTACTCTACATTCAACAGACCAATAAATACACAATTTAACCAACAAACCAAACCCTTCTACTCACATCAGCAACCCTTTCAACCCCAAACACCAAGATTGTTTTCACCAGTTAATCAACAACCTACACCCTTTTTACGTCATCAACAATCTTTTCCACCCCGACAACCAAATTTACCTCCAGTAGAACCTATGGATACTAGTTCAGGAAATACGAGACGAGCTCCAACCAGACAAACACACAGGACGCCTCAACAATTCAGACCACACTTAAATAATTTCTTTAGGCCAGCAGGACAAGCTAATTTCATCAGTAAAGAACTGCACAATTTCTCTGAACAGAACCCTCGTAGTACAAATAATAATTATAATTACGAAAATGTTAATAGATCTCGTGATTTTCAAGTAGATCCCTCAAATTACGAACAACAATTAGATCAATATTACGATAATTATGAATCTGATCAGTCATTTGAAATAGATGATGCAAATTTTCCTGTAGAAGCCTCACAGAACAAATCGGCTACTTAGATGTAAACAAGCACGGTTTCGTTCTTCCTTACGTAAATATTTCTTCACCTTTTGGCAGACCATTAAAATTTCTAATCGATACCGGAGCATCTTCATCCTTTATCAACCCCGAATTTGTTCACCGCGATGACCTAACTATTATTCCACCTACCTTCATTACAACTATTCTGAATACACACGAAATCAATAAAGAAATAATATTGCCCAATTTTATTGAATTTAATCATCCTGGAGAAACCAGATTTCTAGTGTTTAAATTTCATGGCTATTTCGACGGACTAATAGGTCTTGATGCCCTAACATCATTAGGTGCCAAAGTCGATTGACAGAACAAAACCCTTATTACGAAAAACTCAGTGATGCCTCTTCAATTTAAGCCCAATTTCATGTCAAGCCAATATTCAATTCCTCCGAACTCAAAGCAGATTGTTAAACTCCCGGTAGATGTACAACATGGAGACATTCTTATACCAGCAACAAAGCTGAAGCCAAACCTATTATTACCAGAAGGTATTTACAACGCAAGGAATTGGTACAGTACAGTAGAGGTAATAAACAATTCCGAATCTGAGGAAAGTCTTTTCTTAGAACAACCCCTCAAAGTCCACCAATACAATAATAAAGAATATTGTGAAGTAAATAATTTCAATGTCCAATATTCCGATACTAATCAGTTTGATTCTATTAGACGAAAAGACATTACAAGCCTCCTTCGTGTTTCTCACCTCAACGAAGAAGAAAGGAAATTAATTTTCAAAATATGTAAAGAATATGATGACATATTTTTCAAAGAAGGCCAAGACTTTTCGTTTTCTAACAAAATAAAGCATCGGATAAGAACCACCGATGACGTACCGATTTATACAAAATCGTACAGGTATCCATTCGTGCACAAAAATGAAGTTCAGTCTCAAATTAAAGACATGCTACAACAAGGCATCATAAGGCCAAGCTATTCTCCGTGGAGCTCTCCTATATGGATAGTGCCCAAAAAAAGGGACGCCAACGGAAAACAGAAATGGCGCCTTGTAATTGACTACCGCAATCTAAATGAGAAGACAATCTCTGACAGATACCCTTTACCCAATATTAACGAAATCCTAGACAAACTCGGTAAATGTATGTATTTTTCAATGCTTGATTTAGCAAGCGGTTTCCATCAAATTGAAATGCACCCTGAAGATACGGAAAAGACAGCTTTCACAGTTGAAGGCGGACACTACGAATATGTCAGAATGCCCTTCGGGTTGAAAAATGCCCCTTCCACTTTCCAACGCGTTATGGACAACGTCCTCCAGGATATCCAAGGAAAAATCTGCTTAGTTTATTTAGACGATATAATAGTCTTTTCGACTTCTCTACAAGAAGCCAATATGTTACGCAAGTAGAACCCTAACAGACTCCGAAATAAATTATTCGACTATCGAGAAGGAACTTCTGGCGATAGTTTGGGCAACAAAATACTTCCGCCCATACCTTTTTGGCCAAAAATTCAAGATTGTCACCGACCATAAGCCTTTGTTGTGGTTAATGAGTCTAAAAGACCCAAATTCGAAATTAGTCAGATGGCGACTAAAACTCGAGGAGTTCGATTACGAAATAGTATACAAGAAAGGTACTATGAACTCCAATGCTGACGCCTTAAGTCGCATCAAAATAATAGACAAAGAAAACCCTCATAAGACAGAAATCAATACAAATGAAACAACTCACGATAGTATGAACAATGCAAGGCAAAATTCAGATAATTCAACTATCCATTCCGCTAGTGAAAACTTAGATGACCATATAGCAATTTCAGAACGTCCGTTAAACGAATTTAACATACAACTTATTTTGGAAAAATCGGACAGAACCCCACCAGTTTCAACACAAGTCATATTTAAAAATAAGCAAAGACGAACTATCCGAAGCACAGATTTTTCTGAAGAAGCTATCACAAACATTTTTAAAGAATATTTGCCTCCAAATAAAACAACAGCCATACTTACTGATGATAATATACTTCAAGTTGTTCAAACCGTATATTCAAAATTTTTTGCAAGAAGCAAGACCTTCAAGCTAATCTGTTGCACGGAAATACTAAAAGACATAATTGACAATGACGAACAAGACAAATTAATTAATGAATATCATACCAATAATAATCATCGAGGAATCAATGAAACATTACTACACCTAAAACGAGAGTATTTTTTCCCATTTATGAAAAGGAAAATAACGCAAATCATAAACAATTGCGATACGTGTCAAACCCTAAAATACGATAGAAGACCCCCTAAGATACAGTACGAAAAGCCTGAAATTCCATCGAAACCCTTAGATATCCTTCATACAGATATTTATACAATTAATGGTAAACAGATCTTAACAATCATTGAGAAATTTTCTAAGTTCGCAGCGGCATATACATTAACTGCTCGCAATAGTCTCAATATTATTAAATCCCTCAGACATTTCTTTAGCCTCCATGGTATCCCAAAGAAATTAGTATCAGATCAGGGCGCAGAATTCACCGCAACCATATTTAAAGATTTCTGTCAGCAATATAGCATTCAACTTCATATTACATCCTTTCAACAGACTAGCAGCAATTCTCCAGTCGAACGTTTACATTCCACATTAACTGAAATTTACAGAATCATTCACGAAAAATGTAAAGATAAAAACCACAAGGATATCATGAATGAAACGCTTACCACGTGCAATAATGCGATACATTCATCCACCAAATATACACCTTATGAGTTATTTTATGGAAGAACTAATAAATTTACAAATAAAGTGACCTTCAATAACGAACATGAATACTTACAAAAACTCAATGAATTCCAATCTAATCTATTCCCTTCTATTAAAAATATACTTCAAGAAAACATGAATAAGAATATTGATAAATTAAATAAGAATAGAGAACCCCCAAGTGAATATAAGGAAAATGATAATATTTTTAGGAAAGAAAGTAGAAGAAATAAGTTGACCCCTAGGTTTAGGAAACTTAAAATTAGAAATAACAAGAAAGTTGTAATCTTTACGAAAGGCAACAAAAAACTACATAAATCTAGAATCAAAAGAAAACGCTTTTTACAGGTTAACAACGATGAACACACACGGACAGAAACTAGAGACACACGACCTCAGCAACAGCAACGGACTTCTACCGATGAAACTGGGACAGGCTAGAATTATTAAAGGACACAAGAATCTAATACATATAGTTCAACTAGAAAATTATGAGGAAAATATAGAGAAGATTAGAAATTCTTTAGATATCATAGACTATAGAAACGAGTTTGAAGACACAATACATATAACTTAACTGAAATTTAACGAACTAGAACAGAAATTACATACACTTCTACCTAGGTATAGATCTAAAAGAGGGATAATTAATGGATTAGGAACTTTCATAAAATCAATTACTGGAAATATGGACGCTGAAGATGCCCAACAAATAAACAAGGAAATAGAAGTTGTTAAAATTAATCAACACATTATAAGGAATGAAATTAATAAACAAACCCAAATAAATATTCGAATGATGGAAAGATTTAACAATTTAACCCTCCACATCAATAAGCAGCAAGAAACTATAGAAACATTTTTAAATCATTTTAATAATGAAATAGGAACAGAAGAAGAATTTCTTAAATTCATCCAATATATAAATAGAATAAATTTTAATATAGATTTGTTAAACAACCATTTGACTAATATAGCTGAAGCAATCACACTTGCAAGACTTAATATTATATCAAAATTAATTCTAAATCCAGCTGAAATAAAAGAAATCTATAATTTCTTCCAAAGTCAATCAGTTGAAATTAAGACAGATGAACAGATTTACGAATTCCTTGGCCTACAGGCATACTATAATAACTCAAATGTAATTTTTAATATTCAAATTCCCATAATCTCTAATGAGACTTATTCCTTTTTCCATTTAATACCACTTCCTATTAATACGACATTTAAAATTATAACAAAATCCTATATTGCCCTAAATGAGCTTGATATTCAATACTTCGACGAAGCATGCCCGTTTATAGAAGGAACATACTTTTGTAAGGAAACTACCAGCACACCAAAGGTTAATGAAGTTACATGCATACCCAACATCATTAAAAATGAACCAGCCAATTGTAACCTACAACAAGGACCCAAGATTACTTCAATATATCAACCGGAACCCGATTTCATACTCCTCATTAATATTCCTACTACAACTCTCAAATCGACATGTGACATTCCTCAGAAACAAATCAATGGAACAGCCCTTATTCATTTCAAAAATTGCAGTATTACAATTAATGATATTACGTATGACAGTAAACCAGCCAACACCTATTGGGACGATATCCTCATATACTCACCTATGTTTAACGAGATCAACGCATCCACAACTATTAACGGTCTAAATCTGGAAAAACTGGAAGCTTACCATTTCGAAAACAGACAAGCCATAGAACTCCTGGAAACAAAATCAACATACAAGGACAATATATCATATGGACTTATAGCTTTTCTCTGCATTACTACAACATTATGCATAATCATACAACTGGAAAATTGCGTAAAATCCAATAAAACATATGAGCCAAACACTACTTACCATCAAAATGGAAGCCCGAAGGCGGCATCATTCACTCCTGAAACTTCATGGATTCAGTTTCTCTGGCCGTCGCTCCATTCTATGGGGGGAGGAGTTACGAGCATAGCCGAATCTACATAATCTTCACTGCAAATTCCTCACCTTGCAATTCAGTGCATACACATATTAAAATTGTTCCCAGGCATTCCAGCAAGAAGACACCTAGCTTCCCGTGCCGCAGACGGCACGTTTTGTATAATAAGCATTTTTAAGGCATAATTATAACGATAGAATACAATAAGTACATTTTAGTTGAACAGTCTTATATATTCGGTCGAGGTATGAACAATAAATTTCTTTTAGTTCAAAGTTGTTGTTTTTTTTTTTAAAATACAAAGTTCAAATACTTAACTCGCACCGGCAACAAGGGCATTTTTATTTATTGTTGCGCGCCGGCAACAAGGGTCAATCAACCGTTGAGTATACGTAGAGAGAATGTGTTGGATCCAATGAAGAAGACCGTGTATTTCACTTGAGTATAATTTTATTTAACACTTTTTCCTTTGTACAATTCTTTACTTTACTTTTACAAATTCACTTTTAAAAATAGATATCTTTTACAAATGACACTTTTTTACTTTTTACTTTCCACTAGAGGCCTTACCTTGGGTAGGGGGACTCTCTAGCTTCGGGTTTAGAATATTTCTAATTTTCCTTGCATCAGAACTCTCTATTTATTCAAAATCAATCTGCAGTGGTTAATATCCCTTCTACTTGCAGATTGATTATTTAGGAATTTTTGTGGTAACCAATCAAAAATTACCTATTGAACATTTTTTCTTGTGAAAAATTTATTGCAATAATGCAATTTGATTTTTCACCCGCAAATTATAAAAAATAATTGAGAACAATTGTATGAAAACAACGGTATCAATTTTCACACGAGTCCCAAAACAATATTTCACTTGCTTTATTACGTACAAATGACAAAAAGAAATTTGACGCCGGCGCTTCCGCTAAGGCAATTTCTTTTGGTCAATATGGTGCACAGCGGGTGTGAGGTAAAATCGTTTAGCGAGTACCATGCTTTACTTCTTATCGCTTTGAGTTAATCTCAAGCAAGAAGTCCAAAGGTTCTTATTTACGTGTAGAACGGTGACAGGCCTTGTCTACCTAAGAATTATTACCGTGGACATGGGTACATCTAATGATTACTCATTATGTGCTGCAATTTGACCACAGTCGTGTGGGCATAGTTGTTTGTTTATTGTTTTGATTCTCATTGTGGGATCAGATAACCGTGATTTATGGATGGGAGATGCTTGCTTGATTTTTTAGGTAATGCGTTATGAATCAAAGCCAATTGAAGCGGTTATTGCTTGATTATATTATTTGGATTATTTTAGGGATTCATAACAGAAAAAACCGAAAATGCGGAAATTAAGTAATTAAACGCTTTAAAATATCCATCCAACCCTTGTCTTTTTTGTCCACTTGTCTTGCCTATCTTGTAAACTATAAATTATTTTATGGATTTCGCATTTCCTCGATCAATTTTTCCTCAAACCTCATTTTTTAAAATTACCGCGGCGTGCTACAACCTAAAAAAGACAAAAGTGAATGCTACAACCATTTCATTCGATTAATTTTGTTGGTAGGACTGCCACGTCTGCTGTAGCATCTGTATCCGAGGATTTGTTTGGTGCCATGGAATCATGTCTTCTTGCCAAATTAAATAAAATGTAATTAAAAATTGAGAAAAAAATTAATGATGCCATGAATAACCTTAATTTTCGTTTAATCTAGTTGATGAGCTTAAAACTGGTCAAGATGCTGTTCGAAGTATGTTTGTATCAGAACTGAAAGATCCCAAGTACAAGACCGATGTTTTAACTAGAGAATGTGAAGACTTTCAGCGGCGGGCGAAGCTCTGTGATATTGTTATTAGAGGAGTCCCTTAGATAGATGAACAGAGTCCCCTAGAAATCGTGAAAAGTATCGCTAAAGTGATTAAGCATGATTTGTCCCAATACACTGATGCTTTTCGTATCAAGCCTCCGTTTGGGAAATTATCAAAAAAGGCAACCAACCCTAAAGAGTACCCAATTATAGCGCGATTTTCCTGCATCGCAAGGCAAAAATTATTCTTTTCTGCACTGAAAAAATATGGAAAGCCGCTGAAGCTCAATAGCATTGGTTATGTGTCTGAGAGTGTTGTGTATTTCAACGAGAGCCTCACACAGCCGAAGTCTCTATTACTTCTTCTGTTAATACTGCGACGAGAGAAAAAACTGCATTCTGTGATGACTCGTAATGGGCATGTTCAAGTTAAGTGGAAGGCCGATGATAAGTACAATTTCATTACTAATGCTGATCAGTTATTAGTGGAGAAATCTATTCCTGTAACTAGCATTTGCGATGCTTAGGCGGAACAAGTATCATACAATTATATGTCTAGTTTATAAACATTCAAATTTAACATATACAGTAGGGATTTATATTTATTTAATTTTTTATTTTCATTTTTTGTTTTATTGCTTACATTTCTTTTTTGCTTTTCATTTCTCAGCAGTGTGTTGTATTGAATTCAGTAATTACTACCTTTAAATGCATATCATGGACTTTTGCGTGTAAATTTTTATTGAGCGTATGCTGCATGTGGACCTTTTTGTTCATTATCTTTCGTAACCCTGAACTAGCATCGATTTGCCTCTTATTTCGCACTGTTTGTGGCCTGTATTTAATGAATCTTGGATAACTTTGATCATCTTGACAAAGTAGGAGCCTTACTGAAGATATTCTGTAATCATTCTAAAGGTTTTAATGTTGGTCATATCAATGCTCGTAGTATACGTAGGAAAATTGATGAGTTGAAATTAATGTTTTCAATGTTTAATTTACATGCGATCCTTGTAAGTGAATCGTGGATGAATCCCGAAATCCCTTCTTCTTTAGTCTCGTTTGATGGCTACAACTTATTCAGGGAAGACCGCTGTGATCGCCCAGGAGGTGGGGCTGCCATTTACATTACTAACAAACTAAAGGCTATAGTTATTGCTTACTCCAATTCTGGGGTACTAGATTTTATTTGTATTGAAGTGGATATTGGCGGGCAAAATTGTGTTCTATGTGAAGCTTATTGTCCACCTAAAACTTATAACGCTGGAAATTTCGCGGATTTTATAAATACTTTATCTTCGAATACTCAACGTTATGAGCATGTAATTGTAGGAGGTGACTTTAATGTTGATCTGCAAATCGTGAATAGCATGGCTGACTCATTTGTCTTTGATATGCAATCCGCAAGCCTTAGCGTAGTCAATTAAATACCAAAATCAAATCCATCATAATTAGATCTATTTTTAGTTAGTGACCACTCTTGTGTTTTATTTAACAATCAATTAACACTACCTAGTATTCTAGATCATGACATCCTATTCTTATGCTATGATTTGGAGCTAGATCTAATTGATCCTAAAGGTACCATTTCATTTCGTGACTATAATCATATTGACTCCGAAGCACTATTTGAGGAGTGCTATGTTACGCCATGGGATTCAATAGATCACTGGAGCTCGATTGATGGCAAAGCGAATTGCTTTACTACGTTAATAAATTATTTATTCAAAAAATATGTCCCAGTTAAGATAAAAATAATAAAGCCCTACACTTTCTCATGGATGACTACTGAAATCCGCTCTATGATCGCAGAACGTGAATTTCTTTACTGGCAATATCAGCGTCTTAAAACCGAACACAGTCATAGGTTATATAAAACATTCAGGAATCGGATAACCAGCAAAATTTGTTATTCTAAACGAATATTTTATGCTGATAAGTTCAGTCTTAACTTGCCGCCCAAAAAGTTGTGGCAGAACTTACGTCAGGCCGGAGTTTATAGTGATTCGGTAAAGAAGTGTGATATTGACTCCTCAGTTCTTAATGAGCACTTTATGAATTGCCAATCATATACTCCTAGTCATACACACAATAGCATTGATTCTCTTACTCTAGTGGTGGTAATTCTACCGCTTCCAGCTTTAGTGTCAGGTGTATTGAAGTGGATGAGGTAATCAGAGCAATTTGCTCTATCAAATCAAATGCCGTGGGTCCAGATCCAATCACTCCTAAGTTTCTGAAACTCATACACCTTTTTATTCTGAGTCCTCTTCAGCTAATTTTTAATCACTGTCTGACTAGATATTTATTCCCTGGTTTATGGAAAACCGCTAACGTGCTTCCCATTCCAAAGAAGTCTTCTCCGGAGACCCCCCAGTGATTTCCGACCCATAAGTTTATGTGTTTCCCAGCTAAGGTGCTTGAGAAGTAAATGTACTGGCAAATGCAAGATTATTTGAAGATTAACAACTTAATCTCCGAGTGACCATCTGGATTTCGATCTCTTCATGGGTGTGACATAGCCTTATTAAAAGTAAGTACTGATATCCAAATAGCCTTCGACAGTGGCGAGATTTGCATCATAAGTTTAATTGATTTCTCTAAGGCGTTTGATAGTGTCGATCATAGCAAGCGTGTGTAAGCTCTTAGAGAATTTCAATTTCTCTGCGGTTGATTTTTACTACCTCTCTCATCGATTTCAGAGGGCTGTACTTGATAATGACATATCGTCTGATTTACTTCCAGTAGTTTGCGGTGTACCCCAGGAGTCTGCCCTTGGTCCTCTCCTGTTTAGTCTCTTCATAAATGATCTTCCGAAAGTTTTACAAGATGTACGTATTCATATGTATGCAGATGATGTGCAGATCTATCTGAGTCGACCAGTTGGGTTTATGGAAAATTATGTAGAGCGTATTAACAGAGATTCGGATAGGATTTTGTAGTGGTCCATATAGAACAAATTAAAGCTAAATGCGGGAAGGTCACAGTGTATGGCTTTGGACTTCAAAGATCAACTGTCTCTTCCCTCTGTTTGGTTAGGTGGGAATATCTTGCCATTTGACGATAAGGTACGTAATCTTGGAATCATCCTTAATGTTCATACGAAATGTTTTGACCCCACATTAATGCTTGTTTGGCTCAAATTAACTTTGGCTTACGTCGTCTGTGGTTATTTGCCAGCATTCTAAGTGTTAGTATTCGTCCAAAGCTGATAAAAACTCTCCTCCTACAGTATTTCTCTAGTGGACGACTAGTCTTCAGTCGTGTGGACTCTGTCTGCCGCAGGAAATTAGTTGTGGCGTTTAATGACTGTATAAGATTCATTATGGCCTACGCAGATATGACCACATTACACCTTTTAGAAATAAATTAGTAGGCTGCTCTCTCCAAGCTCATGTCAAGTGTGGAATGGTTTCGTCTGAAGCCCGATTGGTGATCTGCGAGTAGTTCTTCATGGTTTAGATGCTCTATGATTTGGTCCCTGGCCAAAATTTCGAATAAGATTGGAATAAGATTGGATTGGGGTGGGACTTGTCAAAGTATTCGAAATTTTGGCCAGCGACCAAACCATAGAGCATCTAAACCATGAAGAACTACTCGCAGATTACCAATCGGGCTTCAGACGAAATCATTCCACAAGCACTGCACTAGTAAAGTTAGTAACAGACATTCGGACGCAGTGCGACGAGGGAAAAAAGGTAATCCACATATTGCTGGACTTGAAGAAAGCCTTTGACTAGGTTCCACATGCTCTGTTTATCCACAAACTCAAAACCAAATTTGGTTTCTCCAATTCAGCAGGAAGGCTAGTAGCTAGCTACTTAAGTGAAAGAGCCCAAATCGTACAGAGATGATGGTTGTAGTTCCTTCTCACGAGAGGTGACTATGGGCTTCCCACAGGGGGCCGTATTAGCGCCTCTATTTTTTTCGGTTTTTATTAATGACATCTCCTCATCAATCGCAAATGTTGGTTTCCACCTCTCTGCGGATGATCTGCAGCTCTGCGCTGGTTCCATGGACTCAGACCTTCACGGACTTGTCGCGAATCTAAATGAAAACCTGCACAGAATCAACTGCTGGTGCATAAATAATGGACTTGCCCTAAGCCCTACAAAAACTCAGGCAATTATGTACTTCTCCAATGGCAGAAGCCGAGTCGCACTAGACACACTTTCCCCGGTCCGCCTTCAGGATCACATTATCTCACTAGATTCATCCTACGTCAAAAACTTGGGTCTACTCATGGATATGAGCCTTAGCTGGCAAGCACATGTCAATCTATTATGCTCAAGGATCTATTTCGGGCTACGCTCCTTGTATGCTGTCTCCCACCACTTGCTCCCGCGGGTTAGATCTCGTCTGGTGTCCGCGCTGGTCCTAACATTGTTTTTTTATGCGGATGTGGCAATGTATCCGCTGAATTGTACAGCCTTTGCAGCCTACGCTATGCTTTTAGACTAAGACGCCAGTCTCATGTAGCTTCACTCACTAATTTATTACTGCCGGGACCAATGAACAAGGTGTACGAGCTCAATGCTCTGACCTTTATATTCAGGAGCAGGAACGGCTCATTACCCAAGTATATTCAAGAGAAAATGACCTGGAGTGGTCATGCCAATTTCAGGCTGGTCCTGCCCAGGTTCAGGACACACTTTGGAGCTAGACATATCTACCAAGCTGGAGCGAGCCTCTGGAATTCCCTGTCGAGACAGGTCAGATCAGCTGGCTCGATTGAGAAGTTCAAAGAGCTACCGCTACAACATATCATTAATTAATTTATTACAAAAAAAAAAACCATGAAGTCAAAATAAAAATTATAAATGTATTTTTACAAATGACTGTAATACTGACTGCTGTGATGCTGGGTTGTACATCTCGGAGTTTTGGAGTCTATCCGAGCCATTCAACCGCCCAATTTGCTCTCCATTACTTTCCATTACTATTTATTTTATTCCAACAGGCAAGTCAAGCAACGTTAATGTCTTTGCTCTACATGTCTGCCGTTTGTTTGTTCTTTTCTCCAGTTATAAGTCATCCAGTTGTCTTGTTGTACGGCGCTTGATCCTAAGTTATTGTTGGTATGCATACCTGATATTTCACTTTTGCACATATTGTTTGGATTAATTACGCTTAAAGTATCAGGGCATCTTCGTGTTACAAGTGTTTAGGTTACGTTGTTATGTTACATGTATCTCAAATATTTTATTTCATATATTTTATTCCAACATAAATATTCTCTCCGTAGTGTAGTTTCTATATTCATTGTATCTTTTGACACAACTAAAATCTATATCTGTATGCTATCGTATAATCTTTTTGTTTTGTATTTATTATAATTAAGATTCGTTAAATGTAAATCTTTGTAACATCGTAATACCCAACGTCTTAGGACGTGGTTAGGTGGCCGGGGTTGAAAATAAACAACTTTTCTATTCTATCTATTGAGATGATATCCACATCTATCCCACAGCATTGAGTAAAATCAATTATTCATCAATAATCGAGGACTTACAGCTCAAAAAATCAAAGCTTTCAATACAAAAAATAAAAATGCCATAGAACTCCTGGAAATAAAAACAACCCATAGGGATTATTTGACGCACATTTCAATAACAATCCTTGGCTTCATCATGATGGTCATCTCTATGTATATTCGTCTTCTATGAGAAAATTAAGGCTCATGCAACAAAATGCCTCTTATATGTCAAAGGATATCAACAGCGGAAATGCCGGGCGAACCCCCAAGGACACAACTTTTCTGGCCGACATCCCTTTCTTAGGGGGGAGGAATTACGTATGCTACACATACTTACCTATATATATGTATATATTTTTACCTATAAATATTTATTGATTTTCAAAAGTAATAAAGTCATCAAACTGCACATATCTAAAATGCACTTTCCCCAATTTAATGTTAATTGCGAAATTCACTCCAAATTCAAGTAAAAACGAGCAAATATTTTCGTTCAATCAAAGGAAATTGTAAATGCCTCGTCATCATACGACGAATTAAAAAGGTAAAAGAACCCAGCATGGTTGTAGTTTATAACCGGTGAAAGAATATGTAAAGTCTTAATCTAAATAAAGTAATTTTGCTTAAGTCTTGAAAAAGGGTTTTAACTCAATAGAAATATATTTTTATTATATTTTTTCCCCTCGATTCGTGAAACGAGAATGTAAGTCGCGTGCCACACTCAAGTGCATTGCCTTTTGTAAGTTTACGTTATTCATTCATGAACGAAAATATGTGAATCATCATGAATGAAATTACTGATAACCATGAACCCAACTGCTTGTTGCTTTTACAGATTTTGTTTATTTTTTAGCATGTGCATCTATGTTAATGCATGACAACATTCTAAGTAGTTCTTATTCGCATAGTACCAACATTTCACAGTGTTCCATCCTCATTCCGGAGGTCGATAATCCCTTAGAATATAGAGAGTACAGGAAGTATGATAGCCAAATTTTAGCGTAGGTAAATTCTGGTTGTGTTAGAATCTGTTGCCACTGTGTGAGAGCTCAGTACAGGCGAGTAATCTATCAACATAGAGAGTGGGGCAACAAGATATATGGTTGAAAATATTGTGCTTGCTCCCACCGAAAATATACTTAGTCGCTGTCACTACGCTAAGCATCTTAGGAGTTTCTCAGCTGTTTCAAATGTAGGTAGCTGAGCATATATTTCTTCAATTTCCCAACTTCAAGCCCCTTTGTGAGCTCATGTACACGAACTTTTATATTTTAAGGATAATCTAGTCTAGTCCGCTTTATCTGAACAAGGTAATAGAGCAGGGGTGGGCACGCATGGGATCAATAAAAACTACATGCCGGTTTTCCATATATTACGAAGAGTCAAACCATAATATTTAAGTACAAAAATTGAAATTAGACAGCAAGTAGTTTTCTTTATGTGTAGATATTATGATTTTGGCACGAGTTTCCAAGATTCAATTATAGAAGTAGATTTGTGCTACATATAAAATGCCTGATCCTATTTCTTCTCTCATAACTCCAATTCCCGAACCGATTTCTCAAAAAATTTCAGAAATTGGAAACTCATCTTCAATAATATTACAAATAAATGGGTTCACAAAATATGCAAATGTAGACTTGAAAATTTTGCAAATCTTCAAACTTAAGTTTGCAATTCTTCAAATATTCCCTTGTATTTATTTAATTAACCTTTCTTCTTTTCTCCGTCGATAGTTATTAACTTGGACTTAAAATCATACACAAATCGCTGAAGTTTAGCTTCAAAACAAAAAGCAATTTTTGACAAATCAATAATATTTTTTTCCGTTGAAATGCTAAATAATATCGGTAAGGAACATAAAGAAAAGTTCCATTTCGTAGTTTTGGGTAGTTTTTTTCCTTTTTCCTTTGCAAATGCTATGGTAGGCGTAAGATTGTGGAGTTCAACAAAATACAAAAGGCAAAAATTGTCGACTTATAAGGAGAGATCACTGGGTAATTCACCTGATTCATAATTTAACCGTAACTATTTTAAAAATATTTGAAATTGATGATGAGTTTTGGCATTTGTTCTAATTAAATTCAAATCTGCAAAGCAATCCTCCATACATTTTCGTATTTTAAGTAAACTTTGCTATGAGTTGCTCGTGGTAAATTACGCAGTGAAAAGGTAGTAAATGTGGAATTTCAAGATTGTTTCTTAAAATACCAATAGGATCCTGGATCTCCCTAACATTGTAGGCGCACCGTCGTCGGTCGTAACACTTACGAATTTATCACGAGGAAATTCAACGCTGTATCTTACTTCATCAAAAAATAACTTCATCAAATGTATATTTCTGACATCCACACCGCGATTTGTTTAACACATTTACGCATTGGCTAGGCTAGGTCTTTTTTGGGGTGGGCCAGGTCCCCCAACTTTCGTACATAGGTTTTAACAAACATTTTGTTTGCGAAGTATACCAACTCATGAGTATTTTCAGCTTTTGACCGAAATTTTTTATGTGTTGCTCTGAGTACTTACAAGATGTTGTAATAATGCCTAGAGACAATGAAATTGCATAGATAACAAAAACCATAAAGTTTCTAAAGTTATAGAGAGTACAGAGAGTCTATAAGTTGAGAATCAACAAGAAAGATAATCTAAGTTCTAGAACATAATTTCCGCTAGAATAGCTCTGCATAAAAAAAATAAAATAATTATCATAAAAAAAAATCTCATTTTACAAGCCGCAGACATCGCGCCACTATTTTTGTAATATGTAGTCTTCCTACGTGAAACATTAACTCCGCTCCCAAGAAAGCAAAAAAAAACAAAAAAACAAAACAAAACAAAAAAAGATCAGCGCTTTTAATCTACTGCAAATGGTGTACATAGAGGGCGATTTTAATAAGAAAAGCTTTTGAGATAGGGCCGTCGTCGTCGAGGTTGCGATATTAAGGCCAGAGGAACCACGAACAGTTTTAAATTGTTTCCAATTCTTTATTATAATTCTCATTGAATATAGCACCAGGAGAAAGAAAAGCATCGTACATCACTTATCAGTTAGTATAAGGCATTAGCATTCAGTCAATTTTTGGATAACTAGTCAGTCAACATTCGGCGAACGGGCGATATTTATTGCTTATCGAGACCAACGGCGTCGAGTATTTATGAAATAGTTTCAGTCGGACATTCAAATTATTGTGAAATTAGATAAGTACATAATGTAATTGTCAAATTGAGTGAAAGTGTTTTCTTTTCTTTAATCCCAATGAACCCAAGCGACACTCATCTATTCCCTACAGTCCACTCGAAACATCCAACGCGATTTAAATTTTTAATAGGAACTAGTGTTTATTTGAAAAATAAAATAAAATTTATACGATTTTAAAAGAAAAATAAAAGAAAGTGGTAGTTTTCCACATCCCCTCCTTTCCTTCTCTCACGTATTAAGGAAAATAAATAAGAATCCTCAAATTCCATACACGAAACTGATATGATAGTGACGTCCTGCCTAATGCCCAGTGCTTACTTCAACTACCAGTACTAGGACCCATGGGTATGCCTACTTCAAAGTGCAAGTACAAGTACAGGATCCGGTTATGGTACTTAAAATTTTTTAAGTACAAGTCCAGGTACTGGTACTGATACTTATAAGGTTCGAAAGCTTTCGACAACTCAAATCAGAAATTTTGAAAAATCTATAGCCAGTTAAATAACTGGATAAGGTTTCCATTGACGAAATATCATAAAATATCGTATAAGCTTTTGCTGCTTTAATTTCTACATAATTTTGGAAATTTTTCATACAGTATTTGAGTTTGCCTTTAGTAAAACAAATGTCACATTAGATAATGATTGCCTTGCAAATGAAAATCAATGCTCCACATGTGCGAAGAAAGAGAGCGGATCGTGGCACTTGATTGCTAAGCTTCTCAACAAAGGATATTTATTCAGCATGTAAATTTTTGTCCAAGAGTTACTCATATATTGTGCTAATTTTCTTTCTATTTTACTGAAGGCAGTAAGATTTCTTGAAACATTGTCGAGATGCAGATAACCTCTATTATTAGAAGACGTACTTAATTTACAAGAGCTGAAGTACTTCGCGTTATGGCGGTATTTGTAGTAAGTACGTTAAGTACCAGTACCGGGACTTGTTCTTGAGAATTTTTTGAGTGCCAGCACCGAGACATGTAAGCAACATTTAAGTCCAGGTCCTGGTACTGGTACTAATATTTAAGTACCAATGTACACTTTACAGGTCTGAAGTTAGATATGCATTTTAGATCAATTATTTACATTTTCATTAAGCACTAATAAAGAGATAGTTGAAGTCTGTATACGCTTTAGGTTTCGGTTTTCTTTGTGCAAACTTATTTAGCACCAGTTGCGCATTTAGCTTATTTTTAATTATCTCATTTTCAGTGTTTATGAGTGCCTTGTTCGAAAGCCTCCCCCGAAGCAGTTGCTCTTAACCAAGTTTTAACTCGATGGAAAGGCTCCGTTCACAGTCCGCAGAGCGGACAGGAAGACCCAGGGCTGCTTGCAGCAACTTGTATAAATTTGGAAAATTTTATTTATTATTTTGTTTCAGTCTGTAACGCGAAAATGTCTACATTGAAAACATTTTTATAATTTTCTACAAATGCTTCTCCATATTTCAGGTACAACTTTATAAATTAATCAACTGACTGGGGGAAAGGTAGATTTGCAAACCTATTTTTGAAGTTAGTGATAATGTTGTCCATCACTTGGTTGTAAATATGTATCTTCCATTATTCGGATAACCTTGGTCTTGTATCGGACGGAAAATCTACTAAATTACTTTTACCTAGAGTGGACTTTATCAGAAAGTCTTTTGTTCTCTCCGGTTGCTTTCTCCCTTTCCGGGACTCGAGTAGGTTCTAGACAAATTTAATGTTTTGTCTGTAAATCTCTCGGTTTCCCGAAGTATTACTTGTCTAAAGTGCTAATATAGTTTTATTCCATAATGTAATGTAATAAGAATATTATTGAAGTCTTTAATTGCGCATATTTCTTCCTTATAAAGACAATCAGTTTATTACTGAATCCGTTGGAATAAGAATCGAAAAAGCTCAAAAAAGTTTTTTTCCGGAAAATTAAACAAAGTTTTACGAAATTTTCAAAATTCAAAGGTTATCAATTAAAATTTCCGCACAAACTGTCAAAATAGTTCTGCATGATTTTACGGATCACGTCTTTGTCAAAATTCAGTGAAATTAAAGCAATCTCAGAATAGTTTTTAAAAATTTTAAAAAGATTTTAATTGGTTTTCTTGAAGAAAAGAACTCGTTATCGCCTTTGCGATTTCGATCCGATCGGATTCAATTTAATTAGGCCTAAGATTGTACGAAGTAACGAATGTTTTTTGGGAATTTTAATAATTTGAATGCCAATGCATTTACGTCTGCAGATACATAGCGGGCAAAAACTGTGAATTCCTCCTGAATATCTGTAGACGTCAAGAGCTAAAACCGGAATGCTGTACAATTTTTCAAATTACACATCAACAACCTATTTTCAAAATTTTTACTAATTTCACTAATACAACGTTCAGTTGTACGGTGTGACATAGTTAGGTATACTTGAGCGATCAATTTATGCAGTTATGCGCAAGCAATATGCCAAACTATCAAAGCATTAGCTTAGTTCGCCTGTCATCTTGGCGACAAAACGCCCTGACTGCATTAACTTAAGTTTCTTTGTTCTCAATTATGAATTGGGAATGGAGAATTAGGGAATTAGAAATTCTAAGAAAACGAAATTCTCATCTCCCAAATCCCCAAAATCTCCGTGTTACAGAATCCGGTCCCTGTTGTCTTTTAATTTCACTTTGGGACGGCGTAGACGCTGGTGGCATGCTTTTTTTTGCATCATTTTTAGTATATTAAAAGTAAGAGCTGAACTGTTTTTAAATAAAAATTACATCCAATACCAAGGGTTCACAGTGTTCCATTCTCTTTCCGAAGATCGATAATCCAGTCTACGCCGCTTCATGTGAACAAGGTATATACATATAAAGAAGAAATTACGAAAAAATTATTGATGAGTAAAATTTGTAGTTAATCAGTCCTTGACCATAAAAACATAAAGCTTCATATGTGTATGTAAATGAGAAATCGAGATCTATAGTTATACTTACTCTTTGTACACAAAGTAAAATATTAAAAAAGATCAAAAAATGGACTTTTCTCTAATATTGCTTATGAGAACATTAAAGTCATAGTATTAGCCTATAAAATAATATACATTGTAGTAATATTAATAAAGATATGATATGATTTGAATAACAACAATGTATAAATGTTAAAAGATCTAAATAAAAATTTTAAGACTTTTTCAAAACGGAACTAATTTAATACTTTGTAGACAAGCCAATTTATTAAATATCACGCCACTTTGGCAGAAAAATATAAAAAGAAAAAGAAATAGCGGAAAGAAATTGTATGTTTTATATTTAGAATATTATGACAATATTCTTAGAATTTTCCTAGAAATTTGGATAAGTTGAATTAATAAAAAAATAAACAAAGATAAAAGAAAATCATTTGGTGAAAAAAAATTTTTTTATAAGAACATGATGGGAGAAAGTCCCCTTTATTGTTTTTATCTGTTTCAGTCACATAATTTGTTTTCCTTCCTGTAATAATTTCTAGAATTACGTATTCAGCTCTAGACATTACAAAACTATTAAAATTTTTTGGGATTGTAAAATTGTCATCTGGCCAGATATGAAGAAATGTTGACCTAAGAAAGGTTTGTGTCTTATAAGCTACATAAGCTCTTTTAGAACATAATATAAATACATGAAATTATTAGAAAAATAACGTTTGTACTTAATTGATGTCCTATGAGCAGGAGTTTAACACATCGTAATCAAATATGTCGACGTAACAATCCATGGCAGAGAGAAATACAAGACAATAGTATTACGAACCACATTCCACCATTAATGGAAGAAATGTCGTGTAATGTTAATGTACATATAGGAAAGCACTGTACAGAGATCACAATACTCTTTCTCCTCTATCTGTATTTTCAAACGAAATGAATATACACTCGGGGATAAAATTTCGTCACAGCCCATGTATCTAAATTTAATGATAATACTTTGTGTTATCGTAGCATATGAGTGAGTACCATTCGGACGGAAAGTCCAGATCCAGACTATCAGCCGAAGCTGATAGCTCATTCGGTGAACAGCGTTGCAAGTGCTGGGTGGCACGCCAGCACCACGTCTATTCCGGGAGAGCTGTGGGGTGGATAAATCAAATCCTGCCTGCCGCTGGCTGTCACACACCATATCCAAAAAAAATATCGTGCCTTACAAAAGTAAAACGCTGCGCCACATCCAGTCCTGAAGGGACTTTTATACCACTTACCTTATAGTTAATACGAGGACTAAGGTGTAATATCCTCTGCTGCCATAGCCGCAGCCACCCTTTGACATTGCCGGCGCAGGTGCGCAATACCCCTTTTGATGACCTGAAGGATTAGTGGAGTAGCCTATCAGGAGCGGGCCCCGAATGTGAGCGAATGAGGATAATGCATGCTATACTACTCAAATGATACAGATCTAATCTTCCATTTCATGATAGGGAAGCCATTTAGAACATCCATTGAAAAGAAAGACTCCCCGTGAGGCATGTATGTAGCTAGAAAAAAAAAAAAAAAAACTTAAACTAATGACCTTAAATACTAAACTTGGACAAACTCAAGGAAACATTTTGTAATAAAAGCGAAAGTTTACATGTGTCTTTTCAAACGTTTCCGTACAAAACAGAAAAGTGACTAGTAAAGAGGCTTCCTCTTTGCGGGTTTTTCCTTTTTTATTGTAGTTATTACATACTTTCTTTTTGTTTGTTTTTATTAGGGCTAGCCGCGAATATATCACAATTCAATTTTCATACTAGTAGGTAGTATGAATATATCCTGTTATGGAAGCATATGAATGAATAACTTTGGACGTGAATTCCATTCTGTCAGCAATAGCTGACAGCTCACTCTGTGAGCAGCGTTGACACAGGGCGGCACGCTAGCACCGCAGCTAGTTCGGGAGTGTTGTGGGGTAGGTATACCAAATAACTGCCGCTGTCACAGTCCATATACAAAACGAATTCGTGTCGGACGCAAAAATCGCAAAGCACACATTCAGCACTGAAGGGACTGTTTGTTATGGAACTTGGACGTTAAGTCCCATCTGCCAGCATGAGCTGACAGATCACTCGGTGGACAGCTTTGTAGTGCAGGGCGGCACACTAGCTCGCCTCGGCTATTGGCGGAGAGTGTGGGGGGGAGGTTCCACGAACACCTGCCGCTGTCACCTGCCATAAACAAAATTTTTTTGTGCCTACACAAAAAGAAACGAAGCAATACACATCCGGTCCAAGCAATACACATCCGGTCCAGGAGTGACCTTTACACTACCCACCCTTACTTACAGGGAGCCCACAGATGGACTCTCCTCTTTCGCCATCGCCCCATCCACCCTATGATACTGTGCGCGAGATGATACAGTATTCCTATGTTGACATTGGCGTAGCCAGCGCTTTGTTGTGGGGTGGGAAGTAGGGGGCAGACTGACACAATATTGAAGAAGAATATTCTTCAAGAGCAAGTATTGTTTTTCAAAAATGTGTATAACTTTCTAAACCGTTAATCAGTGTTAAAACCAAGTTTCCTTACATGAAGCAAACTATTTTATTGATTACCGTTGTGTTTTTCAACCAATGTATGCTTAAATTAAACAACAATTGTTATGGAACTATGTAAAGTGATTCGCTTGGGACGTAAAGTCCCGACTGTCAGCATTAGCTGACAGCTCACTCGACGGGCAGCGTTGACTGCAGGGCGGCACGCTAGTTCGCCTCAGCTATTGGCGGAGAGTGTGGGGAGGTTCCACAAAAAAACCTGCCACTGCCGTCAGCCATAATCAAAAAAATTTCGTGCCTATCAACACAAAAGCCGGCATACATTCGGTTCTGAAGGGACCCTTACGTCACTTACCTGTATACCATCGAAGGCGCAGATGTTCTGCCTTCTTTGCCTGCCCCATCCTCCCATCTGACTCTGAGGGGCATAATTCTTCAGAGTCCCTAGTTGACCTGTAGAGAGAGAGAGACTAGGCGAGCCTAGACAACCTTCATCCTGCGTGAGAGGGCTCCGGGACAGTGAAGGAAGAATCAAAACTTTCAAAATTTCATATTTACGTTATAATTGCAAAATTAACAAAAAAAAAATCATCACTCCAATGTATATATAGGTATGTATACTATTGAGTTAACTATATACATATGTAGATACATTAGTAAATCAAAAGGCCATCATTCTTAAATATATGCAAGTAAGCATATCATTATCGTATATATAGATATATGTATGTAGAGTGTTGACTCAACCGGATCATCCATTCAAAATGTATACTGGTAAGTATATAGTTAAATTATACATATATTTATACATATAGAGTGTCTACTTAAACGTATTATCATTTCAAAGTATAAATATCTCACTAAATTAGCGGTATAGATATGTAATTATAGTATTAAATCGAAATTATATATAGCTACATGAAAAGAATATCAATAAAAAGGAAGTTCTACATGTGTAAGTCGCTACAGAAGTCGAAGTATGCGTATACCAAAAGAAAATGTGTAATATATTAATAATACTCACGGTGAAAATTCCTCGGCATGATGAAGCGCTTCAGTATCCGCCATCTAGTTAAAACAATTAAATTGGAATTTAATGCTTCGACTTGCTGTCTGTAGGCTCTAGCACAAAAGTAATTTTTGTTGAGTTGAAATGAGATTGCCCAGCGACACTTGTATCTACACTTATATCTTGAACGAAATTAAATAAGAAAGTGCGGAACGTAATTATAATAAAAATTAAAATTTAAAACAATTTACAAATTCATTTTATAATTGACGACTGTATCTACTTTGTGCAATCCCGTCGAAAACGCTCTCAACTGAACTGCTTGACTATTTTGTATGAAAACAGCTTCAGTTTCGTTCCACGCTTCAGGCACTTCGCAGTCTCGCAATGTGTGGATGAGTATATCCAAAGTACAAATGCAATCTAAAAGTGGCAAATAGCTAACAGTTGCAGAGATTTGTCTCATTACATCCCGAATCTCCTGTTGGATACGCTTCAACTCCTTATTAGATATTGGGTTCTTCGGATCACCAGAACTGTTGTCGCCCGGCTCTGTCTGCACTTTAAAATCCCACCACTCCAGAACTTCTTTGGTGTGAACATGTGTAATAATCATGAATATTTTCTCAAGAAGATTTTTAGACAACCATTCTTGAACTTGAGAGATTACGTTTTTCAAGAATTCTTCGATTTTACTGTCCTTTGACATTAAAATTGCTAATCCATATTGCTGCGTGTTCACAAAATTCTCAGGAGGATATATTCCCCTTTGAAAAAGTTTTGATTTTATACCATAATTTAAGTATTCCGCCACTTCTGAATTGAAATTCGCTAACCGTGGCTTAAATCTTCCAGCAAGGTAAGCTTTTAACACGATCACGAAACTGTTTAAATGCTGGCAAATAGGAATACGATGCCAATGCGTGTGTATTATAATTGAAGGGAAGATTTCTGTTAATATCTTTGGGTGACCAGTCCGAGAAATATTTTAGTTAAGAGCCCTTGATTTCGATTAGAAGATTCTTTGTTGTCGGAGATCTTATTTCCACACGTATGTTTGAATATTTCTTCGGATACGTTCACCACTTTTGTCGTTGCTTCGATGACTTGACATTCAGAGAAGAGTGTCTTCTTCTTCCTTTTCCACACCAACATGTCATCTTGAGCGTGCGGAAATGCATTTCTTTCGTCGGGGTGCGTTCATTTTCTTTTATTGCGCTTCAGTAATTCTTGTAGCATATTGCTATATGCAATATGTATCCTATTTTTGAAATTATACTCATCATTTTTATAAAATGCCGTGTACAAAATTTCAGCTCCCTACGTCGACTTGTTCTCAAGCGGTGTCGAAATATATACAGGAAAACCAAAGTTTTGTATACCAAGGCAATTCAACGAAGGAGTTGCCTGATTTATTCCATTTCCGAACTTAAATTTCCTTTTTTCTCGAAAAGCTCGTGTGCAAAGTTTGAGCTTTCTAAGTAAATCCGTTCTGGAGCTATCGTGAGGACGGACAGACATGCAAAAATTAAAATAACTTTTAATATTATGCTTGGGTGTCCAATCCATTTAGCTATACCTTCATTATTTCTATGTATTACAAATGGAATGACAAACTCAGTTTACCTAATAGATTTCATTTAGGGTATAATATTCAGTAAACAGTCCAGAATAAAGCGATGCGAAGTACACTTTTGTGTGCAAGATATTCGTCTGTTAAGTCGTTGTTAGATACGCTTAAGTGGATGAAGATACTGCAACGAATTGATTTAAATGTACTTTTATTCAATTTTAAAATAAAGAAGAAATATTACTAGAGATACGTATTTACATATCCATTTTCTTTATATAAATGACGTACAAAAAAAAACTTTAAACAGATTTAAATTATTCTTGCAGAATCTATCGCTGTTCAAACATATTCAACAATTCTTCAATAAGTTAATAGTGCTAACTTCAAAGTTCAACTTCTTAAATTCATACAAAATTCGCAAATAATTAATATTCCCAGTGAGATAGACGAGATTTAAGCAGATCTGTATTAAATCATTAAACGCCATATCTATCGAAATATTTATTCGATTCGATTAATGAAACATATCCATTACCAGTTACCACCCCATTAAAACTAGTGGGGCATATTTCTAGGTTGCAGATCTGCTGAATCAGCTCTTTATCTTCAGATTTGCAAGGAATGGTATTATTTTCTTGATATTCGGCATTCTAGGGCTATTATTCTTGGATCTCCCAATTGAAAATACAACGCACGTAGCACTCTGTCGGTTCAATTTATTTTCCATTTCTAACTTTTCAAGCATAACTGCATTAAAATCTAATTCGGCACTGATCTCTTTTTGCACTTCAGCAGAGCTTGCTACTCGTCCTCCAACTCCAATAGGGTAAACAGGGCCTCCAATTTTTGCTAACAGCATACCTAAAAAGAATAATTATAATATCTAAAACTCTCATGAGATATATAAGTTTAAGTAGGGTAAAATCACCAATTGTCGGAAAATGTTAAAATGTTCTATAGATAAAGGAGCCACGCTGATTATCCTCAGCTAATTTTAAAATGTGTGCATACAATGGATATACCTCTTTCTTCTTGTGGGATTAAATGGCTTATAAAGATATTCCGTTACATTAAAAATACACTTTTGTATAATTCTACGTTATTTTCTACGTACAAATTTCCGGAAAAATTTAAAGGTTTTGCAAATTATAAGGAGTGGTCCAGAAAAAATTGACCCATTTATTTTTGTTTGCAGTAAAAACACTAATGGCAATTTTTTTATAAAATTTCTATATTTTGTTTCTTACAATTTAAACTTTAAAATACAAAAGTTATTTCTAATACATTATTTGTTTTGGAAGAATATTTTAACTTTGTTATTCAAGCCGCGCATTAGATTTAGAACAGTTATATTAGTAACATTTCTATATGCTCTTTTCCATTTATTTCTGAAATCAACATCATTTTTGGCAAATTTCTTTGTTTGTTCTAAGCTCCTTTTTCATTAATGCCCAGTACCTCTCTACTGGACGAAGTTGAGAGCAGTTTGCTGGATTGGCTTCCCTTGGCACGATATCGACCTCATTCGTTCTGTACCATTCCATCGTTGCTTTTGCGTAATGACTGGTGGCCAAATCTGGCCAGAAAATAACAGACCCTTGATGCTGTTGAATAAAAGGTAGAAGTCTTTTTTGAAGGCACTCTTTGATGTACACATCTGAGTTTATTGTTCCTTTAATGATAAATTGACTGCTTCGTAAACCGCAAGAACAAATCGCCTACCAAATCATGTACTTCTTGGGAAATTTTGTCATTCCTTTTATTGAAAATTTTCTGGATACACCGCTCCGACTTTTTGCAGTAAAATATTCGTCACCTGGTATCTTCGAAAAGTCAGCTTTGCAATAGGTTTCATCATCCATAGCGACACAATCGTATTTCGTCAGGTAGTCCTCATAAAGTTTTTTCGCTCTTCTTCTTGCTGTTTTCTCTTCTTCTTCCTTCCTCTGCGGCACTTTTTGAACCTTATAGCTCCTTAATCCACAGATTTTTTTATATCTGTGCACTGTAGACTTTGATGTTCCTGCCAATGTCGCCATATCTCTTTCCGAAGTTCCCGGTTTCCGAGAATAAGTACCCTTCATCTGTTTTATGACGTCTGGACGGGATGACACTGGTTTTCTACCTGACCCACATATTCTTTCTATTGACAAGCCTCGCCTATACTTGGCTATTGTCCTTTTTACCGTGGAATACCTTGTATTCAGGTCTTTTGAAATTTTTAACAATGAAATTGTGGCATTTTCAAAATATTTGGACAAAATTATTTCACGCACTTCTTTTTCGCTTCGAGACATTTTAACTATTTCACTTCCAATACACGAATGATTCATATAAACTCAGAGTTCAGTATTTATGGAATATTTTAACAAAAAAATCCAGACCTGGATTATTGTAATTTTGCAGGTATAAAAATAACTTAATCGGTCAATTTTTTCTGGACCATTCCTTAGTTACTGTACTATAGAAACAGAATGATTTATATTCAGAAAAAAAAGAATCGCATAAAATTCATATATATCCATCCATTAATGAACTTAATACCATTTTATGGGCCAACCGATAATACAAAGATTAACATGTTATGGCCGAATTAGTTGTCAACTGGTTGCTTGCCTGCTTTGGCAACAATTGTCACAAATTTGTTCGTCTCAATTTCAGTCTAAAAATTTCTTTACTTTCTCACTAGCAAATAATTAATTACTTTTCCCGAAGTGAATTAAACGAAGAAACTAATGGTTAGATAAATATTATGTATAATATATTCAAAACGTATTTCAGTCAATAAAATACGAAAAACTCAAATTCGCTGGAAATGACATTGTCACCTCATGACGTAGCAACACAAAAATTCCTTTCGAATCGGCCATAGCTTGTTATTTCTGTGTCATGGGCCAACCTACACATATTAATCAGATGCATGTCATCAGAAAAATTTTGATCAACTTACAGTTATTGATATAAATAATAATTGTATCACAAATTCGTAGCATATAATGAGACTAATATCGGTTAAGTCTACAATCGAGTTCTGGCAAAATAAAATTTTACACGGTCTCCAAATACATATTTCACATTAAAATTGCTGGTAAAATTTTGTCATATCTAAGAACCAGATTTTGCGTAATGAATTTCTGGTTGTGTTGGTAGTCCAATTTTACATGTATTTACCCGCCATCCCTATCCCTTATGTCAATACCCAGCCGTTATTACGTTGTTCAATGGCTGCGGTACCCATAGGTGGTTTGCACACAGGACGGTGATATCGTTGCCGTGTCGTGCCGTTGCCGTGTCGTGCCGTTGCCGTCTCGTGCCGTTGCTGTGTCGTGCCGTTGCCGTGACTACTTCGGGAGTATAAAATGTGCAGAAACATCTGCCGAACATATGTAAATGTAAAATATCATTTAGGATAGAGTAATTAGAAAGGATAGATAAGTCGACAGTTCAAAGTAGCCGCAATTCTCGAGAAAATGCAAATAGGGCTGATGTAGGAGAGATTTCAAAGTAATTAGGAGAGATATTTTATTGCCTAGCTCAGAATAAACAAGGTGTCGAAAAGTAGAAGCAGTACAGTTGAAATTTGAATCTTGAGTGAAAAATAGCTGTGATTGCCCTTTGATAGCAAAAAATAGTTTCAAATAATCACGCAATATAAAGGATCCGGAACGAATATTACGATGAATAATTTTTTTAATACTCTACCTTTAGCAAAGCATTTGTTGTCGCAGAACCTGATAATTCTAGGAACATTGAAAAAAATAAATAAAAAATATATTCCAGCGGAGATGCAAGCATCTAAAGATCGCGAAGAATTTTCTACTCTACTTGGGTTTCATGAGAATGTGACTATATGCTCTTATGTCCGAAAAAAACATAAAAACTCTGTTTTGCTACTATATACGATGCACTCCGATACAACAATTTGCGAGGACAGAAAAAAAGTGCCAGAGATTGTTCGGTATTATAACAAAACGAAGATTGGGGTCGAGCGCCGATTATTTCTACTGCAATTGAGTGCCAACGATTGAAGATCACTCTCGAAATATTCAGGTCATGAGGAACTTTACCACTAAGACTGCGATCGAAAGCATCTATGGA
The DNA here is from genome assembly GCA_963924295.1 of Dioctria rufipes. Taxonomy (NCBI): domain Eukaryota; kingdom Metazoa; phylum Arthropoda; class Insecta; order Diptera; family Asilidae; genus Dioctria; species Dioctria rufipes. The sequence continues at coordinate 123,862,221 of OZ002741.1, read as the reverse complement.
AAGCCAATAAATCCCGCAAACAGAGCTACATCAACCGAGGCCACTCAACAGACATATTCCACCAGCCGAAGACTTGTCGTCGGATCATGTTAAATCCGTAACCAGAGTGTCAACAAAATGCAGAGGAAAACGCGAAAGGCATGCGTAATTTGTACTAACTAAACCTGTTTGTGATGAAAATTTGAAAGCCATAACAAAATATAACTTATGTTTACAACAATAATCTCCATATGAGGAAATATCCTCATATGTATAATAATATGACGGAAAACTATCGAATTAAAGGTGCTATGAATGACGTCATAACTAAGAAACTAGCTATCACTGTTCTAAGATACGGGTACCCGGGTACACTGGGTATTGATCAAGTGGGTATTCGACTTCAACTCCTTAGTTTATTATTTGTTTTGAATATTTAAACATCAGAACATATATGAATCGACATCAGTTGATTCAAATAACGAGGATCTGAAAGGATTTGATGATTTCTCGTTAAATATATAAGATATGTAAATAAGTCCGCGCCGAAGGGTACCCGGGTACCCGGGTATTGACATAAGCGCTATTCTAAGCAAATTGTCAATTTGCAAAAAGTAAACAAAGGTTTTGTGCGGAGCATCTATGGTAAAAAATATTCTTTTTCCTTCTTTATTTTGAAATAATTCACATAATTAATTTATATAAATCTCTGCTTCTATTAACAAAAAAGATAATTTAGATAGTGCAGTTGCCTCAAACAGGATTTCCCTAGTTTATAATCCAATTTATATTTGCAGCACTGACCGAACACTTCATTTCTGTTTTTTTAATTGATATGAAGATTTTAACAGGCACTAGTGGCACTATAAAACTTTGCACTAAATAAAGTTCAAAGATAAAAAGTTTTGAAAAGAATTGATTCGGTACTTGTGTTAAATTTCGCAAAAGAATTTTAAGCTGACTAAATCTGCTCACAAAACAAAATCACTTTTGCCAATTTTGCACCTAGCTTTGACAAATCTTTCCTGCAGCATCTCACTTACTCTTATGTATAATCTCCTGCTTTTGACAAATTACGCTCATGTACACGAATTTTACACGATTCAACCATTCCTGTTTGCTCTATATTCTAAGATCTGGCTTATCACCATTCCTGTTTGCTATATATGCTAAGGAGTGAGCTATTACTGCACGGCTGTAGCCGGCCCGTGAAGGCCTTTTAATTTACAGTTGTTATGATGTCGCGTTCTGGTTTGACGAATAAAGACAAAAAATGTGATATCGCAGATTTACATGCAACGAAAAAGAGAGACAAAATGATTAATTTTCATAAATAAATGATAATGACAAGTGGTGGAATTTTCAGATTTACTCTCATATAATACCGTGCTTTTGTGAAAGCACTTTTTTCTGAGATATTGAAAGAGTTCACCAAAGTTTGTTCCAAAGTTGTTGCTGTATAATCCTATGTTATTTGAAGAGAACGTGCTTCTGTTTACACGCTTTGCTCTAAAGAGGGTGGGTGTTATCAGTATTGGGAGATCGGGGGAATTGCATATTCTGGCAATTTCTGCCATTAGGATATTGAAAAGTAGTAAATTAATATGTAGTAGCACTGATTACTTTGCGCCTAGTTGCTAATGTACTTTTATTGATATCTCTCCTATATCAATAAAAATTAATTAGTTTTCGAAGGTTACGTGAACTGAACTATTTCTTTTGGTGTATTTCTTAGGCTTTTGGTACCTAGGATAAAAATGGTCAGAATTCTCATAATATAATAATTTGTGGAAAAAGTCGCCATTAATTTCCATTTTTGAGAGAATTTTACCCGCAACAATCTCCCAACGCTACTGTAACTCATTCTCTGACGGGCTTGGGAAAAATGAGAATTTTATTTGACTGATAGACATTTAAAATTTCCTTTCAGCACATTGGCCAAAATGACATTTGTCTTCTTCTTAAAAAATTGAGGTAGAGTAGATATACGAAAAATTCATTATTATGAATAATTTGAAAGGATTTTGAAGTTATTCAAAATTTTGTAAATAATTGAACAAAATCAATTATGCTTGTATGTATATCTTACTACATGAAAGAAGAATGAATGAAAGAAAAAATTGCAAATTATTAGTAATAATTGCTTCGTATTTGGGGGGGGGGGGGGGCATTGTCCACCCGTGCCTCTACCCCGCTACGCGCATGTATGTTGACCTGAAATAGAGAAAAGTAGCGGACCTTTTCAACCCTGCATCAAGGGGGAGAGTGAGGGAAGAATTAATGAACTCAGAGGGTCATTACGTTACAAGAGAAATTGATGTATTTGCCTTTAATCCACAATACACGTAATACAAATTTTATCAGGTGATCAAAAGAATATCCAAGCGATCGAATTCAAAGCGTACAAATGCAAATAAATTTTCATCACGCGATCAATCAATATCTCATAAATTAAGGTATCTATATAGAGCTGGTATTTTTATCGAAATCTAGTCAAATGAGTGGATATACGACATAATTTTTATCAGGCGGAAAAATCTCTTAAACACTATGAGTATATATAGTGAAATGGTCGAACGCGAGGAAAGAAAAAATAATAAAATAATTAAACGCAAAAAGAAAAACTTTATTTTCCTTTCAAGAATTATCACTTATAACTTATATCCGAACTTCTCGAGCTTAAAAATTACTGATTACGATTACTCCGGGCGAAGAATACAAGAAGACTACCTCCATGGCTTAAACTTAGCTTTTTTCAAGCTCTTTCTTGGTTTTCAGGGAAACGTGAAAAAATGCGACTTTTGGGAAGTTTTTATGTGGAGCTCGGCTTATGTTTCTAACTGTCTGTGAGAACTTCCTGTGGTGCGACATGATCCTTAGTGGGTAAATGCTGTGGTAAGTGAGATTGCGGCCGTAGATCGTGAGAATTTGTTTCTTTCGATAAATTTGCAGACGAAAGATGATAAAGTGGAATAATTTCATGGAAATGGTGCAGGATTTTCATGTGAGGACGTAACTCCTCCCTCCCTAAGCGTCGACTCCTGACGATGACTTTCAAGTTGTATCTTCACCTTTGTTTGCCCTTGCCCTCTCTTGTAGCGTATGATTAAGTATAGGCCAATGGTTAATACAGCAGCAGCAATGACTAAATCTGAAGTTATGCTTACGTGCCATCTTTCATCATTGTTCACTTTAATTTCTTCAATCTGACGTATATTGTTGATGTGCGTGAAGAGGATGTTCTGTAAATTTAATTCGTTTACAACTTGTTCAATGGTAATGTTTCGTTCCACGTTTGGTAGGACTCTACTGTGGTATTTTGCTTCCACGTTCCCCAATTGAAATTTTACAATTTTGTGAATTTGATGATGTTGTTTCCCTTTATCTTAATTCCCAACTGTTCTCCACAGTTGGTTATCAGTAATGTCCCATTTAAATTTTTTGTACTCACTACGTTTTCCGATATTACTTCAATTCCTTCAGAATTATTTTTATAGTAACTACACTTCATATTTTTATTATTTAATAAATTTGCAATAGACTGGTCTTGGTATGGGACAAGCTCCTTTTTCAAAATGTGTTTCCTATCTCTGTTTACAAAAACTGTTTGTTTAAATACGATGACCTTGTCTACATCTGTACTTATTTCTAATGAATCGTTTTTATTTGGAACTTTTTTAATAAGTGTTCTATAGTATAAGCTGTTTACAAAGTTTGGTATAGATATTACAAAAACTATTACATTTTCTTTAAAAAGTACATAGTTCTTGATGTAAGGTAACATTTCTACAGTGATCCTATTATCTCTAATTTCTTCCTGCGTAAAGATATCTCTAGGTAATATTTCTAACTTACTTGCTAAGATTATTTCTTTAATATCTGAAACTTGCTTTAATAAAATATTAATGTTCTCATTAATTTCTGCTGTAATTATGAAAAATCGCAATTTTCTATCAATTTTGTTTACATGATTTTCGAATTCCTTAATCTTGTTAGTTATATTATCTTGGACAACGTTATTATGGTTGGTTATGTTTTCTATTCGGTCTGAAATCTGATTATTTATTGAGACTTGATCGTATAAATTTTTAACAATGTTTCTATTGTTTTGTTCTATCACTTCATAATGTTTTTGAATTTCCTTACGATCGTCATTATCCATTACGCCTGTTAAGCATCGGAGACCTTTTCCTACAATGTTGAGTAATCCTCGTTTGCTTACATGATGTGGAATAATACTACTGAAATCTTCTTTTAAATGCTTGAGGTTATAGGGTAGGGTTGCACGAATTTGGGTCTTTTCGTGGAGCTGAATTATTCTTGATTCAATTTTGTTGATACTCTCCTCGTATTGACCTAAGTCTATTACGTGCATAATCCTTTTGTAATTATGAATTATTTTAAGTTCCGACTCGTTGAAGAGGATGTACCCATTCCCAGCATGTATTTCGTCTATTTCTAATAATGGTTGTGCCAAAGTATAAGGGGATGCCGATATGAGTAAAAGAAAAATTATTCCTGAAAAAAGGGATGTGTTAGTTTGGTACTTTAATTTTCTTCTAAATTAGTTCACGTAGCGTGGTAGGGTTTCTTTGTTTATTTTAAAATGTTCTTCTTCTGATTCCCTAATATTGACATTTTTGTGATAAGGCTGAAGTTTAGTAACTAGGTTGAGTTTAAGCTAATCCGAGGGTTTGGCTTTATATCTGTCGCAGTTGCATCTTTTTCTCTTTTTCTCTTTATTCCTGAGAAGAGTTTGGTGTATTGAAGGGTATTCATTCGGGTTAATGGTTCCGTTTAGGAAGTTTATAGGATTCTTGCCTGTTGAATAGTGGGTAGTTTCGTTGTAGACTTTCATGCTTTTAGTTACTGGGTCTTCATTTAATGGTAATCCTTGTTCTTTTTCGACAACGCCTAGGATTCTAGGATGTTCATTGAGTGTATTGTGAAACCTTTCAATGTCGGCGTTACTAGTATGGTTATTCGGGCTAGTAATATGGATATCTATCCCTTCATTTTTCAGAAAGTTTGCGAAATTTAGACTATTAAATCCCTTTTCTTGATCTGTGATAATCTTTTTTGGTTTTCCAAATGAAGCAATATACTGCAAGGCAGCATTCTTTAGATCTGTCGAATTCCTAGATTTTAGGGGTATAATCTGCGTGTGTTTAGTAAACTTATCGATGATAGTTAAGTATGGGTTTCCTTTACTTTTGAACCATATGTCCAAATGGACTATTTCAAGAGGTTTGCTTGGGGTTTCTGTAAGTTTATATGGGAGTTTAAATTTCATATTTGGCAGTGTTGCATTTTTTGTATTTCTTGTTTAAATTTTGGGAAGTAAAATCTACTTTTCAGTTCGAGGTATACGTCGTTGATTCCTCTATGATTTGTTCTGTTGTGTTGTTCCAATATTTATTTACTTCCAGTAACTTATTTTTTGAGAAGTGTTTTATATAAGCATTCTGGAATGAGCTGTAAATTGAAATGTCATCGACCATAACATCGATTATTCCTTTACATGGAATATGGTCTTTTAGAATGTATATGAAGTAGTTTTCATCAGGATTAGGATGTGTAAATGTTTTTCTGGTTCGACCATAAATTTTTTCAACATCTACTTTGATAGGAGAACCTTTTTGTATGACAATATGTGTTTTATAAAAATTTAGGGGTGACTCGGTTATCGGGTTGTATTCAGAGTTACCCTCATCAGCTGAGTGTATTTGCCTCAATTGATCTGATGTCGTCGGTATTTGCTTCATTTGCGTGTACTTTAATTCTTGATAAAGCATCAGCAACTGTATTCTCTCTACCACTTAATTATTCCATATCAAAGTTGAACTCTTCTAATTTGATTTTCAATCTTTCTAGTTTGCAGTTTGGTTCTTTAAGATTATGAAGCTATTTTAGTGGTTTTGGTCGGTGTTGATTGTAAATTTCCGACCATAGAGATATGGACGAAAGTACTTAACTGCCCAAACTATCGCAAGCAATTCTTTTTCGATAGTCGAATATTTGCATTCATGTTCGTTGAGTGTTCGTGAAGAATAACACACCGGATGATTGTTTTGGCTTAGTACCGCGCCAATGGTAAAATTGCTAGCGTCTGTGGTGAGCAAAATTGTTTTTTGAAAAATTTGGGTATACCAGGATTGGATCAGTTGTAATTAACAATTTTAACTTGTTGAAGGCCTCTCATTGGTTTCGCGATTTTAGCAAAGCCTTTGATAAACTTGCGGTAATATCCGACAATACTCAAAAACGATTTTATCTCCTTTGATGTCTTGGGGCTTGGAAATTTATTAATCGCTTCGACTTAATTGGGGTTTGGTTTTATTCTGTTGGTTGTTATGACGTGCCCTAGAAATTCTGCTTCTTGTTTTAGGAATTCGCTTTTGTCCAATCGCATTTTCAAGTTTTCGTCTTGTAGTTTCTTTAGTATTTTCTCTAAAGAAACTAAGTGCGTTTCCTTGCTGGTACTGAAAATTACAATATCATCCAAATAGACGTAACAAGTTTTCCAAATGAATTCCTTTAGTACGGAATTCATTAATCGTTGGAAAGTGGCAGGAGCATTCTTTAGTCCGAATGGCATCCTGACAAATTCGCAATGACCACTATCCGTGATAAATGCAGTCTTTCTATTATATTCTTTGTCTATTTCTATTTGATGAAAACCTTTGGCTAGGTCAAGTGTTGTGAAATGCATAGCTCGACCTAGTTTATCCAATATGTCCTCGATATTTGGGATGGGATATTTGTCATCAATAGTGACATTATTCAGCTTTCGATAATCGATAACGATGCGCCACTTTTGTATACCTAACGCATCTTGCTTTTTTGGCACTACCCATATAGGTACCGAATATGGAGAGTTACTGGGCCTGATAATGCCCTGTTTGAGCATATCGTCAATTTGCTTATGAACTTCCTGACGGTGGCCTTCGGGGTAGCGATAAAGTTTAGTATGGATGGGAATTTCATTTGTGGTGTTGATTTTGTGCTTAATCTCATGGGTAAATGTTAGGTAGTCGCCTTCATGATAGAAAGCTTTATCGAACTTCTTTATTATTTTAAGGAGCTCGGACTTTGGATCTAAATGATCGCATCTAATTCCGTGTTAGTCAAGAAATACTTCGTCCTGGAATGTGTCCAGTTCTTTGAAGGGGTAGGAATTTGGTATTCCCCTTCTTCATCTTCGCTGAAGAAGAGTGGAATTTCATTGCCTGTATTTATTCTTAAGACTTCGCTTTGTAATTAATTTCGGCTTGAAGGGGAAACATTATGTTATTGCCTATTAATCCGTCAAATTTGTCATGAAATTTTATCTCTAGGAACTCTAATTTGTCCGTAGAGTCAAATTCTAAAAATGGTTCGATTGTTACTTTGGTATCGCAGGGAGTGCTATTTACTAATGTTTTAATATTGATAGGTGTTATTTTTCTGGCGCATATAGGATTGCAGATGCCTCAAATTATAATACTCATGGTAGCACCTGAATCAACTATCAATTTTAAATGTCTTCCTCGCGATTGCAATTTTATAGGAGGAAGTGATTGCTGCTGTCCTCCGAGGCTGTTAAACGAAAATTTTCTATTTGATTTTCAGTCTGTAGTCAGTGAATTTTGGAATTCACACTCCTATCAATGTCCATAGGTTCTGGGCTGTTATTATTGGGATTAAAATTAGGCGGTTGATTTTACCTAACATTTTGTGATTTAAACTGGGAGGATCTAGCATTAAAATTATTTTGGTTGTAATTATTTTGCCTGTGACTTGTATTATAATTTCGTTGGTTATAACTGTTTTGTCTAAAGCCTGAATTATAGTTTTGTTGGTTGAGATTATTTGTTCTATCACTTGGATTGTAATTTGGTTTGTTATAATTTTGCCTGGGGCTTGAATTATTATTGCACTTATTGCTAGGACGTGTAGGACTAAATTTGTGAAAGTTATTCTGATCTTGAATTGTTCGTGGGCTTCTGTTTTTATAGGAATTGTTCTTTGAAGGGTTAAAATGAGCGTAATTACTTTCGAATAAAACATATATGTAAAGCTTCCTCAAGAGTTGAGGGGTTTCTACTAAATAGAATAGAACGCATTGGTTCGGGGAGTTTGTCTTTGAAAACTGTTAAACCAGTTTGGATATTTGCTTGAATTGTAAGCTGTGAATTGGCCTCATTTTTCACTTTATTGTTTAGTCTCCTCAAGATCCTTTTTATTTGATTGTACAAGTCGACACTGTTTATGGTAAAGGTCATACTTCTTAACTCGTCGAAAATCTGTAATGCCGATTTTTTATCACCAAAGTTTTTGATTAAGATGGATTTTATTTCAGACCAGACCTTTACGTGGTTATTTATCTCAATTAGTTCTCTAGCTTTTCCACGTAATTTACTTTTTATTCTGTTTAGCAAAAGATGTTGACTATTTATATCATATTTTAAAACTAACGGGGTTATATTATCCACTAATTCTAAAAATGTGAATAATTCGTCACCCCGTCCATTGAATTCTGGTAAACTTTCTATGTACTTCAGCGGGTTGATATAGACAATGTCAATTGATCTGTTTCCTGGCCTTGGTTGTTTTGGGGTGGTATTGTTGGTGATGTCATCTTGTCTCCACGTATTTTTGATGGCACGTTATTGGGCAGATTTTCCTCCTGGAGGTTTTCCTCTTCGATGCTCGCAAGTCGGTATCGTTGAATAAGCCGTTTAATTCTTTTTGCGCGAAAATCCACTTTTAAATTTTAATGGTGCTCACTTTAATTTGAAATTAATTTTAACTCAACTTTATTTTTCTCAACTTTTCACAGTGGTTGTTCACTTTAACTTAACACTTTTGAAAAACCTTTAATTTAGGGTTGACTTTGGCTTATTGATCTCACTGATTTGGGGTTTGCTTTAAAATTTCTTCATGAACCATTATAACTGTCGCTATATTAACCACTTTTTATTTTAATATTTTTACGCACACTCACGTTCTGTATCACGAGATCGCTTTAGTTGGGATCCTACCGACTGCGCCAGTGAAATGGTCGAACGCGAGGATAGAAAAAATAATAAAATAATAATAAAATAATTAAACGTAAAAAGAAAAACTTTATTTTCCTTTCAAGAATTATCACTTATAACTTATATCCGAACTTAGCGAGCTTAAAAATTACTGATTACGATTACTCTGGGCGAAGAATACAAGAAAACTGCCTCTATGGGTTAAAATTAGGCTTCTTCCAAGCTCTTTCTTAGTTTTCAGGGAAACGTGAAAGAATGTGAATTGTGGAAAGTTTTTGTGTGGAGCTCGGCTTATGTTTTAAACTGTCTGTGAGAACTTCCTTTGGTGCGACATGATGCTTATTGGGTAAATGCTGTGGTAATTTGCTTCTTTCGATAAATTTGCAGACGAAAGATGATAAAGTGGAATAATTTCATGGAAATGGTGCAGGATTTTCATGTGAGGACGTAACTAAAGGGTTCTCCAATAAGAGTTGTTATTTTAATTAGCCCGCTATTTCGGTAGATGTCACTTTTGGAGCTCTCATTTTTTGACATTTCACAAGTAGAAACTACGCCATTAATAAAAATGGAACGATACACGATTCAACAACGCATTGAAATTATTAAAATTCACTATGGCAGAGACGGTTCGTAAAACTCGAACATTTTTGGGTCGTCGTGAAACACCTTGTCGGACCGCAATACAGAAATTGGTAGAAAAATTCGAGCTGTCGGGACAAGTTAGTGATGTGAAGAATAAAACCCGTGCACGTCGCTCAAGAACAGCCGAGAATATTGCTGCTGTAGCCGAAAGTGTTGCAGAAAACCCAGGTTTGTCCATTCCTCGTCGTTCTTTGGAATTAGGCATTCCACAAACGTCATTACACCGTATTTTGCATAAAGATTTGGGTCTTAAGGCTTATAAAATTCAGTTAACGCAAGAACTCAAGCCGGCCGATCATCAACAACGTCGAGTCTTTGCTGATTGGGTCCTTGAAATGCATGAAAATGATCCGGAATTCCATCGAAAACTCATCTTGAGTGCTGAGGCCCATTTCCACCTCGATGGTTTCGTCAACAAGCAAAATTGTCGCATCTGGGGCTCGGAAAACCCAAGAGTTATTATTGAAAAGCCTCTCTATCCCCAACGTGTGACTCTTTGGTGCGGTTTATGGTCCCGCGGGGTCATTGGACCTTACTTTTTCGAAAATGAGGCTGGAGCAATAGTTACGGTGAATGGATTGCGCTATCGACAGATGATTAATGATTTTTTATGGCCGGAATTGGATGGTATTGATCTGGATAACGTTTACTTTCAACAAGACGGCGTTACGTGCCATACAAGCAACGAAACCATTGATCTTTTACGAGGTGATCACAATTGGCCACCGAGATCTTGTGACTTAACACCTTGCGACTTCTTCCTTTGGGGCCACGTGCAAGAGAAGGTCTACGCCAACAGCCCAGCGTTGTTTCAAGACCTCAAAGATGGAATTCGTGAGGCTATCGAGGACATAGGGCAGCTACTTTGCGATTTGGTTATGGAAAATTTCATGAAAAGGATATGGTCCTGTAGGCGTGGTCGTGGCGGTCATTTGGCTGATGTTATTTTCCATTATAAACGTCATACTTTTCTCTTTATAATGAAATAAAGATCCGATCATTTATCTCAAAAAATGGCATTTTTCTTTGAATATCAAAATAACACCTCTTATTGGAAAACCCTTTATATAAATAGCCTAATTGCTGTTATGTGAGAGAAGTTTATCGCCATTTAATTCAACATATACATATATAACATATGCAACAATATCAGAAAAACTACGATGGATATACAGATATGTGTAATATAAATATAAAAAAATATATCAAAGTCTAGTATATATATATGTGCCGTACGATTTCTATTAATTGTTTGTAAAATATCTAAAAAAAGAAAAAGAAAAAAAAAAAAAAAACAAGACACAAAACAAGCAACACATACGTCCAAATTGTTGTGGTTCCCCCGTAGAGGCGCCTCTGAGGAAGTTCCGCTTTGCTCTATATAATCAATTGAGTTCTAGAGAATATGTATATATACTACCTTTGTATACAAAGATTCACTTACATAATTTTCCTTTTTCTTCTTTAAGCTAGGTAGAGATAACCTTATTTCTTTGTAGGCCACATGCTGTGCCCGCTATACTAAACAATCTACAATAGCTCTAATATTGAGGATCTGGATGAAACTTCTGCGGACTTAATTTTGTACAGAAGGTGCTGCACATCTTATAGCGTTGAATTGGCTCAGCCCGGTGACGTTTTATGTAGGGTTTTTTTATACTGTCGACCGGGGCTTCACATTTTGTAGTGTAGAACTGACCTCCGCGTGTTTTGTAGCAGATGTCGTGCACATTATATTGCTTACAGCAAAATCTGAATGTCCTGCTGTCTAAACTCTGCACCCCCTTTCCTGTTCCACCAATATTTTTATACCCTAGATGAAATCATAGGGGTATACTAAGTTTGTCATTCTGTTTGTAACACCTCGAAATAATTATGGTAGAGCAAAATGGATTGGACACCCATTCATAATATTAAAAGTTATTTTGATTTTTGCATGTCCGTCCGTACGTCCGTCCGTCTGTCCGTGCGCACGATAACTCGAGAAAGCGTATACTTAGAGAGCTGAAAAATTTTGTACACGGATTTAAAAAAAAAAGTAAAATTAAGTTCGAAAATGAGACAAATCGGGCAACTCCTTCGTGGGGTTGCCATATAAAAATTTCGTTTTCCGCTATATATTTGGACACTGCCTGAGAACGCGTCGACGTAGAGAGCTGAAATTTCGTACATGATGTTTTTACTACATTAGCAAATAAAATTTCAGAAATGGACTAAATCGGGCAACTCCTTCTTGGTGCAAATTTATCGAAAGAAGCAAATTCTCAGGATCTACGGCCGCAATCTCACTTACCACAGCATTTACCCAATAAGCTCCACACAAAAACTTTCCAAAAGTCGCATTCTTTCACGTTTCCCTTAAAACTAAGAAAGAGCTTGGAAGAAGCCTAATTTTAACCCATAGAGGCAGTTTTCTTGTATTCTTCGCCCGGAGTAATCGTAATCAGTAATTTTTAAGCTCGCTAAGTTCGGATATAAGTTATAAGTGATAATTCTTGAAAGGAAAATAAAGTTTTTCTTGTTGCGTTTAATTATTTTATTATTATTTTATTAGTTTTTCTATCCTCGCGTTCGACCATTTCACTGGCGTAGTCGGTAGGATCCCAGCTAAAGCGATCTCGTGATACAGAACGTGAGTGTGCGTAAAAATACTAAAATAAAAATTGGTTAATATAGCGACAGTTATAATGGTTCATGAAGAAATTTTAAAGCGAACCCCAAGTCAGTGAGATCAATAAGCCAAAGTCAACCCTAAATTAAAGGTTTTTCAAAAGTGATAAGTTAAAAGTGAACAACCACTGTGAAAAGTTGAGAAAAATAAAGTTGAGTTAAAATTAATTTCAAATTAAAGTGAGCACCATTAAAATTTAAAAGTGGATTCTCGCGCAAAAAGAATTAAACGGCTTATTCAACGATACCGACTTGCGAGCATCGAAGAGGAAAACCTCCAGGAGGAAAATCTGCCCAATAACGTGCCATCAAAAATACGTGGAGACAAGATGACATCACTGTAGCAGCGGCTACCACATCGAATGCAGCCAAGTACATGATGTTAATCCATCGCATAAACACAGCTCTAATACGGCGACACGAGCGCAAAACGGCCAAGGAAAGAAACATCGGATTGTCACTTCCTTCCCCACGATTTTCAGTCTACTGGCGACCGGCACATTTGACGCACTCAAAACAACGAACCATTCAATAATTATCTAGTAATAAGTATATAAGTGAATAAATATTTTAACGTTTTAAGTGGCGTGCTTTTTCAATCATTCACGTATCGCAATAACTAGATTACAGGCGCATGATAATTGTGCCGCCAACAATCTGCCGGCCTGCTAGGAGACCTAAATTGGTGACCCCGACGTGATCGTTCACAAGCATGCCGCCTGGAGATTAAAACAAAGCACCTGCTAATTCTGTTAAAAGTCGCCAAGAAGTTTTTGTAATTTTTACACCGAAAATCGATGCAGGGCAAAGAATTTTTTTTTTACACACAAAAGCCGTAAAAACATCACAAATTGTGCCAACGCATGCACATCATTAAATCATCAGAAGAAAAAAATTTTTTTTTTCTTCTTCAACCAAACCAGATGAATCAATAACAATATTTCATGGACAACGGTATTCGCCAACAATTAAATCATCAGAACGTATTTTTTTGGCTGGATTGCATTTTTTTTCCTAAAATTATATTGGATGCGAAACATCACGTTGAGACAGGCATTTTTCTGTCTGGATGGCAAATAATTCCGAAAATTATCTTGGATTCGACACATCACGACAAATACATCAAGTCACAGACTGGGATAACATCGCAACAATTGAAAAGATAATTATCACAGATTTAGCTTTAGAATAGAATAAAATCATTTTTTTTAGGTAAAACTAGTTCTCAGGAAATATCATATGGTCACGCTGAAAACAGGAGAATTACAAATGCACACAAATGTGGTCGGTAATAATGTACAGTGAATACGTTTGGAATAGAAATGTCTGCATAAAACTCAGTAAGTGAAACCAACCTAAAATTTAGAATCTTTATCTTATAATAACAACACCACAAATAAGTAAAAAATAGCGACTATTTACAAAATATATTTATATATTTTTTTTTATCACATGTTAACATATTCTCTTCTTTCACAATTCGTGCGATGTGAGATTTTCTCGTCTTGCTACCAAATACTCATTAACACATTAACATTTAGAAAATATTTATATTCTTACACAACGGGCTAAGACTTCCTAACAATTCAAATAATAGAAAAATAATATTTCAAAATGTCCACGGATACACTCGAAAACAAGGGGCTAGATGAAACGGAATCACATAATGAAGCACAAACATCTTACATAACCACATTGAAAATCCCTCCTTTTTGGCACAATCGTCCTGAATTGTGGTTCTTACAAGTTGAGACACAGTTCCGCGTAAAAAACATTACCACGTCCAATACAAAGTACGACTATTTAGTCGCCTCATTACCTCCCGAAACTATGGAAATAGTTTCAGACGCTTTATTAAATCCACCACCATCTGAAAAATATGAGAACTTAAAAAAACTCTTGCTGGCTAGAAGTAGAGATTCTGAGGAGAAAAGATTAGATGCCTTGCTACATAAGGTGGATTTAGGTGATTATAAACCCTCAGAATTATATCGACACATGGAATCCCTGGCCGGGAGTAACAGCCTGGTAAATAAACCCTTATTAAAAAAACTATGGATCAACAAGTTACCAGCATCCATTCAAGCTTGCATTATTGTCATTGAGAGTTCGCACACTCAAGACCAAATATTCGAAATCGCAGACCGAATTCACGACACGACTCCATCATTTAAAATGTCAGCAATTCAAGCCCGCAATACAGATACTTCAACATCCAATGTTAGTCAAATTATTGAAAATTTAACTAATCGCATAAAGCAACTGGAAATGAGACAATCTAGGCCTAATTTCAGGCACAAAAATGATTCCTCTAGACCCCTATCCCAAAACAGAAGAGATAACTCTAAATTGTGCTGGTTTCATAGTCGTTATGGTAACAAAGCAAGAAAATGTGTACCACCTTGCAAAAGCTCCTCACAAAACAATCACTTAAACCATAGCAACACAAAAAACTAAAATGTGCCGTTTCGACTGCGGCATCGAAACAAAGCAAAATCTCTCGCCGCTTATTTGTTTTTGACAAATTAACAAAAGCACACTTCTTAATAGATACGGGAGCCGAAGTGTCAACCTTACCCAAAAAGTCAACATCAAAATTAATAGACCAAACCAATATTAACTTAATCTCAGCCAATGGAACGGCAATTCGCACATACGGTCTCAAGAACTTGACCCTCAACCTCAATCTTCAGCGCTGTTTTAACCATACTTTTGTAGTTGCAGCTATTGATCATCCGATCATAGGAGCAGATTTTTTGTATAAATTTGGACTCCTTGTTGATATTCGTCAAAGAAAACTCTCAGATACAGTTATGTCTACATCAGTCGACTGCATATCTCGCAAAATTTCATTTTGTCCACTAAGAATTAGCCTCGTTAAAGACGAATATGGCTCCATCTTGGACGAATTTCCTTCTTTAAAAGAACCGCCAGACTTTAAAAAAGAAGCACTGCACAACGTCGTGCATCACATACCAACCACAAGTGCACTACCTTCTGCCCGCCCACGTAGGCTGCACCCAGAAAAGCTCCAGATTGCCAAAGCAGAATTTGACACTATGATCAAGTTAGGTATCTGCCGTCCCTCTGCATCCTCAGCGGCCTCTCCACTTCATATGGTGCCCAAAAAAGGTGTATCAAGTTGGAGGCCTTGCGGAGATTACCGCCAACTCAATGTTGCTACAACTTTCGATAAGTACCCGTTGCCTAATATCCAAGATTTTACAATATATCTTCACGGCTGCACAATTTTCTCAAAGATCGACCTTGTTCGGGCTTACCACCAAATCCCGGTAGCTCCCGAAGATGTTTACAAGACTGCAGTCACGACACCCTTCGGCCTATTCGAATTTCTTCGAATGCCTTTCGGGGTTAAAAATGGAGCCCAAACGTTTCAAAGGTTTATTAACGAGGTATTACAGGGACTAGAATTTTGCTTCACATATGTCGACGACATCCTTATAAGCAGCAAATCTCCTCAAGAGCACAAGAGCCACTTACGCCTACTCTTCACCAGGCTAGAAAAATACGGGTTAAATGTCAATCCACTCAAGTGCATCTTCGGAGCCAAAGAGCTTGAATTTCTGGGACACAAGATCACCGAAGAAGGAATCGTGCCATCCCAAAGCAGAGTCGAAACGATAAAAAACTTTCCAATTCCCAATACCTTTAAAAAATTGCAGCGATTCCTAGGAATGGTTAATTTTTATAACCGCTTTCTCCCTAACATTGCCATGCAAGCTGCACCCTTATACGACTTACTAAAAACTTCCAGCGTAAAGAATAAAACAAAGTCACCCTTCGAATGGTCCAGCATTCACGAAAAAGCATTTGGATCTATCAAAACAAATCTTGCTAACCAAACATTGTTAGTTCATCCTAATCCACACGCAAAAACTAGCATATGGGTTGATGCTTCCAATGACGCAGTAGGCGCAGTTTTGCAACAGTACCAACAAGGGCACTGGCAACCACTTAGTTTCTTCTCAAAACGCCTACAACCAGCTCAGATAAAATACTCAACATTTGATAGAGAGCTATTAGCAGTATTTTTGGCCATCAAGAGGTTCAGATATTTTGTCGAAGGCAAAGACTTCTCGATTTACACAGACCATAAGCCTTTGACCCATGTCATGTCATCAAAAGCTGAAAAATCTCCCCGCCAGGCCAATCAACTGGAATACATTTCTCAGTTTACTAACGACATTAGACATGTTAAAGGCTCCCAAAATTTGGTATCAGATACTCTATCAAGAGCAAACATTGACGCCATCAATTTCCCATCAAAACTTGATATACCGACTTTAAGTGCAGAGCAAAAAAACGACGACGAGCTCAAGGATATGATCGCTAATCTAGAAAAAACACCACCGGTCTCCTCGTATATTCTTAAAAAAATTCCCATTTTACTAGAAAACGAAGAAATATGGTGTGAAACCTCAACAAATGTTAAAAGACCATATATACCAGAAACTCTGCGACGGGCGGCATTCGACAGCGTACACAATCTTTCCCATCCGGGCATAAAAACAACAAGAAAACTGTTGACATCGAAATACTTCTGGCCCAAAATAAATAAAGACGCTAACCGATGGGCCAAAGCTTGTCTTGCGTGTCAAAAGGCAAAAATAAGTAGGTACACTTATTCTCCACATGGGACCTTCGAGGTACCATCAGGACGTTTCGAACACATCCACATGGATATCGTTGGCCCTTTGCCACCTTCAAACAGATACACATATTTGTTAACAATTAAAGACAGATTTTCCCATTGGCCGGAAGCCATTCCACTTAAAAACATACATGCCAACACGATAGCTAATTCATTCATTCATCAGTGGATATCACGATACGGAGTACCGAAGACAATCACCACTGATCAGGGTACTCAATTTGAGTCTCTATTTTTTAAAGAGTTAGCAAACTTAATCGGAAGTCAAAAAATACATACTACAACATACCATCCGCAATCGAACGGATGTGTAGAACGATTTCACAGGCAATTGAAAACAGCAATACGTGCGACTGAAAATCCGACAAATTGGTCGTATGATTTGCCCTGGATCTTACTAGGCATTAGGTCAGCATTCATAGAAGACCTAAAAGTTTCACCAGCACAGCTCTTATATGGGCAGCCTTTACGATTGCCTGGGGAATTAGTCGCGAATAACATACCTGTAGGATTGACGGTTACAACTTCCCAAGCCAAAGAAATTCAAGATAGAATTAGCAAAATACGGCCTGAAAACAAAAGAACCAGAACCCAAAATAAAATTTTCTTACCGCAAGATTTAGCAACTTGCACTCACGTTTTCGTTCGAGACCCCATTTTAAAAGGAAGTCTTAACCCTCCATACGTTGGACCATTACAAGTGCTAGCTAGACGAGAAAAAGTTTTCACAATCCTCAATAACATGAAAGAAGAGAAAATAAATGTGGATAGATTGAAACCAGCATACATTCCTAACCCAAACGTTTTCACTTCCAATAAATTTACTCGTTCAGAATCCAAACGGAAAGTCTTGTTCAAATTGTAAGTACATACACTCAGTAGAGAATTAGTTCAGAAGCAGATACAATAATTGAAAAGACATAAATTTATATAAATTTACTCCGATAGTTATATAATACATAGACTAAAATACATAACCACTTTTGAATTCCAATTTGTAAATATATACATTTTTTTTTTTTTTTTTTGTAAAGTAGACAGTCAGAGTAAATTATCTCAATTATATTAATAACATTTTGCTCTTAGAATGAAATACTACTGTTCAACTTAGTTAAGATCTAATTGTCTAAGATTAAAAGTTTGACATCGAATTAAGAAATGCGCAGCCAGGTCATCTTCGCGAAGGGGAGTGGTGTAGCAGCGGCTACCACATCGAATGCAGCCAAGTACATGATGTTAATCCATCGCATAAACACAGCTCTAATACGGCGACACGAGCGCAAAACGGCCAAGGAAAGAAACATCGGATTGTCACTTCCTTCCCCACGATTTTCAGTCTACTGGCGACCGGCACATTTGACGCACTCAAAACAACGAACCATTCAATAATTATCTAGTAATAAGTATATAAGTGAATAAATATTTTAACGTTTTAAGTGGCGTGCTTTTTCAATCATTCACGTATCGCAATAACTAGATTACAGGCGCATGATAATTGTGCCGCCAACAATCTGCCGGCCTGCTAGGAGACCTAAAATCACCAACAATACCACTCCAAAACAACCAAGGCCAGGAAACAGATCAATTGACATTGTCTATATCAACCCGCTGAAGTATATAGAAAGTTTACCAGAATTCAATGGACGGGGTGACGAATTATTCACATTTTTAGAATTAGTGGATAATATAACCCCGTTAGTTTTAAAATATGATGTAAATAGTCAACATCTTTTGCTAAACAGAATAAAAAGTAAATTACGTGGAAAAGCTAGAGAACTAATTGAGATAAATAACCACGTAAAGGTCTGGTCTGAAATAAAATCCATCTTAATCAAAAACTTTGGTGATAAAAAATCTGGATTACAGATTTTCGACGAGTTAAGAAGTATGACCTTTACCATAAACAGTGTCGACTTGTACAATCAAATAAAAAGGATCTTGAGGAGACTAAACAATAAAGTGAAAAATGAGGCCAATTCACAGCTTACAATTCAAGCAAATATCCAAACTGGTTTAACAGTTTTCAAAGACAAACTCCCCGAACCAATGCGTTCTATTCTATTTAGTAGAAACCCCTCAACTCTTGAGGAAGCTTTACATATATGTTTTATTCGAAAGTAATTACGCTCATTTTAACCCTTCAAAGAACAATTCCTATAAAAACAGAAGCCCACGAACAATTCAAGATCAGAATAACTTTCACAAATTTAGTCCTACACGTCCTAGCAATAAGTGCAATAATAATTCAAGCCCCAGGCAAAATTATAACCAACCAAATTACAATCCAAGTGATAGAACAAATAATCTCAACCAACAAAACTATAATTCAGGCTTTAGACAAATCAGTTATAACCAACGAAATTATAATACAAGTCACAGGCAAAATAATTACAACCAAAATAATTTTAATGCTAGATCCTCCCAGTTTAAATCACAAAATGTTAGGTAAAATCAACCGCCTAATTTTAATCCCAATAATAACAGCCCAGAACCTATGGACATTGATAGGAGTGTGAATTCCAAAATTCACTGACTACAGACTGAAAATCAAATAGAAAATTTTCGTTTAACAGCCTCGGAGGACAGCAGCAATCACTTCCTCCTATAAAATTGCAATCGCGAGGAAGACCTTTAAAATTTATAGTTGATTCAGGTGCTACCATGAGTATTATAATTTGAGGCATCTGCAATCCTATATGCGCCAGAAAAATAACACCTATCAATATTAAAACATTAGTAAATAGCACTCCCTGCGATACCAAAGTAACAATCGAACCATTTTTAGAATTTGACTCTACGGACAAATTAGAGTTCCTAGAGATAAAATTTCATGACAAATTTGACGGATTAATAGGCAATAACATAATGTTTCCCCTTCAAGCCGAAATTAATTACAAAGCGAAGTCTTAAGAATAAATACAGGCAATGAAATTCCACTCTTCTTCAGCGAAGATGAAGAAGGGGAATACCAAATTCCTACCCCTTCAAAGAACTGGACACATTCCAGGACGAAGTATTTCTTGACGAACACGGAATTAGATGCGATCATTTAGATCCAAAGTCCGAGCTCCTTAAAATAATAAAGAAGTTCGATAAAGCTTTCTATCATGAAGGCGACTACCTAACATTTACCCATGAGATTAAGCACAAAATCAACACCACAAATGAAATTCCCATCCATACTAAACTTTATCGCTACCCCGAAGGCCACCGTCAGGAAGTTCATAAGCAAATTGACGATATGCTCAAACAGGGCATTATCAGGCCCAGTAACTCTCCATATTCGGTACCTATATGGGTAGTGCCAAAAAAGCAAGATGCGTTAGGTATACAAAAGTGGCGCATCGTTATCGATTATCGAAAGCTAAATAATGTCACTATTGATGACAAATATCCCATCCCAAATATCGAGGACATATTGGATAAACTAGGTCGAGCTATGCATTTCACAACACTTGACCTAGCCAAAGGTTTTCATCAAATAGAAATAGACAAAGAATATAATAGAAAGACTGCATTTATCACGGATAGTGGTCATTACGAATTTGTCAGGATGCCATTCGGACTAAAGAATGCTCCTGCCACTTTCCAACGATTAATGAATTCCGTACTAAAGGAATTCATTTGGAAAACTTGTTACGTCTATTTGGATGATATTGTAATTTTCAGTACCAGCAAGGAAACGCACTTAGTTTCTTTAGAGAAAATACTAAAGAAACTACAAGACGAAAACTTGAAAATGCGATTGGACAAAAGCGAATTCCTAAAACAAGAAGCAGAATTTCTAGGGCACGTCATAACAACCAACAGAATAAAACCAAACCCCAATTAAGTCGAAGCGATTAATAAATTTCCAAGCCCCAAGACATCAAAGGAGATAAAATCGTTTTTGAGTATTGTCGGATATTACCGCAAGTTTATCAAAGGCTTTGCTAAAATCGCGAAACCAATGAGAGGCCTTCAACAAGTTAAAATTGTTAATTACAACTGATCCAATCCTGGTATACCCAAATTTTTCAAAAAACAATTTTGCTCACCATAGACGCTAGCAATTTTACCATTGGCGCGGTACTAAGCCAAGACAATCATCCGGTGTGTTATTCTTCACGAACACTCAACGAACATGAATGCAAATATTCGACTATCGAAAAAGAATTGCTTGCGATAGTTTGGGCAGTTAAGTACTTTCGTCCATATCTCTATGGTCGGAAATTTACAATCAACACCGACCAAAACCACTAAAATAGCTTCATAATCTTAAAGAACCAAACTGCAAACTAGAAAGATTGAAAATCAAATTAGAAGAGTTCAACTTTGATATGGAATAATTAAGTGGTAGAGAGAATACAGTTGCTGATGCTTTATCAAGAATTAAAGTACACGCAAATGAAGCAAATACCGACGACATCAGATCAATTGAGGCAAATACACTCAGCTGATGAGGGTAACTCTGAATACAACCCGATAACCGAGTCACCCCTAAACTTTTATAAAACACATATTGTCATACAAAAAGGTTCTCCTATCAAAGTAGATGTTGAAAAAATTTATGGTCGAACCAGAAAAACATTTACACATCCTAATCCTGATGAAAACTACTTCATATACATTCTAAAAGACCATATTCCATGTAAAGGAATAATCGATGTTATGGTCGACGACATTTCAATTTACAGCTCATTCCATAATGCTTACATAAAACACTTCTCAAAAAATAAGTTACTGAAAGTAAATAAATATTGGAACAACAAAACAGAACAAATCATAGAGGAATCAACGACGTATACCTCGAACTGAAAAGTAGATTTTACTTCCCAAAATTTAAACAAGAAATACAAAAAATGCAACACTGCCAAATATGAAATTTAAACTCCCATTTAAACTTACAAAAACCCCAAGCAAACCTCTTGAAATAGTCCATTTGGACATATGGTTCAAAAGTAAAGGAAACCCATACTTAACTATCATCGATAAGTTTACTAAACACACGCAGATTATACCCCTAAAATCTAGGAATTCGACAGATCTAAAGAATGCTGCCATGCATTATATTGCTTCATTTGGAAAACCAAAAAAGATTATCACAGATCAAGAAAAGGGATTTAATAGTCTAAATTTCACAAACTTTCTGAAAAATGAAGGGATAGATATCCATTTTACTAGCCCGAATAACCATACTAGTAACGCCGACATTGAAAGGTTTCACAATACACTCAATGAACATCCTAGAATCCTAGGCGTTGTCGAAAAAGAACAAGGATTACCATTAAATGAAGACCCAGTAACTAAAAGCATGAAAGTCTACAACGAAACTACCCACTATTCAACAGGCAAGAATCCTATAAACTTCCTAAACGGAACCATTAACCCGAATGAATACACTTCAATACACCAAACTCTTCTCAGGAATAAAGAGAAAAAGATGCAATTGCGACAGATATAAAGCCAAACCCTCGGATTAGCTTAAACTCAACCTAGTTACTAAACTTCAGCCTTATCACAAAAATGTCAATATTAGGGAATCAGAAGAAGAACATTTTAAAATAAACAAAGAAACCCTACCACGCTACGTGAACTAATTTAGAAGAAAATTAAAGTACCAAACTAACACATCCCTTTTTTCAGGAATAATTTTTCTTTTACTCATATCGGCATCGCCTTATACTTTGGCACAACCATTATTAGAAATAGACGAAATACATGCTGGGAATGGGTACATCCTCTTCAACGAGTCGGAACTTAAAATAATTCATAATTACAAAAGGATTATGCACGTAATAGACTTAGGTCAATACGAGGAGAGTATCAACAAAATTGAATCAAGAATAATTCAGCTCCACGAAAAGACCCAAATTCGTGCAACCCTACCCTATAACCTCAAGCATTTAAAAGAAGATTTCAGTAGTATTATTCCACATCATGTAAGCAAACGAGGATTACTCAACATTGTAGGAAAAGGTCTCCGATGCTTAACAGGCGTAATGGATAATGACGATCGTAAGGAAATTCAAAAACATTATGAAGTGATAGAACAAAACAATAGAAACATTGTAAAAAATTTATACGATCAAGTCTCAATAAATAATCAGATTTCAGACCGAATAGAAAACATAACCAACCATAATAACGTTGTCCAAGATAAAATAACTAACAAGAGTAAGGAATTCGAAAATCATGTAAACAAAATTGATAGTGTAATGATCTTTTTACCACTTCTGCTGATTCTACTTCTTATCCAAAGAGACCGGAAAGAAAGAAAGAATAAATTTATATTAACGAGGAGATATAAGCGGTACGGCTTGGCAACGGCTCTATACTCTTATATCTCGACCAAGTGAGAGCAGTGAAGCTCAAAGTTTGGTTTTAATATAAATTGAATCTTGTTGCAAATGATGCCTCGCTGGGTCAGAGGTATGAAACTCAAAGTAGAGTTTAGCTAACTTGATTGAATTTAGAGCTAAGAAGCTCAAAGTGCAGTGAAGCTGAGGGCTGAGAGCCAATAGGCTCAATTACCTTTTAATACTTCCATTTCGGAGCTAAGGCAGCTCGCTTAATCAATGTATACCAAGTGGAGTCAAAATTAAACTCTGTTTTATTCAATAAATTACAGTCTTTTTATACATTATGAAAATCGCTTACCTAAAATATTGCAAAAAGTATTTAGAATTTAAAATTAATTTCACACCGATCGATCACCTGAAATCGGTCAATGCACAAACACACAAAGCGTCGAGTAAGCTTTTTCGCTACACTCAAAGTTCACACGGCATTATGCATTGTGTTTATTTGCATGTTTACCTATGAGTTCACTCGCATGGCTAGTATGCTTGAATTGTAATTTCTTCTTTCTCTTCATTTTCTTTTTTTTTTTGTTTACAATTTTTCTACTGCAGTTTCATTCATGCAGTGAGTGTTTCATTCATAGTAAACCTGCAACACTGTTTTTTTATAATTTAATGCTTTGCTATTGAATACTGCCTTTTTTTTGTGCACGCTTTGCTGAGGGTCGCTTAACTTGCGCTCTACATCCTCACCGTAAAAGAAAAAAAAAATTTTTTTGTGAATGAGAGATTTTTTTTTTTTGCCATATTGAATGAAATAAGCGTTCAACATTAAGTCTTAAAAGTATATTATATGTAGTTATCTTACAATGTCTTGGCATAATTTGTAGTCCCTATGGTTATTTGTCTTTCATTCATACATTCTTTCATACATTTATAGTAATTTATATCCTTATCTAATTAATTGCTGTTTTTCTATCTAATTGGTACTTTGAAATTATTAATTTTAGATATCATATTATGAAAATTACGTGAAATAAAATTTCTTATAGTTACATGTAATCTATGTTGATGAAGAAAAAAAATATTATTGAATAGTATGTTTATTGTTTTTACTTGTATATTATGTTATTTTATTCAGCTTTATAGTCTATCTTCTTTAACCTATTTTTGTGTACTTTCTTTACTTTATTATCTATTTCTATATATACATTTACTCCTTTTATATCTTTTATTTTATATGGTCCTTTATATGGACATTCATGCTTTCTTCTATCACCTTTATTTAATAATACATATCTGCCTATTTCTAAATCTATTACATTTAATATTCTATCAGCTTTTTCTTTTCTATTCACTTTTGCTATGTTTAGAGCATTTTTAGCTTTTTCGTGTGCTGTAGTTAAACGAAATTTAAGTTCATTGGAATAGTCCTCATAATTGTATATGGGGCTGTTGTTATTAAGTTCGCGATTATTGAATAAGTTTGATAGCTTTCCAAAGACTAGTTTGAATGGGGAGTATCCCGTGTCAGAATGAGGTGTTGTATTATAACAGAAGCTATAATATGGAATCCATTCATCCCAGTTGTAATCTGTAGTGAATGATAAGAGTTATTCGTTTAATACTCTATGATTTCGCTCTATTGCGCCTAACGTCTGATGATGGTATGGCGTTGATGTTACGTCAATTAAGTTGGGACCGCCATTTCATGGTAGAAAAGTTTTGAATACGTTAAAATTTAGGGCTCAATTAGGGCTAATTTAATGCCACTTCCACGAATTTAATGCTCTTGTATTTTTCAAAAAAATCCATGGATAATCCAACTTTATTAAAAGTTAGGACCACCACTACTGAGAATAGGTTAAATAGTATTGTTACAATAGTGCGCACTACATATTGTTATAGGGCTCAATCAGGGCTAATTTAATGCCACTTCCCCGAATTTAATGCTCTAGTACATTTTAAATAAATCCATGGATAATCCAACTTTAATAAAAGTTAGGACCACCACTATTGACAATAGTTTAAGTAGTATTGTTACAATAGTGCGCACTGCATAATATTTTAGGGCTAATTTAATGCCACTTCCCCGAATTTAATGCTCTAGTACTTTTTAAAAAAATCCATGGATAATCCAACTTTATTAAAAGTTAGGACCACCACTACTGAGAATAGGTTAAATAGTATTGTTACAATAGTGTACACTGCATAATATTTTAGGGCTCAATTAGTGCTAATTTAATGCCACTTCCTAGAATTTAATGCTCTAGTACTTTTTAAAAAAATCCATGGATAATCCAACTTTATTAAAAGTTAGGACCACCACTACTGAGAATTAGTTAAATAGTATTGTTATAATAGTGCGCACTGCATATTGTTATAGGGCTCAATCAGGGCTAATTTAATGCCACTTCCCCGAATTTAATGCTCTAGTACATTTTAAATAAATCCATGGATAATCCAACTTTATTAAAAGTTAGGACCACCACTACTGATAATAGTTTAAGTAGTATTGTTACAATAGTGCGTACTGCATAATATTTTAGGGCTCAATTAGGGCTAATTTAATGCCACTTCCCCGAATTTAATGCTCTAGTACTTTTTAAAAAAATCCATGGATAATCCAACTTTATTAAAAGTTAGGACCACCACTACTGAGAATAGGTTAAATAGTATTGTTACAATAGTGTACACTGCATAATATTTTAGGGCTCAATTAGTGCTAATTTAATGCCACTTCCCCGAATTTAATGCTCTAGCACTTTTTAAAAAAATCCATGGATAATCCAACTTTATTAAAAGTTAGGACCACCACTACTGAGAATTAGTTAAATAGTATTGTTACAATAGTGCGCACTGCATATTGTTATAGGGCTCAATCAGGGCTAATTTAATGCCACTTCCCCGAATTTAATGCTCTAGTACATTTTAAATAAATCCATGGATAATCCAACTTTATTAAAAGTTAGGACCACCACTACTGACAATAGTTTAAGTAGTATTGTTACAATAGTGCGTACTGCATAATATTTTAGGGCTCAATTAGGGCTAATTTAATGCCACTTCCCCGAATTTAATGCTCTAGTACTTTTTAAAAAAATCCATGGATAATCCAACTTTATTAAAAGTTAGGACCACCACTACTGAGAATAGGTTAAATAGTATTGTTACAATAGTGTACACTGCATAATATTTTAGGGCTCAATTAGTGCTAATTTAATGCCACTTCCCCGAATTTAATGCTCTAGCACTTATATATATATATAATAGGTTAAATAGTATTGTTACAATAGTGTACACTGCATAATATTTTAGGGCTTAATTAGTGCTAATTTAATGCCACTTCCCAGAATTTAATGCTCTAGTACTTTTTAAAAAAATCCATGGATAATCCAACTTTATTAAAATTTAGGACCACCAACTTTAAAATTGAAAGCGGTTTTTGAGACCCCAAAGATCGTAGGTTTTAATGGGTATCTGCAACAAATCAAGGGCCAAGCATGGTTAGAATTTTAAATTCTTATGATACACGGTAATTTGGATCAAATAAATTTAGTTTGCACTGACCACTGTGTAAAGCTACAAAAACTTAATAAATTGCAGAGAATAAATGTAATTAGTCTCTCCACATAAATTTAACGTAAATTCTGTTGTAATTTGACAAATAGCGAAAAGCGTTTATCAGGATTCAAAAACTAATCTTTCTCATGTTTTTCGTTATGAAACTCAGCAGCACAATGGAGTATACTCGTAGAGAAAACAGGAAGTGTCTTAACCCAAATTTACCGTAGTGAAATCCTATTGGTGTTCAAGGCATTGAATCTCAATTTCTAAGCTGGGCACCAATTTAGCATCTACATTTCGCTGTTGCAGCCAGCAATAGTTAACCGCTGATTCATGGTTTCTTAGTTGGTTTGTTGGAGATTAGGCATAATAAATACTACAGAAAAGCAGTATAATTAATTATATTTTTTCTCTATATTTCTGTGGATAACGCCTTACCAACCTTTATCAGTTCGGAAAAGATTAGAGTATTAAACTCCATTATCCATGGAATTTTTATAAAAGTACTAAAGCATTAAATTCGGGGAAGTGGCATTAAATTAGCCGTATTCAAAACTTTTCTACCATGAAATGGCGGTCCCAACTTAATTGACGTGTTGATGTTACATGTTTTATTTCCAAATATTTACATATGTTAGTGAATATCTCATTGACGAATTCTGTTCCCATGTCAGTCTTTATTGTTTTAAAATTGCGATATTTTAGAATGCAATCTTTGACCAAAGCTTTCGCTACTGTTATTGCTTCTTTATTCTTTATTGGAATGGCTTCGATATATTTAGTTAAATCACACTGTATAGTTATATCTTTAATGGTCCTACAGTGTCTAACGATATAATCTCGAAGCTTGTGGATGGTGTCTCTGTTATCACCATTTTTTCTTTCGTATGTCTCAGAATCTTATTTTTAGCACATTTTTCACACTTATTTATATGATTTTTAACCATTCTACTTAGATTTTTCCATACGTATCTTTGTTTAATCTTGTTGATTGTTCTTTTGACACCTGCGTGTCCTCCATGCGGGGAGTTGTGGAATTCTTCAATTATTTCATTCTTAGTTGCTTCATCTTGAATTCTTTTGGGAGGATTATATATCAATATTTTTAATTCTGTTTGCCTATTTTTCTTATTTATCTTGCGCTGCAGCTCATTAAATATTATTTTAAATTTGTCGACCTTTATGTATTGAAATATGATGTCATCTTTCGCTAACGATAGTGACTCTATTTTCATTTTCTTCATTTCAAAGATCAGTGTCTCCAAGATCAAACCTAAGTCATGATATGGATTATTACTGATTTTGATTATCACTCCCTTTTTATTTATTATTATTTTTGGTAAACTTTCATTAATTCTATTTCTTGTTTTCCTAGAGCTATTTTGTTTATCAGCATTGTTGCTGTTATTATTACTATTGCTTTCAAAGCGTAATGTTTTGACCCTTCTTACTTCATTAATTGAGATGCATTCCCATGCATAAAGGTGATCAGTCTTTACGTTGGTAGGGGATTCATGTTGGGTCGTTTTCCTTTTATTGTTATCTTCATTGTCCTTTTTGGACATTGCTCTAGTTGTTATTTTTATATTTGCAGTAGGTATCATCGCTTTAACGATATTAGAATCTATTTTTATTCTCGATAAAGCATCAGCATTAGCGTTCATTTTGCCTTGCTTATAGATAATCTCGAAATCATAATCAGATAGGTCAAGCCTTATCCTTGTCATTTTGGAAGATGGGTTTCTATGAGTGAAGAGACTAACCAAAGGTCTGTGATCTGCGACCACTATAAATTTTTTACCATATACGTATGGTTTGAAGTAATTGATTGCCCAATGTATTGCTAGGAGTTCTTTTTCAATAATTGGTTTATTGAGTTCATGTTTAGTTAATGTTCTACTAGCGTACGAAATTGGTAGATCTGAGCCAATTTCACCTTGAGATAAAACTGCTCCAAGAACAAATTGTGAAGCATCTGTGGTTATAATAAACTTTTCATTAAAATTTGGATATTTTAAGATTGGTGCATTTACC
Organism: Dioctria rufipes; assembly: GCA_963924295.1. Taxonomy (NCBI): domain Eukaryota; kingdom Metazoa; phylum Arthropoda; class Insecta; order Diptera; family Asilidae; genus Dioctria; species Dioctria rufipes. The sequence continues at coordinate 123,833,353 of OZ002741.1, read as the reverse complement.
AATTTACATTTAAGTGCCGAGAATGCTTCTTGGCATTCATTTGTCCAAATGAATGGTGTATTCTTTTTGGATAGCGAATTTATTGGTTTTGCCATATGCGCAAAGTTTGGAATAAATCTTCTGTAGTAATTACAGAAAGCAATAAATCTTTTAACATCGTCCGCATTTGCAGGGGTTGGGTAATTTAATACTGTATCAAATTTTTTGGGATCTGTCCTGACACCTTTTTCTGTTATTAAATGTCCTAAATAAGTAACTTCTGTTTGCAAAAATTTACATTTTTGCGGATTTAATTTTAGATTATACTTTCTTAGTCTGTTAAAAGTTTTTATCAGATTTTGGTTATGATGTTTTAGACTACATCCGAAAATTATAATATCATCCACATAGAGGAATGCTTCTGAATCTAATCCAGCTAAAGCTATTGAAAGCATTCGCTTAAAACTATTAGTGGAAATTTTTAAGCCAAAAGGTAATCTTTTGAATTGATAATGTCCCTTGTTACTAGAAAATGCTGTTAATGGTCTTGATTTCTTTTCTAATTCTATCTGATGAAAAGAACTTGTGAGGTCTAGCGTGGAAAAGTATTTAGCTCTTCCGAGTTTATCTAATACGTCTTCAAGTCTTGTTAATGGAAATTTATCATCTAGAATTTTCTTGTTTAATTGTCTGAAATCGACAACAAGACGCCATTTTTTAGTATCATTATCGGATTTCTTTGGGACGATCAGCAGTGGTGAATTATATGGACTAACTGATGGTTCTACTATATCTTCATTAATGAGACTCTCGATCTGATTGTTTATCTCTTCAATTTGGGTTTGGGGAAGCCTATAGTTTTTTATATAAACTGGAATTTTATCTATAGTGGAGATTTTTTGGTTATAAAAGTTATTTCCGTTAGTTTGTCACCTGGTAAATAGAAGATGTCTGAAATTTTTTTACAAATGTCTAAAATGGAGGTAGTTGCATATTGATCTAGATTTTCAATTTTTAATTCTTTTAGAAGTTTACTGTATATATTTTTATTTTCTTGCGTGGTTATGACATTGAAAATGTGATAATTTTGCAGTGGTTCTGTTTTAGGTTTGAAATTATATAAGGTTACTTCTTTGTCTAGAGTATTCAGAATTTTGACATGAGCGATACCTTTTGCGGGTATGATGGAATTTGCTATATAAATTCCCTCTTGAATTTCTTCATTCAAAACTACGCTATCTTCAGTAATGTCAGTTTTTATTACTTGTATTATTTCAGATCTAGCAGGAATTTTTATCTCTTTCAGATTTGGTAATTTCGTATACATTGGTAAAGTGTATTTTGAATCATTAAAAAAAATTGAAATAGTAAAATTGTAGTAGTTTATCTTACAGGAATTTTTTATGAGAAAGTCTCTTCCTAGTATTCCATTGGTCATTATAGGAAATGTTTCATCTACAATGTGGAATTCTTGTGGGATATTCTGATTATCTATCTTTATACTTGCTGTTAAAGTGCCTAAGGAATTGGATTCTGATTGCGTGATACCTTTGATTTTGCATTTATTATGCTCTTGAATTCCATCTCTCGATTTCAACTCATTTATCTTTAAAATTGATATGTCGGCTCCTGTGTCAATAAGAAAGGTTTTATTGCCGAATGATACATTTGTGGATAGTGATACGTAGTTGGTTAAAAATTTGTTTATATTGTATATTTTTAATGTGTGTCCCCCGATTCCGCTTCCGGGCTTTGCCCGTTTCCCGATTGGGCTACTTGTATTCTTCTGTAGGTAGTGCTATTGTTTCTACGGTTATCATACCTGAGAAAGCTGTTGTTATTTTGTCGGTTATTATTATGATTTCTGTGCGACGATTGATTGTTATATTTATGAGGTTTGTTGCGATAATTGTGTCTTGAAAAGTTATTGTTATTATTGGAATGTCTGAATGGCTTTCGAGCATTGTACTTATTGTATTGATATACCTTTGCTTCTTGCCTCGGTGTTTCAATTTCTGCTGCTATTTGTATTGCTTCGTTTAGCGTTTTAGGTCTTGCAGCTTGCTGCGGTCCTTGGACCGTTGCCTTTAAATGTTCTTGTAGGCCATTTTTGAAGGCGTTTAGTGCTAGTTGATCGTTCAATTTTACTATTACTGATCTGCTAGATTCACCTTGTTCTGTTATTTGTAAGGTGTTTAATTGTGTGATTAAGTCTTCAATTTTCGTTGCAAAATCTGCTACATTTTTGTTGGCCTGAGTTACCTTTGTTAGTTCAGTGTGAATGCTGAGTGGTGTTTTGTTTGTTTTATATTATATATCTCTTAAATTTTTTTGAAATGAATCTAAATTGGTGGGGGTTGGTAAAGTACCTAGTTTCTTTCTTACTATTGATGTGAGACGAGTTTTCAAAACAAAGTCTAGTAGTCTTTTCTTTTGTGCTTCTTCTGATAAATCATCATGTAGAAATTGCACTAGACTTAGAAAATTGTCCAAGTTCTTACGATCTCCAGAAAATTCTGGTATTATTTTTGCCGCAGTAGCTATGTCGAAGTTTGGTATTTTGCTGTTTTTAGTTGAAGTTTCGTTATCCAATACAGATTTGGTTTTATCTTTTAAGATCACAATTACGCTGTCGTATAGCTTGTCAAAACTTTTCTTATGTTCAATTGCTTGTTCTTCACTTATTTTCAGTATTTCTCTATATTTTTCATTGAAGTTTTGCTTTATGTCTTCAACCTCAGCGGATTTGTTTAGAATGTAGGTGGACGTATATTCTCTGTTCGGAGTCTTCTTGAAGTTGTCCAAAATATCTTTTAATTTCGCTGTTAAGTCTTTCACGTGCATATTTTGTGTTTAAACGTTTGCGACTGCTACTTGTTTCTTTACTTGCTTGACAAGTAACTTCTTGATTCTCCAGATTATTAGTATGATTAAGGCAATGATTGCCAGTACTAAGAGAATCAATTCTAAATCTGATAGATTCCGATTGCTTGGTGTTATATTATTCGTTGAGGAACCTGCATTATTGTTTATTAGTATTTCCTCTGTTTGCATTTTTGAAGCCTTCTTGCCCATGATGGTATATATATATTTTTGTTGACTGACCTAGGAATCAATTCACCAAATGGGAACTATGAATTTAAAAGACACAATTGAAAGCGAAATGCGAATTAAAAAGAAAAAGTTTTACAGTAAGTATAACGTTTTTGTTTTTTGCTTAAACTCTTAGCCTTTCTATACATATTTCTTTTATTATTGAGTTCTTTGATTTTATTTAAAAATAGATTATGCTGCTCTCCAGTCGATGGTACTCCTTAATTTCCGCTCTTATTTTTACTTCAAAACCGGCTCTCGTTTTCTGCTTTTTTTGTTGAATTTCTTCGTGTTGCACTGCTTTCTTATATTTCTGGCGATATTCTTCCAGAGTTATTGGTCGCGGTCCAGCTGTTGGCTCTTTCAGTGCTTCTTCCAAAGACTTCTTTAACTCCTTCCACGGGTTTAGTAGTTCATCAGTTCGGTGTTGATCAGAAGATTTCCTGTTCGGTAGGGCAGGGTCGCCATGTAATGATCTTTTTACCACTTCTGCTGATTCTACTTCTTATCCAAAGAGACCGGAAAGAAAGAAAGAATAAATTTATATTAACGAGGAGATATAAGCGGTACGGCTTGGCAACGGCTCTATACTCTTATATCTCGACCAAGTGAGAGCAGTGAAGCTCAAAGTTTGGTTTTAATATAAATTGAATCTTGTTGCAAATGATGCCCCGCTGGGTCAGAGGTATGAAACTCAAAGTAGAGTTTAGCTAACTTGATTGAATTTAGAGCTAAGAAGCTCAAAGTGCAGTGAAGCTGAGGGCTGAGAGCCAATAGGCTCAATTACCTTTTAATACTTCCATTTCGGAGCTAAGGGAGCTCGCTTAATCAATGTATACCAAGTGGAGTCAAAATTAAACTCTGTTTTATTCAATAAATTACAGTCTTTTTATACATTATGAAAATCGCTTACCTAAAATATTACAAAAAGTATTTAGAATTTAAAATTAATTTCACACCGATCGATCACCTGAAATCGGTCAATGCACAAACACACAAAGCGTCGACTAAGCTTTTTCGCTACACTCAAAGTTCACACGGCATTATGCATTGTGTTTATTTGCATGTTTACCTATGAGTTCACTCGCATGGCTAGTATGCTTGAATTGTAATTTCTTCTTTCTCTTCATTTTTTTTTTTTTTTACAATTTTTCTACTGCAGTTTCATTCATGCAGTGAGTGTTTCATTCATAGTAAACCTGCAACACTGTTTTTTTTGTAATTTAATGCTTTGCTATTGAATACTGCCTTTTTTTTGTGCACGCTTTGCTGAGGGTCGCTTAACTTGCGCTCTACATCCTCACCGTAAAAGAAAAAAAAAATTTTTTTGTGAATGAGAGATTTTTTTTTTTTTGCCATATTGAATGAAATAAGCGTTCAACATTAAGTCTTAAAAGTATATTATATGTAGTTATCTTACAATGTCTTGGCATAATTTGTAGTCCCTATGGTTATTTGTCTTTCATTCATACATTCTTTCATACATTTATAGTAATTTATATCCTTATCTAATTAATTGCTGTTTTTCTATCTAATTGGTACTTTGAAATTATTAATTTTAGATATCATATTATGAAAATTACGTGAAATAAAATTTCTTATAGTTACATGTAATCTATGTTGATGAAGAAAAAAAATATTATTGAATAGTATGTTTATTGTTTTTACTTGTATATTATGTTATTTTATTCAGCTTTATAGTCTATCTTCTTTAACCTATTTTTGTGTACTTTCTTTACTTTATTATCTATTTCTATATATACATTTACTCCTTTTATATCTTTTATTTTATATGGTCCTTTATATGGACATTCATGCTTTCTTCTATCACCTTTATTTAATAATACATATCTGCCTATTTCTAAATCTATTACATTTAATATTCTATCAGATTTTCTTTTCTATTCACTTTTGCTATGTTTAGAGCATTTTTAGCTTTTTCGTGTGCTGTAGTTAAACGAAATTTAAGTTCATTGGAATAGTCCTCATAATTGTATATGGGGCTGTTGTTATTAAGTTCGCGATTATTGAATAAGTTTGATAGCTTTCCAAAGACTAGTTTGAATGGGGAGTATCCCGTGTTAGAATGAGGTGTTGTATTATAACAGAAGCTATAATATGGAATCCATTCATCCCAGTTGTAATCTGTAGTGAATGATAAGAGTTATTCGTTTAATACTCTATGATTTCGCTCTATTGCGCCTAACGTCTGATGATGGTATGGCGTTGATGTTACGTCAATTAAGTTGGGACCGCCATTTCATGGTAGAAAAGTTTTGAATACGTTAAAATTTAGGGCTCAATTAGGGCTAATTTAATGCCACTTCCACGAATTTAATGCTCTTGTATTTTTCAAAAAAATCCATGGATAATCCAACTTTATTAAAAGTTAGGACCACCACTACTGAGAATAGGTTAAATAGTATTGTTACAATAGTGCGCACTACATATTGTTATAGGGCTCAATCAGGGCTAATTTAATGCCACTTCCCCGAATTTAATGCTCTAGTACATTTTAAATAAATCCATGGATAATCCAACTTTAATAAAAGTTAGGACCACCACTATTGACAATAGTTTAAGTAGTATTGTTACAATAGTGCGCACTGCATAATATTTTAGGGCTAATTTAATGCCACTTCCCCGAATTTAATGCTCTAGTACTTTTTAAAAAAATCCATGGATAATCCAACTTTATTAAAAGTTAGGACCACCACTACTGAGAATAGGTTAAATAGTATTGTTACAATAGTGTACACTGCATAATATTTTAGGGCTCAATTAGTGCTAATTTAATGCCACTTCCTAGAATTTAATGCTCTAGTACTTTTTAAAAAAATCCATGGATAATCCAACTTTATTAAAAGTTAGGACCACCACTACTGAGAATTAGTTAAATAGTATTGTTACAATAGTGCGCACTGCATATTGTTATAGGGCTCAATCAGGGCTAATTTAATGCCACTTCCCCGAATTTAATGCTCTAGTACATTTTAAATAAATCCATGGATAATCCAACTTTATTAAAAGTTAGGACCACCACTACTGATAATAGTTTAAGTAGTATTGTTACAATAGTGCGTACTGCATAATATTTTAGGGCTCAATTAGGGCTAATTTAATGCCACTTCCCCGAATTTAATGCTCTAGTACTTTTTAAAAAAATCCATGGATAATCCAACTTTATTAAAAGTTAGGACCACCACTACTGAGAATAGGTTAAATAGTATTGTTACAATAGTGTACACTGCATAATATTTTAGGGCTCAATTAGTGCTAATTTAATGCCACTTCCCCGAATTTAATGCTCTAGCACTTTTTAAAAAAATCCATGGATAATCCAACTTTATTAAAAGTTAGGACCACCACTACTGAGAATTAGTTAAATAGTATTGTTACAATAGTGCGCACTGCATATTGTTATAGGGCTCAATCAGGGCTAATTTAATGCCACTTCCCCGAATTTAATGCTCTAGTACATTTTAAATAAATCCATGGATAATCCAACTTTATTAAAAGTTAGGACCACCACTACTGACAATAGTTTAAGTAGTATTGTTACAATAGTGCGTACTGCATAATATTTTAGGGCTCAATTAGGGCTAATTTAATGCCACTTCCCCGAATTTAATGCTCTAGTACTTTTTAAAAAAATCCATGGATAATCCAACTTTATTAAAAGTTAGGACCACCACTACTGAGAATAGGTTAAATAGTATTGTTACAATAGTGTACACTGCATAATATTTTAGGGCTCAATTAGTGCTAATTTAATGCCACTTCCCCGAATTTAATGCTCTAGTACTTTTTAAAAAAATCCATGGATAATCCAACTTTATTAAAATTTAGGACCACCAACTTTAAAATTGAAAGCGGTTTTTGAGACCCCAAAGATCGTAGGTTTTAATGGGTATCTGCAACAAATCAAGGGCCAAGCATGGTTAGAATTTTAAATTCTTATGATACACGGTAATTTAGATCAAATAAATTTACTTTGCACTGACCACTGTGTAAAGCTACAAAAACTTAATAAATTGCAGAGAATAAATGTAATTAGTCTCTCCACATAAATTTAACGTAAATTCTGTTGTAATTTGACAAATAGCGAAAAGCGTTTATCAGGATTCAAAAACTAATCTTTCTCATGTTTTTCGTTATGAAACTCAGCAGCACAATGGAGTATACTCGTAGAGAAAACAGGAAGTGTCTTAACCCAAATTTACCGTAGTGAAATCCTATTGGTGTTCAAGGCATTGAATCTCAATTTCTAAGCTGGGCACCAATTTAGCATCTACATTTCGCTGTTGCAGCCAGCAATAGTTAACCGCTGATTCATGGTTTCTTAGTTGGTTTGTTGGAGATTAGGCATAATAAATACTACAGAAAAGCAGTAAAATTAATTATATTTTTTCTCTATATTTCTGTGGATAACGCCTTACCAACCTTTATCAGTTCGGAAAAGATTAGAGTATTAAACTCCATTATCCATGGAATTTTTATAAAAGTACTAAAGCATTAAATTCGGGGAAGTGGCATTAAATTAGCCGTATTCAAAACTTTTCTACCATGAAATGGCGGTCCCAACTTAATTGACGTGTTGATGTTACATGTTTTATTTCCAAATATTTACATATGTTAGTGAATATCTCATTGACGAATTCTGTTCCCATGTCAGTCTTTATTGTTTTAAAATTGCCATATTTTAGAATGCAATCTTTGACCAAAGCTTTCGCTACTGTTATTGCTTCTTTATTCTTTATTGGAATGGCTTCGATATATTTAGTTAAATCACACTGTATAGTTATATCTTTAATGGTCCTACAGTGTCTAACGATATAATCTCGAAGCTTGTGGATGGTGTCTCTGTTATCACCATTTTTTCTTTCGTATGTCTCAGAATCTTATTTTTAGCACATTTTTCACACTTATTTATATGATTTTTAACCATTCTACTTAGATTTTTCCATACGTATCTTTGTTTAATCTTGTTGATTGTTCTTTTGACACCTGCGTGTCCTCCATGCGGGGAGTTGTGGAATTCTTCAATTATTTCATTCTTAGTTGCTTCATCTTGAATTCTTTTGGGAGGATTATATATCAATATTTTTAATTCTGTTTGCCTATTTTTCTTATTTATCTTGCGCTGCAGCTCATTAAATATTATTTTAAATTTGTCGACCTTTATGTATTGAAATATGATGTCATCTTTCGCTAACGATAGTGACTCTATTTTCATTTTCTTCATTTCAAAGATCAGTGTCTCCAAGATCAAACCTAAGTCATGATATGGATTATTACTGATTTTGATTATCACTCCCTTTTTATTTATTATTATTTTTGGTAAACTTTCATTAATTCTATTTCTTGTTTTCCTAGAGCTATTTTGTTTATCAGCATTGTTGCTGTTATTATTACTATTGCTTTCAAAGCGTAATGTTTTGACCCTTCTTACTTCATTAATTGAGATGCATTCCCATGCATAAAGGTGATCAGTCTTTACGTTGGTAGGGGATTCATGTTGGGTCGTTTTCCTTTTATTGTTATCTTCATTGTCCTTTTTGGACATTGCTCTAGTTGTTATTTTTATATTTGCAGTAGGTATCATCGCTTTAACGATATTAGAATCTATTTTTATTCTCGATAAAGCATCAGCATTAGCGTTCATTTTGCCTTGCTTATAGATAATCTCGAAATCATAATCAGATAGGTCAAGCCTTATCCTTGTCATTTTGGAAGATGGGTTTCTATGAGTGAAGAGACTAACCAAAGGTCTGTGATCTGCGACCACTATAAATTTTTTACCATATACGTATGGTTTGAAGTAATTGATTGCCCAATGTATTGCTAGGAGTTCTTTTTCAATAATTGGTTTATTGAGTTCATGTTTAGTTAATGTTCTACTAGCGTACGAAATTGGTAGATCTGAGCCAATTTCACCTTGAGATAAAACTGCTCCAAGAGCAAATTGTGAAGCATCTGTGGTTATAATAAACTTTTCATTAAAATTTGGATATTTTAAGATTGGTGCATTTACCAATTTACATTTAAGTGCCGAGAATGCTTCTTGGCATTCATTTGTCCAAATGAATGGTGTATTCTTTTTGGATAGCGAATTTATTGGTTTTGCCATATGCGCAAAGTTTGGAATAAATCTTCTGTAGTAATTACAGAAAGCAATAAATCTTTTAACATCGTCCGCATTTGCAGGGGTTGGGTAATTTAATACTGTATCAAATTTTTTGGGATCTGTCCTGACACCTTTTTCTGTTATTAAATGTCCTAAATAAGTAACTTCTGTTTGCAAAAATTTACATTTTTGCGGATTTAATTTTAGATTATACTTTCTTAGTCTGTTAAAAGTTTTTATCAGATTTTGGTTATGATGTTTTAGACTACATCCGAAAATTATAATATCATCCACATAGAGGAATGCTTCTGAATCTAATCCAGCTAAAGCTATTGAAAGCATTCGCTTAAAACTATTAGTGGAAATTTTTAAGCCAAAAGGTAATCTTTTGAATTGATAATGTCCCTTGTTACTAGAAAATGCTGTTAATGGTCTTGATTTCTTTTCTAATTCTATCTGATGAAAAGAACTTGTGAGGTCTAGCGTGGAAAAGTATTTAGCTCTTCCGAGTTTATCTAATACGTCTTCAAGTCTTGTCAATGGAAATTTATCATCTAGAATTTTCTTGTTTAATTGTCTGAAATCGACAACAAGACGCCATTTTTTAGTATCATTATCGGATTTCTTTGGGACGATCAGAAGTGGTGAATTATATGGACTAACTGATGGTTCTACTATATCTTCATTAATGAGACTCTCGATCTGATTGTTTATCTCTTCAATTTGGGTTTGGGGAAGCCTATAGTTTTTTATATAAACTGGAATTTTATCTATAGTGGAGATTTTTTGGTTATAAAAGTTATTTCCGTTAGTTTGTCACCTGGTAAATAGAAGATGTCTGAAATTTTTTTACAAATGTCTAAAATGGAGGTAGTTGCATATTGATCTAGATTTTCAATTTTTAATTCTTTTAGAAGTTTACTGTATCTATTTTTATTTTCTTGCGTGGTTATGGCATTGAAAATGTGATAATTTTGCAGTGGTTCTGTTTTAGGTTTGAAATTATATAAGGTTACTTCTTTGTCTAGAGTATTCAGAATTTTGACATGAGCGATACCTTTTGCGGGTATGATGGAATTTGCTATATAAATTCCCTCTTGAATTTCTTCATTCAAAACTACGCTATCTTCAGTAATGTCAGTTTTTATTACTTGTATTATTTCAGATCTAGCAGGAATTTTTATCTTTTTCAGATTTGGTAATTTCGTATACATTGGTAAAGTGTATTTTGAATCATTAAAAAAAAATTGAAATAGTAAAATTGTAGTAGTTTATCTTACAGGAATTTTTTATGAGAAAGTCTCTTCCTAGTATTCCATTGGTCATTATAGGAAATGTTTCATCTACAATGTGGAATTCTTGTGGGATATTCTGATTATCTATCTTTATACTTGCTGTTAAAGTGCCTAAGGAATTGGATTCTGATTGCGTGATACCTTTGATTTTGCATTTATTATGCTCTTGAATTCCATCTCTCGATTTCAATTCATTTATCTTTAAAATTGATATGTCGGCTCCTGTGTCAATAAGAAAGGTTTTATTGCCGAATGATACATTTGTGGATAGTGATACGTAGTTGGTTAAAAATTTGTTTATATTGTATATTTTTAATGTGTGTCCCCCGATTCCGCTTCCGGGCTTTGCCCGTTTCCCGATTGGGCTACTTGTATTCTTCTGTAGGTAGTGCTATTGTTTCTACGGTTATCATACCTGAGAAAGCTGTTGTTATTTTGTCGGTTATTATTATGATTTCTGTGCGACGATTGATTGTTCTATTTATGAGGTTTGTTGCGATAATTGTGTCTTGAAAAGTTATTGTTATTATTGGAATGTCTGAATGGCTTTCGAGCATTGTACTTATTGTATTGATATACCTTTGCTTCTTGCCTCGGTGTTTCAATTTCTGCTGCTATTTGTATTGCTTCGTTTAGCGTTTTAGGTCTTGCAGCTTGCTGCGGTCCTTGGACCGTTGCCTTTAAATGTTCTTGAAGGCGTTTAGTGCTAGTTGATCGTTCAATTTTACTATTACTGATCTGCTAGATTCACCTTGTTCTGTTATTTGTAAGGTGTTTAATTGTGTGATTAAGTCTTCAATTTTCGCTGCAAAATCTGCTACATTTTTGTTGGCCTGAGTTACCTTTGTTAGTTCAGTGTGAATGCTGAGTGGTGTTTTGTTTGTTTTATATATATCTCTTAAATTTTTTTGAAATGAATCTAAATTGGTGGGGGTTGGTAAAGTACCTAGTTTGTTTCTTACTATTGATGTGAGACGAGTTTTCAAAACAAAGTCTAGTAGTCTTTTCTTTTATGCTTCTTCTGATAAATCATCATGTAGAAATTGCACTAGACTTAGAAAATTGTCCAAGTTCTTACGATCTCCAGAAAATTCTGGTATTATTTTTGCCGCAGTAGCTATGTCGAAGTTTGGTATTTTGCTGTTTTTAGTTGAAGTTTCGTTATCCAATACAGATTTGGTTTTATCTTTTAAGATCACAATTACGCTGTCGTATAGCTTGTCAAAACTTTTCTTATGTTCAATTGCTTGTTCTTCACTTATTTTCAGTATTTCTCTATATTTTTCATTGAAGTTTTGCTTTATGTCTTCAACCTCAGCGGATTTGTTTAGAATGTAGGTGGACGTATATTCTCTGTTCGGAGTCTTCTTGAAGTTGTCCAAAATATCTTTTAATTTCGCTGTTAAGTCTTTCACGTGCATATTTTGTGTTTAAACGTTTGCGACTGCTACTTGTTTCTTTACTTGCTTGACAAGTAACTTCTTGATTCTCCAGATTATTAGTATGATTAAGGCAATGATTGCCAGTACTAAGAGAATCAATTCTAAATCTGATAGATTCCGATTGCTTGGTGTTATATTATTCGTTGAGGAACCTGCATTATTGTTTATTAGTATTTCCTCTGTTTGCATTTTTGAAGCCTTCTTGCCCATGATGGTATATATATATTTTTGTTGACTGACCTAGGAATCAATTCACCAAATGGGAACTATGAATTTAAAAGACACAATTGAAAGCGAAATGCGAATTAAAAAGAAAAAGTTTTACAGTAAGTATAACGTTTTTGTTTTTTGCTTAAACTCTTAGCCTTTCTATACATATTTCTTTTATTATTGAGTTCTTTGATTTTATTTAAAAATAGATTATGCTGCTCTCCAGTCGATGGTACTCCTTAATTTCCGCTCTTATTTTTACTTCAAAACCGGCTCTCGTTTTCTGCTTTTTTTGTTGAATTTCTTCGTGTTGCACTGCTTTCTTATATTTCTGGCGATATTCTTCCAGAGTTATTGGTCGCGGTCCAGCTGTTGGCTCTTTCAGTGCTTCTTCCAAAGACTTCTTTAACTCCTTCCACGGGTTTAGTAGTTCATCAGTTCGGTGTTGATCAGAAGATTTCCTGTTCGGTAGGGCAGGGTCGCCATGTAATGATCTTTTTACCACTTCTGCTGATTCTACTTCTTATCCAAAGAGACCGGAAAGAAAGAAAGAATAAATTTATATTAACGAGGAGATATAAGCGGTACGGCTTGGCAACGGCTCTATACTCTTATATCTCGACCAAGTGAGAGCAGTGAAGCTCAAAGTTTGGTTTTAATATAAATTGAATCTTGTTGCAAATGATGCCTCGCTGGGTCAGAGGTATGAAACTCAAAGTAGAGTTTAGCTAACTTGATTGAATTTAGAGCTAAGAAGCTCAAAGTGCAGTGAAGCTGAGGGCTGAGAGCCAATAGGCTCAATTACCTTTTAATACTTCCATTTCGGAGCTAAGGGAGCTCGCTTAATCAATGTATACCAAGTGGAGTCAAAATTAAACTCTGTTTTATTCAATAAATTACAGTCTTTTTATACATTATGAAAATCGCTTACCTAATCAATATCGCAAAAAGTATTTAGAATTTAAAATTAATTTCACACCGATCGATCACCTGAAATCGGTCAATACACAAACACACAAAGCGTCGAGTAAGCTTTTTCGCTACACTCAAAGTTCACACGGCATTATGCATTGTGTTTATTTGCATGTTTACCTATGAGTTCACTCGCATGGCTAGTATGCTTGAATTGTAATTTCTTCTTTCTCTTAATTTTTTTTTTTTTTTTACAATTTTTCTACTGCAGTTTCATTCATGCAGTGAGTGTTTCATTCATAGTAAACCTGCAACACTGTTTGTTTTGTAATTTAATGCTTTGCTATTGAATACTGCCTTTTTTTTGTGCACGCTTTGCTGTGTGCATATATGTATGCTGAGGGTCGCTTAACTTGCGCTCTACAATAGAGAATTACGATTTTTCATAATTACAACAGAAATTAATGAGAACATTAATATTTTATTAAAGCAAGTTTCAGATATTAAAGAAATAATCTTAGCAAGTAAGTTAGAAATATTACCTAGAGATATCTTTACGCAGGAAGAAATTAGAGATAATAGGATCACTGTAGAAATGTTACCTTACATCAAGAACTATGTACTTTTTAAAGAAAATGTAATAGTTTTTGTAATATCTATACCAAACTTTGTAAACAGCTCATACTATAGAACACTTATTAAAAAAGTTCCAAATAAAAACGATTCATTAGAAATAAGTACAGATGTAGACAAGGTCATCGTATTTAAACAAACAGTTTTTGTAAACAGAGATAGGAAACACATTTTGAAAAAGGAGCTTGTCCCATACCAAGACCAGTCTATTGCAAATTTATTAAATAATAAAAATATGAAGTGTAGTTACTATAAAAATAATTCTGAAGGAATTGAAGTAATATCGGAAAACGTAGTGAGTACAAAAAATTTAAATGAGACATTACTGATAACCAACTGTGGAGAACAGTTGGGAATTAAGATAAAGGGAAACAACATCATCAAATTCACAAAATTGTAAAATTTGAATTGGGGAACGTGGAAGCAAAATACCACAGTAGAGTCCTACCAAACGTGGAACGAAACATTACCATTGAACAAGTTGTAAACGAATTAAATTTACAGAACATCCTCTTCACGCACATCAACAATATACGTCAGATTGAAGAAATTAAAGTGAGCAATGATGAAAGATGGCACGTAAGCCTAACTTCAGATTTAGTCATTGCTGCTGCTGTATTAACCATTGGCCTATACTTAATCATACGCTACAAGAGAGGGCAAGGGCAAACAAAGGTGAAGATACAACTTGAAAGTCATCGTCAGGAGTCGACGCTTAGGGAGGGAGGAGTTACGTCCTCACATGAAAATCCTGCACCATTTCCATGAAATTATTCCACTTTATCATCTTTCGTCTGCAAATTTATCGAAAGAAACAAATTCTCACGATCTACGGCCGCAATCTCACTTACCACAGCATTTACCCACTAAGGATCATGTCGCACCACAGGAAGTTCTCACAGGCAGTTAGAAACATAAGCCGAGCTCCACATAAAAACTTCCCAAAAGTCGCATTTTTTCACGTTTCCCTGAAAACCAAGAAAGAGCTTGAAAAAAGCTAAGTTTAAGCCATGGAGGTAGTCTTCTTGTATTCTTCGCCCGGAGTAATCGTAATCAGTAATTTTTAAGCTCGAGAAGTTCGGATATAAGTTATAAGTGATAATTCTTGAAAGGAAAATAAAGTTTTTCTTTTTGCGTTTAATTATTTTATTATTTTTTCTTTCCTCGCGTTCGACCATTTCACTATATATACTCATAGTGTTTAAGAGATTTTTCCGCATGATAAAAATTATGTCGTATATCCACTCATTTGACTAGATTTCGATAAAAATACCAGCTCTATATAGATACCTTAATTTATGAGATATTGGTTGATCGCGTGATGAAAATTTATTTGCATTTGTACGCTTTGAATTCGATCGCTTGGATATTCTTTTGATCACCTGATAAAATTTGTATTACGTGTATAGTGGATTAAAGGCAAATACATCAATTTCTCTTGTAACGTAATGACCCTCTGAGTTCATTAATTCTTCCCTCACTCTCCCCCTTGATGCAGGGTTAAAAAGGTCCGCTACTTTTCTCTATTTCAGGTCAACATACATGCGCGTAGCGGGGTAGGGGCACGGGTGGACAATGCCCCCCCAGAAGCCGTGTAGACTCTGTGCCCCCCCCCCCCCCAAAATACGAAGCAATTATTACTAATAATTTGCAATTTTTTCTTGCATTCATTCTTCTTTCATGTAGTAAGATTTACATACATACAAGCATAATTGATTTTGTTCAATTATTTACAAAATTTTGAATAACTTCAAAATCCTTTCAAATTATTCATAATAATGAATTTTTCGTATATCTACTCTACCTCAATTTTTTAAGAAGAAGACAAATGTCATTTTGGCCAATGTGCTGACAGGAAATTTTAAATGTCTATCAGTCAAATAAAATTCTCATTTTTCCCAAGCCCGTCAGAGAATGAGTTACAGTAGCGTTGGGAGATTGTTGCGGGTAAAATTCTCTCAAAAATGGAAATTAATGGCGACTTTTCCCACAAATTATTATATTATGAGAATTCTGACATCCTAGGTACCAAAAGCCTAAGAAATACACCAAAAGGAATAGTTCAGTTCACGTAACTTTCGAAAACTAAAAACTAATTAATTTTTATTGATATAGGAGAGATATCAATAAAAGTACATTAGCCGGCTATACTAAACAATCTACAATAGCTCTAATATTGAGGATCTGGATGAAACTTCTGCGGACTTAATTTTGTAGAGAAGGGGCTGCACATCTTATAGCGTTGAATTGGCTCAGCCCGGTGACGTTTTATGTAGGATTTTTTTATACTGTCGACCGGGGCTTCACATTTTGTAGTGTTGAACTGACCTCCGCGTGTTTTGTAGCAGATGTCGTGCACATTATATCGCTTACAGCAAAATCTGAATGTCCTGCTGTCTAAACTCTGCACCCCCTTTCCTGTTCCACCCATATTTTTATACCCTAGATGAAATCATAGGGGTATACTAAGTTTGTCATTCTGTTTATAACACCTCGAAATAATTATGGTAGAGCAAAATGGACTGGACACCCATTCATAATATTAAAAGTTATTTTGATTTTTGCATGTCCGTCCGTACGTCCGTCCGTCCGTCCGTGCGCACGATAACTCGAGAAAGCGTATACTTAGAGAGCTGAAAAATTTTGTACACGGATTTTAAGAAAAAAAGTAAAATTAAGTTCGAAAATGAGACAAATCGGGCAACTCCTTCGTGGGGTTGCCATATAAAAATTTCGTTATCCGCTATATATTTGGACACTGCCTGAGAACGCGTCGACGTAGAGAGCTGACATTTCGTACATGATGTTTTTACTACATTAGCAAATAAAATTTCAGAAATGGACTAAATCGGGCAACTCCTTCTTGGTGTTGCCATATAAGAATTTCGGTTTTTTACGTATACTTTGAAAACGATCAGTCCGACATTTTTATTGTACAAAAAACTTCTGCAGAATACGAAATCCTATAAAATTGGTTATAATCATTTTTTCTGTGCGACAAACCGTTCTAGAAATATATGCGAAAAACAACTTCAAAATCTATACTTGAATAGATCGGTGACCATACGAAATTTAATACGGGCATTCATCTAGGGTATCATAAGAATTGGTCTTAGACCAATTCTAGGTTTTTTACTTGTTTGTTTTTTTTTTGCAAAAAGAGTGCCAGACACTGTATAGTAAGGGAGATATGTGAACTGGCGGATTTGCAGACGGGTGCGTGCACCGGCTGATGAGAGTCGTGTATCTTAATGTGTACACCGAAGTTGAGACCATTCAAATTGAGGAATGTGAACGGGAAAAGTTCCTGGTGACGATTTTCTAAAAAGATTTTTTTTCTAAAATAGGGTTTTGGGCACCCACACAATTTTTTTTCTAATCACTTTTCAATTTATGGTAAACCTGTCTATCCGGATTCTCAGATTACCTCCGGATCTTCTGGATCTCCAGTTTCACTTTTATCTATCTGGTATTTCCTTCGATGGTTTTCAAGGCGAAAATGGATACCTTCCCGGCTTTTCGATTGTACGTGGCAACTTTCTTCCTACGGCTCGGAAACTCTTCTTCTTTCTTTTTATTTTTCACCTCTTACGATTGGCCCGCCATCAGATCTCAAGCGTACAACTTTGCAAAAATGGCAGCACCATCGTCATGCGTGTTTGTGTCAGGGGTGGATCCAGGATTCTCCAAAGGAGGGGGCGCAACTATGGTTTAAAAACGGTATAGCCTGGTATCATGTCAAAGTTCTAACACACACGCCACCACTCGCAAATATAAAATACACAAAAAATTATCATTTAAAAGATCCGGGTCGAACAGATAAGCTACCACTCTCAACGAAGAAATTTGATCAACTTTCAACTTTTGCCACCCTAGAAAGTCAAACGAGGTGTCAAATTATTTATTTTGATTTGGTTTGTGAATGGCGGAAGTGTCAAGCTTCCAAAACATCCATTTGAAGGCTCTAAAATATAAAACTGTGTGACCAGTCCCGGCTCAGATATGGGAATTGTATTCCATTTTAGGTCTGATTCGATGGGATGAAATATTTCTTATACATTTTCTGAAATTAAAGACATTTTGATGCTTCTTGGCAACCGAGAAGATGTGATCTGTCCAGCTTAATTTTCAGGCAATATTAATGCCAAGAATGCATAAAGACGGTGTACCGTAATTCAGTGCTCCATCAAATAAATGGAAGTGTTAAAGTTATGATTTTGTCTTAAAGACATGAGACAGTTTGGGACTTAGATGCCTTGAATTCAACGCGATTGGCTTTGCCTTAACCGATGATATTATCAATGTCATTAACCAATGATCTAATCATGCAAACCCGATTAAGAGATGTGGCATTCCCTTTTGAATCCGTAATAGTGTTAAAGTAGTAAGCGAATTCAAGGATACTGTGATAGGCAAAATCTGATCATTAAAAAAATTAAGAAGAGGGGCGGAGAGATAACAGAGCCCTGGGAATATCTGCATTTATAGGGTGAGGCTCTGGTGAGACGCTATCTGGTACAACCGATTTTAGGCAATCAGATAAAAGGCTTTCAAACTATAATAGCAGAAGAGGTAGATACCAGAGGTTTTAACTAAAAGTGCTGGCTGCTAGACTCTACCAAAGACCTTTGAAATATCTAGGGTAACGATTTTGGACCATCACAATAGTGAAGACTAGGGCTCCAACGTTTCGTAAAAAAAGCCAACAAGTCTCCAGACGAGAGTCCAGTCCGGAAGCTATATCGGCGATCATTGATGAGTTGTTTGGTTTCTAGATACTTCATTAATTTGGAGTTAATAAAATATCAAAGACCTTTGAGCTTCTGATTGTAGTTGGTCGATAATTTGAGGGACAGCTACCCTCTTCTTTCTTGGGAATAGGTTGAACGTGAGCTAGTTTCCAACCAGTTGGAAGTTTTCTTGTCCAATAAGACAAGTTGAGTAGTTTGCGCAGAGGCTTAGCCAAGGATGAGGCACAGATTTTAATTAACAGTGGTGAGACCCCATCAGGGCCTACGGCTTTAGAGACGCTTATCATCTTAAGGATCATGAGCACAGGTCTCTTCCGGGGAGATGCAACATAGGTATCTGTGAATAGAAAACGAGAATTTGAGGGGAATCTACCAATCAAAATATTAGCTTTATCCAGGGAATTAACAACCACTTCACCATTGCTATGAAGTGATGCTATAGAGGAATTGGTGAAGATGTTCCTGATGGTTTTGACCACGGACCAGGTGTTTCTGTTAAAAAGAATTCTTTTTTTTCTTTTGGACTTGGGGGGGGGGGCTCTTTGGAGTTTTGTTGACTTGTTTCAATTCTAGACATGAATGCAATTGATACCCGATAAAAGCAGACTCGTTCGCTTTTATTACTTGGTTGAACTTATCGTTAAATCAAGAGCGACTTTGCTGTTGTTGACACGTGCTGTAGGAATAAGGAATGTGCTAAGACTTAAAATGTCACTAAGCTCTAATGTGCATTCATCAACATCGCTGGAAGCAAAACAGACCGACCAATCAATTTCTCTAAGATACGGATTGAAAATTTCCCAATCAGCATTTATATTTTCTTTTTATTTAACGTGTTAGCTATGTATTCTAGTAAAACTATTGCAATTTACGATATAAAAAAAATATTCCAAAATGAATTGGTTGCTTTAAATGTAATAACTCGTAGTGTATACAATGGCTTGCTTGCCGTTGTGTAGTTTCGCTGAATTTTTCCAATTGAGAGTTGCAATTGTTTTACATCGAAGACTCATCAATTGGTAGCTGTTTTCAATTGAAACAAAACTTCCATCGCTTTTACCCGAATAAGCTCTGCCCTGCTTCAAATACCCCGAAAAAGGCCACGCTCATGCACATACATGAATTTGACAGGTAGCAGCACTTCCTGTTTCCTCTATGGGATTTAACAGCCACGACTTAAAATGGAGCGAGGGCTGAGTCACTAGCCATAAGGGCTCCGCTCTTATAAAATTGAACGCCTCCAAAATTTTTTAATATTTTTAACAAAAACGGCAGTAGAATAGATTTTGTTAAGAAAACTTCAGTAGATCTTTTGCAATTTTGTTTTGTGGCCTTCAGGGAGGGGCGCGCGCCCCCGGCGCCACCTAGCTGGATCCGCCACTGGTTTGTGTAGCATACTGCTGCTAGTATCAGTGTAGCTTACTGCTGCTAGCTTTAGTGTAGCATACGGCTGCTAGCTTCAGTGTAGCACACTGCAACGACCATAACAGGGCAGGGTTGTTTAGTCTACTGTGGTCCAGACGACACTGAAAAATGGTCGACTGAGCTAGTCGGTCTTAACTGTGCCTCAGCATTGCGGGCGCCCACGTATGACTCGACCCATGACTACTAACTACTTGAAATGTTCACTGCGTTAACCCTACAAAAGCAAAGCCGTGAAGGCTTGTCAGACTCTCTCTACGCGTGACGGATCGGAGCCGTATCCCCGAAGTCATGCCAGAGTTCGACGTCGGGATTGGTATTGAAAGCCAGAGGTGCACTCACAGGCTAGCAGTCGTGCAGCGCCTCTCTGTCTTTCTCCACCAATATGAGTTGGAGAAGCCTCTACAATCGGTAACTTAACCAACCAGTTGCAAAGCCTCGTACGCTGTTGATATCTCCCTCCGGCCGCATATCAAGACTCACCCGAGGGTGCGTCTGTAAATCGCCACACCCAGATTGGGTTTCTAAAAAGTTAAAATTCAGCACAAAATGTGCCAGCACAGCGGAATTAAATTTTTTTTAAAGACAGGCTTAAATTGGAATTCCAGCAGCGGTGTATCTCCTAAGCAGCACATTGGCATCTGTGGTTTATCAGTTAAGCTGGAGGCCTTCTTAAGGCTACCAGGATTGAAATTTTCAATAGATCTACAGATTCTCAGTAAACATCGCAATCAGAGCTTGATATCCTTGGCGTGATAGACACCTAACTGTTTTCCTTGCAGATCCTCAAGCTCATATAGGGAGTTTCCTTTTTTCGATTTAATACGACACCTTAAGAATTTACATCCTAATTTAGCACTGATCTCTTGCTGGAAATTACTCTGTATAAAATTCCGCCAATTCTAAAACTGACAGGCTACGCTCTAAGATCATAAGCCTTTGAGCCCTGTTCGAATGCATAGTTCATATTTTCCTGCGCTCTTGCACGGATCAATCTTAAATTGTTCTCAGCATCTACTCGTAGAGGTTCATTTAGAGCTCTGAGGCTCCTAAGGATGGGATAGGAGCGTGCATGCTCAATAATCTGCTGAACGAATAGTAGTCTGTAGGGTGAGAGTCCAGCTGCTTGGTGGACAGAGCTCCTGAGGTAGCTAGCGCTATGGCTCAGCTTCTTATACCATTTAGTGTGCTCTTTTTGAATATATGTATACACTTAAAACAAAAGTTTAGTTGCTTTACGCCAATGAATTTGTTTCATCAACAAATAATATCAGTTGATTTTCAGCTTACCAATAATATTCGCTAAGAAAACTTATTGACATTAGTTGATTTAGCTAAGCTTATTTTGTCATAACAATTGTGCATTCAACTATTTGTTTAGTTAGCTTTGATAATCTTTCGGAATTCTGTATCCGAAAATCTTTTGCTTTTTCAACTAATGTTTTTGTTGAATTAACTAATTTTTTTTATAATAAATTTCGGAAAAAATAGAAATATCAGCTAAAATATTTGTTGTTTATACCAATCTTTAGAGGCAACTATTAAAACAATCGACTAAATAATATTACTGTTTTAGCAAATTCAATTCCCCAAATTCACTAATGAATTAGTGGATTTTGCATAGCTCATTCCTTAAGTTAACTAAAACATTAGTTTGAAAAAACTAGTATTCGACTAATTGAATTTTTTAAAATACATAATAAAATTAGAAAGTTCAACAAATTTTTCAATTGATCATAGCAATAAAATGCTGTTACTTAAAATATAAGTTGAAGTGACTAATGTTTCAATTGTTTTAAATAATTCGATATGCAAAATCAACCAAGCAATTAATTTGGGGAATTGAATTTGTTAAAACAGTAATATTAATTAGTCGATTGTTCTAATAGTTGCCTCTAAAGGCTGGTATAAACAACAAATATTTTAGCTGATATTTCTATTTTTTTCAAAATTTATTATAGTAAAAATTAGTTAATTCAACAAAGATTAGTCACTTAAACTAATATTTTAAGTAAATTTTTTTGTTGGGATCAATTGAAAAATTTGTTGAACTTTCTAATTTCATTGTGTATTTTAACATTGGTCGAATACTAGTGTTTTCAAACAAATGTTTTAGTTAACTTAAATGAAATTAGAAAATTCAACAAATTTTTCAATTGATCATAACAATAAAGTGTTACGAATTTACTTGATATATTAGTTGAAGTAACTAGTTATAATCAAATATGTATACATATTTAGATATTCAATTAGTTGATACATTTACATTGAAATATATGATACTAATTTAATTGCTTATTGAACTAATTCAATATAAATATTCTACTAATAAATTCGTACATTTGAATTTTAAAAATATTCAAGTTTTCGTAGCGAACGGTTTCATAGATTGTCACATGTGGAAGTGATTAAAATATATGTATACATTAAATATTGTTGCAATTTTCTGCAAATAATTAGTAATTTGATCATGTTGCACGTTTGTCCCAGCGGCGTACCTAGGTTGAAGCATTTGGGGGAGCGAGGAAATGGTCGGCTTAATACCCTAGACAGACTGTCTCCATAATGACTTAATTTTTAATCAAGTGTAGTCAAATGTTCAGTATGTCACACAAATGAGGTGCACCAAGGTCCCTTTTGCAACATTTCGGTTGAATTTAAAATTTTATTCGAAACATACTCCATATTAGTGCTGTAAAAGTATCACCAACCGCCAATGAACTAAATTTATTGGAAACTGGAAAGATTTTCCAATAAAGATAGCAATGACCAGCCATTAGCTCAGCTCAGCTGATCATGAAAACTCTGCAGCTTTCTTTTTTTGGCCTCTTTCGAAAAATAAACTTTGTTCTCTTTACAACTTACAGCAAGTACGCGCAAATTTTTTTAATAGCAGTTAATTAAATTATTGAGCTCTGCAATAATCTTTACTCACAGAGGGGAAATGTCAATGAATGTCACATCTTCGTTTCCTTGAAATGAATGAATTTCAAATTAAGTGATTATGGAGACAGTCTATCTAGTATAGTAGCAAGATCGATTCTACTCTCAATTTCTGTGTAATTTTCTATTTCCGGAAATGTTGTCGACCATACACCATACCTAGCGCAAACAAATTATGAGGAAAATTTTCTAAAAGTTACTAAAAAATATTATCATTTTAGCAGTAAATTAGCAATGCTCATTCAAATGGTTAGAGCGACGGAACCGAATCAATCCAACTTTATTGGGCTGGTGTTGAGTCGGCTGAGGAAAAATGTCCAAATAAATTCGGAGAAAAAAAATCTTGTAAATAAAAGGCTCATAGCACAGTCCCATCTTTCCGATGGGAATTTCTTTTCCACGAAGTGTACGCAATCTTTAGAAGAAGCAAATTAAAAACGGTCGATATTTCGTTGTTGTTTGCTGCTGCTACGTTATTTTTAGTTACATACTTTATAATATTACCCTTGTATATAGAACGATCTAGTAATTCCGAAACGAAGTTTAGCTTAGTTACTTGATGTATTGTAAAATTTACCGAGATTTTTTCTTTAGATTTTTTTTGCATTATTGGAGGCCGACAGCGAATGAAAGTATTGTAGTGAAAATAACTCCAGTCAGCCACTATCTACGCGTCTATGCGCATAAAAATTGTTAGTGGCCCAAGAACCCATTGTCGGCCTCCAATAATGCATAATAATTCTAAGGAAAAAATTTCCAGTAAATTTCAAAGCAAAAATTGCCTACATCAGGTCAAGGCACCGTTGATTTTATACTCAAGCGAGACGTCACTATAGTTTTTCAACTTCCTTTGTAGGTATGGTATTAGTTTATCTATGCTCTTACGGCTTATACCTTGAACATCGTATATGACTTCAGTTGCACATCTTTTAGCGAGTGAGCGTGAGCAAAACTGTTCAAAATATACAAGCGGAGCCATTTGCCGTTATAACATGGAAGCCTTTTCACAATCACTAGATAGTTCTATACACAAGGGTATTACATATATCATATGTACATACATTAATTCTGCAGCGTCGTATAGCCGCGTTTCCGTGCAAATAGTGTTGCGATTATGATAAAATAAATGTTGTTTTTAGAGTTATTCTTAAGCAAGAAATAAACTACTTCACACGAAAGTCAGCGACTAAGTATAACCATAGATGGCACAAGAACTAGATGTCGCATAGCATACCACAAAAAAGTATACAGATTTGAAATGGCTGGTCCATTCCGGAATAGACCACAACGTGTTTTTGAGGCATCGAGAACAAATGTTACCTTTAACAGAAGTTTTGTATACATTTGGTCCACTGCCTCAACATGGTAGATGTGGGAAAATATGAATCACTCGACGTATCTCTCATCATTTTTATTTTTATTATTTTATTGCTAATATTTAATTTTTGCGTAATGGAATTTTTTATATATATTTACTTGCAGGCTGAGCATTTTATATGTAGACCTTATTTTAGGCAATATTATTGTCTTATTTAGATTGAAAGTATAAAGGCTTTTCATCGCCCATAAAGAAATGAATTATTAGTTATTACAAAAATCTCTTAAAGAAAAGTACACATATTCAGTGATGGAAATAATAATAAACACACTCATTACTTATTACTATTTGTGTTAATATGTTTAAAACTAAAGCTACATATGTAGTATATGGATTTTTGTTTGTTTCTTAATCAGCGAAGCGTAATTAATTTACAGGAAGTAATACAAAAAATATTCCATTACCTCTTTCGTTTCATATTAAATTATGATTTCATCGATAACATTCAGATAAAATGGTCATTTTTATGTAGAAGTAAAAATAAGCACAGCATTTTAAGTTAAAAATATCTCAAGAGCCTATAAACAAAGCCTATAGTATCTATTGGTATATGCAATTTTTAAGAAAAATTAGATTTTTATTTAGCCGGATTATGTTTGAATTTAAAGATGCCTATAAGAAATAAATAATAAATTAAGTAAAATGATTCGTAAACATATATCTAGGGAGACTGGATTGTATAATAGTGAAATTTCCCGACGAATTAATATTGCTCTGACACAATGGTAATAAATTATTTAAAACTGGGTAAAAACTATGGCCAAAATAAAAGAATTTTGAAGTCTGAGCTAATGACACTAGATAATACAACCTCATAGAGAATCTTTGATGAATACTTTAAAGTGTTGTCGTGTCCCTTAAGCACTCCAATAAAAACACTCGCGTAATTCTAAGTTAAAACTTTATTTACTGACTTTACTGACTATTGCAAAAACAGTTACTCGCGATCGAACTCCAGAATTTTAACTAAACTAATTGAATACCGAACCGTTATCTTTTATTAAACTAAACTAACTTCTAACTATGCAACCCGATCTATCGAAACGACCGTGCTTACCTCCATTCAACCAGGCGGAAGCGACTTTGACCCAGTGACCAGCGCAATACCTTGCAATCATAATTACAAAGTATTACGCTAATCACTGCCGACAGCGGGAGCCCCCAATACTGTATGTAAACAAACAGTGAGCCCAGCTGAGTATTTCACTATGCGAAATGAATTACTTAACCATGACTCAATGCCCAGTTACATACAGCAGTGGATGCGACAGTTTACAAGTAAACAATTCGCAATCACCAAACATTTTACTGTGCGAAGTAAAATCCTTAGTTATTGCAAATCGTTTAATTACTTGTGCATTTGCTGCTAGCTCGAGTCGTGATGTCACAATTTCACCAATTGAATATTGGGTCACGACATTCCTCCCCCCTGAGAAAAACTGATTCCCAAGAGGAATCAGATCGGGGTGCTCAGTTAGGTTACAATATATAACTTAACTAATTTATACAAAAACTAAGGGACAATATTCACTATGATCTAAACAATTTTTATAGCTATGGTTCGGTATACTTACAATTTCTGTTCTATTCTTCTATTTTTTTTATTTCTTTTTATACATCATTTTTTTTTCTTTTACATTTCCTTCCATGACTTTATAGTATGTTTCTTTTCTTTACAATGTTTGCTATCTAAATTTTCTTATTTGCCTTTTCTTACATTGTTTCATTTTTCGTGATTTCACATTCAATTTCTATTTTTATTTTATTATCACATTTCATTTCTCTTTTTCTTCTCATATTTAATATTTCTATTTACATCTCATCTTTAAATCTTTTACATTTCATTTCTTACCATTTGTTTTTCAAATTATTTAACTTACTCTGCTTTTTTCTTTTACATATTTCCTATCCTAATAAGTTAATTATCTCTATTACGTACTTCTTTCCAAACTTAAAAATTTTATTATTAACAAAGATGATTAATTAGTTTACATGCATACTCTTATCAACTATCAAAAAAATACCGTTCTTTTTACACTCAATTACCGTAACCAGAATACAAAAATACTGCCATAACAAAATTCTTTTCTACCATAATTACAATTTTTACAATCCTAACCAATACAATTACAGTTATTACAATTATTAGCCATAATACCTTTTTATCCTTATCTAACGATTGCCCGTGCCTATGAAATCAAGGGGATTAAAATACATTATAGCTACTCTAACCGGACGAGATGTTTTCCCACGACGGTCGGCAAGCTTCCAGTTGGCAAGTTTGCTGCTGTTGGCATGACTAACTCTATACTGTCAGTCCCTTCTTTGTTCGGCTCTGTTGAGGTTGGTCTGGGATGTTTAATGGATGTCTGGATAGTAGGTAGTATTAATACTCTGCCAGTACTTACTCGTCCTTGCTGACGTTTCCAGCGTCTTACATGGAACATCATTATTGCTACTAGAGTCAATCTGACGATGCTTATCAGCCCGGTCAAAGACGTGGCTGCTAAATAGATCTGGTGCGGATGACTCTGCTGCCTGTGAACTTCTTCAGCCTTGATGGCGCTCTGAACCTTGGCTATCTTCTCAGCATGATCTTTCCAGGCTTGATTGAAATTACCTGCCGCTAGAAGTTTTAGTTCTCCTGATTGTCCCTTTGGATGTTCGGGATTCCTTGAACCTGTTGGTGTCGCTATG
The DNA here is from genome assembly GCA_963924295.1 of Dioctria rufipes. Taxonomy (NCBI): domain Eukaryota; kingdom Metazoa; phylum Arthropoda; class Insecta; order Diptera; family Asilidae; genus Dioctria; species Dioctria rufipes. Next base: position 123,806,471 of record OZ002741.1, on the reverse strand, counting down.
TTTTCCCATTTAGGTAGTTCTGAAGGTGCGGGCTGAAAGAGAGTTACATTTCTGTGAGCGTCGTCTTCAGAGGTTATAAGTAGATCTCCAATCTGCAGATGACAGCGTTCCTTTATGTCCAAAACTCCTATCGATGAGAGCTCTCCTATTTTGGTCGGTGAATTGCGGCAGTTGACCTCCAGCTTTCTTTTTTCGGCCATCACAAACAGCCAGTGATTTCTTTTCATCATTCGCGTTAGAGAGCTCCATTTCGGGATGACTTTCTCCTTACAAGCCCTAGTCTTGACATTGAAACTGCGAAACAGGTTTAACACGCAATTATCGCCAATGGCCGTAATTATTGGGCTCAACTGTGGGCACAGTAAATGGGTATGAGCCGTCATGGTGATCAGCTGCTGACACCTCTGGTACTGGTGGTCATCTAGTAAGACATATTGCCTCTCGTGGTTGTTGGCTGAAATAAATTCCGCGTCCAGGTCATACATATGGTAGCCGGCTTCATCTACTGCTGCGGGGATGGTGTAGATTTTGTGGGTGTCGAACGAAGTTCTCTGGGGTTGGGGAATGTCTACTCTGACCAGGATGCGTTGGTTAGTCAAGATGGCCTTCACTTTAGCAATCTGAACTAATAACTGGAAATCCTGAAACTCCTCGTTTAAGTCCAGTTCTTTCGTGGCATTCCTCATAATCTCAGTCAATTCCCGAGCGTGGACTATTAGAGGATGTAACTTCCCGACGCTCACCGAGACCATAATGTTCGAAATGGTGTTTAACGTGTCGCTTATCTCGCGTAGCTGGAGGGTCAATAGGGTCAAAACCTCATTTAATTCAACTCTGCGCTGCAATACTGCTAGTTCTCCATCAGTGTTTCTTTGCGCGGTGATAATGCCAGAGATCCGGGTCCGAATTTGCTCTCGCTCCGCCTCTGCCCTTACTCGTGATGAATTAAACAGGTCGAACGTTGACTTCACAAGGGTAATCTGGTCTTCTAGAAGTCTGAAGGTACGATTCTCTTTTTCATTGAGATCATCAAGTGCAGCGTAGATTTTTATGGAATCCTCATGATCCATCGTTCCAAAAAGTGTTTTGGATACGGCACCTACCCCATCGAAAAAGGATCGTTTTCTTCTTGAGGAAGCTCCAGTATGGGTGTGATGTACTAATTCCTCCTCCTGCTGCTTAATCTGACTGACCCAGCCGTCAATTTCCCTCACTGCTACCTTACATCTTGCTTTTACTCCAGTATGTATAATTTCGGTACAAAGACCTACCACCAGGCTGCTGCAATTGACGGCGAACTTCAAATCATCTGATAAATCTGGCATCTGCAACGTAGACAGGATAGTCCAATGCCGGGTGTAGAAGTGTGTCTTTCCCAGGTATTCGAAAAGAACTCCAGACTCTGCTATCTCCTTCATACTATAGCCGCTCTCTTCTACGCATATCGTCGAGCCTACTACCAGAACTACCAACACTATCGCGATCGCCTTCATTCTGTTGCACTTCCCTATACTTAACTAACCTATTTTAAACGGGCAACCTTCCTATACTTATAGTAGATTAACAAAAAAAACTTGCTTCTCAAATGGTTTTCTTTTATTTATTTATATATTTTTTTTTAACCTATACTCTTTATTATCTTCCTTCTATCTTTTTTATTTAATTCTTCCTCTTTTTTTTTACCTTTTTATCTTACCCTTTCCATAGAAATGAAAAGTTTATCTTTCCTTCTTTCTTTCCAGTAAGCCTCTTCCTCGGCTCGCGGTTTCTGCATCCTTCTTTTAGTTTTAGTTTTTTTTTTCTGAAATGCAAAAACGATTAGTACATTGACTTGGCAGGACGGTGTAAGGTCTAAACAGTTTGCAAAGAACTTTACGCGTGAAATTGGTCATTGGGAAATTCGAAAAGATCAGTATCTATGTAACTACACGTACGACCTGTGACTCAATCATTGTTCAAACTTCTTCAGCCTATTAACATGAATTCGCTTCAACTTCCGCCCTTGGAGTATTGTTAGGTTTTCAGGGTTGTGTATGTATATCACTTCGTAGGGTCCCTTAAAAATAGCTGACAATTTCCCCACCCTAGCTAAGTCCCTAACCAGAACCTTATCTCCCACATGAAAAAGTTGACCTCTAGACGACTTATCGTAGTACTTTTTCGCCTTCTCCTTATTCTGCCGTAAATTATTCCGTGCTAATTCAAAAGACTTCTGTAACTTGAATCGCAGCACAGAATGATATCTATCGGCGTTATAAAGTGGTTCTGGTTTACGCATCAAATTGCTTGGGATTTCTGACACAAACCCAAACAGAGTCTCCATGGGCGTAAGCTTAGTGCCCGTATGTACGGTGTTGTTGTACACGTGTGCCGCAGTTCTTAGAAATTCATCCCAGTTCCTGGGCTCTACATCCACAAAACTCCTCAGATAGTTAGCCAAGGTCGAATGCTGTCGCTCTACGGCGTTTGACTGCGGGTGGTAGGCAATTTCTTGATCTTTAACAATTTGCATAAGGATTTCATGACTTCACCCGTAAAATTACTCCCTTGATCAGTCACTAGTTGCTTGGGAATCGTATATCGGCTCAGTATTTGATCAAATAGTGCTCGTGCTACCGTGTTGGCTTCCTGGTCGGGTACCGCCACGAAATCCACAAATCGCGTCAGGTCATCCATCATAGACAGTATATATTTGTTGCCATTATGGGTTGTAGGTAATGGCCCCACGAGGTCAACGTATACCTTATCGAATGGCTTTTCCGACACTTCTGTTATGACCAATGGCATTTTAATGGCCCTAGAATGCTTATTTCTTTGACATTGCCTACATTTGCGGATATATTTCGCTATATCATTCTTCATTCCTTTCCAGTGATAGAAGTGTTTCACCCTGTTTAATGTTTTGTTTCCGCCGAAATGTCCTCCAAATCGGGAATCATGATAATCCTTCAATATTACCTGAATATCCCCCGGGTCGGTCACATGTTGGGGTGTTGGACTGTGTAGCGCTCTTCCTACCATTCTCTTGGCCTCCTCAATATCTTCCCATTCACTCTCGGGATCTGGGTTTTTTTTCTCTTCAGCCTCTGCCTCCTGCTTCTTGGCTTGTGATCGTGTAACCGCAAGACAGAGAGATTCTTTCTCTTGGCTGGTGTCTTCCACGTGCTGGGGTATCCTGCTCAGGGCGTCCGCATTACCGTTCTCCTTTCCCTTCTGGTAGATAATCTCGAAATCATACTCAGATAATTTCTGGTGGAATCGTACCATGCGTGAGGTGGTATCCCTTACCTTAAAAATCCCTCGGAGCGGCTGATGATCTGTTTTAATTTTAAAATGCCTACCCAGAAGGTAACATTTATAATTTCGTACCGCCCAAGCAATAGCAAGCATTTCCCGTTCCGTGGTGGAGTAATTTCTCTCAGCGGGATTAAGCGTGCGGCTGGCATAACTAATAGGCTTCCCATCCTGTTCTAATACGGCACCTAATGATTCTCCGCTAGCATCTGTGATAAGCGTGAATTCCTTATTGAAGTCTGGATAACCTAGCACGGGAGAGGACGTGAGCGACTCTTTAATGGTTTTAAAAGAGTCCTCACATGCTGGCCCCCAATTGAATTTCACCTTTTTTCTCAAAAGGTTGTTAATTGGAGCCAATATCCTAGAAAAATTGGGAATGAATTTACGGTAGTAATTCGCCAGGCCCAGAAACGATTGCACCTGCCGAACCGTTTTAGGTCGAGGATAGTTCTGAACTGCCTCCACTAACCGTTGGTCCGGAGTTACTCCTTTCTCTGAACATACATGCCCTAAGTATACTACCTTCTTCTGTAAAAACTGACACTTCGCGGGTTGTAGTTTTAAATTATTTTCTCTAAAACGCTGAAATACCTCCCTTAGCTTTCTATTATGCTCGCCCAGATTCTTCGCGAATATTACCACATCATCTAGGTATACAAAGCATTTGATACCTTGAAGCCCTGTTAATAATCCATTTAGTAGAGACTGAAAAAATGGAGGTGCGGTTTTCAATCCAAACGGTAATCGTTTATATTGGAAATGGCTGAAGTTCGTACTAAAAGCCGTCTTTTCCCTGTCCGCTGGGTCGATTAACACCTGGTGATAACCATTAGCTAAATCCAAGGTAGAGAAATATCTAGAGTGACCTAATTGATCTAAGATGTCCTCAATCCGTGGCAGAGGATACGAAAAGGGGACGCAGACTTTATTTAACTCCCGAAAATCTACACATAACCTATACTTCCGATTTCCTGCTTCATCCTTTCCTTTCTTTGGTATTAATAGTACCGGAAAATTAAAAGGGCTGTCACTATGTTCTATAATGTCATCTTCTAGGAGCTGTTCTAGTTGCTTCTGACATTCTTCTCGGTGAGCCTCCGGCAGACGATATTGTTTTCTGTGTATGGGCCCTGTATTCGACAGTAATGGAAGCTTAAAAGTCCTAGTTGGGGTATATGTTAACTTGTCACCTGGCAAGTAAAAAATGTCATTATACTCACTGCAAATTTCAGACACCACTTCTCTTTCTTCGCAATTTAAATCTTCCGACAGTACTAGTGTTTGTTTCAGTAATTCGAGTCTTTGCCGAGAACAACTTACCGCCTTTATCTTATCTCTCAATGGCTGCACTGAATACATATCCAACCTCTCAAGCTTGGATTGAAAGTTCGTTATCTCAACCGGCTCAGTTCTAGCGTTGACGATACCCACAAACGTCTGTCCATTCTCCGGCCTGATTATGGCGTTGCCACAGTACACACCTGGGATAATCTCTTCCGCCACGCACACCAGCTCATCTTAGCTCTCGACACAGATTCTTACCAATTGCTCCGTTCTTGGTTCCAGCTGAACTATGGACTCCCTGTCATTTCTCGAGTAAAGGAGAGGTTTGATTATATTGCCCTGTTTAGGAATTGAAGCTTTTCCGCATATCCGCGTCTCCGCAAAGGCTGCAGTTTCGGAAATAATTGGTTCGATTTCCGTGCGAGGATAATCTGACCCATTCCCTTCAACAACTACTTCCCGAATTTGCTTTTGCCCCCACATTCCTTCTGGCAACCTTACCAAAATCTCCTTTGTATTGAGAGGATTTTCCTGCTTCGCCTCTGTGCAAAGAGCCGACGCCAACGCATTTCCTCTTTCCGGGCTTCCACGTGTTTTATCCTTAATACCCTTTTGAGTATTTGCCTCTTTTTCGACTCTTAAATACTTGGTTATACTTTCAGAGGCAGCTCGAGCTTTATATATCACCTCTCTCAGGTTTTTAATTCGATTACTCGTTCGCTCTCTTAGAACTTCCGCTGAAATTGTCCGAACAGCTTCCCTACTGCAGAATCGTGTCCCTTCTACATTATAACCCTGCAAGGTTATATGTTCAACTTTTTCGGATCCTGTTATGTTCCTGAAAATTGGTTGTGCTTCCTTGTACACTTGTCTGTGCTGTATTGACAATTTTCTATTAATACAATCGATAACAGCTTTATCCTTGAGGAATTCCATTCCCAATATTCCGTCAACCGGTATTGAATCTGTGTTGTGTATTACCTGGAACTCGCATTCTTGCTTACCCTTACCTACGTGAAGATGCGCCTTGCAGGTTCCAATTGAACGTCGCTGAGCTCCAAACAGCCCTCCAATCGTGATACATTTATGTTTTTCTATCAGTGTATCCATCCTTATTTTATTTACCTTAACTAAATTGCAGGTGGATCCCGTATCCACCAATAATGTAAGCTTATCTTCTAGTCCAATGTCGGCTTCTATTGTGATGATGCAATTATTAACTAGCTCTAATTCCATGTCTATGTCTTTACCCGAATATCTAGTTCCTAATTTGTTTAGTGGAAGGCAGCTGCGGGATTGTCCCCGAGCTGCCATCTCCCGTTTCCCTCTTGCTGAATATTATTCTCTGCTAAAAATTTTTTTAAACAATTTGCGGTATAGTGGTCAGATGTTCTACAAAATTGGCAGTATATAACTTTTGCTTCCGATTGCACCTCTACCGAACTGCTAGGTAGTGCCTCAGCAAACCTGACTTGTTGCCTTTTGCATCCAGTTGCGTCATGTCCATATATTCGGCATTTTATGCAGTAAGGCGTGTGTTTCCTTTCTCTACATTCCTTAGCAAAATGTCCCCATTGTCCGCACTGAAAGCACTGAATAGGTCTCGGTTGCTTTGTTTGACTAGGGGAACCCCTGTGCATTCCCGGTAAGGCTGGCCTCAATTGCGGTCCCGTCCTTTTAGGTTCCTCCTTGCTGAACCTACCAGCACCCCAGCTGCCTGGTGCCATTCCTCTGTTGTCTTCCTTCGTATAATTCCGCAGTCCTGGTTCCTTAATTTTAAGTCTCCTAGCATCCATCTCGAAGTAGTCTGCCTCCTCACGTGCTTCATCCAGAGATCGAAATTTGCGTCCCGTCAAATAAAGCTGAGTAGTCTGCTGCATCACACCTGCCTTGAACGTTGCCACCGCGTCTGCCTCAAGTTCCGCTATCAATCCCCCGTCTTTGCCTGGATACTTAGCCGAAACTGCCGCCTTGATTTGACACAGTAGCTCCTTAAGTCTATCCGCATAGTCTTTTATGTCGTCACCGGGCCTTTGAAGGCATGCTATCATTTCAGCTCGCAGCTCATAGTACGATTTTTTTGGCATATAGGCAGTTTGAATTGTCTGCTGCAACGCTTCAAAATCCTTCGGCTCCTCCGAGCTTACTAGATAATATGCGTCGTCTAACAACCGATATCTTATACATTTCATGAAGATTGGCTGTTCCTCGGCCTTTAAACGATCGTAAAGATCTTTGCAGCAGCTCAGGAAACGGTGAACTTCCTTCGACAGTTTTGGCGTTCTTTCTCCAGAAAACGTGGGTATGTATCTGGATACCAAGTCCATGACTTTATCATAAGCATCAGCCATGGTTTTCCTTGCTGGTTTCTCTGAGTTTTTTTCTTTCGGCACTTGGTCTTCACTCGTCTTTGCTAAGGTCTGCTTTTTAGCTTTCAAAATTTCTTCTTGTCCTGAAGTACTCGCTCTTTCTTCTCGCTGCCGTTCGTGGAATACTAATTTCTTGGGTGACCACTTCTTAAAAATCCCTCGAACTAGACCCTCGTCTTGTGATAATGGTGCGACTCCTAATTCTTGCTCTAGTTCAGTGGCAGTCTTTTCTGCCTCCTCCAATTGCCTTTCTAAAGACTTTATAGTTCCTTTTAAAGCCCTGTTTTCCTGTTTGCACTCATCCAACGCTTGAGCTATTTCTTTCTCAATTCTACCAATAACTTCAAAGGTAGACGTTATCAACAAATCTAAGGTTTCTCCCTTTGTGCTTTTCACTGTAGCCTCATTTATTTCCTCCAGAAACTTATTTACGTCTTCACTCGGCAATCGTTTCTTTAATTCATCCGTTAGATGCTCTTCTAGGTACCGCCAATCCTGTTCATAATGTTGTAATTTCAGCTGGCACTCCTTCAATTCCTGCGTTCTGGTTTCCAATTCCTTTTCCTGATCCTTAACTCGTAACAATTCTTCCCTCGTTAGCACGTTACTTCTTCCCACTGACATCTATAGTCATTACCTAATTTACCCTTAACTCTCAACCACTTCCCCCAGACCGTAACTAATTGCTTAAAAACCCTAAACGCAAAACTTGAATTGTCGACGGTGTTTCAACAATGATTTTTCCTAATCTCCGATCTGTGCAGAGCCAAAACACTTTTCTACTTTAAGTGACTCTTCTCACCCGCTTACGATTACGTTCAACGCGATTTCGACCAACGCCTTTACAGAAATGTGACGTTAAGAAACTTTCTATATATACAATTCACGATTCAAAATTATTAATTAGATGTATACCTCTGAACTTTCACACTTTCACCCTTTTTCGCACACAAAGAAAATCAACCAAAAATTATTAATTTCATAGTAATAATAAACAAAAATATTTTAGGCCACTTAACGCAAAAACTAATCTCAACCACAAAAATACATATATTCCTCTTCTGACCTTTTCTTGTATTTTTTTGAATATTTTTATATTTTCACCTAGCCAATTTTAATTTTAATTCCCAATGACCAAAATTATATCACTTAATATGCCGTACATTTCGAATAGAATTCACTTACTTAATCTACTGAACTACTCCCTTTACATACCACACTATAACACTATGAATTAACTAACACTCAGACCATATAACCAAAAACAATCTCAAGCAACAACAATCACCACAATTTATACCCCTTTTTTTTTTAATTTTTTCCAATACTTTATCCTGAAAAGAGTAACCTGGAGTAGCTAAAAAGCATAACTCCTACAAAACAAAAAAAAAATTGAGTAGCTAAAAAGCACAACTCCTACAAAAAAAATGGAGTAGCTAATAAGCATAACTCCTACAAACAAACAAAAATGGAGTAGCTAAAAAGCATAACTCCTACAAAAAAAAAAAAAAAATGGAGCAGCTAAAAAAGCTTTACTCCCACACTTCACAAAAATATGGAGCAGCTAATAAGCTTTACTCCCATAAAATACACAAAAAAAAAACTAAAAATGAAAAGAAAAATAAATTATTTCACTGAAAAAGAAAAAACCTTACCTACTCTTTATCCGGCTGCGCCAATTGTCGTGTCCCTTAAGCACTCCAATAAAAACACTCGCGTAATTCTAAGTTAAAACTTTATTTACTGACTTTACTGACTATTACAAAAACAGTTACTCGCGATCGAACTCCAGAATTTTAACTAAACTAATTGAATACCGAACCGTTATCTTTTATTAAACTAAACTAACTTCTAACTACGCAACCCGATCTATCGAAACGACCGTGCTTACCTCCATTCAACCAGGCGGAAGCGACTTTGACCCAGTGACCAGCGCAATACCTTGCAATCATAATTACAAAGTATTACGCTAATCACTGCCGACAGCGGGAGCCCCCAATACTGTATGTAAACAAACAGTGAGCCCAGCTGAGTATTTCACTATGCGAAATGAATTACTTAACCATGACTTAATGCCCAGTTACATACAGCAGTGGATGCGACAGTTTACAAGTAAACAATTCGCAATCGCCAAGCATTTTACTGTGCGAAGTAAAATGCTTAGTTATTGCAAATCGTTTAATTACTTGTGCATTTGCTGCTAGCTCGAGTCGTGATGTCACAATTTCACCAATTGAATATTGGGTCACGACAGTGTTTATTAATTAGTAGATTCACGTATGTACAGGGTGGGCCAAAAGTCACCATGGGGTTTAAAAATAACTAACTTTTTCGTTTGTACATTGCTCCACACCCTGTTGACCGTTTCTCTTCATTCCTTTTTTACATGATAGCCAACTGTCTGTTCTTCATAGGTAAGCATGTTTCCCCACCCCACCTTACCACTAATTTTTTTCATCCTACCATATGTTACCCATGGTGACTTTTGGCCCCCATGGTGACTTTTGGCCCACCCTGTATTTATTACTTATAATACTTAATCATACGGTGGTTTTATATTAATTATTTTAATCCATTTTGTAATAGCGTTATATTGCTTTTAGGATATTTAAAGTTCGGTTTAAATATTACATAGATTTCATTATGGTCTGAAATTTTGTAAGAATTGTAGTGGTGCATTTAACCCTCATTTTTAATTTCCTTACAAATTAACAAGAAATTATTGCTTTGCATTAATATGAAGAACACTTCGAAAAATAAATGGATAACGGTTAATTTACATAAGTCCGACATTATGTCATGAACTTTTAATTTCTTGTCCAAGAGGGAAATATATTTGCATTCAAATATATTTGAAAATGAAATATGTTTAAAATCATCGACATTAATAATTTTTGAATATATCTTTTAGTCTGAAAAATTTATGGCTGTTTTATATCCTGCTTGAAAAGTTAAAGTTGATTCATAACTTTTGCGTTACAAATACATGAATTGATACTGAAGCTTCCTTGATAAACTGACTAGAATATTTTTTTCTAGAAGTTATAACATTACAGTAAGTATTTAATTCCCTATGCTTTGATTCAAAATGTAAAGTCCAAAGTTTCTTAAGGGGTCCTAATTTGGTAATTACATAAGGATAATGCACTAATAAATGGCGCTTTGGTTTAAGGATTTCTTTGAAAAGATTCATATGAAGAGTATTGTGCTTTTTAATTAAATTTTTAAGATAAAGCAGGGAGTTATTGTCAAAACAGGGCATTAAAATCATATCAAGTAGTTACGCTATGTATGTTCTGGATCACCTTTTCCATACAAAAAGTGCACGGAAAATTCCAACTATTTTGGTGGTTGTGGACTGGATTCTGGGCCACTGAGGAGGATTCAGTCTAGTAGTCTACGTCACAGGGCCTGTCTGGGGAATTCCTTTCGTACTGTCTGGCTGACCAGGAGATGACGTCAACTTTTTTTTAGTAATAATTCAAGTTTTGTTTTGCTCATGGGGTGCTGCGCCTAAATGTACGCTTTTTTTTACTATGATTTTTCTTGAACCTACATTTAGGCGTTCAAGAAAAATCATAGTAAAAAAAAGCCTACATTTAGCTTTTGGCTTTGAACTAATAATAGTAATAATTAAAGTTAATATTAGGACATCTTTGTTCATGCCAATGGATACTAGATGGTTGGGGTGTTGGTATTAGGGGGGATAAAATTTCCATCAGAAATCCTCTACGGGCTTTGGTTTTCGAGATATTAGCGATTTTACCTTTTCAGATATAGTTAATATTATTAATAATTGAAGCTACCTAGGATAGTTTTGTTCATGCCAATAGATTTTAGGAGGTGTTGTGCAGCTGGGGGTTAGAGGGGGGATAACATTTTTGTTAGAAATCCTTTACGGGCTATGCTTTTCGAGATATTAGCGATTTTACCTTTTCAGATATAGTTAATATTATTAATAATTGAAGCTACCTAGGATAGTTTTGTTCATGCCAATAGATTTTAGGAGGTGTTGTGGGGCTGGGGGTTAGAGGGGGGATAACATTTTTGTTGTTGTCCTTTACGGGCTATGCTTTTCGAGATATTAGCGATTTTACCTTTTTTAGATATACATAGTTAATATTAGTAATAATTCAATTTTTTTTTGCTCATGGGGTGCTGCGCCTAAATATAGGCTTTTTCAGGTTGGTTTTGAATTTATATTAGTAATAATTAAAGTTATTAGTAGGAAATTTTTGCTCATGCCAATGGATTCTAGATCGTTCGGGTGGGGCTATTAGGGGGGATACAATTTTCATCAGAAGTCCTCTACGGGCTTTGGTTTTCGAGATATTAGATTTTACCTTTTCAGATATAGTTAATATTATTAATAATTCAAGTCTCCCTGGGGAGTTTTAGATATCAGCATGATGTCGCCTTGGATTTGCTGTTTTCTTACTTGAAGATTTCTTAGCGAGAAATTTGTAGTTATCAGTTCTGGAGCACTTTCTATGGGGGTTCTGGGTATCAAATATTAAATGTTTACCAAACATTAGGCATGTTTCCCCTGTTTGTGATGTAATTTGATATCACCGCTGTAAGAAATTCGCATTTAAGCTGAAGGGCTCATACTCACCCGTGTAAACTACCTGTTTACAAATTCGCATTTTAGCTGAATGAGTCATGCACACCTGTGTAAACAAATTTAAGAAATATCAGCACATTTATTCATTTCATGTAATTTGATACCACATTTACTGTAGGCAGCCAAAAGATTTTATTTTATTGTTCTAAGAATTGTGTTTTATTGTTTATTCGATATCATCTCAGCCTGTAAGCAAATTCGTTGGAATTCACCCTGTGCAATGATTATTACAGCAGCCGGATCATTCATGTTTACAAACTGTTGCTATAAAAACCCAAGCGATGCTCTAAGGGCCATCAGTAAGTTTTAGTGAGTCTCCGTGATAGTACATAAAAAATAAGAATGTCTTCGGTGTTAGTAAATAAAAGTTTTTTAATATTTGAAAATTTGCGAAAAGATGTGATGGAGTGTTTAAAAAATTCAGTGAATAAAGACTATATTGTTCAAAAGTGCAATAGAAACATGCATAAATTTCAAGTTGCATTTCGGAAGTGCAATAAGAGTGCTAGGAAACGACATTTCGGGAGCTGTATCGAGCAAATTAATGCATCGAGAGCACTATTGAGAACTCCCCATCGAGGTGGAGGAATTACTCTCGTAAGAAGAAGTGATTTTGTACAGTGGAAGGTAGTAAAGACAGCGTTCGCAGACAGAATTCGACAAGGTGTTATTGCAAATTTAAAACATATCGATCGGAAGCTATTTATGCAAGACGCCGCCAAATTATTTACGCATCGTGTTAAAAATACCTTAAGACATTATTTTAATATTAAAGTTTCTACAACGTTTTGCGGTGAATTTGTTAAAGAAACTGGTGACAATGAAATTATAAAAGACATTAGATATTTCCAAGCGAGAACTGCTCCAATTAGTGCAGATGATAACTTAGAGGAGTGGTTTAAATCAAACATTTTGGATCCAATACACACTCAGCTGGAAGAATTCCAGGAAAAAGACAGTGGCTGGGCTTTGCACTCTATAATACATCTAGCAGTACACATCAACAAGTTTGAACAACTCCGAGGCTCTTCGTATATACCCTTACCAAAGGAAAATGGGAAATTGCATCAAAGGCAGCATGCATTAATGTGAAAAATAATAATGAAGCTTGCTTCTCGTGGGCAGTAACATCAGCGCTATATCCTGCAAATATTAACACCAATAGGATCTCATCGTATCCACAGTACTCTACAGTACTAAATTTAACTGGAGTAACATTTCCAATGACGCTTAACCAGATTAAACAATTTGAAGGACAGAACGATTTATCAGTTAACGTATTCATCCTAGAGAAAGAGCGTTTCCTCACAACAGTTCCAGTTAGACTTACGAAACACAGGATGGAGCGGCATGTAAATCTCCTTATGATACAAGATGACTATGATAATACAAAAAATGAAGATCTTATGGATGACGATGATGATAATGATGATGGCAGATAACATTTCTGCTGGATCAAAGATCTTTCTCGACTCATATCGAAGCAAACTTCAAAAAATACTCGTAAGAGGCATATATGTGACAGATGTTTGCTCTACTTTTATTCTGAAAAAAAATTAGCATCACACACTCCCGAATGCGAGAAACAAAATGATTGCAGAATTATGTTTCCATCAGCGGAAAAGAAATGGTTGGAATATAAGAATTATAACCATAAGAATCCAGTCCCGTTTTGTGTATATGCTGATCTTGAGTCAATATTGAAGCCAATTCAGGGAAACCATCAAAATACACAGCGAATCCAGGAGCATGAAGTTCATAGCATAGGATACTATTTCCACTGCAAACAAGATGCTAAGCTCTCATATTACAAAGCATATCGGGGCAAGAATTGTCAACAATGGTTTGCATTAGAATTGCAAAAAATTGCATCCATAGCTGTACAGGAAAAGCTGAACATCAGGACAATGCAGCCCCTGACTAAAGAGGAACGGCGTTCATATATGGAAAGTACTTGCTGTCATATATATGAAAAAACGTTTGCAACCGATGAAGAACGAGTCCGGGACCATTGCCACTTAACAGGTAAATACTAAGAATCATAATTTCATTCATTTTTTCATAATTTCTTTTAACAGGAAAATACCGAGTGCCAGTGCACAATGCATGTAATCTGATGTATCAAGATTGCTCCATAGTTCCAGTCATTTTTCACAATTTATTCGGATATGATGCTCACTTAATTACTAAGGATATAGCTACAGCCATTCCTGGGAAAGTGGATCTCCTACCGATAAATAAAGAAAGATACATTTCGTTCACCAAGCACGTTGAAGGTAGTCATATCAAATTCAGATTCATCGATTCCTTCCGTTTTATGGCTGAACCATTAGATAAGCTATCATCATTGCATCCGATGGCTAAATTAAATATCACAACAGCAGTATGGCAGCAACTGGATGATGATGATTTTAAACGCACTTGCCAGCACAGGAAAATTTTTACAACAAAATGACTGACAGTGTTATATCTCCTGAGCATTACAATCATGCTGAAAAGGTCTGGCTGTTATGGTTCAATCTTCTCGAGTGATGGATTGGACGTGAAGTCCAGACTGCCAGCCTGAGCTGAAAGATCACTCCGTGACAGCGTTCAAAAGTTCGGCACGCTAGCACCTCTGAGTGGCGGAGAGTGTGGGGTGAGTTCACCAAAAAAATAAATGCGCTGTCACGTTGCCATGAACAAAAAGAAATCGTGCCTGTCCTCCTGTAACGGAGACAAAATAAACGAAACTCACACACTGGTCTGGAAGGGACCGCATACATCACTCACCTAAAGATGATCCTAAGGATCGGATGGCCTGATTCTGTGCTGTCCCCGGCCTCCCATGACATCCTGGCAGTTTGGTTAAGATGTCCCTTGTTCCTGCTTAGAAGAGAAAGAGAAACCTCGGGAGAAGGGAAGAGAAAACAAATATTCGGGGAATTAGCTCATTTCATACTTTTTACTTTTTTTCTTCAATTCACGCCCGATGCGTTACTGGATGCTTGACACATTCGATGGCTTACGTTGCTGGACGGCCCAGTGCCTTCAAGCCCATGGAATAACTACTTCTTTAGGTTTGTTTGCTTTTCTTTTTTTTTTAATTCACGGTACTTGTGATGTATTTTGCCGGAGGCAGTCGGCCCAGAATTCCGTCTATCTGTGGTAGCGGATAGGCGTCCTTATTCGTGACTGTACTCACCTTCCTGGCATCAAAACAAAGTCCGACCTTTCCTGGCTTCCTTGCTAGGACTACTGGAGAGCTCCATGGGCTCTGGCTCTCTTCTATCACTCCCAGTGATAAAATTCGCTCCAATTTAACGTCCAGCAGACTTTGTACTGCTGGTGATATAGGATAAAAACGTTGTTTTATCGAAAGTGCATCGCCAGTGTCAATCTTATGGGTAATTAGAGAAGTTTTGCCCAAACCTAATGATGTAAAAGATGGAAACATCTGTTTGATGGCTTCAAGGCGTTTCGACTCTTGCTCCGAAAGAAGATGGCAGTCAGTGTCTGAGGCCGCTAACAGACATGGTTTCACCTCCGCAACTGTACCCAGGACGTCTGGAGCTAACCCAAATAAGCGCCAGAAGTCTATCCCCAGGTACAGAGCTTGAGTGAGCCCCGGAACCACGTAGAAACGCACGTTCTGAGTCTCACTACGGAAAGTGACTTCCAGGTCCACATGACCAAAAACACTTGTCACGGCACCATTAGCTACCTCCATTTGGGTCTTGTACCTCTTCCATTGGGCCTCCGCCTGCGACAACCTCTCAAGAGCTCCCCGGCCTAGGATACTGACAGTGGCACCACTGTCTAATAGTCCTGACACGGTTTGCCCGAGGAGGTGTACTTCAGAATACGGCCGAATGTCGTCTGGTACCGACACTGTGATGTGGGCCAACTTCTTCCTCTCTGCTTTGACACGCTTGATATGTTCGCGCCAACGAACAGTCGATATTTTTCTGGTTGGGCAATAGTACAGGTTTGTCATGTTCCCCTCAGAGAAGATCCTATTTTTCACGGCGCGATAGTTGTTCAGGCGCTCGTGGTATGGCGTCAGTGGATATTGAGCCGGCTCACGGCCACTCGTCATCACAGAGGTTGCTGGCCGTCTCAATATCTGATAGGTGTGACTCTGGACCTCCTTCTCAACAATGCTCGTAGATTAACGAAGGAGCCGACGGAAGGTCTAGTAGGTGATCGCTAGTGCAGCTATTATCCCGCAAGGTGGGATTTGTGACTTCTATGTCCAGTAAGGACGAGTGCTTTTCCGAATCATCCATTTCGACTTTTAAACTGTTAGGGATTTTATCTGGAACGTTTCCTGGATCATCACCCCAGGAGATCAAGTCCAGAGTTGCTGGTGGACTTATTGCTGTGGGGCTTGACTGCTTTCTGCCACTGCAGTCGTTGGGACAGTTGTCTGAGACACTGTACCAGAGGTCGGAGTTGTTCGAGGATACCACGTTGCGCTTGGCTGCAAGCTGGTGTTGTTGCTCCAGACCCGTCTTATGTTTTTCGCAGCGCAAACTCGACAATTAGGCTTTATTATATTTTTCTGACCGCAGCTATAACAGAAATATCCTGTCGGGGTGCGTGGACTATCTGTGTAAAAATGAACCCGTCGGTCACAGTTCCAGCAGATGGATTGCGTTCTAGTAGGAGTTCTTGCTTGTAATCCAGCCACTTCCAACTCTGGGGAGTCGGGAAAGGCTTGGTCTTCTGGCGTTACATTGCTTAGTTCGTGGACTCGGTACCGCGTATTTCTCCATGGCTGCATGGCATTAGGGGCCGTTAGAGCAAGGGCTCTATTATTCCCAATAAGACTGTGTGATGACACAATTCGGTCATGAGTAGATTGTATCTGCATCACCAACGCCCGCAATTGGGTTATTGAGTTTGTCGGATGTAGGCAGATTTGACACTGAATGGCCGGGAGCAGCTGGTTTCGCAGTCCCACCATTGCTTGGAGATACAGGTTGAAATTCTCTCCAGTTTCCTGTCTCCGGTTCATCTTCTGACGTCGTATCCTGATGTCGTCCTTAGGGTCACCCCACTCAGTTAATAGGCCGCTCGAATTTGCTCCCAGTTAGGAGTTGGATTTATTCGTAATAATGACCAGTACCAGTTAGTCGCTTTGGCACTAAACAGGGTGTGCAGGTGCCTGACCAAGAGGTCGAAGTCAACGTACAAGGTGGTATTCGTTAGCGCCTCTACCCGGAAGATGAAGACTTCAACGGATAAGATGGAATTGTCCTCGTTATATACTAGCCTCCACCCCTTAATAGGGCTTGACGAACGCCTAGACTCACGTTGAGGAGATGGTCGAGGGACTCGTTCTGACTCTCTAAATGGTTCTTGAAAAGAAGGCCTTCGAGGAGGAGATCTTGGTGGTACTGACCTCTGGTCTTGGCCAGCGCTATTCGGCTGGCTATGGTTGAATGCTTGATTAGAATTCCATGGCAGCTCAAGGCCCGAAAGCAGTGGTTGTGACATGCGTGGTATAGCAGAGGGTGGACGAGTGACATTTATTGGTGGTCCTGTAGGACCGGATGGACGTAGGGATTGAGACTGTAGTTCGGCTCGAAAATCATTGAGGCAACGTGACATCTCACCTCTGACTAGGTCGGCGATTTGTGTTTGTAGACGTGCTAGATCTAAATATGTTTCACCTACTGCCGGCTCGCGTCTGACAGCACCGCGCGCTGGGCTTGATCTAGGGATCTCTTCATATGAGTGATTTCGCTGCGGGCTTGTAGGTAGCGAGGGCAACGGCGTCGGCGACGAGGTCATCTGCCGTGATGTAGAAAGAACAGATTCTTGACCGAATGCTCTGGTCATTGGGCGGTTGCCTGTTGGGCCGGTATAGGTATAGAAGTCAGTCTGATTAAGAAACAGCCTACAATTTGGACAGCTGGCTTTCTCTTTAATCCATTTCTGGAGACAC
Organism: Dioctria rufipes; assembly: GCA_963924295.1. Classification (NCBI taxonomy): domain Eukaryota; kingdom Metazoa; phylum Arthropoda; class Insecta; order Diptera; family Asilidae; genus Dioctria; species Dioctria rufipes. The sequence continues at coordinate 123,788,965 of OZ002741.1, read as the reverse complement.
TTCTTGTGGAAGATATGCCCACAATAGGTGGACACCGCTCGTGATTTAATCGTCCAGTCCGTATCCTGGCGGAGTCCTTGACAGCGCCATTGTTACTGATCGAGGCGCACAAGTGTCGTAGGGATTTTCAAAGTGAACCTAACTCTTATATTCGATTAAGAAGGACGGGTATTAGCAACAATTTTCTTCTACCAAGAAGGATGAATCTCAAACAAGTTCTAACGTTTCTTCTACCCAGAAGAATGTGTATCAAACGATTTCAAAAAGAATTCTTCTACCAAAGGAATGTGTATCCAGCAATTTCAAAAATTTCTTATACAAGGATGAACGAATATCAAACAGTTTCAAAAATTTCTTTTACAAAGAAGACTGAAGATCAGACAATTTCAAAAAAATTTCTAATACAAAGAAGAACTGTTTGAAATTTCAAAAATTTCTTCTACAAGGAAGAATGAATACCAAACGGTTTAGAAAAATTTCTTCTACAAGTAAGAATGAGTATCAAACAATCTCGAAAAATTTCTCCTATGAAGAAGAATGAGTATCAAACAATTTCGAAAAATTTCTCCTATGAAGAAGAATGTATATCAGACAATTTCAAAAATTTTCCATTTACAAAGAAAAATGTAACGACTCAATCAAAAAAATTTTCTTCCCCAAAGAAGAATGAATATCAACAATTCAACAAATTTTCTTCTACAAAGAAGAAAGTATATAACTAAAGATTCACACGAATGAATGGCTTGTCCCTCTCTCTCCATCCTCCCCCGAGGCTTCCCCATACAGTGAGCACCACATTGGTATACATAATTTAAGGACCCGAAGAAAAGTCGGTCGTCGCTGTTAAAGATCGAGGACGCCACCAGAGCTGCTTCAGCCAGGCAGCTAGCAGTATGCCAACTCCTGATTACTGAAGGTCTCTGGGGCCGCTCCCACCCTCCAACAGCTCCTCGCTTCCTCTCCTCAGATCAGGGTCTCCTTCGGAGAGTGACGTACTGTGTGTGCCGAAGTAGCCGGACTGTAAAACTGATTCATGTTCTTCACTGAAAGTCCCTGGAGGGGGACGCCAGTGGTGCAAGGGACTGAGAGCGCCACCAGAGATGCTTCAGCCAGGCAGCTAGCAGTATACCAACTCCTGATTACTGAAGGTCTCCGGTGCCGCTCCCACTCTCCCACAGCTATTTCCCTCCTCTCCTAGGACTGGACTATCCATCTGGTTTCCTAGCTAGGCAGGGCCACGCATAAGGTCGACTACCTAGCTGAAGCCACGAAGTCATCTCTCATACGCATGATCCTGTCCAGCAAGATGGCCAGACTGAGCAGGTCCCCGCGAGAACGGAAATAAAAATTTGAGTGGGGCCACCCGCCATTTCCATGGCTGAAGGCCAGAGGGAAAGATGTACAAAATAATTCAAAAATTTCAAAAAAATTTCAAAACTTCAACAAACTGTTCAGGCTTGAGGCTTGACCAAGGTCAAACCTAAAGCCGAACTCCACTCTTCAAAAGAAACTTCAAAGCACGTTACTTTACTCTACTTTAATAAAAAAAATCCAAAACTCTAAACTTTTCAAAACGAAATCAAAACTTTAAAACAATTCTACTGTCACTCTACTGAAATTCCTAATAACCAACCAGTTAGATCCAGGTCCACCTATAACTTCCACTGGATATGAGACTTGAGGTCAATCACCTAGCAGACACCAGATGATCGTTTCACTCTAAGTCTCAGTCCCCAGTAAACTTTATCCATAGACCACCGAAGTCTAACTAAGAAGGCCCCACGTTGAGCGGCATTTGTTATGGTTCAATCTTCTAGACTGATGGGCTTGGACGTGAAGTCCAGATTGCCAGCCTGAGCTGACAGATCACTCCGTGACAGCGGTCATCAGGTCGGCACGCTAGCACCTCGACTGAGTGGCGGAGAGTGTGGGGTGAGTTCACCAAAAAAATCCCGGCGCTGTCACGTTGCCATGAACAAAAAGAAATCGTGCCTGTCCTCCTGTAACGGAGACAAAATAAACGAAATTCACGCACTGGTCCGGAAGGCACCGCATACATCACTCACCTAAAGATGATCCTAAGGATCGGATGGCCTGATCCTGTGCCGTCCCCGGCCTCCCATGACATCCTAGCAGTTTGGTTAAGATGTCCCTTGTTCCTGTTTAGAAGAGAAAGAGAAACCTCGGGAGAAGGGAAGAGAAAAGGAACATTCGGGGAATTAGCTCATTTCATACTTTTTATTTTTTTTTCTTAAATTCAACCCCGATGCGTTACTGGATGCTTGACACGTTCGATTGCTTACGTTGCTGGACGGCCCAGTGTCTTCAAGCCGATGGAATAACTACTTCTTTAGGTTTGTTTGTTTTTCTTTTTTTTCTTAAATTCACCCCCGAAGCTTTACTGGATGCTTGACACGTTCGATGGCTCACGTTGCTAGACGGCGCAGTGTCTTCAAGCCGATCGAATAACTACTTCTTTAGGTTTGTTTGTTTTTCTTTTTCTTTTTCTTAAATTCACCCCCGAAGCTTTATGCGGCGAGCTAGACAAACTCTTAGCAAATAGATACAAACACTTCTCAGTTGGATGAGCGAAAGTAAACCCATGGGGACCTCCAGAATAGTGCGAACGCGTATATTACCAACAGGTGGGGCTAAAACAGAGACTATGCGCAGATATTTATTGACAGCCGTGACGTACATGGGTACTATATCTCGAGAAGGCCTTCTTGAGGAGTACTAATGGCTAATACAGAAAAAAACTCTTATGGGTTACCTTTCTGCCCTTACACTACATACATTCTATTATTATCACAGATACTCTGAGTTACGAGACTACCTTTCAGTCCTTCTCTTAATTGTAGCTACCGTAACTTAATCTTTATGGCAGCGGTGCCTCATACAGCGATGAAGGACAAGGAAAGGCATGGACCGCTCTTTGTAATTTCCTATTTTTTTTTTGTAACTGTATTCATTACGACATTCTTATGCTAAGATATCAATCACTTTGCGAAAATTATATCAAAATCTCTATTTCAGGTGCCATCTGAAGTAATGGCACTAGGTAAGTTCATAACTTGTAAATTATATTCATTGCATAATCCTTATACTAAAATATTTAACACTCTGCGACGAAATTATATCAGAAAATTCTATTTCAGGTGCCCTATGGAGTGATGGCACTAGGTAAGTTCGTAACTTTTGTAAGTATATTCATTGCGTAATCCTTATACTAAAATATTTAACACTTTGCGACGAAATTATATCAGAAAATTCTATTTCAGGTGCCCTATGGAGTGATGGCACTAGGTAAGTTCGTAACTGTTGTAGGTATATTCATTGCGTAATCCTTATACTAAAATATTTAACACTTTGCGACGAATATAATAAAAATCTGTTTCAGGTGCCCTATGGAGTGATGGCACTAGGTAAGTTCGTAACTTTTGTAAGTATATTCATTGCGTAATCCTTATACTAAAATATTTAACACTTTGCGACGAAATTATATCAGAAAATTCTAATTCAGGTGCCCGATGGAGTGATGGCACTAGGTAAGTTCGAAACTTTTGTAAGTATATTCATTGTTTAATCCTTATACTAAAATATTTAACACTTTGCGACGAATGTAATAAAAGTTTCTGTTTCAGGTGCCCTATGGAGTGATGGCACTAAGTAAGTTCATAGTTTTGTAAATGCTTTCATCGCGTAATCCTTATACTAAAATATTTCGCACTCTGCGACGAAATTATATCAGAAAATTCTATTTCAGGTGCCCTATGGAGTGATGGCACTAGGTAAGTTTATTTTTCTCCAAAAGATGTATAGTTTAAATAAGAAATATATATTCGTTGCGACGTTGTTGTATTAAGATATTAATTACTTCGCGAATATTATATAGAGAAAATTCCTATTTCAGGTGCCGGAATTGTATTTTAGTTCCTTCAAGTGCTCCGTTAATACGGTGTCGACCACACCTGTGCTTGTGAGGTTATGCGACTTCCATGCGGGTGGAACATTTTGTTTTGAATTTGTGTAAATTTTCTTATATCTACTTGTAATTATCCTTTTTCTTCTTTTTGTTTCTCAGGTGGTACTCTAATTGACGCCACGATGGGCAGCGAACATGATAACCTCAGGAGAACTTTTCTTATTGCCACAGCTGGACATAAGGTTATCCTTGATTTTTTCCATTTTGTTATTTATTCCATTTTTCTTTCTTATTGTTGGGAACTTTTCTTTTTATTTTTTTTTTATTTTTTTCAATAAACAAACTTTTCACTAATTTTTGATTTCTTCTTTCTTTTGGCAACCTCACACTCTCGTGATTTTTCACTTCTTTTTCCTTTCATCGTGGCCGGCTGTCCCTCTTTCCGGGCTCCTGCTGGCCCGATCCCTCTTTTCCCCACTTGGTCTGTGCCGTTTCACTCACAATACTGACGGCTAGAGGGCAAGATAAGTTCGCATGGGTGGTTCGCCGTGGTTACTCTTGGCACTTCCTAACTGAGCTGCCGCCAGTCCCACATGCGACCATAACATGGCAGACATTTGAAATACAGACACTTGCTGAATATTCAGGTCTATACCTTAAGACCGATGTTCTCCTATTGGCTGATGTGTTTGAGAAGTGTGCATGAAGACTTACAATTTAGATCCAGCACATTATTACACCATGCCAGGTCTAACATGGGATGCTATGCTAAAATACACCAAAGTGAAACTAGAGCTGATAACCGTCGTAGATATACTGCTATTCATAGAGGGAGGCATTCGAGGTGGTATAAGTCAATGTTTGAACAGATATAGTAAAGCAAATAATAAATATATGGATGATTTTAGGCCTGAGGAGAAAGAGAAATACCTGATATATTATGATGTGAATAACCTTTATGGATGGGCCATGTCACAGCATTTACCTGTCAATTTCCATATTTTTTATAAAAAATTGGTGACTCAGTTCAATTTTAATCAGTCTGCAGCAAACTTAATATGGTCATATTTAACTCACCGTAAGCAAGCTACTGTCTTGAATGCGTCCTCGTCAAAGCTGTTACCTCTTCAATCAGGTGTCCCACAAAGGTCAATATTGGGTCCTTTCTTATTTATGTTGTATATTAATGATATCGTGATAATTCCTAAGTACTCTTCCATGATACTGTATGTTGATGACGTGCAGTTATTCCTGTCGTCATCTAAGACTAGTGCTGCTAGGGATATATCTCACTTTAATGAGGATCTTTCTCTAATACATAACTGGTCACTCAGAAACAAGTTATCCTTGAACCCTAATAAAACTCAGAGCATAATTCTTTACAATCAGCCACTTGATGTTTCATCCTTTCCATATCTTTATCTAAATGGCATTCCTATTGAATATAAGACCGTGGTTAAGAATTTAGGTATGCTTATTGATAGTGATCTGTCCTGGCAAAATCATATCAATGCTACTGTGTCTAAGGTTTACTGCGGGTTGAGAAGCTTGTGGCGACATGCAGAGTATACCCCCAGATTGCTACGCGAACGACTCATTAAGGCTCTGATTGTCCCTATTATTACTTACGGAGCTTGTGTATACTGCAATATTGATAGCTCAGGTCGTAGGAAGCTAAACGTGGCATTCAATGCTTGCGCTAGATATATTTTTGGCGTCAGGAGATATGATCACGTGTCAGCTGTAACTAAGCAAATTTTTAGATGTAAGTTGGATCACTACTTGGACTACCTGTTATGCGTTGTGATGCACAATATAATCAATAATAATTCTGCTGAATTCCTTAAAGATAATATTGAATTTCTGTCATCACAACGTACGCTATTATTGCGGGTTCCTCGTTATTTTTTCCCATATAGTTCTCGCACCTTTTTCATCTATGGAGTAAGAGTCTGGAATAGTCTCCTGGTATATGTTCAGGCACTTCGGAGTCAGCAGGGTTTCAGGATGGAGGCCTTAAGTTATTTTAATAAACTTTGGGTGAATACTTAATGCGCAAATAGCCCTTATTTTTTTTTTCGTTTTTACTTATTTTTTTTTTATTATTCTTTTCTACTATATATAGCTTATTATTTTATTAGTTTTTATTTTCCTTATTTCATTTTGAATTTTATTTTTTTTTTTAATTCTATTTCTTTTTTTTTTATATATATATTTTATTATTTTTAACTTTTCTTTCTGTTTTGGTATTGTTTTTTTTTTTCTGAATAAAGTCATTATACGCATTATTTTGTAAAACCTATGTACAAGAGTATGCACGTATTAATGAGTCATACGACTCAATTGTGCAAGTTAATAAAGCAAATTTATTTATTTATTTATTTACCAACCGGAGGATTCAAATGGGTTGATGTTCCCAATATTGACGTTTTCAAAATTCCTGATGATTCTCCAGTTGGATACATATTCGAAGTCGACTTGGATTATCCTCAACATCTACATGATAAGCATAAGGATTTACCGTTGTGTTCTGAGCATGCAACACCACCTGGAGCAAGATTAGAAAAGCTTTTCGTAACATTACATCCTAAAACTAAATATGTTATACACTACCGAAATTTGAAGCAATGCTTATCACATGGCCTCATCCTAAAAAAAGTGCACCGGGTTCTTCAATTCAATCAATCAGCTTGGCTTAAACAATATATTGATTTAAATACCAGCAAACGGAAGCAGGCTACCAGCGATCATGAGTAGGACAGCTATAAGTAGATGAATAATGCAGCATTTGGTAATACCATGGAAAATGTTCGCAAGTATAGCGATATAAAACTTTGCGTAAAGTGGGAAGGCATATCTTTGAAATTTCCAAAACTGCCATTCCAATATAGAGAGCCTTATAGAATAAGATTTTGAGTCGCCTTAATTCCGCAGTAACTAAATTCTCATCAAATGTCGTTGCACTGTGGAAGTTGGGTGCTGTAATCCGAGCTTTTGCACCATAGCGACCTTCCCACTTTACGCAAAAGCTCGGATTGCAGCACCCAACTTCCAGATGGATTGTTGATATCACTAGAGTGATATCAGCGGACAATTCAATGGTTCGTCGTTGAGGTCTGCTGATGGAGCGGACCTTCCTCCCTGCTCAAAGTTTGAACTGCAGTAGTCACAGCTGTTGCAATTCGAAACGTTGAAACTAGTTGAGAAAAGGTGTTGGGATTCCCGACCCGTCTCTCGTTTTTCGTTAAGCAATGCCTACATTTCGGCTTAAAGATGCTTTTGCGTCCGCATCCATAGCAGAACACTTGTTGTCTCTCCTGCACACAATATTGATAAAGATGACCGTGTTGGTCACAGTTCCAACAGACAACTTTTGGCTGTTCTGAAGTAGCAGATATTGCTGCTGCTCCCTCATTGTGCTCAGGTGATAAAGAAAGGTCAGGACACGTTGTCTGATAATCGTCGATCACGCTAACTCGGTAAGTGTTCCAGCTGCACGCTATCCTTATCAATCATCAGGAAACCATATTCATCCTTCCAACACGCAGCACAGGCTCTTCGAAATTTATCAAACTTCATGTCTGTATTCACACGATTATTATAGATATCAACCAACCAATCAATCAATAATTTTATTTATATGTATGTATGTATGCAATATTGGAAATCTTATGCTAGTTCAATGCAAAGAACGGCTAGGTTAGCTAGTAAACTACAAAATAAAATTAAAATAAAAAGAGACAGAAAAATAAAAGGTAATACTTACAATATATTACAAAAATAGTAAACAAAGAAAGGGAGAGAAAAGAAAAAGAAAAGATAAACATAGTGGAAAGATAAGAAGAAAAGAGTTCGACATAATCAGCTAGTAATGAGTGAAATACGATTACCTTATAAGCTGCTTAAATTCACTGATAGAAGTAACACTCTCTGCATGGGGGGGGGGGGTAGGGAATTCTAAAGGCGTACAAACTGAACAAAGTAAGATCCCTCAAGGATATGTTTCAAATTCAAGTCATCTTGCTTGAATAAGATCTTTAAATTAGTATGAAGTTCTTTGGTATATGGGTATATGTTTGACAGAGATAGAAGCTGTCTATATCTTCGTGACGACCCATGCAAAAATAGGATCGCACATTATCTTGCTGTTCACATGCTACATCATCGAAAATAAACACTGAATGTGATTTGGCTTCCTCTGGAGGTAGAACGTCGCAGTTGTTTGAGAATGTGTAATACCTCAATCCTGATATGGGAGTCATCACTCGCTTCAAGTATTCATAATTTGGTTGATGTAAAGCTTTGGAATATATGTAAATATTTTCATATCTCAGACCATTGGGATGTTCCAGCAAACTTATCATAACATTAGTTTTTCCACAATTGAATGGTCCATCAATGAAGCTCCTTATACTATTAGGCAATAGGGGGCCATGCTTCTGTTTCACCTTCATAACAGCTACATCAGCATTTCGAACAGGAAAATTTTGTTGTTGTTTAATGAACCGCATATTGAATACTAACGGGATTCCTATAAATACAACTGTTTATATTACATTTCAACAGTATCATCAGAATCTTATAAGATGCCGAATCACAAATTGAAACGCTCCAGTAAATCTTTGAAAGGGGGCAGAGGACTATTAAATTCAATCAACAACAAATAACCTGTAGAATTACATCTACCGGGATAGTAGTACTGTGGACCAGGAACAAAGTTACAACAAAGATTTGCGAGAGGAGATCCAGGCATTAATCCACTGGATGCAGCTTGCAAGGAACACGATAAAGCATATTCGCGGGATAAAGATACAAGTGATCGACATATGGCTGATAAAATATTAGCTGAAAAAGTCTGGCAGCGTGCAAAATCTACGTATGCAAATTTGAGTGAACGTGCCAACGCTTGGCTTATAGCAAACGCAATGAAGGCTAAAATTAAGCTAGGTATATGCCTTAAGGCTAAAAGTAAACACCAACGCACATTCCGAGAAGTAGTACGAAACGCACGTATAATTTTAAAAGTCAAAAAACCAAAAGACTTGATGGAAGCTCAAAAATAGCCCTTAGTTCAGCTAAAAATATTGTGAAAAGAAAGAAGAAATCTATTAAAACTCCACGAGTGATACCTGTATCAAAGGTTGGTGGGGCACTTCCGTTCCTCATACCGTTGTTTGCTGGGCTTTCAGCATTCTGAGCACTATCGAGAGGTGCAGCAGGCATAGCTAAAGCAGTAAATGATACCAGTGCGGCAAAGGTAAAATTGGAAGAAAGCAAACGTCATTACCAAGTAATGGAAACTATAGCGGTTGGTAAAGATGGAAACGGGCTGTTCCTGAAACCGTACAGAAAAGGACTTGGACTGTATCTACAATCTCAACCACAAAACTATTAAAGACGCTGCCCAAAAGACCACTAAATGAATTGGATCTTCACAAGTATACCACACACTTGCCACACTTCAGAGGAGTATTTATGCCTGATAATCTACCTACAAAACCAAGGAAGCAAGTAAGCGGTATTCTTAACTTAGACATCTCAACTGGAGCAGGAATGCACTGATAACATCGAATACTTTGATAGCTTTGGCAATCTCCAACCACCAACGGAGATCATATCATCATATCATATCATACTTGGGTAGTAATACAACGTACAACTACAGTTCTTATCAGAACTACGAAGCAGTAATTTGCGGTCACTTATGTTTAGCGTTTTTATGTAATTGTTATAGCCATTAATTATTATCTATAAATAAATGTACCTATATTGAAATTGTGACAGTTCATTATCAACCACCATGTCATTAACACTTACTCTCACGGGAAATTCATCTCTACTTACTGCTGAGTACTTTCCTCTGCTGGAGCTAGCAACGGATTATGTTTGTGGATTAATTGATTTTCAAACATACAACTCTATACCAAATATTGATTTGAGCAATAATCTGGTTCATGTAGGGAATGAGGTAGTTGAGCTACATGTTGGATCCTATGAGATTGATAATATAGCAAAATATGTACAAGGATACTTGGATAAAGAAGGGTGAAGGATAAAGATTGCGATAAAGACTAACCATAATACATTGAAGAGTGAAGTTAAGGCAACTGAAGAAACACATTTTGAAAATCAGAGATCCATAGCTCCTGTGCTTAGATTCAGTAAAAGAAACTTGTCTGCTAATATAGTGCATACATCAGAGTTGCCAGTCAACATCATTAAAGTAAATACTATACGCATCGAATGTAATATTATATCAGGATCATTCTTCAACAACACACAAGTACACACTCTCCATGAGTTTTCACCGAACGTTGGGCCTGGGTATAAAATAGTGGAGGTATCCAAAAATGTAATATATTTGCCTGTGAACACCAAACGTATAAGTTCTATAACATTGAAGCACCTTGACCAAGACGGTGGCTTAATTAACTTCAGAGGAGAGACTATAACCGTCAGGTTACATTTGAAGCCACAGCATGTTGATATACAATAATGATAAATAAGAGTTCGGAGCAGACAAGATCATTAGTCAGCGGACAAACTTAAAGCGGACAAGACCTAAATTAACACCTGCAAATATAGCATATTTACAATCGATAGGCTTAACGCTGAAACAAGGAATAAATGAATGATATTGCACCAGATGCTCGCTTTGATAACAGTGTTACTAAATTTGAACATCACTCCTATTCACCATTTCTAACATCATTTAAAAACAGTGATGAAATCCGTATCTCTGTACAACATCAGGACTTGAATCTTCTACGCAGCAGGAGTTTTCCTTATAATGAGGGGTTGCTAACAAAGCTGGATGGAACAGTTTCAGCAACCGTAAAATTAGATAACAATGCTCTACCTTTTCTTTTTGAGGAAATAAGCTATGAATTGAATGCAGTGGAAATCGATCGTTCACGAAATCATGGGATTGCAACAGCATTAAAAAACTACGTACGCTACATGCAAATGTAAGCAGGATACTACTCAACGGCAGCTGGTCGCCAGATTCATCCGTTATACCAGCCAAACGGCTGTTCAACTATTGTGTACCTCTGAAATATTTATTGGGATTCGCTGAAGATTACAAGAAAATTCTTATAAATTCCAAATATATTGATCCGGAGCAGGACAGACGATAATGCCATTATATCGCCCACAGATGAGGTGAAAATTGAAGTTACCAAACTTCAATGGAGCATTCCGCATGTTACAGTATCCGATGATGAAAGCTGCAACTACTTAAAATTATCGAGAGAGGGCGCCCGATACAAATACCATTCCGCAGCTGGGACATATATGAGTATCCAGTACTGCCGGAATCCACGCATGAAACCTGGTCAGTTAAGACTTCCACTCAACTGGAGAAACCTCGATTTATCATCTAAGCATTACAAGCGGATCGAAGAAACGATAAAACTAAGGATGCTAGCAAATTTGATCAATGCAAACTCACCGATGTTACAGTTCATTTGAACTCAGAATCATATCCCTTTGATGATTTGAATTTGAAATTTGATCTGAATAGTTACGCATTGCTGTCTGACATGTATATAAAGTTTACACAATCATACTATGGTCATCAGTATCAGCCGTTCCTCACATGGAAGAAGTTCAAAACCGATGCTCCAAACGCTGTCATTGATTGTTCACATCACAATGAAGCATAAGGCTAGAATTCAAGACATCTGAAAATATACCGGCTAATACAACAGCATATTGCCTGCTTCTACACGATCTAATAGTGGAATACAGTCCGCTGACAAGTGAAGTTAGAAAGTCAAATTGAGAAGATGGCTGTCATCGTAGACGTCCAAGTATTCAAAACAAACCTCAATGAATTTATCAGTAAAGAACTGGCCAATGAAAACCACATGCAGCACTTTATATTTCAACCCCCGTTCAGATACAAAGATTTGACTTCAGCCAAAAAGAGACAAGTAAAATGGCTTCAACACAATTTTCATGGACTCCGCTGGAATGATGGCTACATAACGTATCAGAAGCTGTACACTATAATTGAACCACTGCTGCGAAACAAAACCATTTTTTTAAAGGGAACTGAAAAAGTTCATTGGATGCAGAAGATAGTTGGAGACGGTGAAATCATTATCAACGTCGAAGATGAATACAACTGTGGAAAACTAATAGAGATTAACACAAATGTGTCATCTTGCCAAGTTAATATTGGACAGTGTGCTATAAGAAATACCTTTGTAATAAAAAATTTTATTGGAAGTAAAAACAAATGTTTATAAAACATGAGACTTTCAGTACACATACCCTAGACCCAATAATAATTTGCTAACAAAACATCAAGCCAACCTGTAGAGGATTTCTGATGAAAATTTCATCTCCCTCCCACCCACTCCACCTAGTATCCATTGGCATGAACAAAAATAACTTGATTTATTAATATGCTAATATCTCGAAAACCAAAGCTCAGAGCCCGTAGAGGATTTCTGATGAAAATTTCATCCCTTCCCCTCCTTATCCTATATTATAATAGCCCCTCACCAACCACCATCTAGAATCCATTGGCATGAACAAAAATTTCCTCGTGCTAACCTTAATTATTACTAATATTAGTTCAATACCAAAAGCCTACATTTAGGCGCAACACTTGAAAACAGTAAAATCATAATAAAAGGCCTACTTTTAGGCGCACCACATATCTATCCAAGAAAACCGTTGTGCCGGAGCAAGCTAGTAATACCGGCTAATGCCGCTGGTGCGCTCTCAAGATCAAATGACACATCCAAGACATAAGCCGGTCAAGACTCAATGGTGTATCCAAGACTTAAGTCAGTCAAGACTCAATGGTACATCCAAAACACACACATATTTAGTATGAACTCAAAACCACCTAGCGACGGTGGTGCCATCTGTGGTTGAGAGTTCTAGATAAAATCTCTGGTCCAGAACTCTACCCATATATAACAACTTTAAAGAATATTCACACAACACCTCCATGGTCTCATGGTAGAGAGCCTCGGATTTTACAAAACCATGCGTTCTCGGTTTGATTCCAGCAAAAAATCCAACATTATTTTATTAAAAAATCAGCTCCTGGGCCGTGGATTATACGGATGCAAAGTAAAAAGAATACTATTTGCATCATTTTGGAAACCTGGAAGATGACACTATGTTAATATGTCTGAATGATGTTTAAAGATGACGAAGTAGTTACTCTGACAAAAGTTTAATGTCATTTTTATGGACTCTTTCATTTTTTTATTGACTTTAGTAGTGGAATTTTCGAGGGAATTAATCTCCATTATCTCATGCGGACCTGACCATAATGGTGAGAACTTATTATCTCGAACTCTGCTCTTAAGTAGGACTTTATCGCCTACCATAAAAGATTTTTGGACGGAGTTTTTGTCATATTGCAATTTTGCCTTTTTTTGTTTGCCATCGCTATGTCATTAGCTATTTTGAAGCTATGCTGTAGACGCGCTTTTAAGTAGTTTGCATAATTGTCGTAATTATAGTAAACGGTTGGAGAAGATTTTAAATTATTTGGGATTTCGGCTTGGAATCCGTATAGGAGTTCGCATGGAGTATAGTTAGTACTCGAATGAGGGGTTTTCTTATATACAAATATGGCATGTATCCCAGTCTTGTGGATCTTTTGCTACATAAGATCGGAGATATTCTGCTAAGGTTCTGTGACTTCTTTCCAATGCACCATTCGTTTGAGGGTGATATGGAGTAGTTTTAAATCGTTTTATTCTCAACAAATTAGATACCTCGGCGAACATGCAACTTATGAGGTTGGAACCCTGATCTGTGAGGATGCTTTCTGGAATACCATGTCGACAAACTATTGCTGTCGTGAAGGCTTCCGCTAATGTCTTAGACTCGGTGTCAACTATGGGAATAGCCTCACAATATTTTGAAAGTTCGTCTTGGAATGTAAGGATATATTTATTTCCAGAATGTGAAATTGGGACAGGTCCTACAATATCTAGGTACACTCTTTCGAAAGGCTTGGAGCTAATGCCCGAGATTTTCATTGGAATTTTGGGGTTTCTGGATACATTGTTTACTTGACAAAGTTTACTTACATATTTTACGATGTCGTCTGACATGGCAGGCCAGTAAAACTGTTTTTAATTACGCCATTTCTCTGTATTACCAGCAATCCAGAAATTACTTTATGAAGACCTAGACAGAATGGTAAAACTTGGCGTCATTGAGGAAAGCCAAAGTTCTTGGAGTTCTCCGGTAGTTTTAGTTAAAATGTTGGACGGAAAGGTTCACTTGTGCCTAAACTCTCATAACTGAATATCCGTACCAAGAAGGATGCATATCCCCTGCCATTGATAGAGGGCCTGTTGGATAGACTAAAAGAAACAAGATACATCAGCGGTCTAGATTTGAAGGATGCATTTTGGCAGACTCCATTGTCGGACGATTCTAAAGATAAAACTGCTTTCACTGTGCCAGGGAGACCCCTTTATCAATTTAAGGTCATGCCGTTCGGTCTTTGTAATGCTCCTCAGACTATGTGTCGTCTGATGGATAAAGTTGTCCTACACCAATGGCATGAGCGACTATTTGTTTACTTGGACGATCTACTAATCACGTCTGTCAATTTCCACGAGCATATTAATCTTTTGCAGAGCATTGCTTGCCTACTTGAGTAAAGCACATTTGTGATAAAATAGATCAAGTACTTAGGTTATAAAGTTCGCAAGGGCGTCCTTCGTATGGATCCGGACAAGATAACATCCATAATTAATTTTCCGTCACCGGTGACGGTGAAACAGACGCGAAGACTGTTGGGCTGGTATAGGCGGTTTATTCCGAATTTCTCAGAAATAACAGCACCGATTACGGATTTTCTGAAGAAAAACTCGCGTTTTCACTGGAATTCTGAAGCGCAGATGGCTTTCGAACAATTTAAAGTACCACACATTGGGCACCCGCAGTGATGAGGCCTATGTTTAAGACCGGCTAGCTCAGTCAACCATTTTTCAGCGTTGTCTGAACCACGGGTGGTCTAGACCACTCTGCCCTGTTATAGTCGTAGCGTACTGCATATAGCAGTATGCTACACTGAGAAATACTGAAGCAGGGTATGCCGGCGGACTGCAAACCGATCGATCGCACGCATCCCGACTCGAAGAATTTTTGCCTGCTGGTGGAGAAGAAGACGACAATCATCTCTGTCTTGTCAAACGTTCACACCGTGAAGTAAGTAAAAAGGTGAATCGAATGAATCGAAACATTTCCGAAGGCATCGGGCAACGATTCAACCCCGCACCTGGAGAAAATTCGCAACAAGGAGGCAACCAAATTCCAGCAGCAGCAAGTCGCCGCTTATATGCTGTGAAAAATTATATTGGCGAGAAATCAACATTTTTACAACACGGACAATTACGTAAAGGTGTGCTTTAAGTAAAAGTTGTAATAAGCAAAAGTGAGATCTCGTTCTTTTGTGACTGTTCGATGTCCGCCGCTCGAGATTTGCCAAAATTATAAAGAAGATGGCATGAGGAAAGGGACTCTGAAAAAATTTTGCCCTCAGAGTCAGATGGGGGCTAGGGCATGCAAGGAAGGCATAACGTCTGCGCCTTCGATGTGAATGCAGGTAAGTGACGAAAAGTTTCCTTCAGGACTGAATGTGTGCCGGCGTTTTTTGGTTAAAGGCACAATTTGTTTTTATTATGTCAGACGGCAGCGGCAGGTTTTTCGTGGAACCTCCCCACACTCTCCGCCAATAGCCGAGGCGCGCTACCGTGCCGCCCTCCCAACGCTGTCCGTCGAGTGATCTGTCAACTCATGCTGGCAGTCTGGACTTCACGTCCAAGCCAATCACTCAGCATAGTTCCATAACAAAATGGCGCCCAACGTGGGGCCACCTCAGTTGGACTTCGGTGTCTGAATGTGACGGATGCTGGAGACTGGGATTACTTGGAGATATGGACATTTGGCTGTTAGCTAATTCTCTGACTCGGTAATCTCATATCTAGTAGAAGTTACAGGCGGACCTGAGTCTGACTGGTGTTGTTATATAAATTATTTTCTTGTAAAGTAAAGTAAAGTTTTTAAAAGTTTTGAGATTTTGATTGCTGAATTTTTGTATTAAAGTAAAGTAACGTAACATCTTTTTGAAAGTTGTGACAGTTTTTGTGAAAGTTTGTAAGTTCGACTCTAGGTTTGAATTTGGTCAAGCCTCGAGTCTGAACAGGTGTCTAGTTTTTGAATTTTTTGAATTTTTTTGGAATGATCTTTCCCGCTGGCCTTCTGCCATGAAATAGTAGGTGGCCTCACCACAATTTTTTTTTTACTGTGTCCTCACGGAGACATGTCTCTGTTAGCCAATTGGCTGGACAGAGTCGTGACTCTGTGAGACGACTTTTGGCTTTCAGCTAACTAGTTGACCAGATTCATGACTTTGCCTAGTTGGAAGGTTAGCTGGACATGACAATCAGATGAAGAGGAAGGAAAGAGTTGTTGGGGGATGGAAGTGATGCTGGAGACCTTCAGTAATCAGGAGTTGGCATACTGCTAACTCCCTGGCTGAAGAATCTCTAGTATCATTTTCAGTCTCTAGCTTCTCCAACCCGACTCTTCCCAGATTTCTGTGAGATCTCAAACATTTTTCATGCACACATTCACGTCGCTTGCTTACATCATTACTTATAACCTGATTAGAGAGGGTGGCCTAGAGACTTTTATGTTTGGAGAGTTAGCTCTTGGAGAGTGAGGGAGAAATCGTATGACCTTCTCTCAGTTAAATTTTTGGAACGTTTGAATCACTATCAGTAAAATTTTTCTACCTTTTTGATACATTTCCTCTGAACGATTGGGGAAATTTTTTTGAAATTGTAGTATGCTTCTCAGCTTTTAGATCTTCCTTAAATCGACATTTCTGTTAACTTGATCTTTGAAGACTTAGCTGTCTTCTTCGAACATTCCATTTTTTTTTCTTTTTTTTTTTAACTTCTTGGCATTTCTTCCAAACCCTTGGAATAGTTTTGAAATCTTGACTGTACGATTGAAAGATTGCATCATGGTGGGGACCGTGAGAGCACACCCTTCCACGACAGACAATGTGAATAGGTTGCCTGAAGAGTGCTCTATCTATCAAGATAGAGACTGGTCATTCGAACGAAAGCCTGTTAAGACTGTATGTGGACACGTGTTCCACAAAGCATATTTGCGCACGTGGATAGGGGAAACAGGAAAATTGTCCAAACTGCCGGCTTCACTTTACTCAATATGATTTTACCGAATATACGGGAGCCGTTTCACACAAACCAAAAACGAAACATGTCAATATCGAGCGTAATCAGCCCGCACAGACATTTGAGTTACCACCTCCTTTGACTATGCCACCAGTTAGTCGAAGATCTCTATCACCTGGAATGTCAAATCCGCATTCCATGACCTTTTCCCATTCTAACTCTCGACGAAATAGCCCACTGCCTTCTGACAATAGACAGAACTCAGCATCAACTGAAGCCCGGCTGGCAGGTCTGCGCATACAGCTGCAGGACTCGGTTCGCGAAAGCCTTGAGCAGAGCTTAAATACCTTACGAGCTGAACTGTCTACTAGCTTTAGGCAGCAAATATCAGCTGCAATTCCACCAGTTGATTTCTCACGGCCACCTCCTTCTATGGGTGAACCGATACTGCTGCACGATTTCAACGACACACATAGGCAGTCGTTTAACAGACCGGCATCACCTCTTGGTCAGCCTAGTGGTCAGCCTAGACCGAATTTTAACCAGCCTCCACTAGCTTCACCTCATCGTATCCCGGCAAGCGTACGACAAAGACGTTCTGGCAGTCCCATCCGCAGATGGAATATATCCTATAGTGGCGACAGCTCTCGACCTACTGTCGACGAATTCGTGTTCAGAGTAGAAGCATTGACTTACTCGGCACTAGACGGAGACTTTGAACTCTTGGTAAGACATATGACCACTCTGCTTTCTGGACCAACAATGGATTTGTACTGGTCTCTCCTAAGAGAGAATTCCACACCCTCGTGGGAATATGTAAAAGCAGCTCTTCTATCTGAATGGGGAGTACTTAAAGACGACCTCAAGGTCAAAATCCAATTAATTCTGAGGAAGCAGAGAGCATGGGAGTCATTTGCCATGTACCACCAACACCTGGTATACCTACGGGACCAATTCCAAAACCCTTTGCCAGACGTCGAATTTCTGAAAATAATCAAGCAAAACCTATTTCCGGACATCCAAAATAAGATTTGCTTGTATCCCACCAACACCATCCACCAACTAAGGAGCCTTGTGGCTCAAATAGAAGCTACACAGCAACGAATAGCGACAGCGGGCAACTGGAATACTTATCGTAGCCCAAGAGTCAGGGAGGTGGATGAGTGTCGTCCGACTGATGGTGAAGAGCACATGTCACATGAACGCAGTGAGGAAGCAGTGGTACTAGCTGCTCTTACAGCACCACAGAACGTTATTTGTTGGAACTGTGACCAGCCCGGTCACTTTTACCAAGACTACCGGCAGGAAATACAAGTTGTACCACTGAATTGTCCACTATCATTCGGTGATTCTGATGATATCAGCAAATCACCTGATGGTACAAATATTTCACTGATAGAGAAGGAAAATTTAATAGATTTCTCCGCAAATCTTCAAGCTCCCATTTCCACTTTAGAAGAGTCTTTAATTTTAGATGTCCCAATAACACCGACAGCACCTTTAGCTGACAAGGTTACTGAGCAGGAGATTTGGTCTCATGGCATTTCTGTATTAACACGGCCACCAAGCTCTGTTATGACGAGTGGGCGTGAGCCTGTTGTACATCCGCTGATGCCATATCATACGCGTCTGCAGAAATATAATGCAGTAAGAGACCGAATCTTCTCCTCAGTAGCGGAGTTAGCTGACATCATGTATCCTGAGCTGGATATTAGACCAAGAAAGAAAAGATCTACCGTTCGTTGGCGGGAATACTGTCGACGGATGAGACTGGAAAGAAAAAAACTGGCACAGATTTCCGTGTCGATGCCAGGCGACATTCGACCGTACGCCGAAGTAAAGCTGCTCTGGCGAACTGAGCCTGGACTACTTTATAGTGGTGCCACTGGCAGTATTTTAGGCCAGGGAGCTGTAGAGAAGCTTGCGGAAGCAGAGGTTGAATGGATGAGGTATCGAACACAGGTGCAAGTAGCGAATGGTGCCATGACGACTGTGCATGGTCATGTGAACTTGGACATCACTTTCCGTGGTAAGACCGAAAACGTGCGTTTTATGTGATTCCTGGGCTCACACTGGCACTATATCTAGGAATAGACTTCTGGTGTCTATTTGGGTTGGCTCCAGATGTCCTAGGTATAGTTGCAGAAGTGACACCAAGTTTACTAGCTACTACTGACACCGACCGCCATGTTCTTTCCAGTCTAGATCAACAGCGTCTAGAAGCTACTAAACAGCTTTTCCATTCTTTCGCCTCTTTAGGCCTGGGAAAGACATCTTTGGTTACTCACAAGATTGAAACGAGTGACGCAGCTGCGATAAAACAACGCTTTTATCCAATTTCACCGGCAGTACAGAGTTTGATGGATGCTGAATTAGAGCGAATGCTATCACTGGGTGTGATAGAGGAGAACCAGAGTCCATGGAGCTCTCCAGTTGTACTAGTGTGGCAGCCTTCGAAGATTCGGCTTTGTTTTGATGCCAGGAAGGTCAACTCCATTACGAAGAAGGACTCCTATCCACTGCCGCAGATAGATGCGCTGCTGAGTCGACTTCCTCCGGCAAACTACATTACAAGCCTGGACCTGAAAGACGCATTGTGGTAGATTCCACTAGACGCTGATTCCCGAGAGAAGACCGCTTTTACTGTACCTGGTCACCCTCTCTATTAATACACAGTGATTCCATTCGGCCTATGCAATGCTCCACAAACGATGTGCCGCCTCATGGATAAAGTCATTCTTTTCGATCTTCGTGAAAATGCTCTCGTCTACCTGGACGATTTACTGATTCTGTCATCAGACTTTGACTCTCATCTCACATTGCTATCCGGTGTAGTGTTTGAGGAAAGCTGGCCACACTATCAACGTTGAAAAGAGTAAGTTTTGCATTAAGGAGACTAAATACTTGGGTTTTATAGTCGGGAAAGGAGGAAACAGGACTGACCCAGATAAGATCGCAGCCATAGCTGACTATCCGTCACCTAAAACTGTTCGGCAAGCCCGACGCCTACTACGTATGGCGGAATGGTATAGACGGTTCATCCCGAAATATGCTGATTTAACTGCCTCCATAACTGACACCTTGAAGAACGCTAGTCAGTTCACCTGAATACTACTGAAGCCCAGACGTCTCTGGAGATGCTAAAACAAAAACTTACCTCTGCTCCGTTGTTAGTGAGTGCAGATTTCACCAAGCCGTTCGTTCTACAGTGCGATGCGAGCCAAAAAGGTACTGGTGGGGTGCTAATTCAACTAGATAACGATGGCCACGAGAAGCCAATAGCCTACGTCTCGAAAAAGTTGAACTCAGCACAAAGAAATTATAAAGTCACAGAGCACGAATGCCTAGCTGCAATCTTAAGTGTACAGAAGTTCCGGCCCTTCATAGAACTCATGTCGTTTAAGATAGTGACTGATCATGCCAGCTTGAAATGGCTGATGTCCCAAAAGGACCTCTGCGGTAGACTTGCTCGGTGGAGTTTGAAGCTTCAGGGTTTCGACTTCACTATTGAGCACCGAAAAAGAAGCCTGAATGTCGTCCCTGATGCGCTGTCACGCATTCATTGTGACATCTTGTCCACACCTGCAGATCCTGGCCCGGAAGTTGACCTTAGTTCACCATATCTCAACTCGTTGGAATATGAGGAGCTCAGGCATAAAGTTAAAACAACTTCTGGCAAACTAACAGATCTTTGCGTCACGGATGGCTTCGTTTACATTCGGACTGTTCCGAGAACAGGCGATCCGATTCAGGAAGAAGAAGTTTGGAAGCTTTGGATTCCACGAGGGCTTGTCTCCGACGTTATTTCAAGAGCGCATGATCCGCCACTAGCTTCTCACGTGTTATAGGGAAAACACTGGAACGTCTGAGAAGACACCTGTACTGGCCACGAATGACAGTTGATGTCAGAAACTAAGTAGGCGCTTGTGACATGTGTAAAGAGACCAAAGAGACTACCTATGAGAGTCCAGTCTGTGACAGAACGACCATGGCAAAAGCTGTTTATTGATTTTCTGGGTCCATATCCTCGGTCAGTGAAAGGAAATGTCTGCATCTTAATAGTTCTTGACCCCTTTTCAAAGTTTCCGATTCTCAAAACTATGAGAAAAGTATCTACACTCAATGTGTGCCAATTCATCGAAACGGAAGTGTTCCATGTGTTCGGAGTCCCGGAAACGATCGTCTCTGACAATGGAGTCCAGTATTGCTTGGATCAGTTTACCAGATTACTGGACAAGTATGGGGTGAAGCACTTGAGAACGGCGGGTTACTAGCCGCAAGCAAACGCCTCAGAGCGAGTAAACAGGTCTCTATTCTGAGGGATTAGAGCAAATATTCGGAAGGAACACACAAAATGGGAAGAGAAGCTGAGCCAGATAGCTAGTTCCCTCAGGAGCTCTTTCCACCAAGCAACTGGTTTCTCTCCGTATCGAACACTTTTCGGTCAGCAAATGATTGAACATAGCAGTAACTATTCCATCTTGAGGAGTCTTGGGACTCTTAATGAGCCTTTGAGAGTAGATGCTGAAGACAAAATAAGATTGATCCGTGCAAGGGTGTAGGAGAACTTACACAATGCGTTTTAACAGGGTTCAAGAGCCTATAATCTCAGGGCGAAGCCTGTTAATTTCAAAGTGGGTCAAGAGGTAATCAGACGGAATTTTGCCCAAAGCAACTTCCAACAGCATACTAGTGCTAAACTGGGACGAAAATTTGTTAAGTGTCGGGTTAAAGCCAATAAAGGAAACTCCTTATACGAGCTTGATGATTTGCAGGGGAAACCCTTAGCAGTCTATCACGCCAAAGACATAAGGCATTGATAACCATTCTAGAAGCGTCATCCATTTTCTCTCACTTTTATTCCTGGTATCCCTAAGAAGGCATCCAGCCAGCTTCACTGATAAACTGTAGGGTATCACGAAGCCCTCCTATTGCCCCGTCAATGGTGGGTGATATACCTGTTGGAATCCAATCCTGTATACGGCTGTTAGCAAGTTAAGAAATGAAATCTACAACGTCATCGGTCAAGTAGGGCCACAGTCGTAGTCGAGTACGAGTAATGAGGAACGCTCATTGGCTCGTGGGTCGAGACACACATTGGGCGCCCGCAGTGATGAGGCCCATTTTTAAGACCGGCTAGCTCAGTCGACCATTTTTCAGCGTTGTCTGAACCACGGGTGTTCTAGACCACTCTGCCCTGTTATGGTCGTAGCGTACTGCATATAGCAGTATGCTACACTGAGAAATACTGAAGCAGGTATGCCGCCCGACTGCAAACCGATCGCTCGCACGCTTCCCGATTCGAAGAATTTTTGCCTGCTGGTGGAGAAGAAGACGACAATCATCTCTGTCTAGTCAAACGTTCACACCGTGAAGTAAGTAAAAAGGTGAATCGAATGATTCAACCCCGCACCAGGAGAAAATTCGCAAAAGGAGGCAACCAAATTCCAGCAGCAGCAAGTCGCCGCTTATATGCTGTGAAAAATTATATTGGCGAGAGATCAACATTTTTACAACACGGACAATTACATAAAAGTGTGCTTTATGTAAAAGTTGTAATAAGCAGAAGTGAGATCTCGTTATTTTGTGACTGTTCGATGTCCGCCGCTCGAGATTTGCCAAAATTATAAAGAAGATGGCATGAGGAAAGGGACCCTGAAAAATCTTGCCCTCAGAGTCAGATGGGGGCTGGGGCATGCAAGGAAGGCATAACATCTGCGCCTTCGATGTGAATGCAGGTAAGTGACGTAAAGGTCCCTTCAGGACTGAATGTGTGCCGGCGTTTTTTGGTTAAACGCACGATTTTTTTTTTATTATGGTAGACGGCAGCGGCAGGTTTTTCGTGGAACCTCCCCACACTCTCCGCCAATAGCCGAGGCGCGCTAGCGTGCCGCCCTCCAGTCAACGCTGTCCGTCGAGTGATCTGTCAGCTCATGCTGGCAGTCTGGACTTCACGTCCAAGCCAATCACTCAGCATAGTTCCATAACAAAATGGCGCCCAACGTGGGGCCACCTCAGTTGGAGTTCGGTGTCTGAATGTGACGGATGCTGGAGACTGGGATTACTTCGAGATGTGGACATTTGGCTGTTAGCTAATTGTCTGACTCGGTAATCTCATATCTAGTAGAAGTTACAGGTGGACCTGAGTCTGACTGGTGTTGTTATATAAATTATTTTCTTGTAAAGTAAAGTAAAGTTTTTGAAAGTTTTGAGATTTTGATTGTTGAATTTTTGTCTTAAAGTAAAGTAACGCAACACCTTTTTGAAAGTTGTGAAAGTTTTTGTGAAAGTTTGTAAGTTTGACTCTAGGTTTGACTTTGGTCAAGCCTCGAGTCTGAACAGGTGTCTAGTCTTTGAATCTTTTGAATTTTTTTGGAATGATCTTTCCCGCTGGCCTTCTGCCATGGAAATGGTAGGTGGCCTCACCGCAATTTTTTTTACTGTGTCCCCACGGAGACATATCTCTGTTATACAATTGGCTGGACAGAGTCGTGACTCTGTGAGACGACTTTTGGCTTTCAGCTAACTAGTTGACCAGATTCATGACTCTGCCTAGTTGGACATGACAATCAGATGAAGAGGAAGGAAAAAGTTGTTGGAGGATGGAAGTGATGCTGGAGACCTTCAGTAATCAGGAGTTGGCATACTGCTAACTGCCTGGCTGAAAAATCTCTAGTATCATTTTCAGACTGTAGCTTCTCCAACCCGACTCTTCCCAGATTTCTGTGAGAACTCAAACATTTTTCATGCACACATTCACGTCGCTTGCTTACTTCATAACTTCTGACCTGATTAGAGAGGGTGGCCTAGAGACTTTTATGTTGGGAGAGTTAGCTCTTGGAGAGTGAGGGAGAAATCGTATGACCTTCTCTCAGTTAAATTTTTGGAACGTTTGAATCACTATCAGTAAGATTTTTCTACCTTTTTGGTACATTTCCTCTGAACGATTGGGGAAATTTTTTTAAAATTGTAGTAGCCTTCTAAGCTTTTAGATCTTCCTTAAATCGATATTTCTGTTAACTTGATCTTTGAAGACTTAGCTGTCTGCTTCGAACATTCCATTTTTATTTTACTTTTTTTTTTTTGAACTTCTTGGCATTTCTTCCAAACCCTTGGAATAGTTTTGAAATCTTGACTGTACGATTGAAAGATTGCAACATGGTGGGGACCGTGATAGCACACCTTCCACGACAGACAGTGTGAATAGGTTGCCTGAACAGTGCTCTATCTGTCAAAATAGAGACTGGTCATTCGGACGAAAGCCTGTTAAGACTGAATGTGGACACGTGTTCCACAAAGCATATTTGCGCACGTGGATAGGCGAACAGAAAAGTTGTGCAAACTGTCGGCTTCACTTTACTCAATATGATTACCAACCAAGCTGCTAATTGCCTAGTAGTAATTACATAATTGCCAATTAGCTAATTGTTTGAACAAATGTACCTAATATCTTGAAAATCAAAGCCCGTAGAAGATTTCTGATGAATTTTTCGTTCCTCCTCCCACCCCACACCCCCTAGAATCCATCGATAATATCTCGAAAACCAAAGCCCGTAGAGGTTTTCTGCTGAAAATTTCATTACACCCCCTCCCTATCCTTATTATCCCCCCCCACCTGCCCAGCATCTAGAATCCAATGGTATGAACAAAATTTCCTACTATTAACTTTAATTATTACTAATATTGATTCAAAACCAAAGCCTACATTTAGGCGCAGCACTTGAAAACCACAAAAGCCTACATTTAGGCGCACCACACATCCAAGAAAACCGTAGCATTTTGCTGCTACGTGTGGTCACAGAAATCTGTAGCATGCTGCCACGTGTGGGCAAAGTTGAAACAAAAAACTTCCCAAACCGTAGCATGCTTCTACGTGTGGGACAAAAGTGAAGCAAAAAGAAAACCGTAGTACCGGAGCATGCTGGTAGTATCGGCTAATGCCGTTAGGGTTCAGTGAAGACCAAATGACACATCCAAGAAAACTGATGAAATTTGAATGAAGATAAGAATTTCTTTTCATTGGAAATGTTATTGAAACACTAAACTTCCTTTTCTGGGTTTAATAATTATTTATTAATAATTGCACAAAACTGTATCCACGTTTGGATATATGTATATATATACAGCTAACTGACTAAATATTCGAAAATACAAAAATTAAAAACCACACTGCTAGTTCTACCTTCTTCTACCAGCTCAACTAGAATACTCAAGTATTTTCACGGTCAAACTGTTATCTCTTGCATCGTGTCGATCTAGAGCTCTCTTCAGTAATTCTAGCAGATTCGTTGTTGATAACAATAATTGCAAATGTATGCTCAGTGGCGTCGACCTTAAGTGCACAATTGATAGATTTGTGTATATTCATTGTATTTTAAGTTGCGGACTCAATAATAAAATAAATGTTCTGATCTGATTCCTTGCAATGCAAGTGATTATGCATGATCAGTGAACTTTGTGTCCAGCAACATGTAATCGAACAGTGATTGTGCTATGGTCGGATTAAATACACTAAGTAGTACTAGAATCTGCAGAATCACTTAAATAAGAGTATTTAATTAGTTTTATTCGTATTTGCAACAAAAGAGGATGGTAGAGAAAGGCTGATTCGGCAGCGTTTCACTTATAGATTTAAGTATAAAGTAACATTGGAATGATTTTAATAAATTTAGAAATTCAACTTAATTAAATTACCTATAAAGAAATTCACTGATACATTAGATTAGTATTTATAATATGCTCTTCATAAACATTACTTATATAACTAGATTAGTTTCTTAATTACGTTATCTGGGTATAAACAAAAACCGTAGTACGGGAGCATGCTGGTAGTATCGGCTTATGCCACTAGGGCGCAGTCAAGACCAAATGACACATTTAAGACATAAGCCAGTCAAGGCTCAATGGTGTATCCAAGACATAAGCCAGTCAAGACTCAATGGTGCATGAGAGCCCTAAACCATCCAAGACTCAGGTGTACATCCCCAAGACATAAACCAATAAAGTCAAGACACATACCGCATTTAGTATGGGCTCAAACCACCTAGCGAATGTGGTGCCATCTGTGGCGAAATCCTGGAATCGGTGGTGGAAATCCAGGATCGCCATAGAACAACTACTTTCAGACAGCAAGCCTTACTCGACATAATTATCTTCAGTAAAAATCACCAGTTGCATCCTCTAGTGGTGTCTCCCAAAAGTTTATTAGAGATATACCACAAGTCCCACTCTACTTGCCCCACATACACAAAACTGTCTGTCAGTATTATACCAGACAGCAGAAACAAAGGCTCAACTAGCCCAAGGCAAATTAGTCATTCGAATACAACTTCCGATTTTCAATCTACCACAAATGAAGTTGAGTACATAGTTTTCCGGTACACATTAATAAAAAACAATCTTTGGTACCCGAAATACAGTACTCGCACGTAGCTCAACAAGTACAGACACAGGATATTCTATTATTAAAAACCCAAGATCTTAAAATCTTCAAAAAGAGCACGCAATATTCCAAGGAGGACACTTACAGCGCTAAACTAGACATTCCCGTAATAAAGGCAACAGTGTCTAAAGAATGCATAGTGAAGCTGCTCTTCAATCCATTAAAGGAAGAGCCACAGTGCCAATTCAAAGCACAAATACCTCTCAGAGACCTACTTATCAAATTAAGTAAACCCAATTCGTGGATATTCTCGTTGATAGAACCAACAATTGTACACCTCCAGTGTACCAAACAAATCTTAACCTCAAAGATTGAAGGTCAAGGAATAATAACTATCAACCATCCCTGCCAATTACAGGTTGGATCCCAAATCCGACACTATGAGGCAGACAGTATCCAGCCATTGAGTTTCAAACAACCCAACTACTTTCCGGATATAGCTCCATTAGAGCAAATGGTAGAAAAATACCTCAATGAAACTAAACAAAAGGTACAGTCTAAAAAAATGCAGACAAAACTATACTCAGGAGATGAAACTAAAAGACACTAAAAGAACTGGACGAAAAATTAGAAAAAATAGTTCCACATATCAGTCACCACCCTACACATGTACTAGCTGCAACATCAGTATCCTTAACGGGTGTTGTCATCACATGTATGGTACTGTACCTGGTCGACAAATGGCTAACACCATTTATTAAAAGTTACCGCTTACGTAAATCTGAAAAAGCCCCTGAGGCGGAGGAACAAATCAAACCAATCGAACAGACAAAAACAATCGAGCCTAGCCCTCTCAAAAGACCCGCACCCTACCAACTACAAGGTCGGTGCAAGTGGTATAAATTCACCACTTCAAATGGTCAATCCCATATTTAAACTGTTGACACTAGTATTTTAACACATAGAAATAATGTAACCAAGAATACTAAGAAAACTCTAAGATGAGATGTTATAACCAAGTAGTATTTCAAAATCTTAAAAATAAAAGAAAAAGATGGAAAATACGTCCTTACCACATCTTTTAGTGGGAAAAATACATAAATAATTAGATAGGCATAAGAGCAGAAAGCAAATACATATATAAAAAACACATGAAGGAGAGATTTCTCGTCTAACAGACTGAAATTTATTGAAAATAATTTCAATAAATTTACAAAATGCATTTTAAGTGCAAAAAAACATCTTCCCCCTTGTAACCAAATTTTTATAATCAATAGTAATTAAGAAATGAAATCAACAATTAAAATTACAAGTAGAATAACAAAGCTAACTTAACCTAAGACTAAATAGCAAACTAACCCTAGAATAGAACAAAATATACAAGTAGCTGTATAAAAGCAAAAAAAAAGGAGAAATTAGCATAGAAAAATTAAGTAAAAGGAAAATTTTTTAAATAACAAAGAGAGAAGCAAAAACAATTTTAGAAAATAAGATAACAAAAAATTCTTTTTAAATAAGAAACAATAAATGTAAAAAAGAAAAAGCAAACAGTATTCCCTATAACAGAGAAAACACAGCCAACCGAACGACCGCGCCTACCAAAAGTAAGACCAAACAAACAAACAAAAACAAACAAAAATCCTGAAAGAGGAACCAGAAAAGTTTACAGTAGAACAACCTTTTTATACATAGTAAAAGTTTTAATTAAAAAAAGAAGAAAGATAGAATAGATACAAAAATTTAAAGAAAACATTTTTTTATAATAATAAAAGTGTTTAGACGGAGCACTCAAAAGCCATGCTCGTCCGCGTCCCAATCTTCGGGGTCGTCATCCCGGTCTCCAGGGTCCGCACTCTCGCCAAGATCCCAATCTTCGGGGTCAACGGGTTTGCCTGCTTCCCAATCTGCGGAGGCCATGAGACAGTTACTAGCACTTTTCTCGGATCCTGATGGTGAGCGGAAGGAATATCGAAGAAGACCCCATAAAGCGCCGCCACGGGGTCGTGTTCAGAAAATAGGCAGCAGAAGCCGTAGTCCCCGCTGATGATAAGGGTACCGCCTGAAAAAATGAAATATTTTGTTAAAAAAAACGGGGGGATATGGAGACTCTCTTTGTTTAGACTCACCTTAGGCTGACCAGCCCACATACCCATGAGGGATCACAAATAAATTGGTGCTGTAAGTGTGGCCCGCGACAGTATCCTCCATCCAGATAACAGTAGGACGCTCACCCCGCTCGTAGAGCAGGAGCCGTATAGGCCCCTCCCAATCACGAACAACCCATAACACACAAATCGTGTTGAGCCTTGCATTCCACATGCTCGGTGGGAACCACGACTCGCGACCTAACTCGACACGGAAAGTCATGATGAATGATCAACAAATGATTAAAGTGGCTGCATTTACCCTGGGATACATTACAATGTATCCAAGCCATTAAAATAGACGTGCACAAATTAACTTTTGTCCCCACCTTCCCCTGAGAATTATTCCCCTTCCTCGGTTTTCTAAAATGTTCTATATTGGTACTCATGGAAAACTGCCAAACATTGACTTTATATATGCTATAGAGATTAAACTACTATCCATACAGGAATATAGTCCTCTAGTAATTTAAAGCTTGGTGCCTTACCTTCCCAAATGCTGCACTTCCTATAGCCTTAGTCAACAAAATAATAAAATAGTTTTGATTACAAAGTAACCTTACTATTTTACGCTCAATACCTATCAGCTGAGTGATAATTGAATGTGCGTATGTGCAGCCGGAGTCCGATTCTATAGGCAGATACTTGACCGCACAGCGACATACAATGATTACTCAACTGAGAATTTTTGTTTAAGGAATCGTATTCATTTGGTTAAGATAAATTTTTTTAAATAATTTTGTTAGAAAGGGTATGAAAATTTTATTACGGTTGGGAAGATTAGAAAACAAGCTTAAGATTATCAGAACATCATTTTTCTGTATGAATAGTAGTTTAGGGCGGAGGAGCTATTCAAATCAAACTTTTGTCAGTTTTACATAAGAACACTGCAAATATTTTAGAATGTCATGACTACGTTGGGCCTCGCATGTGGTAGCAAGGGAGTCTGTTTCATGGCTTGTGAAGTATTCTCGAGGGTTTTGGATTTGCCCATTGACTGCGAGGTTGATTGAATGAACTTCACATACATCTGTAATATGATTTAGAATAATGAATGATATGAAAAATCGGAAATTGAAAAGCGCACCCAAAAACACAAAAACAGGAACGAAAGACTTCTATAAAATAATAAAGCTCTAAAATACAGTCATTAATAATAAAACGTACCCTCCTCTAATACCAGCTAGATGCTGTCTGAGAAGAGGCTCAAATATAATATAAGTATATTTGAGGAGTCACGCTAGAATCAGAGAGATGGAGAGTGCTGGTTGGAAGAATTCATATAAAAAAAAAACAAATCACCACCGTAGTAACTAACTGTCAAGTAATTCTTTGACATATGTTTACTACGCTATGATATCGTGTCGGTGAACGCACCGAATGGACTGAGCGATTAGCTATTTCATGTAGCATAAAAAATATTGTGTTTCTGTACATCACCGTTAGAGCACCCTTTAAAACTATATAAAAATATGTTAAACTCAACCAATCAGAGTGTTATGGAACTATGCTGAGTGATTGGCTTGGACGTGAAGTCCAGACTGCCAGCATGAGCTGACAGATCACTCGGCGGACAGTGTTGACTACAGGGCGGCACGCTAGCTCGCCTCGGCTATTGTGGGGAGGTTCCACGAGAAACCTGCCGCTGCCGTCTGCCATAATAAAAAAAAATCGTGCCTTTAACCAAAAAACGCCGGCACAGATTCAGTCCTGAAGGGACCTTTACGTCACTTACCTGCATTCACATCGAAGGCGCAGATGTTATGCCTTCCTTGCATGCCCCAGCCCCCATCTGACTCTGAGGGCAAGATTTTTCAGGGTCCCTTTCCTCATGCAATCTTCTTTATATTTTTGGCAAATCTCGAGCGGCGGACATCGAACAGTCACAAAGGAACGAGATCTCACTTTTGCTTATTACAACTTTTACATAAAGCGCACCTTTATGTAATTGTCCGTGTTGTAAAAATGTTGATTTTTCGATAATATGATTTTTCACAGTATATAAGCGACGACTTGTTGCTGCTGGAATTTGGTTGCCTCCTTTTTGCGAATTTTCTCCTGGTGCGGGGTTGATCCGTTGCCCGATGCCTTCGGAAAAGTTTCGATTCATTCGATTCACCTTTTTACTTACTTCACGGTGTGAACGTTTGACAAGACTGAGATGATTGCCTTCTTCTTAACCACCAGCAGGCAAAAATTCTTCGAGTCGGGGTGCGTGCGAGCGATCGGTTTGCAGTCGGCCGGCATACCTGCTTCAGTATTTCTCAGTGTAGCATACTGCTATATGCAGTACGCTACGACCATAACAGGGCAGAGTGGTCTAGACCACCCGTGGTTCAGACAACGCTGAAAAATGGTCGACTGAGCTAGCCGGTCTTAAACATAGGCCTCATCACTGCGGGCGCCCAATGTGCGTCTCGACGTTCCTCATTACGCGTACTCGACTACGACTGTGGCCCTACTTGACCGATGACGTTGTCGATTTCATTTCTTAACTTGCTAACAGCCGTATACAGGATTGCACTCCAACAGTTATATCACCCA
This sequence comes from Dioctria rufipes, assembly GCA_963924295.1. Taxonomy (NCBI): domain Eukaryota; kingdom Metazoa; phylum Arthropoda; class Insecta; order Diptera; family Asilidae; genus Dioctria; species Dioctria rufipes. Next base: position 123,757,774 of record OZ002741.1, on the reverse strand, counting down.
CCATTGACAGGGTAATAGGAGGGCTTCGTGATATCCTATAGTTTATCAGTGAAGCTAGCTGGATGCCTTCTTAGGGATACCAGGAATAAACGTGAAAAAAGATAGATGACGCTTCTAGAATGGTTATCACTGCCTGATGCCTTTGGCGTGATAGATTCCTAAGGGTTTCCACTGCAAATCCTCAAGCTCGTATAAGGAGTTTCCTTTATTGGCTTTAACCCGACACTTAACAAATTCTCGTCCCAGTTTAGCACTAGTCTGCTGTTGGAAGTTGCTTTGGGCAAAATTCCGTCTGAATACCTCTTGACCCACTTTGAAATTAACAGGCCTGGCCCTCAGATTATAGGCTCTTGAACCCTGTTCAAACGCATTGTGTAAGTTCTCCTGCACCCTCGCATGGATCAATCTCATTTTATTTTCAGCATCTACTCTCAAAGGCTCATTAAGAGTCCCAAGACTCCTCAAGATGGAATAGGAGCTGCCATGTTCAATCATTTGCTGACCGAAATATGTTCGATATGGAGAGAAACCAGTTGCTTGGTGGAAAGAGCTCCTGAGGGAACTAGCTATCTGGCTCAGCTTCTCATCCCATTTTGTGTGTTCCTTCCGAATATATGCTCTAATCCCTGACAATAGAGACCTGTTTACTCGCTCTGAGGCATTTGCTTGCGGCTAGTAAACTGCCGTTCGCAAGTGCTTCCCCCATACTTGTCCAGTAATCTGGTAAACTGAGCCAAGCAATACTGGACTCCATTGTCAGAGACGATCGTTTCCGGGACTCCGAACACATGGAACACTTCCGTTTCGATGAATTGTCACACATTGAGTGTAAATGCTTTTCTCATAGGTTTGAGAATCGGGAACTTTGAAAAGTGGTCAAGAACTATTAAGATGCAGACATTTCCTTTCACTGACCGAGGATATGGACCCAGAAAATCAATAAACAGCTTTTGCCATGGTCATTCTGTCACAGACTGGACTCCCATAGGTACTCTCAGACTAGTATTGGGGGCCTTGGTATCTTTACACACGTCACAGGCGCCTACTTAGTTTCTGACATCAACTGTCATTCGTCGCCAGTACAAGTGTTTTCTCAGACGTTGCAGCCCTCGTGGAATTCAAAGCTTCCAAAATTCTTCTTCCTGAATCGGATTGCCTGTTTTCGGAACAGTCCGATTGTAAACGAAGCCATCCCTGATGCAAAGATCTGGTAGTTTTCCAGAAGTCGTTTTAACTTTATGCCTCTGAAATATGAGGAGCATTTCAACGAGTTGAAATATTCTGAACTAAGGTCAACTTCCGAGCCAGGATCTTCAGGTGTGGACAAGCTGTCACAATGACTGCGTGGCAGCGCATCAGGGACGACATTCAGGCTTCCTTTTCGGTGCTCAATAGTGAAGTCGAAACCCAGAATCTACAAACTCCACCGAGCAAGTCTACCGCAGAGGTCCTTTTGGGACATCAGCCATTTCAAACTCGCATGATCAGTCACTATCTTAACCGGCATAAGTTCTATGAATGGCCGGAAATTCTGTACACTTAAGATTGCAGATAGGCATTCCTGCTCTGTGACGGTATAATTCCTTTGTGCTGAGTTCAAATTTTTCAAGACGTAGGCTATTGGCTTCTCGTGGCCATCGTTATCTAGTTGAATCAGCACCCCACCAGTACCTTTTTGGCTCGCATCGCACTGTATAACGAACGGCTTGGTGAAATCTGCACTCACTAACAACGGAGCAGAGGTAAGTTTTTGTTTTAGCATCTCCAGAGACGTCTGGGCTTCAGGTGTGTTCAGGTGAACTGACTAGGATTCTTCAAGGTGTCAGTTATGGAGGCAGTTAAATCAGCATAGTTCGGGATGAACCGTCTATACCATCCCGCCATACATAGTAGGCGTCGGGCTTTCCGAACGAATTTAAGTGACGAATAGCCAACTATGGCTGAGATCTTATCTGAGTCAGTCCTGATTCCTCCTTTCCCGACTATAAAACCCAAGTATTTAGTCTCCTTAATGCAAAACTTACTATTTTCAACGTTGATAGTGAAGCCAGATTTCCGCAAACAATCCGCTACACGGGATAGCAATGTGAGATGAGAGTCAAAGTCTGATGACAGAATCAGTTTTTTGTTTTAGCATCTCCAGAGACGTCTGGACTTCACGTGTGCCAGTGTGAGCCCAGGAACCACGTAAAAACGCATGTTTTTGGTCTTACCACAGAAAGTGATGTCCAAGTTCACATGACCATGCACAGTCGTCATGGCACCATTCGCTACTTGCACCTGTGTCCGATTCCTCAACCATTCAACCTCTGCTTCCGCAAGCTTCTCTAGAGCTCCCTGGCCTAGAATATTGACAGTGTCACCACTATCAAGTAATCCTAGCTCAGTTCGCCCGAGCAGTTTTACTTCGCCGTACGGTCGAATGTCGTCATCGACACGGAAATCTGTGCCAGATTTTATCTTTCCAGTCTCATCCGTCGGCAGTATTCCCGCCAACGAACGGTAGATCTTCTCTTTCTTGGTCTAATATTCAGGTCAGGATACATAATGTCAGCTAACTCCGCTACTGAGAAGATTCGGTCTCTTACTGCATTATATTTCTGCAGACGCGTATGATACGGCATGAGCGGGTGTACAACAGGCTCACGCCCACTCGTCATAACAGAGCTTGGTGGCCGTTTTAATACAGAAATGCCATGAGACCAAATCTTCTGCTCAGTAACCTTGTCAGCTAAAGGTACTGTCGGTGTTATTGGGACATCGAAAATTAAAGACTCTTCCAAAGAAGTGTCTAATAATGTCATGGGCTCGAAGTGGAAATGGGAGCTTGAAGATCTGCGGAGAAATCTATTAAATCCTCCGTCTCTATCAGTGAAATATTTGTACCATCAGGTGATTTGCTGATATCATCGCAATCACTGATATCGCTGAATGTCCACTGATATCATTCAGTGGTTCATCGTTAAAGTCTGCTAATGGAGCGGACCTTCCTCCTTGTTCAAGGCTTGAAGTGGAGTGTTCGTTGCATTTGGTGTTCGTGACGTTGACACTGGTCCAGAAAAGGTGGTGGTATTCCCGACTCGTCTCAAGTTTTTCTGTCAGCAATGGCTGCAGTCGGGCTTGAAGACCTTTTTGCGTCCGCATCCATAGCAGAATACAACTTGTATTTCCTGCCGGCAGTCTTGGTAAAAGTGACCGGGCTGGTCACAGCTCCAACAGATAACGTTCTGTGGTGCTGTAAGAGAAGCTAGTACCACTGCTTCCTCACTGCGTTCATGTGACATGTGCTGTTCACCATCAGTCGGGCGACACTCATCCACCTCGCTTACCCTTGGGCAACGATAAGTATTGCATTCACCCATAGAAGGTGGAGGCCGTGAGAAAAACAGCTGGTGGAATTGCAGCTGATATTTGCTGCCTAACGCTAGTTGACAGTTCAGCTTGTTATGTGTCATAATTGTGTTCTAAATACATATTTCGATCTCGGAACTAGTAATGCCCTTGAATATTTTTTTTAGGACCACGTATCATGGAACTACAGTAAATACACTGACACATTTACTCCTGGGCATAGAATTCACGGGACCTTCTACAAAAATTGTTTTCGGATGCTGAACGTGAATACCGGCTTCGGGAGGGCAGATACATTTTCACAGCTTCCTAAAGGAATACTTGCACATCATCATATTGTATATTTTAGTTAAAATAATTTCCGATTTTTTTTTTATCCTGTAATAATCTCTATACTATACTAAGTTAATCGCACAGGCGTACATAGATCCTCTTGTTCATATGGAGATATCTTGATTATAAGAATTGCCGAAGTACAAATAAACGCGTCCAGAGAACTTTTGAGAATCACTCACACTATAATTTATTAGAGGCCGCTTTGTATTTTTAGGAGTTGTGAGCCACCCGGAGTAGCCATGGTTCGACATGAAATCTATACCATTTACGTGTACAATAATAAATAGACAAAATAAGTTAATTACAATAAGCCTTGGAAAATGCAAATAAAATACAACAATTTTTTAAAGTGAAACTGAACCTAAGGTTGAATTGAAAAGAGCATTAATTTAGTACACCCCAAATATCGGCCATTTGTGCTCTCCGTGGCGAAGGCAAGATCACTTCCGGTGGGCGAGAGAGGAGGAAAAGAAGGAACGTAGATCACGAGGCAAGAGGTTGAAAAGTAAAAGAAAAAAGGGTTGATTAAAAAAAAGGAAGAATTAAAGTTATAACAAAAAGGGAAAAAGAAATAAGTGCAGTAAGAAGCTGAGGCTCTGGACCGTTTGCGGATTTTTTTTTGTTTTTAAAAAAAAGGCTTGGGAGTGGCTAGATTGGCGATTCTCCATAAGGGCAGAGGATCAAAAGTTAAGTACCATTTATTCTCGTTTTGTTCACTAGATTTCTAAGGAAATTTTATCCTGGTGTAAAATCTGTGTTTGCAATATTTCTTTTTCTTCGGGTTAAAGTGTGGAATAATATAGTTGAAAATTGAATTTTATACTCCTTGTGCTTTCATTCAATTAAGGTTTCGTGGTATCTCCCAAAATCACGTGGCACCCATAACATCTTCTAATTTAAAACCCTCACCCATCTCCAGTAGATCTGCCTCCTTTCACGCCTTAGGCAAGCGTAACAAGCTCGTAAGGTATTTAAGCTCTGCTCAAGGCCTTCGCGAACCAAGTCCTGCAGCTGTATGCGCAGACCTGCCAGCGGGGCTTCAGTCGCTGCTGAGTTCTGTTCAATGCCAGAAGGCAGTGGGCTATTTCGTCGCGAGTTAAGATGGGAAAAGGTCTTGGAATGCGGATTTGAAATTCCAGGTGATAGAGATCTTCGACTAACTAGTGGCATAGTCAATGGAGGTGGTAACTCAAATGTCTGTGTGTGCGGGCTGATTACGCTCGATATTGACAGGTTTCATTTTTGGTTTCTTTGAAACGGCTCCCGTATATTCGGTAAAATCATATTGAGTAAAGTGAAGCCGACAATTTGGGCAATTTTCCTGTTCCCCTATCCACGTGCGCAAACATGCTTTGTGGAACTCGTGTCCACATACAGTCTTAACAGGCTTTCTTTCGAATGACCAGTCTTTATCTTGACAGATAGAGCACTGTTCAGGCAACCTATTCACACTGTCTGTCGTGGAAGGGGGTGCTCTCACGGTCCCCACCATGATGCAATCTTTCAATCGTACAGTCACGATTTCAAAACTATTCCAAGGGTTTGGAAGAAATACCAAGAAGTGTTGTGACTCAGGTGCCCAATGCCCCGAATCACAACCATCAGGTCAATACGTCAACATATTGTCCTATACAATATATTGATGTATCATAACTTGACCCTGAAAGCAAAAATAATTTTATTATTTTCAATTCACATTACAAAACTTCATTTAAAAAACTCATTCTAATATTATAATAAAATGCAATTAAGCATGAATTGCATTTTATTATCAGACACACATTCCACACGATATGCACACTCACCTACGTACAGTGTCTTCTCACCTTTTTTTCCGTATGTACTATGTACATACGTACATTACCTACTTAATCCAATCTAATTGTATGTACATACATACATACAATTATCAAAATTATTCGCACCTTCTTAAAATTCATATTTCAAGACGGGCGCACAAGTGCATATCGGATTACAGTTTTTATTGATGCATATAACTCGCATCAGAACTTTTAGCATTTTCTCACGTACGTTTTTTCAACGTCATGAGAAAACAATAAAAAAAAAGAGCTTTTGAAGCGATCGTGGGTACCTGGGGCCATCAAGCCCGATCCTCGCGGAGTTCTTTCAAAAGTCGTAGACCAGAAAAGTCCGAGGGACTCGCGCATAAGAAAATTAATAAAAATCGAAGTTATAAAAAGATATTCTGAATTACACAAATTGTGTTATTAAGGGTGTTGCGAAACCGAAATTTTTTTAAAAAAAGCCGAAGTTATAAAAAAAATGTGTTAAAAAAAGGTGTTGCGAAACCCAAATCATTAAAAGTCGAAATTGTAAAATTCAAACCGACAAAAAGTGTAAAGAAATATAAAATTAAAATAATAAATTTTAAAAACAGGAGAAGAGTTTACTTTGTGACTTAAAACCCGAATTTATTAACATTAACAAGGTTGAGTGCTCTCCTCACCGAGCACGGCACTCAAACACAACAATTGCTTTCAGGGTCAAGTTATTATACATCAACATATTGTATAGGATAATGTATGTATTGATGTAATTGGTGGCAGCGGTATTTTAAAAAAATCAGTGCCTTAAAAAGAAAAAAGTTTTCCTTAAAATAATAAAATCTCGCCAAACACAACAATTGGTCGCAGCGGTATTTCGTACCAAAATAATCAGTGCCTAAAAATAAAAGAAATATAATAAGCAAATAATAATAATAAAAAGTTTTATAATAAAAAACAAAAAAAAAAGACCGGGTACTTTAAAGTACTTAGAGGAGATAATGAAAGTTTAATCGCCAGAGCGCTCAACGTGGGAGCCTTGCGAGGCTTCATCCCTGCCTCAACAAGATGGTTCAGAAATCCACAGAAGGAAGACAACGAGAAGACTTCGACCAGGACCTTCGACGCAGACAATTTAATCACACACTGCCAGCACTATCATATTCGTCCTCAAGCAATAAAAAGCCAAAACGTTAGCCAAAGTGGATAAAGTTAAGGTAGTTAAAAGATTTTCTATTTGAAATTAAAGAATAAAAAAGAGAAGGCAAAAAATTTTTTTTTCTATATACATATGTACATTTATTTAAATTTCGTTTTCTTTTCTGTGTGATACGACAATACGGCACAGGTTATCGGTGTTTTCTTGCCAATCACAGAACTAGTAAAATGTTTCTCCAAAAATTAATTAAAAATTTTAGGTAAATTATTCTGAAGGCTGGAGTACTATTTTCTATCGCGGCTTCGTAAGACAATACTAATTAAACTGCTTTCATTTCACTACGCTTTAACAGGTTTGCCAATAAGAATTAACAAAAATAAATATCGGCAGCCCGCTTGAAATACTGAAATTCTACAGAAGAATTTTATATTACATGGGAAAATTTTTTTTTTGCACATAGATATATGTGAGCTTGGAATAGTGATTTCATTGTTTTCTTTTTCTCTTTTATTAAATGCATAATATTTGAAACTTGTTATATTTTTTTTATTAAGCATGAGCATTTTCTTTAAAAATATCGTGGATATCATTATTTAATATTTTCTGAAGTTTGTGTTTTTTTGTTTGTTTTTTGTTTCTGTGTGTGTGTGTGTGTGAAGTACGCTACTCCACGAAGCGAGCTCTGCGGTAAGACCTTGTGACCTTGCTGGCCAGAGGACTTCAGAAAAATCAATAATCGATCACCTGCAATAGAGCTTCATAAGCCTATCAGGAGAAAGATTTTGGTTGGAGAAAACGAATTTTGCAGCACATGCTTAAAATGTAAACGATGATACAATTCTGAATCTTTCATTTTAATTAATTAAAAAAAAAACAAAAAAACTTTTTTTGTTATTTCTCCTATTCACGAATTTCACAAATCTTAATTAACCACCATATCGCTCTGTTTTTCCTATTTGTTTAAAACAAAAAAAAAAGTAATTCCCAATTTTTTTTTTTTAACAGAAATATTAATAAACAACTTTCTCCCTTTCCTTGATATTGCGTGTGCTAACAAATTATTTAAATCCTTTTGGCACCCTAGCCGGTCTGTTCCATACTAGCTTACCACAATATATATATATATTTTGAAAATTTGACAAATTTAGTCCCAATTTATCACACCTATCACGTATCTAAAGACATGACAGACGGAACCAAAAACCATAAGACTTTTTCTACTAAATAAATATAAAACTATTTGTTTTTACTTTTCCCTTGTTGACAAATTCCACAATTCTTCACATTCCTATCGCTGTGTTTTCCTCAACTTTTGCAAAATTTACTTAAACATAATTATCTCCGCATAACCAACTCTGAGAAACTCCAACAGTTGGAAGACGTATGGGCTTCATTTGAAAAAACGGAAACCCTGATTCAAGATCATGAAGATTTTACTGAAACGCATGATTATTTTAAGCAGTCCTGCTATGACAAAATGGAGGACTGGTACAATCTTACAAAGGCAACTCTGTCTGATAGGTTGAAATCCATATCAGTCAACACAGAGCGCAAAAATAACCCGTTTTACGTCCCACCTCCAAAAACTTCGCAAAAAACAACTGCAGCTGATAACCAAGACAGCGCAGACAAGGATCAATCAAATACAGTACGCTTTCGATTGCAAGAAGATAGACGGAAAACATTATCCCATATTATCCAGTCTATAGATAATAATTCACTTGCAACTGCAACCCAGGCATACTTAAACCAAAACTTAAACTCGCTGCACAAATATTGAGACGATTTTGAAGAAACACATAACGAAATAATCTTGAATGTTGGCCCAAACGACAGAGACAGCGATTACTTCGTAAATGATGTTGGACACATCATTCTCAGACACTGTAATTGTGCTGCAAGAACAATTGGACTCTCATTTCCAAAATGTAACGAATACTACAAATAATTCCACAGAGCATCACCACAATTCCTCTTTCAGAGACCAATCAAATTTTTTCCCATCTGACGCGAGAGCATTAATTCCCAATTTCAATGGAAATCCGAAAGATCTCCACAAATTTATCTCAAGCTGTGATGATATATACGCGACGGTAAAGACGGCGAACGAAAAACACTCCCTCCTTAGCTTAATAAGGAGTAAATTATCTGCAGATGCATGAGATATTTTCAGGTACAATCAAGTCGAAGATCGGCCTGAGAGCTATAGAGGATGGATTATCCAATCCACAACTCCAAACTTTAGCCAAAGTGCATTCTGAAAAATCCTTTTCTGCATTAAAATCTCACATTTCAGATCATGCATCGCGTTTGGAGCTCAAGCAAGCTATCTTTCAAACGAATTACAAGACAAATCCAGTCCCTTTCAGACAAAACACGAGTCATAATTTACAATGCTTTAAATGTAATAGACTGGGACATGCTGCTTCAAAATGCCCAATCATACAACGCCCTGCACAGAACCTCAACAAAGTTCCAAAACTAAACTCGCAATTACAACTCCCTGCGGATTTTAATAAGGTCACATCTCCGTCACAGGTACCATCTTGTCGATATTTTCATCGAATTGGGCACACTATCGAAAAATGCCGGATAAAAGCTGCAATCGACAGTCGTTCTGGCTACAATCAGAGAAATCAAAATAATTTCCAAAAGATGAACAAACACGGCTGACAGACAGCCTCAAAATAGGATCTGGCAGCAGCCAGTATTCGAGAAAGTCGAACTTCACCGCCGAAGTATAACAATGCAAATATCTCGGCTAGATCACCATCTCCGAACAGGAAGAATAACAAAACTCCATCGGCATCCAGGCAGGGAAACTGGATGCAGCGGGGGGTCTCACTCGGCAACCCGTCGCAGATAGAAACAACGGCGCAAGTTCATCGCAATCCCGAGACAATATCGACGAAAAACTAAACAGCAAAAAATTAATTCGTATCCCCGTCCAAATTAATAAAAATTCACTAACGCTTTCTTTGCCTGTTGATATATGCTCTGCTCCAAAACTTACCTTTTTAATTGATACTGGAGCAGAGATCAGCTTAATTAAACTCCATCCATTAAAGCCAGATAGCATTTGCTACAGAGATGCTGTCTGCAATATAAACACATTATTCACAGAGTCCACTTCTACAGAAGGGCTCATCTTTGCTAAATTGAATTTAGAATCTTCGAATAATAATAAGTCCATCCTAGAACACCCATTTCAAATAGTGGGAAATAACTCCATCCTCTCGTACGATGTCCTACTTGGTCATGACTTTTTATCTCGATACAATGCTAGTATCAACTACCAAAATAAATATATTTCTTTAGAAATAAACGATTCAAATGAATCTTATCCTTATGAAGAATATTACACTAACTACCCATACGTTTATTTGAAAAGCGAAGACCCAGAAAAGAGGTCTCAAACAAAGAGTCTATTATATATAGGGATAACAGTCTCCAATAAAGGTATTAATACAAATCTATCTCCATCAATTGCTTCGAAAAGCAATGCAAATCGATCGCCAGCACATGCTTCACAAGATATGAAGCATAAAGGTAAAAATCTATCTCCATATATAGCCACACAAGAGGCTGAATTAAATAAAATTCTATCTCCATCCATAGCTTCACAAGATATGAAGCAAGTACATAAAAGTATATCTCCATCTACAGCCGCACAAAAGGCTGCATCTAGTAAAATTCTATCTCCTTCATCAATAGATTCACAAAAAGTGAATTCCAAGATAAAATCAAAGAAGTCAAAGAATTTCAATAAAGTATTATCTCCTTCAAATTCTATCGAGTCAGAATCATCGTATAACTCCTTCCAAATTCCACAAAAGTCGGAATCATATTTCCTTCCTTTTAAAAATCCGAAAGAATCGGATAAGTTAAATGAAATTAAAATTCCGGCTCGATCAGAATTCATCATTTAAATTCCAACTCCTTCTATTCAAAATCAATCGGTCTGTTTCTCGGAAATTCGATAGTCGAACCAGTCAACGGTATGGCAAAAGTCCTAATCCTCAACACAAATGAGGAGGACGCCGATCTGGCACCTTACGAGGTGATCCCAGTTTACCAAGACTTGGACGACTTTGTGGTCATCTCCACAGACTCTGACAGAGATCCAATTAAGGGCAGAATAATTAAACTGCAAAACCTTATAAAATTGGATCACTGTAATTCAGAGGAATCTGAGAGTATTGGCAATATCTGCAGGAAATTCAACGATCTCTTCTTCATAGAAGGGGACTTCCTTTCATATACAGATGTGACTACCCACAAAATCGAGGGACTCCAAGACAAACCGCCCATCTATACCAAGCCTTCCTGAAGCAAGCCGAACTGAGGTAAATAGGCAAATACAAGAAATGCTTGAGTCAGACATCATCAGACCTTCACATAGTCCCTGGAATTCTCCACTTCTCCTGGTTCCCAAAAAACCAGATGAGAATGGAAGCAAAAAGTGGCGAGTAGTGGTAGACTTTCGTCGTATTAACGACATTACTATTGGCGATGCGTACCCACTGCCTAATATTGGGGAAGTCGAAATATTGGGGAAGTCGAAATATTTTACCACACTCGACTTAGCCAGTGGATTTCACCAGATAAAAATGGACTCGAAGGATAGGGAGAAAACTGCCTTTAGCACACCCTATGGCCACTACGAATACAATCGTATGCCATGTGGTTTAAAAGGAGCCCCTGCTACCTTTCAACGAGCCATGAATAATGTCTTATCTGGCCTTCAAGGCATCTATTGCTTCGTATACATGGACGATATTGTAGTCCATGGATACAATCTCAAAGACCACAATTCCAGACTCACAGCAGTATTTAGTCGCCTTCGTGATTTCAACCTCAAACTTCAACCCGACAAGTGCCACTTCCTAAGAAAGGAAATTATGTATTTAGGGCACATTATTACAGAAAATGGACTCAAACCAGACCCAGCGAAGATTAAGTCAGTTCAGTCCTATCCCAGACCGAAGAAGGAAAAAGATATAAAAGCTTTCCTTGGTTTCGTTGGCTACTATCGCCGCTTCATACCAAATTTTTCCAAAATTGTAAAACCACTCACAAATCTTTTGAAAAAAGATAAGCCCTTCAAGTTCGACGCAATCTGCGACGAGGCATTTTGCGAATTACGAAATAAATTAATTTCAGCACCAATTCTATCTTATCCTGATTTCGGCAAATAATTGTTTGTCACCTCCGATGCCAGTGACTACGCCATCGGAGCTGTTCTTTCACAAGTTGATGATCACGGAGATCATCCAATCGCCTATGTGAGTCGAGTTCTCAATGGTGCAGATACTCGTTACTCAACAATAGAAAAAGAGCTCTTAGCTATTGTGTTCGCAGTTGAGCAATTCAGACCATACGTTTATGGCAGACAGTTTACAATTATAACTGGCCATAAACCATTAGTATGGCTCATGAATCTGAAAGACCACTCCTCAAGACTGATGAGATGGAGAATACGTCTTGAGGAATATGACTACAAAATAGTCCATAAATCAGGTAAGCTCAACACAAATGCAGACGCTCTCAGTAGAGCTATTCCAGATAGTAGCGGATGTTTCGCAGAACCAACCACCTTCGTAAATGTGGTAACAAGGAATCAAGCTAGAGCTCAGACGAATCTAAACATTCCCGACACGAGTATTATTACTCCAAACTCAGCTCCATCGTCATCAAACAATTCCTCAGTCATAATAACTGAGACTAATTTTCCTCTTTTACTGACTAAAAATGCGAATCCTAAATTCTTCATCTTGCCAATGCAAGATACCGAACTTGAAAGAGTGTTGGATTCGAAACTAAAATTTTCAGATAAATCCCCACTTTCAGAAACTGAACTGAACTTCTTCAAGAAAAAAGGCTCATCAATAATTATATCAAAAACTAGCTTACCTTGTCGATCGCAAAGAGATAGATCAGACCTCGAAAAGATTTTAACTGAGATCTGCTCATACACAGAAGCAAATCAGTTAAACCAATTAAATATCTCCTTCTCAATTTTAGATCCACAGAATCTAATAATTATTAGAAACGCTTTTACCAAGATCTTCGCTAAGAAACAAATAAACATCAAACTCCATCAAGATTCGATAAAATATTTATCCGACCTTAATGACATCGAACAAGTTTTAAAAGATTTTCATTCACTACCGACGGGAGGCCATCAAGGCGTTTCCGGTACAATTAAAAGAATCAAAAAGCAATTTTACTGGCCTGGCATGTCAGACGACATCGTAAAGCATGTAAGGAAATGTAAACTTTGTCAGGTGAACAAAGTATCCAGAAACCCCAAAGTTCCAATGAAAATCTCAAACATTAGCTCCAAACCTTTCGAAAGAGTGTACCTAGATGTTGTAGGACCTCTCCCAATTTCTCATTCTGGAAACAAATATCTCCTTACGTTCCAAGACGACCTCTCAAAATTTTCTGAGTGGCATGTTCGCCGAGATATCTAAATTACTAAGATTTAAAAGGCTCAAAACTACTCAATATCACCCTCAAACGAATGGTGCATTGGAGAGAAGCCACAGAACCTTAGCAGAATATCTCCGATCTTATGTAGCAAAAGATCCACAAGAATGGGATACATGGATTCCTTATGCCATATTTGTATACAATACAACCCCTCATTCGAGTACTAATTATACTCCACGCGAACTCCTTTACAGATTCGCAGCCGAAATTCCAAACAATCTGAAATCATCTCCAGCCGTTTGCTATAATTATGTCAATTATGCAAACGAGTTAAAAGCTCGTCTACAAAATAGCTTCAAAATAGCTAAAGACATAGCCATGGCAAACAAAGAAAAATCCAAATTGCAATACGATAAGAACTCCGTCCAAAAATTCTTTAATACTGGCGATAAAGTCCTACTTAGGAGCAGAGTTCGAGAGAACAAATTCTCACCAATATGGTCAGGTCCGTATGAGATAATGGAGATTAATTCCTCCGAAAATTCCACCATAAAGGTCAACAACAAAAATAAAAGAGTCCACAGAAATGACTTAAAACTTTTCTCAGAGTAATATCAACAACTTCATCATCCTCTTGTAGCTTGTAACGGTACGTTGTTACAAATAAATCTTATATTAGCAAACATAGAATATAAGAATATGTTACTTGTGACCCAAACTAGAAAACAAAGAGCACTTTTCAATGCTATAGGCTCAATCTCTAAAGCTCTTTTCGGCACATTAGACGAAGATGATGCCAAGATTTATGACGAGCAAATCCGTAATCTCACCCTTAACCAAAACTCCCTCCTATCACTTATGAAAAGCCAAACTGCGATAGTCGAAGCAACCGCAAATGTTTTCAACAAAACTAAAGCCGCAATTGAAAAGGATTTCTTGGTTATGCATAAAAAGATAATTTCAATACAGATAGCTACATCATTAATGGAAAACAGAACACTTGATAACAAGATATCAATTGAACTGGAATCACTCATTTCACTAGTCTCACTAATGGCATTCAGATACCAAAATACCCAGTCGGAATTAGTAGATATTTTAACAGATTCCAAGCATGGGAAATTCCATTGTACACTAGTATCACCGAAAAATATTGAGGAGCTTTTATCAAGGATCAGGCAAGAATTACCAAATTCACTGATGCTTCCTATAAATTCCAGAGACAATATTTTATCAAAAATTTACAAATTGAGTACAATAGCAGCGAATATTTTCAATAATAAAATAATTATCGAGCTCCGAATTCCACTTCCATTCAAGGAACCATACCAATTATTCAAAGCAATGCCATTACCCACACTCCTTAACGGATCATTCGTATATATCGAACCAGCAAATGAATACATATTAATAGATTACAATCGCGAGCATTTTGTTGAATTAACGCTTCAGGATATTCATAACTGCGCAACGTTGGACCATATGCATTTCTACTGCAAAATTTCATTCCCCATCCTAAGCACAAATACAAGAACAAACCAATGTGAAGTGAATCTACTAAAGAAGGAACCTATTACACAAAAGTGTAAAATTCTGATCTTACGACAGGATTACTATTGGATGCAATTAGCACAGCAGAACACGTGGCTTTTCTCATTAAAAGAACCTCTCGATATAGATATAATTTGTGAGGACTCCATTAATTCACAAACCTTGAAAGGAACAGGAGCATTATATATCTATCCCGGTTGTTATGTACGAAGCAAAGAATTCATCTTGCACGGACATAACGTCAAAATATCCAAATTTAATTCTTATTTTATCCCAACAATAAACGTTTCCGGAATAATATGGAATATGACGTCCTCTCCAAAGGAAACGCATATAGAAACAGATCCCTTAAAGATTATATCAAATGCGGATCTAAAGAAAGTGCTAGAATCAATTCGTTCGCAAAAAGAGCAGGATTTAATTCCGCTCAATCCAATCAACAATCATCATATCCACCACTATACATTATCATATATGACGATTGCATTAGTCATCTCAATTCTATGTGCGTATTTGTACGTGAAATACAAACAAAAAATCTGTAAATCACGGAAAATACTTTCTCTAGATGAACTAGAAAATGTGCCTAAACCTGCACCAAGAAAACTTAATTTCAAAATAACCCCAGCACCTAAATGGAAAACGACTGAAAACGTTTAACCTACGGACGTTAACAAACAGACACAGTCTCCTTTTTCTAGTTTCCACCATCCTAATAATCCACATCCCAATTAAAAAGGAGAAAACAAATAAAAAAACATAAAATAAAACAAGTAAAAAAGCTAGAATTGGTCTAAGATCTATTCAAGTATTGATTTTGAAGTGGTTTTTCGCATATATTTCTAGAACAGTTTGTCGCACAGAAAAAATGGTAATAACCAATTTTATAGGATTTCGTATTCTGCAGAAGTTCTTAGTACAATCAAAATGTCTTGGACTGATCGTTTTCAAAGTATACGTAAGAAACCGAAATTTTTATATGGCAACACCAAGAAGGAGTTTCCCGATTTAGTCCATTTTTGACATTTTATTTGCTAATGTAGTAAAAACATCATGTACGAAATTTCAGGTCTCTACGTCGATGCGTTCTCAGGCAGTGTCCAAATATATAGCGGAAAACGAAATTTTTATATGGCAACCCCACGAAGGAGTTGCCCGATTTGTCTCATTTTCGAACTTAATTTTACTTCTTCTTTTTTTAAAGTCCGTGTACAAAATTTCAGCTCTTTAAGTATACGCGTTCTAGAGTTATAGTGCGCACAGACGGACGGACGGTTGGACGGACGGACGGACGGACGGACGGACGGACGGACGGACATGCAAAAATCGAAATAACTTTTAATATTATGAATGGGTGTCCAATCCATTTTGCTCTACCATCATTATTTCGAGGTGTTACAAACGGAATGACAAACTTAGTATACCCCTATGATTTCATCTAGGATATAAACAAACGGAATGACAAACTTAGTATACCCCTATGATTTCTACATGTACATGTATGTAAAGAAAAATAAATAAAGCCTGATACTAGGTAGAAAATTTTCTTTATAAAAAAAAAAAATATTAATAATTACTAATTACATATAAATAGTAATAGATAGGTATCAAATACAAAGGAGGAAACAGTTATAAGTGTATAAAAACAAGAACAAAAGCACATATTATAAATAAATAGTGCTACTATTATAAGAAGAAAGAACATACAAATAAAGAAATAAATAAAATAAAAATAAGTAACTAAATGAAAGAAGTACAAAAGTACGGAACACTGTATAATTTTAATTTTAGTATTATTGGTGTACTTTTATACTAGCTTAGAACCTATAATAATAATATAATGTAATTGTGGAGGCGCTTCTGTTAACTTTAAATCATTTTTTTTTTATTTTATTAAAAACAAGGCAATATATGGTGTGCCTTTCAATTAATATATATAACTACGCATGTAGATAAGTTTACCTATAAAATAACTGTCCAGAATCTCAATTAAAAGAAAGTTTTCTCCTATAAAGAATAAAACTTTCTTTTCCCCAGGGGGGAGGGATGTTGTGACTCAGGTGCCCCGAATCACAACCACAAGGTCAATACATCAATATATTGTCCTATACAATATATTGATGTATCATAACTTGACCCTGAAAGCAAAAATAATTTTATTATTTTCAATTCACATTACAAAACTTCATTTAAAAAACTCATTCCATTCATAATAAAATGCAGTTAAGCACGATATGCACACTCACCGACATACAGTGTCTTCTCACCTTTTTTTCCGTATGTACTATGTACATACGTACATTACCTACTCAATCCAATCTAATTATATGTACATACATACATACAATTATCAAAATTATTCGCACCTTCTTAAAATTAATATTTCAAGACGGGCGCACAAGTGCATATCGTATTACAGTTTTCATTGATGCATATAGCTCGCATCAGAACTTTTAGCATTTTCTCACGTACGTTTTTTCAACGTCATGAGAAAACAATAAAAAAAAAGAGCTTTTGAAGCGATCGTGGGTATCTGGGGCCATCAAGCCCGATGTTGGTAGTGCGGTAAATGCTAATAAGGTTTTCTTAAATAAAACCAACACGCCGGCTTAACTTATTTCTTTATTGCTGTCAACTTGAACACTGGTTACGGACTAACTTAAATTCTAGATCTACTGGGCTAAAAACTAATTCGGTTATATGCTATCGTAATAATCGGGAATGATGATGTGCTCTCTTCTCTTATCACTAGGTAAGAGACGTTGAGTAAACTCTTCTTTTAGGCAATTATTATTTATGCATATGTATGTATGTATGTATATTAAACTTTGCTTAAGGCCTGAGCCGCTACATCATTCCCCCTTATCGAAAGTTTTCCTATACTGTTGATAATAAATTTTTGTTCTTTAGTTCATTTTAATTATTTTTGTTTTTAACTTCAATTGATTTTATGATTTTAATTCACTTTTAAGCCTAAGTTTATCTTTTTTTTAAATTTCAGTTTATTTGATGGTTGCAATGTCTTACATTATTGCATTATGTATACCTACATTTAAAATAAATACAGAAAATTACAAGTTAATAATTTGATAGCTAAAACAAGTAATTTTTATTATAGTTGAAACATAACTCTTTTATTATTACTATTCCTAATTCTTTTATCATTACTATCTGTAAGTACGCCTGAGTCCAGAATATAAGCTGGTTTCAATCTGTCAATTGAGATCATTTGTTCTTTATTATCGACCAGCACCTTAAAGAATTTTTCATGTTTTTCTTTTACTATATATGGTCCTTCATAAGGTGGTATTAACGCGCCCTTATGTCCCTCTTGCCTTATAAATACATGAGAACAGCTTTCCATGCTTTTTGATATAAAAATATTGTTTTGTTTTCGCGTTCTTTTGCATTGCGGTTTGTTACTTCTAATCGCTTCTTGTACATTTCTTGCTATCGTAGTGTTAAGAGTTACATTATTTGGAACATCTGAAACAATGAATTCCCCTGGCAACCGTAATGGCTGGCCGTAGAGCAAATGTGCAGGGGCAATGTCAAGGTCGCTTATTACAGCAGATCGAATCCCCAAGAGTATCCAGGGTAAAGAATTAAACCATTTCTTAGGCTCGTCTGATGCCTTAATAGCCGCCTTAAGGTGCCTATGGAATCGTTCGATGAAACCGTTGGCTTGTGGGTGGTATGTTGTTGTTCTGATTCTATGATTACCAAAAATTTTTGAAAGTTCTGCGAAAAGAGACGACTCAAATTGGGTACCTTGGTCTGTTGTTATTATACGGGGAACACCGAAACGCGCAACCCAATGATGAATGAAATTTTGTGCTACGTTTTCAGCTGATATTCCCTTTAAAGGAATAGCCTCCGGCCAGTAACAAAAACGATCCTTGATTGTAAGAAGGTACGTAAAGCCGTTAGAGGGGGGTAGAGGTCCGACTAGATCCATATGGATGTGCTCAAACCTTCCTCTAGGGACTTCGAAAACCCCATGTGGGGATATTGTATGCCGATTTACTTTAGCTTTCTGGCAATTTAAGCATGTTTTTGTCCAAATATTGATTTGCTTATTCATATTTGGCCAAAAGTACTTTGACGTTATGAGTTTTCTAGTGGCCCTGATACCAGGGTGAGACAGTTTGTGTATTTTGTTGAAAATTACTCGTCTCAGATTTTCCGGTACATAGGGGCGATTTATACCTGTTGAAGTTTCACACCAAACTACTTGGTCTTCCACAGGAATGTGAATTTTCGAAAGAGTGAAAGAACTTTTCGAGTCTGCTTTGTTAGCTGTTTGTGTCATTTGTTTTAGCTGATCGTCTGTATTTTGGGCTTCACATAAAGATGTTAAACTAAGAACGGTTTGATCTATTGAATCGATATAGGCTCGGGAGAACGTATCTGCAACTATGTTATTTACACCTTTAATGTATCTGATATCGTTCGTGAATTGGGAAATATAGTCTAAATGTCTTGTTTGACGAGGAGACTTTTCAGTTGAGGATGACAAGGCCATGGTCAAAGGCTTGTGGTCGGTAAAGACAACTAGGTCTCGTCCCTCGACTAAATGCCTAAAATGTTTGATGGAGAGATAAATTCCGAGTAGTTCGCGATCAAATGTCGCATATTTTCGCTCAGCTGGCTTTAATTTTCTGGAAAAAAAACAAAGAGGCTCCCATGTATCTTTATTCTTTTGTTGCAAAACGGAACCTACGGCGTCACTAGAAGCATCTGTACAAAGGCTAATCTGTGCACTTGGGTCAGGATGGTTAAGTAATGTACTGTCTTTAAGACGTTTTTTAATTTCTTGAAACGAATTTTCGTGGATTGTTAGCCAAACAAATTTGCTTTTCGCCTTTTGTTTTGTGTACGTATCTTTCAGTAATTCATACAGCGGTAATGATATGTGCGCGGCGTTAGGTATAAACCTATGGTAAAAATTTACCATTCCTAAAAAGCGTTGTAACTTTTTAAAAGAAGTAGGCGAAGGAAAGTCATTGATTGCTTGGATTCTCTCCTCAGAAGGAGCTATTCCTTCAGAAGAAATAACATGACCAAGAAACTCTATTTTACTTTGACCAAAAACACACTTATTAGGATTAACGTTAATTCCATTATCTTGTAGCCTGGAGAAAAGAAGACGTAGGTGTTGTTTATGCTTTTCAGAGGATTCGCTAGCGATGAGAATGTCATCAAGGTAGCAAAAAATAAAATCGAAATCTGACAAGATTTCATTTATAAATCTTTGGAAAGATTGTGCTCCGTTTTTGATTCCGAACGGCATACGGAGAAATTCGAACAGGCCGAAGGGAGTAATGACCGCTGTTTTGAATATGTCCTCTTCGGCAATTGGAATTTGGTGGTATGCTCGCACCAAATCCACTTTGGAGAAAATTTTGCTACCGTGCAAGCTGCGATTGCAATCTTGAATGTTTGGGAGAGGATATTTATCGAACACGGTAACTGCATTTAGCTGCCTGTAATCTCCGCATGGTCTCCATTCATTTGGAATTTTCTTAGGAACCATATGAAGAGGGGATGCCACTGGGGATGAAGACGGACGGCAAATTCCTAATCTTACCATTAAATTGAATTCGGCTTTAGCAGTGCTATATTTTTGAGGATCGAGACGGCGAGCTCGTGCTGAAGGGAGAGGACCCTCTGTCGCTATATGGTGAATTACATTATGACGAGCTTTAATTTTAAAATCAGGTGGTGATTTTAGAGACGGGAACTGGTTCAGTATACATCCGTACTCGCCTATGTTATTAAATAATTTGGGTGAGTCCGACAGCACAGATAAAGCCATGCATTTGACTGATAGCGAAGTAGTTTCGTCCTGAAGTTGTCTGTATCGTAAATTAACGACAAGCTTGAATTTGTATAAAAAATCGGCTCCTAAAATAGCGTGATCAATAGCTGCGATGACAAATATGTGATCAAAGTTCCGACGCAAGTTTAGATTTAAGGTTAAAGCTTTACAGCCAAATGTACTAATGGGTGCGCCATTGGCTGCAACAAGGTTCGAGTCCGATTATCTAATACTTTTGGGAAATAGTTTTTTTGGTACGATAGATATCTCAGCACCCGTATCGACTAAAAATTGTATTTGTGTAGCCTTGTCATAAACGAATAAGCGGCGTGAGTGTTAGCTACGTTTCGTTGCCGCAGACGAAGTAGCTATTGATCGTTTTTTTGTTCCGCGGATGAGCCGTAGGTTTGCTTATTACAGGGTGGTGTACATTTTTTGGCCATGTTACCGTATCGTTTATGATACCAACATACATTTTGCTTTGACCGTACCGGGGTTGCTTGTCTACTAAATATTTTATCTCTGGATTGAGCTCTGTTTCTATACCGAGATTGTCGAATTTTTAGTCGCCTAATCCGAGTTTCAAGATTTCGTATTGCGTTTGGAGAATTGCTTCGATTATGGTTTGAAGAGGAGGTGCCTTGTACTGAACAGATTCGCGAAGCTGAAGAAGTTGACGTAGAGTCATATATTTTGTCTGCGATATTAAACAGTTCTTCGTTAGAGTGCGTACCTTCTATTGCTATTACGCAGGCTTGCAAAGCTGATGGTAATTTATTAAGCCAAAGTTTTTTTAATAGGGAATTGTTCACGAGGCTGTTGCCTCCTGCTAAGGACTCCATTTGCCTATATAATTCTGATGGCTTGGAATCACCGAGTTCCATTCTATGTAATAGCGCGTCTAGCCTACGCTCTTCTGAATCCCTACTTCGTTTTAACAAGCATTCTTTAAGGTTTTCATATTTATTGCTCGTAGACGGGTGTAACAAGACATCGGCTACCAGTTCCATAGTCTCATTGGATAAGGAAGCAACAAGGTAATCATATTTTGTGCCGGATGCAGTAATATTTTTCACGCGGAATTGCGTTTCCACTTGGAGGAACCATAGATCTGGTCTATGTTTCCAAAAAGGTGGAATTTTGAGGGTTGAAACGATTTGTGTGAAATTACTTTCCGGTACTTCTACCGGGGTATTTTGTACATCTGTTTTGGGATGATCAGTGTTTATTGTTCCCGTGTTGGGCATTGCGAATAATTACTGATAGCAAAAAAAACGTACGAGAAGTTGGTAATTAAGGTGTTTTTTGTAAACTAAATCGATTTTAAAGTCTTTCCCGGCTTTACGCATTTAAATGTCATGAATTAATCTTAAATGCTTTAATTCTATACCTTTATATCACGTGAAATCATGAAAACTTGAGAATAATATGTACCTATGTTCAAATGTATTATATATAAGGAGAAAAAGATAAATACAAATTTCAATTACACTAGAAAAAACAAAATGTGCCTACTTAAATTGTTAGTAGTAGGTATGTGTGTATGCAAATGGGGTAAAAACAAAATTTTTAATTATTTGTCTTGAAAGCACTGTTCTTTTTTTTTTATATATATATTCGGATTTTACTCAGTGTACTTACAGTTTCGCAATGATCTGCCTAATTGTTGCAATTGGCTATCTTAATGATTTTGTAATTTAAACAATACAACGAACGTTTTTAATTTCCTCAATGATGATAGCTGATAACGAGAAAGAAATTTAAACTATTTTTCCTAAACAAAATCAAACTGTACTTCCTCGGAATGTGTGTGTCGTTTCACGTTGTGCAACTTCTGTATAGATGTTTGATGTAGTACATTAACAGCGGCTAATTACTTGTACCGTTAATCCTCGTAAAATATCCGATGAGAAATTGCCAGAATTTACATATTATTTTCCAATTGTGCAATTATTAAACTGATATGCTGGTTTTGATGCCTTTACTAATGTCACCTTTTAGATATGCTGAATGATAGTTGTAGATATGCTGCCAATTACACAAATCACGAGATTCCCAATGAATATTTTCCAATAATTTAGGTAGAAGGTAGAAGGTAGCTCGGATGCACTTTGTTGAGTCCGATGTCCAAGTAATGTTTAATTTATTTGCTGCTTTGCCAGAAATTTCAATATTTTGGTACGGTGGCGTTTTAAGTTTGGATAAAAAAAAAACAAATTATTTATCACTTAATTTCCACTTGATTGATTTATTTTTTTTTTTTTTTTTCAACCAGTCGGGGTCACCATTTGTTGGTAGTGCGGTAAATGCTAATAAGGTTTTCTTAAATAAAACCAACACGCCGGCTTAACTTATTTCTTTATTGCTGTCAACTTGAACACTGGTTACGGACTAACTTAAATTCTAGATCTACTGGGCTAAAAACTAATTCGGTTATATGCTATCGTAATAATCGGGAATGATGATGTGCTCTCTTCTCTTATCACTAGGTAAGAGACGTTGAGTAAACTCTTCTTTTAGGCAATTATTATTTATGCATATGTATGTATGTATGTATATTAAACTTTGCTTAAGGCCTGAGCCGCTACACCCGATCCTCGCGGAGTTCTTTCAAAAGTCGTAGACCAGAAAAGTCCGAGGGACTCGCGCATAAGAAAATTAATAAAAATCGAAGTTATAAAAAGATATTCTGAATTACAAAAATTGTGTTATTAAGGGTGTTGCGAAACCCAAATTTTTTTAAAAAAAGTGGAAGTTATAAAAAAAAGAGATACTCCGAATTACAAAAAAAAAAAATGTGTTAAAAATTTGTGTTGCGAAACCCAAATCATTAAAAGTCGATATTGTAAAATCCTAACCAACAAAAAGTGTAAAGAAATATAAAATTAAAATAATAAATTTTAAAAACAGAGAGAGTTTACTTTGTGACTTAAAACCCGAATTTATTAACATTAACAAGGTTGAGTGCTCTCCTCACCGAGCACGGCACTCAAACACAACAGAAGTTCAAAAAAAAGAAAAAAAATGTAATGTTCGAAGAAGAGAGCTAAGTGTTCAAAGATCAAGTTAACAGAAATATCGATTTAAGGAAGATCTAAAAGCTGAGAAGGCTACTACAATTTCAAAAAAAAAATTTCCCCAATCGTTCAGAGGAAATGCACCAAAAAAGTAGAAAAATCTTACAGACAGTGATTCAAACGTTCCAAAAATTTAACTGAGAGAAGGTCATACGATTTCTCCTTCACTCTCCAAGATCTAACTCTCCAAACATAAAAGTCTCTAGGCCACCCTCTCTAATCAGGTCAGAAGTAATGATGTAAGCAAGCGACGTGAATGTGTGCATGAAAAATGTTTGAGTTCTCACAGAAATCTGGGAAGAGTCGTGTTGCAGAAGCTAGAGACTGAAAATTATACTAGAAATTCTTCAGCCAGGCAGTTAGCAGTATGCCAACTCCTGTTTACTGAAGGTTTCCAGCATCACTTCCATCCTCCAACAACTCTTTCCTTCCTCTTCATCTGATTGTCATGTCTAGCTAACCTTCCAACTGGGCAGAGTCATGAATCTGGTCAACTAGTTAGCTGAAAGCCAAAAGTCGTCTCACAGAGTCAAGACTGTGTCCAGCCAATTGGCTATCCATGTCTCCCTGAGGACATAGTCAAACAAAATTGTGGTAAGGCCACCTACTATTTCCATGGCAGAAGGCCAGCGGAAAAGATCAATCCAAAAAAAGTTAAAAAATTCAAAAACTAGACACCAGTTCAGACTCGAGGCTTGACCAAAGTCAAACCAAGAGTCGAACTTACAAACTTTCACAAAAACTTTCACAACTTTCAAAAAGATGTTACGTTTCTTTACTTTAATACAAAAATTCAAGAATGAAAATCTCAAAACTTTCAAAAACTTTACTTTACTTTACAAGAAAATAATTTATATAACAACAACAGTCAGACTCAGGTCCGCCTGTAACTTCTACTAGATATGAGATTACCGAGTCAGACAATTAGCTAACAGCCAAATGTCCATATCTCCAAGTAATCCCAGTCTCCAGCATCCGTCACATTCAGACACCGAAGTGCAACTGAGGTGGCCCCACGTTGGGCGCCATTTTGTTATGGAACTATGCTGAGTGATTGGCTTGGACGTGAAGTCCAGACTGCCAGCATGAGCTGACAGATCACTCGACGGACAGCGTTGACTGCAGGGCGGCACGCTAGCGCGCCTCGGCTATTGGCGGAGAGTGTGGGGAGTTTCCACGTACAACCTGCCGCTGCCGTATGACATAATAAAACAAAATCGTGCCTTTAACCAAAAAACGTAGGCACACATTCAGTCCTGAAGGGACCTTTACGTCACTTACCTGCATTCACATCGAAGATGCAGATGTTATGCCTTCCTTGCATGCCCCAGCCACACATCTGACTCTGAGGGCAAGATTTTTCAGAGTCCCTTTCCTCATGCCATCTTCTTTATAATTTTGGCAAATCTCGAGCGGCGGACATCGAACAGTCATAAAAGAACGAGATCTCACTTTTGCTTATTACAACTTTTACATAAAGCACACCTTTACGTAATTGTCCGTGTTGTAAAAATGTTGATTTTTCGATAACATAATTTTTCACAGAATATAAGCGACGACTTGCTGCTGCTGGAATTTGGTTGCCTCCTTTTTGCGAATTTTCTCCTGGTGCGGGGTTGATTCGTTGCCCGATGCCTTCGGCAAAGTTTCGATTCATTCGATTCACCTTTTTACTTACTTCACGGTGTGAATCTTTGACAAGACAGAGATGATTGTGGTCTTCTTCTCCACCAGCAGGCAAAAATTCTTCGAGTCGAAGCGTGCGAGCGATCGGTTTGCAGTCGGCCGGCATACCTGCTTCAGTATTTCTCAGTGTAGCATACTGCTATATGCAGCACGCTACGACCATAACAGGGCAAAGTAGTCTAGACCACACGTGATTCAGACAACGCTGAAAATGGTCGACTGAGCTAGCCGGTCTTAAACATAGGCCTCATCACTGCGGGCGAGAACTGTGTGTCTCGACCCACGACCCAATAAGCGTTCCTCATTACTCGTACTCGACTACGACTGTGGCCGTACTTGACCGTTGACGTTGTCGATTTCATTTCTTAACTTGCTAACAGCCGTATACAGGATTAGATTCCAACAGGTATATCATCCACCATTGACGGGGCAATAGGAGGGCTTCGTGATATCCTATAGTTTATAAGTGAAGCTGCCTGGATGCCTTCTTAGGGATACCAGGAATAAACGTGACAGAAGATAGATGACACTTCAATAATGGTTATCACTGCCTGATGTCTTTGGCGTGATAGAATCATAAGGGTTTCCCCTACAAATCCTAAAGCTCGTATAAGGAGTTTCCTTTATTGGCTTTAACCCGACACTTAGCAAACTTTCGTCCCAGTTTAGCACTAGTCTGCTGTTGGAAGCTGTTTTGGGCAAAATTCCGTCTGAATACCTCTTGACCCACTTTGAAATTAACAGGCTTCGCCCTGAGATTATAGGCTCTTGAACCCTTTTCAAAGGCATTGTGTAAGCTCTCCTGCACCCTCGCACGGATCAATCTCATTTTGTCTTCAGCATCTACTCTCAAAGGCTCATTAAGGGTCCCAAGGCTCCTCAAGATGGAATAGGAGCTGCCATGTTCAATCATTTGCTGACCGAAAAGTCTTCGATACGGAGAGAAACCAGTTGCTTAGTGGAAAGAGCTCCTGAGGGAACTAGCTATCTGGCTCAGCTAATCCCATTTTGTGTGTTCCTTCCGAATATTTGCTCTAATCCCTGACAATAGAGACCTGTTTACTCGCTCTGTGGCATTTGCTTGCGGCTAGTAAACTGCCGTTCGCAAGTGCTTCACCCCATACTTGTCCAGTAATCTGGTAAACTGAGCCGAGCAAAACTGGACTCCATTGTCAGAGACGATCGTTTCCGGGACTTCGAACACATGGAACACTTCCGTTTCGATGAATTGGCACACATTGAGTGTAGATGCTTTTCTCATAGGTTTGAGAATCGGGAACTTTGAAAAGTGGTCAAGAACTATTAAGATGCAGACATTTCCTTTCACTGACCGAGGATATGGACCCAGAAAATCAATAAACATCTCTTGCCATGGTCGTTCTGTCACAGACTGGACTCTCATAGGTAGTCTCAGCCTAGTATTGGGGGCCTTGGTCTCTTTACACACGTCACAGGCGCCTACTTAGTCTCTGACATCAACTGTCATTCGTCGCCAGTACAAGTGTCTTCTCAGACGTTCCAGTGTTTTCCTTATACCACCGTGAGAAGCTAGTGGCGGATCATGCGCTCTTGAAATAACGTCGGAGACAAGCCCTCGTGGAATCCAAAGCTTCAAAGCTTCTTCTTCCTGAATCGGATCGCCTGTTCTCGGAACAGTCCGAATGTAAACGAAGCCATCCCCGACGCAAAGATCTGGTAGTTTGCCAGAAGTCGTTTTAACTTTATGCCTCAGCTCCTCATATTCCAACGAATTGAAATATGGTGAACTAAGGCCAGGATCTTCAGGTGTGGACAAGCTGTCACAATGAATGCGTGACAGCGCATCAGGGACGACATTCAGGCTTCCTTTTCGGTGCTCAATAGTGAAGTCGAAATCCTGAAGCTTCAAACTCCACCGAGCAAGTCTACCGCAGAGGTCCTTTTGGGACATCAGACATTTCAAGCTCGCGTGATCAGTCACTATCTTAAACGGCATAAGTTCTATGAAGGGCCGGAGCTTCTGTACACTTAAGATTGCAGTTAGGCATTCCTGCTCTGTGACGGTATAATTTCTTTGTGCTGAGTTCAACTTTTTCGAGACGTAGGCTATTGGCTTCTCGTGGCCATCGTCATCTAGTTGAATCAGCACCCCACCAGTACCTTTTTGGCTCGCATCGCACTGTAGAACGAACGGCTTGGTGAAATCTGCACTCACTAACAACGGAGCAGAGGTAAGTTTTTGTTTTAGCATCTCCAGAGACGACTGGGCTTCAGGTGTGTTCAGTTGAACTGACTAGGGTTCTTCAAGGTGTTAGTTATGGAGGCAGTTAAATCAGCATAGTTCGGGATGAACCGTCTATACCATCCCGCCATACGTAGTAGGCGTCGGGCTTGCCGAACAGATTAATGTGACGGATAGTCAACTATGGCTGGGATCTGATCTGGGTCAGTCCTGATTCCTCCTTTCCCGACTATAAAACCCAAATATTTAGTCTCCTTAATGCAAAACTTACTCTTTTCAACGTTGATAGTGTGGCCAACTTTCCTCAATCACTCCTCTACACGGGATAGCAATGTGAGATGCGAGTCAAAGTCTGATGAAAGGATCAGTAAATCGTCCAAGTAGACGAGAACATTTTCACGAAGATCGAATGGAATGACTTTATCCATGAGGCGGCACATCGTTTGTGGAGCATTGCATAGGCCGAATGGCATCACTGTGTACTAATGAAGAGGGTGACCAGGTACAGTAAAAGCGGTCTTCTCTCGGGAATCAGCATCTAGTGGAATCTGCCAGAATGCGTCTTTCAGGTCCAGGCTTGGAATGTAGTTTGCCGGAGGAGGTCGACTCAGAAGCGCATCTATCTGCGGCAGCGGATAGGCGTCCTTCTTCGTAACGGAGTTGACCTTCCTGGCGTCAAAACAAATCCGAATCTTCCAAGGCTTCCGCACTAGTACAACTGGAGAGCTCCAAGGACTCTGGCTCTCCTCTATCACACCCAGTGATAGCATTCGCTTTAATTCAGCATCCATCAATCTCTGTACTGCCGCTGAAATCGGATAAAAGCGTTGTTTTATCGGAGCTGCGTCATTCGTTTCAATCTTGTAAGTAACCAAAGATGTCTTTCCGCGGCCTAAACAGGCGAAAGATAGAAAAAGCTGTTTAGTAGCTTCTAGACGCTGTTGATCTAGACTGGAAAGAACATGGCGGTCGGTGTCAGTAGTAGCTAGTAAACTTGGTGTCACTTCTGCAACTATACCTAGGACATCTGGAGCCAAACCAAATAGATACCAGAAGTCTATTCCTAGATATAGTCCCAGTGTGAGCCCATAAACCACGTAAAAACGCACGTTGTGGGTCTTACCACGGAAAGTGATGTCCAAGTTCACATGACCATGCACAGTCGTCATGGCACCATTTGCTGCTTGCACCTGTGTCCAATACCTCATCCATTCAACCTCTGCTTCCGTAAGCTTATCTAGAGCTCCCTGGCCTAGAATACTGACAGTGGCACCACTATCATGTAATCCAGGCTCAGTTCGCCAGAGCAGCTTTACTTCGGCGTACGGTCGAATGTCGTCTGGCATCGACAGGGAAATCTGTGCCAGTTTTTTTCTTTCCAGTTTATCCGTCGGAAGTATTCCCGCCAACGAGCGGTAGATCTTTTCTTTCTTGGTCTAAAATCCAGGTCAGGATACATAATGTCAGCTAACTCCGCTACTGAGGAGAAGATTCGGTCTCTTACTGCATTATATTTCTGCAGACGCGTATGATACGGCATCAGCGGATGTACAACAGGCTCACGACCACTCGTCATAACAGAGCTTGGTGGCCGTTTTAATACAGAAATGCGATGAGACCAAATCTCCTGCTCAGTAACCTTGTCAGCTAAAGGTGCTGTCGGTGTTATTGGGACATCGAAAATTAAAGACTCTTCCAAAGAAGTGTCTAATAATGTCATGGGCTCCCTCGAAGTGGAAATCGGAGCTTGAAAATCTGCGGAGAAATCTATTAAATTCTCCGTCTCTATCAGTGAAATATTTGTACCATCAGGTGATTTGCTGATATCATCAGAATCACTGAATGATATCAGTGGACAATTCAGTGCTTCATCGTTAAAGTCTGCTAATGGAGCGGTCCTTCCTCGTTGTTCAAGGCTTGAAGTGGAGTGTTCGTTGCAGTTGGTGTTCGTGACTTTGACACTGGTCGAGAAAAGGTGGTGGTATTCCCGACTCGTCTCAAGTTTTTCTGTCGACAATGACTGCAGTCGGGCTTGAAGACCTTTCTGCGTCCGCATCCATAGCAGAATACAACTTGTCTTTCCTGCCGGCAGTCTTGGTAAAAGTGATCGCGCTGGTCACAGTTCCAACAGATAACGTTCTGTGGTGCTCTAAGAGCAGCTAGTACCACTGCTTCCTCACTGCGTTCATGTGACATGTGCTGTTCACCATCAGTCGGACGACCCTCATCCACCTCGCTTACTCTTGGGCTACGATAAGTATTCCAGCTGCCCGCTGTCGCGATTCGCTGCTGTGTAGCTTGTATTTGAGTCACAAGACTCCTTAGTTGGTGGATGGTGTTTGTGGGATACAAGCAAATTTTATTTTGGATCTCCGGCAATAGGTTGGACTTGACAATTTCCAGAAATTCGACGTCTGGCAAAGGGTTTTGCAATTGGTCCCGTAGGTATACCAGGTGTTGGTGGTACATGGCAAATGACTCCCATGCTTTCTGCTTCCTCAGCATCAATTGGAATTTGACCTTGAGGTCGTCTTTAAGTACTCCCCATTCAGCTAGAAGAGCACCAATCCTTTTGTCCTACGCTTGCCGGGATACGATGAATTGAAGCTGGTGGAGGCTGGTTAAAATTCGGTCTATGCTGAGCAAGAGGTGATGCCGGTCTGTTAAACGACTGTCTATGTGTGTCGTTGAAATCGTGCGGCGGTATCGGTTCACCCATAGAAGGAGGTGGTCGTGAGAAATCAACTGGTGTTGACAGTTCAGCTCGTTAGGTATTTAAGCTCTGTTCAAGGCATTCGCGAACCGAGTCCTGCAGCTGTATGCGCAGACCTGCCAACCGGGCTTCAGTCGCTGCTGAGTTCTGTCCAATGCCAGAAGGCAGTGGGCTATTTCGTCGCGAGTTAGGATGGGAAAAGGTCGTGGAATCCGGATTTGACATTCCAGGTGATAGATATCTTCGACTAACTGATGGCATAGTCAATGGAGCTGGTAACTCAAATGTCTGTGCGGGCTGATTACGCTCGTTATTGACAGGTTTCGTTTTTGGTTTCTTTGAAACGGCTCCCGTATATTCGGTAAAATCATATTGAGTAAAGTGAAGCCGACAGTTTGGACAATTTTCCTGTTCGCCTATCCACGTGCGCAAACCTGCTTTGTGGAACACGTGTCCACATACAGTCTTAACAGGCTTTCGTTCGAATAACCAGTCTCTATCTTGACAGATAGAGCACTGTTCAGGCAAACTATTCACACTGTCTGTCATGGAAGGGGGTGTTCTCACGGTCCCCACCATAATGCAATCTCTCAATCGTACAGTCAAGATTTCAAAACTATTCCAAGGGTTTGGAAGAAATGCCAAGAAGTTCAAAAAAAAGAAAAAAAATGGAATGTTCGAAGAAGACAGCTAATTCTTCAAAGATCAAATTAACAGAAATATCGATTTAAGGAAGATCTAAAAGCTGAGAAGGCTACTACAATTTAAAAAAAAAAATTTCCCCAATTGTTCAGAGGAAATGTACCAAAAAGGTAGAAAAATCTTACTGATAGTGATTCAAACGTTCCAAATTTTAACTGAAAGAAAGTCATACAATTTCTCCCTCACTCTCCAAACAATAAAGTCTCTAGGCCACCCTCTCTAATTATTTATTATTTATTTTATTTATTTCTGGTCTACAAATCTATTATATTCTCCGCCTCTATCAGTGAAATATTTGTACCATCAGGTGATTTGCTGATATCATCAGAATCACTGAATGATACCAGTGGACACTTCAGTACATATATACAAACAGACATATGGGGCGCATAAAATTTTACGTCGGTGAAGACTGAAACGATCAAGTCTTCACCGAAAAAAGCTCTTATCGGCAAATTGTCGCGAGCTGCATACATTGAGATCGCAACAATGTATGCACGATAGCAAGACGATGGTTTGGATATTTACGAAAATATCAAATTTCAATTTCAACCATCGTTCGTCGCGATAATTCTGGGCATGTTTAAACATGCCCAGCGGTAAATAATTTTCTCAGGATAGGAATGCTAATGAAGCACTTTCCTATCCTGAGCATCTAGACTTGCGATTACGAAAATCCAAGTCGAGTACAGTCGGTTTTTGGAGATAAGTCGAAAAGGGTTGCCTAAAAATCAGCGAACGGGATCCTCACGCGAATAAAAAGTATAGAATTGAAAATAAAGCCTCAAAAATTTGAAAAGAATCAGTAAGATAAAGAAGGAAAAGGGTGAGATACCTATGGTCGGTCCGATTATAAGGCGGGTTTGTTTATTTTATTTCGGTGGTAAATAAAAAAGTGATTGTACAAAACATACTGAGTGATTCTAGTTAAAATAGTAAATAAGTGTAAAGATAAAAGAAAGGAGCAAAATAAAATAAAAACAAAGTGATGATAATCTGTGGAGTGCATTTTATTTAGGGTGTGCGTTTGGAAAACCAGGAAATCCAAGGGTGACTAGGCAGGTAGGAGTACCTCTAAGTTCATATACCCCGAATATATAACAAAATTGGCGCAGCCGGTAGGATAGTGGAAGCCTGCTTTCTAAAGTCAAAATAGAAAGGCATAAGAGCTTTAAAATCCGCTATCCAGCGAACCTAAGGGGTCCCATTGACTAAGCCACTTAGGCCAAGTCACCCCCAACACTCGGGTAGATTCCATCTCTAGTCGCCTCTGCTCCAGGCGGGCAAGCGTTCACCTCAATTAGTGCACAAGCACCACCGAGAGATACAAGTGAACAGTCTACCGAAGGAAGTGCAAAACCATCCAAAATCTCCCAGAAGGACGAACATTAAGCCAGCTGGAATTAGCCTGACAACAAATCATCAGCCATTTGAAGTACAACGATCCTGAATTGAAGAGGAAATCGAAGACGGCTCATAAGCCCCCTTTTCAACTAGATCCAGGGGAAGTTAAGACGGCACAAAGGCCCCCCCAGCTGCAAAACAAACCGAAATCAACCGACCAGGATTGAGAGGGAACTCGAAGGCGGTTAAAGAAACCCCCCTCTCAATTACAGCAAAGGGACTTAAGCAGGCAAGGAGCCCCCCTTTCACTGAACAGCGCATCATATGCCAGCCGACAATCCTGCTCTACCTCAGCAGGAACCGGAAACAGCAGCGAGCGAAAACTCCCCATCTTTAGCCGATGCGGGATCAGCGCCAGGTGCAAATACACAGCACCCCGGTGAAGGTACAGCATCTGCTGCTGAATTTTGCCCGACAGGACCTCGACTTCGAAGCGGAACCGTTCTGCCAGGTCCGAATAGTCAAGTAAGTTTAGATAAGTTATTAAATAAATTATACGAGAGAGCGCGGGAATCGGATAAACTGACGATTACCCATTGTCACGCATTAGATCACAAATTAAAAACAGAGCGTGAGACCAGACTCGCCAAGTTAAAGACCTTAAAAGAAAAAACAATACAGTTCCGAAAGGAACTAGAACAGTTTTCCGAATATCGGCGCTCACTCTGTTTAGATCTAGAAAAAAATAAGAGTGTTAGGTTAAATAACAGTGATAGTGATAGTGACAGTGACGCTGAAGTAGCTGAACCAACCCCCGAAGACCTGCTGATCGATTGGCTCGAAGAATCCTTAACGGAATTCAGCCCAGAAACAAGCCCAGCTAGTCCACCCAAATTTAAATTTCCAGTCAATAGACTACACACAATGGTGGACTACGCAAAAGTAGCACAAAACTCACAGCTCAACTCGTTCCCTTATTTTCGGGTGAAAGTACCCCACAATTGGGACGAGAGTTACAAACCTTCATTGGCTGTTGCAAGCAAACTATGCAGTGTCTTAATGATTAAGAAAAAGTGGCTTTCATTCAGGTCCTTCCTACAAGACTCAGAGGTGACGCATACCAATTATTCGTTTCAGACGTCCCTGCTTCATTTACTGAAGTAGAGGAACGTTTAAACAGAACGTATCTTCCCCGTGAGACATATCAGGAGCTGGTGAACAAATTAATTACCACCAGACAAAACCCGTTAGAATCTCTCACTGTTTTCATTACAAGATTGAAACAGTTTTTGACGATTTGCAACGAGGCAGCGACACAGAAGTATGGAGCTGAGGCAGTCCCTGCTGTGAAAACACAGCTGATGGATTTTGCCAAAAACGCTTTGAAAAGTGGAGTAACTAACCCACACCTGTGTCAATATTTGCTCACGCAGGGAGAAGGACATTTAGAAGCATTAATTCAAAAAGCCCTGGCCATGAAGAAATTACAACAAAGTGCTACTTTCGTCCAGAATCCTCTGGTACAAGCTCCTCCAGTGGCGCCAGTAGACCAAGATCTACGAGTGCGAGCCTATTATAGAGCTCCTTATTATCAAATGCCATCAACACCTATGTTCGCATCACCTCGAGCTCCAAATCCAAACCAGTTTTCACCCAATGTGAATAACCCAGGTTCATCACAGTCACGGCAAAGACCATTTACAAACACTGATGCCAGAAACTCGGATACAGATGCACTGGTCCGTAACATCACGTGTAACTTCTGCCAGCGAAAGGGTCATACTTATTCAGATTGCCTTAAGGCCAAAAACACCCCTTTCTGCTCAAACTGCAAAATCTATGGACATGACGTTCGTGATTGCAGAAAAGGTCAGCAAACACAACAGATTGTTCCTCCACGCCTCTCCAATAGATCTCCACAGGACCAACACAACACGAAAAGTCCCCAAGTCTTCAACATAAGACTCAAATGCACGTTTTGTGGTCGCCGAGGACATGCAGACGAAGACTGCCGCCAAAAGAAAAAATGGGAAGCCCGGAGTCAGGGAAACGACATGCAGTCGACCCAAAACTCCCCGGCTCGACTATAAACCCAACTAAAAAATCAAAAGGGTCACCTCAAGCGCCCGAATCCGGTGTCCCTACAGTGAAACTTCCACTGGACATAAGCCTTAACGGCCATACAAAACTAGTAGTGGACACTGGCGCTGAGGTTAGTATTATTAAGAAAAGAGCAATTAAAGACCTCAAAATAATTAATTCCAATGAGGCATGCACTTTACAGACCCCTTTTGGAACCGGAAAGACATTGGGAAATTGCAAGGGCAACTTAAATTTTAAAAATAAAATTCCCTGCAAGTTTCAGGTGGTACAAAACCTGCCAGGTCTTTCCGATGACGGCCTATTAGGAAACGATTTCCTATCAAACAATTGCAATGTTGAAGGCCCAAATAAAGCACTTAAGTTCCCTTGTACGGAAACAAACACCAAAGAGTTTACTGTGCCCTTGTCATACAAAACGGACAAGCTGTACTCCAGAAAAGCAGTCGAAGTGAGGTCAGTTGCTGAAAGGATGGAACCTAAACAGGTTAAGCTATCTACATTCAATGTCTCCAAGGCATCTCAAGAGAGTAATACTGGCTGCCAGGTTCAACAAGAGCCGACGGAGTGTGAAAAGAGCTGTCTGGATGATCAAAAGACCAGCGCAATGAGGCAGCATCTGGTTACCTTACGAGAACCAATATGCATACCTTCTAGGCCACAAATTATCACCACAGTCCCGTTGCGAGTGAAGGAAGAAATGCTCTGTCTATCTAAAGAGATAGGCGACGGAGTCTTCCTGGCCAACAGTTTACTCCCTACTGGAAAAGAAGCAGTGCTAGTTGCCGTACTCAACATAAACAATTTCCAAGTAGTCATCAACAGTCTATTACTACAGCTGCTCCCTATACACGACTACGCCGTCATCCCAATAGGAGAGGTCACTGATACACAACAAGTTCTCAAGCCGAATAGATCGCAAGCGAGTAACGAAAACATCAGTGAATCTCCCAAAGCGGAACAGAAGCCAAACAAAACTTCTTTCTCCAGAACACCTAGATGTAAGTTACTAACGCGGCCCAAGAGCCCCATACAAGATGCGTGCGAGCTCAGTAACACCCGAATAGAGGCAACAATGACTCCACCGTCCAATAGAATAAGTTACAAAAATTATACATGGCCCCAGAGCCAAACCAGAGATGCGAGCGAGCTCCAGAAGCCGACAAGCAAAATGCAGCTGACTCCTCCATCCAATATACCTAGGAGTAAGATAATCACACGGGTAAGAAGCCAAACAACAGGTGCGTGTGAGCTCAGTAAGACCTATTCTCAGGCAAAGACGACTCTACCACCCAACAAAGTTAGTGTTAAGAAACAACAGTGGCCCAAGAGCCCTATCACAAGTGCGTGCGAGCTCAGTAAGACCTACTTAAAGGCAAAGTCGACTCCACCACTTAATAAAATTAGTATTAAGAATACAAGGTGCCCCATAAGCCCTATAAAAGACGCGTGCGAGATCCGTAAGACCTCATTGAAGGCAAAGTTGGCACCACCGTCAAATAGTATTAAGAGAACCAATTTTTCACGGCCTATTAGCCAAAATACGAACGCGTGCGAGTACTTGGACCAATGTGAAGTACCCATAAATTACGGTACTCCACAAATAAAAGAGCAGGAAGCACATGCCCTGCCGACTAGTAAAGTAAGTAAAAATACTCACAAAAAAAGGTTACAACAACCTAAAACTAACGTAAGCTTTTCGGAAAATACAGCTATCTTTCAACACGTAAGATACTTATTTCCGGATCATGAAGATCCCACACATACTCCGCGAGTCAACAGGTTAGACCAAGAGCTCAGCCTAGACCCAAATCTAAATGCGGAAGAAAAAGCTTCGATATCCGAACTCTGCTACGAGTACAACGATATCTTCTTTCTAAAAGGTGATAAGCTCACATACACAAATGCTGTCACTCACAATATCCCTTTAATACAAGATCAAGCGCCCATAAACCAAAAGGCCTACAGATTACCAGAGACCCAGAGACAAGTCATAAACGAGCAATTAAGAGAAATGCTAGAAAACGGGATAGCCCAAACTAGCAAAAGCCCTTGGAATTCACCCTTATTAGTTGTCCCCAAAAAGGCGGGACCCGATGGTGAAAAAAGGTGGCGCGTCGTTGTCGATTTTCGCAAATTGAATGAAAAGACAATTGGCGATGCATTTCCGCTACCGCGAATCGAGGATATTCTTGACCAACTAGGTCATGCCAGGTACTTTACCACTCTCGATTTGGCCAACGGCTATCATCAAGTCTTAGTCGACAAAAAAGATCGACATAAGACCACTTTTAGCACTAATTATGGGCACTACGAATTTAAGCGTATGCCATTCGGACTCAAAGGAGCTCCCGCTACATTCCAACTCCTCATGAACTTCATTCTGACAGGCCTACAAGGCCTCGAATGTTTCGTTTATCTTGACGACATCGTCATTTACGGTAAAAACCTAAATGACCACAATGATAAACTTCGCAAAGTCTTCAACAAATTGAGAGAGAACAACCTCAAACTACAGCCAGAGAAGTGCCAGTTCTTGAGACGAGAAGTTGTTTACCTAGGGCACAAATGCTCTAGCGAAGGTGCATTACCAGACCCCAGCAAAACGGCCTACGTCCAAACATTCCCTGTTCCTAGAACAGTAAGGCAAGTTCAGTCCTTTCTAGGACTTGCCAATTACTATAGGAAGTTCATTCCGGACTTCTCTAAAACAGTTCGTCCAATTACGAATTTACTCCGAAAGGCTGTAAAATTCACTTGGACCGAGAAATGCCAAGAAGCATTTCAAAGCATTAAAAATGCCCTAATTTCACCACCACTTTTAATCTATCCAGATTTCTCTAAACCTTTCAATCTTACAACGGACGCCAGCAACGAAGCATTAGGCGCTGTGCTTTCCCAAGGACAAGTGGGAAAAGACCAGCCTATCGCCTATGCAAGCCGAACGCTGAACAAAGCCGAAAGAAATTACTCCACTATTGAAAAGGAGTTATTGGCTATAGGCTGGGCCACTAGGAATTTCCGATGCTACCTCCAAGGCAGGAAATTCACGGCCTATACTGACCACAAGCCTCTCAAAGGTGTCTTTAATGTAAAAGACCCGACTTCCCGTTTGGTGAGATTTCACCACAAATTATCAGAATTCGATTATACCATCGAATATAAGCCAGGGAAGTATAATACCAATGCGGATGCATTAAGCCGCATTCCACAATTATTAATCGAAGACAATACAGGCAACACTTTAACGGTACAAGCCCAAGTCCACCACACTATGGACTCAGATGTGGAGGAAAACATTCCCCCAAATAAAAAAAAAACAAAGAAACCCGCTCATTGCTTCGCCGTGACCAGAGCTCAAAAACAAAGAGCCCAAGAGGCCAATACTAGCTCCAGCGCTGAAACACAGCCCACGGCAGCGGAGGATGAAGAAATTAGGTTTACCTCGATATAGTAGGTCCACTAGAAGAGACCATATCAGGTAATAAATATATCTTAACTTTTCAAGATAATCTCACCAAGTTTGTCGATTGGTATGCCATACCAAATGGAGAAGCAGCAACGGTGGCGCAAATCTTCTTCGATGAGATTGTCACGCGTTATCGCATTCCAAAGAGAATAGTCACCGATCAGGGAACTAATTTCCTGAGTGAGCTATTCAAGAAGATCTGCAAACTGCTAAAGGTAAAGAAGTTACAAACTGCCGCATACCATCCACAGTCTAATGGAGCACTAGAGCATGCCAATAGACCATTAATCGAATATCTGCGTACAATCGTAGACGAAAATCCCAAAACATGGGATCAATTCCTGCGAACCCCTGCATTCGTGTACAATAACAGTGTACACGAGGGTACTAAACTAACCCCGATGGATTGCTTTTACGGCTTCACAGCGGATGTCCCATCTAAATTAGAACGGGACCCTAACCACGAAAGTTATTACCATATGCCCAAATACAGATTACAAAAATCATATGCTACGGCTCGTAAAAATTTCTTAGCCAGCAAACAACGCTCAAAGGCATATTACGACAAAACTGTCAGGCCTCTCACTTTCCAGTCCAACAAACACTACCATAAAAATAGGCAAGCGGCAGGTTGCCGTACACAACAACCGTTTGAAGCCCTATTATGAGTAGTATACTGGTACATACACCGTCAGAAAACAAGTCCCTTTCAAACATAAGTTCGCCAGTTAAACTAACAACTACCTACTTAAAAGTTCCGCACTCGAAATTACTTACTATGACTCACGATGTCTATCCTTACCTAAACCTTTTTTTATCGATAAAAATTAGCTAAATACGCAATGTGCGTTATTACTGAAAACACCTCAATTACAGAAAATAATACCTATAATAACAAATAAATCCTCACTCTTACTGGAAATTTTTGAAAAGGTACAATACTCATCGTCTTAAAAGCTCATAGAGAAGATGATGGAGTTTGGAATGCTTTGACTTGCATCCCTCATACCTTGCCTTGAGAGTTTTGTATTCCTCTTCATGACTTACTTCTTACTCATTGTAGTAAACTAAACAATACTCATCGTCTTAAAAGCTCATAGAGAAGATGATGGAGTTTGGAATGCTTTGACTCGGATCCCTCATACCTTGCCTTGAGAGTTTTGTATTCCTCTTCATGACTTACTTCTTACTCATTGTAGTAAACCAAACAACTTCCCAATTCAATTTTTGAATGAGTACAATGCTCATACGGTGACGAGATTTAGCAGGAACCGACTTATAGTCCTCCTATCCTGTCCTACCTCGTCTTTCTTTTAGCAACTAAGCCCCCATTATACAAACTATCAACAATTCAATTAAGCAATACTATATTTAAATATTATATGCTATGTAGTATGACCAATTGACTAATGAAGCCTATCCTTCATTTCCTACAGAACATGAAGCACATGTTAGTGTTAATATGCTGTTTCCATCTGGCAATGGGACAGATACAAACGGAACCCTACATAATAAGTCCCCTCAAAAATACAGGAATACTGTATGAGGATTTAGGAAAATTGCAAGTGTACCACAGTACATGGAATATACTAACGGAGATCAACCTAATGGAACTGGACAACCAAACACTTATGGCAGAACAGGCGGAACACTTAGTTCACCGACTATGTTCAAATCGCTCTCAAACCGATGAGCTATGCCTGGTACAACAAAAACATGTTCATTCACTCTTAGAAAATATCAAGAGGAGAACAAGTGTCATTCGAGAAGTGGTCCCCAAATCAAGATCAACAAGATCTATCTTCGATGGAATAGGCAATGCAATGCACTACCTATTCGGGACCATGGACAGCACTAATGAACAAGAGGTATACAGTCGACTCGAGGAGCTCGAAACAAATACAAAAGCACTAGCCGACCTGGAAAGACAGCAGATCAGTGTAGTCAAAACTACACTACAACAAATCCAAAAGCCATTGACATCTCTGCAGGAAAGACAACGTCAAATAAATCTCCAGGTAAATAGAATGCAAAATATCACTGATGATTTACTAATGAGACAATTAAGGCAGGAGATAATTTCAAGCCTGACATTACAAATTGTCGAGATTGAGTACAGGCAACAAGCCTTACTCGACATAATAATCTCCAGTAAAAATCACCAGTTGCATTCTCAAAAATTGAAGGTCAAGGGATAATTACTATCAACCATCCCTGCCAATTACAAGTAGGATCCCAAATCCTACACTATGAGGCAGAGAATATCCAGCAGTTGAGTCTCAAACAACCCACTTATTTCCCAGATATAACTCCATTAGAACAAATAGTGGATAAATATCTTAATGAAACTAAAAACAAGGTACAGTCTGAAAAAATACAGATGGAACTATACTCAGGAGATGACACTAATAGCATCATCCTAGAAGACACGCAGTCATTAAAAGAACTGGACGAAAAATTAGAAAAAGTAGTTCTTCATATCAGTCACCACCCTACACATGTCCTAGCTGCAACATCATCACATGTATGGTACTGTACCTGGTCGCCAAATGGCTAGTCCCATTCATTAAAAACTATCGTCCACACAAATCTGAGAAAACCACAGATGCGAAGGAACAAATCGAACAAATCGAAATAATCGAACCTTCCCCTCTCAAAAGGACCCGCACCCTGCCACCTACTAGGTCAGTGCAAGCGGTATAGTGTAACCACCTCACATGGTCACAATAACGAAGCACTATCACTGGTACTAAAATACAGACAAAATAAATATAAGTGGTTTCTACAAACCCCAAAAAAAAGTTAGTACTAATAAAAATAAAAGGGGAGAGGACATACATAAATAATTACTAAAGCCTAGATTTAAGAGAAAATAGTGTATTAAAAACATATATACATGTACGTATATACACAAACCAAAAAGCCCAGTAAAAGATATCCTCCCCCGGTAGTATTAAATAATAATAATAAACAACAAAATAAAATAACATAGAATTACAAATAACGGTAATAAATATAGAACAATAAGTCTAAACTAAAATAGAAACTAAATAACCAATAGAATGTACTGTTATACAAGTGTAACAAAAAAAATATACATACATAACATACAAAAGAAAAAAACAGTAGAAATTAGGAAAAATAAGAATTAAGTAAAAAAGGAATTAAGAATAGAATAGAATAGGTATTTAAAGTAATTCTAGAAAATAAGATAACAAAAATTTTTTTTCCAAACCAAGAGTATATGTAAAACCGAAGCCACGCCAAAAACCACCCACAAACCATTTGTGAAAATCAAACAAACCCTCTGAAATTAGAACAGGAATAACAAGTCACAACCAAAAAGATTTGAAAGAATTTTTTTTTATTTTTATTTCTTTATACATAGAAAAAAAGAGGGGGACAAATTTCAAAGTAGGCAGACCCTAACAGTCGTCCTCCGAGTCCTCCCAATCGACAACGGCTCCTGGTATTGGAGGAGTGGCAGTGAACTCCCTGATCAGTGCCATCGCCGGACAGTCTCCGAAATCATGGCAACAGCCACATAGACCATATAGTCCGACAACCGAAAGCACAGCACAAAAAATACCGTTTTGGGCACATAAATATAAAAATAGAATAGGATAAACCTCACCTACAGCGACCAGTGACTGCCCCCTGTGGTGATATAAGGGCAACAGCACCCGGTTGTAAACCCCCGCCGTGGCCTCAGCCCCCCAAACGGTGCCGGGGCCCTCTCCATCCATATGTAATACTAACCGGATGGGCCCCTGCCATCCGGGAGTCACATGCAGCACATAAACAGAATAAATAGTCGAGATACGACCCGCAGGGCTGCGAAAGGGTTGACTCCTAATACGTGCTCGAAATAGCATCTCTAATTAATTCGTAGCCTCTAGTTAATTCGGTGAAAAGAAAACTGTACCGTCTCAGTGGCGAAAGAAACAGAAATGATCCACTACAAGGGGCCGGCTATGGTGCAAGTTCACTTAACAAAAAATACCAAAGTCATATGCCACACAAAATTTAATAGTCACCGATAAGAAAATACTAAATATTTAAGTGGCCGCTGTGACATTTTTTTCCCCTTGCATCTCTCCTCTCTCTCTCTATCAATCTCCTCTGAGGGCTATTCCTCTCCCAAGAATAGCCCTCGTTTTAATAGGGGGAAGGATTGTTGTATACCTGAAAATGGTTGACAATGATAATTATAAGTAATAATTATCATTGGAAGGGTCATTTAAGGAATGTTTTCATAGGTGGAAATAAGCTAACCATGTTTTAAGCAATCTGCAATTTCTTCAAATTCCTTCGCATATGATCGACATATTTTTCCCACAAAACGACTTGGGAAAAATAAAAGTTTTAAATTTCAACCCAAGTCGTTTCGATAAAAAAAAAAACAGCCCCACGACAAATCTTACCTTCAGTAAGATTTGTCGTAAATACGATATGTATGTACATATATACAAACATACATATCGGGCGCATAAAATTTTACGTCGGTGAAGACTGAAACGATCAAGTCTTCACCGAAAAAAGCTCTTATCAGCAAATTGTCGCGAGCTGCATACATTGAGATCGCAACAATGTATGCACGATAGCAAGACGATGGTTTGATATTTACGAAAATATCAAATTTCAATTTCAACAATCGTTCGTCGCGATAATTCTGGGCATGTTTAAACATGCCCAGCGGTAAATAATTTTCTCAGGATAGGAATGCCAATTAAGCACTTTCCTATCCTGAGCAACTAGACTTGCGATTACGAAAATCCAAGTCGAGTACAGTCGGTTTTTGGAGAGAAGTCGAAAAGGGTTGCCTAAAAATCAGCGAACGGGATCCTCACGCGAATAAAAAGTATAGAATTGAAAATAAAGCCTCAAAAATTTGAAAAAGATCAGTAAGATAAAGAAGAAAAAGGGTGAGATACCTATGGTCGGTCCGGTTATAAGGCGGGTTGGTTTATTTTATTTCGGTGGTAAATAAAAAAGTGATTGTACAAAAGATACTAAGTGATTCTAGTTAAAATAGTAAATAAGTGTAAAGATAAAAGAAAGGAGCAAAAGAAAATAAAAACAAAGTGATGGTAATCTGTGGAGTGCATTTTATTTAGGGTGTGCGTTTGGAAAACCAGGAAATCCAAGAGTGACTAGGCAGGTAGGAGTACCTCTAAGTTCATATACCCCGAATATATAGCAGTGGTACATGGCAAATGACTCCCATGCTTTCTGTTTCCTCAGCATCAATTGGACTTTGACCTTGAGGTCGTCTTTAAGTACTCCCCATTCAACTAGAAGAGTACCAATTTGGTCCAGAGAGCAGAGTGGTCATATGTCTTACCAAGAGTTCAAAGTCTCCGTCTAGTGTCGAATAAGTCAATGCTTCTACTCTGCACACGAATTCGTCGACAGTAAGTCGAGAGCTGTCGCCACTATAGGATATATTCCATCTGA
This sequence comes from Dioctria rufipes, assembly GCA_963924295.1. Lineage (NCBI taxonomy): Eukaryota > Metazoa > Arthropoda > Insecta > Diptera > Asilidae > Dioctria > Dioctria rufipes. Next base: position 123,714,568 of record OZ002741.1, on the reverse strand, counting down.
GGATGGGACTGCCAGAATGCCTTTGTCCTACGCTTGCCGGGATACGATGAGGTGAAGCTGGTGGAGGCTGGCTAAAATTCGGTCTATGCTGACCAAGAGGTGATGCCGGTCTGTTAAACGACTGCCTATGTGTGTCGTTGAAATCGTGCGGCGGTATAGGTTCACCCATAGAAGGAAGTGGTCGTGAGAGATCAACTGGTGGAATTGCAGCTGATATTTGCTCCCTAAAGCTAGTTGACAGTTCAGCTCGTAAGGTATTTAAGCTCTGCTCAAGGCTTTCGCGAACCGAGTCCTGCAGCTGTATGCGCAGACCTGCCAGCCGGGCTTCAGTTGATGCTGAGTTCTGTCTAATGTCAGAAGGCAGTGGGCTATTTCGTCGCGAGTTAGGATGGGAAAAGGTCGTGGAATGCGGATTTGACATTCCTTGTGATAGAGATCTTCGACTAACTGGCGGCATAGTCAATGGAGGTGGTAACTAAAATGTCTGTGCGGGCTGATTACGCTCGTTATTGACAGGTTTCGTTTTTGGTTTCTTTGAAAAGGCTCCCGTATATTCGGTGAAATCATATTGAGTAAAGTGAAGCCGACAGTTTGGACAATTTTCCTGTTCGGCTATCCACGTGCGCAAACCTGCTTTGTGGAACACGTGTCCACATACAGTCTTAACAGGCTTTCGTTCGAATGACCAGTCTCTATTTTGACAGATAGAGCAACCTATTCACACTGTCTGTCGTGGAAGGGGGTGTTCTCACGGTCCCCACCATGATGCAATCTCTCAATCGTACAGTCAGGATTTCAAAACTATTCCAAGGGTTTGGAAGAAATGCCAAGAAGTTCAAAAAGAAGAAGAAAAATGGAATGTTCGAAGAAGACAGCTAATTCTTCAAAGATCAAATTAACAGAAATATCAATTTAAGGAAGATCTAAAAGCTGAGAAGGCTACTACAATTTCAAAAAAAAAATTTCCCCAATTGTTCAGAGGAAATGTACCAAAAATGTAGAAAAATCTTACTGATAGTGATTCAAACGTTCCAAAAATTTAACTGAGAGAATGTCATACAATTTCTCCCTCACTCTCCAAACAATAAAGTCTCTAGGCCACCCTCTCTAATTATTTATTATTTATTTTATTTATTTCTGGTCTGTATACAATCTATATCTATATCTGTATACAAATCTATTAAATTCTCCGTCTCTATCAGTGAAATATTTGTACCATCAGGTGATTTGCTGATATCATCAGAATCACTGAATGATATCAGTGGACACTTCAGTGCTTCATCGTTAAAGTCTGCTAATGGAGCGGACCTTCCTCCTTGTTTAAGGCTTGAAGTGGAGTGTTCGTTGCAGTTGGTGTTCGTAACGTTGACACTGGTCGAGAAAAGGTGGTGGTATTCCCGACTCGTCTCAGGTTTTTCTGTCGGTAATGACTGCAGTCGGGCTTGAAGACCTTTCTGCGTCCGCATCCATAGCAGAATACAACTTGTCTTTCCTGCCGGCAGTCTTGGTAAAAGTGATCGCGCTGGTCACAGTTCCAACAGATAACGTTCTGTGGTGCTGTAAGAGCAGCTAGTACCGCTGCTTCCTCACTGCGTTCATGTGACATGTGCTGTTCACCATCAGTCGGACGACCCTCATCCACCTCGCTTACTCTTGGGCTACGATAAGTATTCCAGCTGCCCGCTGTCGCGATTCGCTGCTGTGTAGCTTGTATTTAAGTCACAAGACTCCTTAGTTGGTGGATGGTGTTTGTGGGATACAAGCAAATTTTATTTTGGATCTCCGGCAATAGGTTGGACTTGACTATTTCCAGAAATTCGACGTCTGGCAAAGGGTTTTGCAATTGGTCCCGTAGGTATACCAGGTGTTGGTGGTACATTGCAAATGACTCCAATGATTTCTGTTTCCTCAGCATCAATTGGACTTTGACCTTGAGGTCGTCTTTAAGTACTCCCCATTCAGCTAGAAGAGTACCAATCCATGGTTGGTCCAGAGAGCAGAGTGGTCATATGTCTTACCAAGAGTTCAAAGTCTCCGTCTAGTACCGAGTAAGTCAATGCTTCTACTCTGAACACAAATTCGTCGACAGTAAGTCGAGAGCTGTCGCCACTATAGGACGCCGGTCTGTTAAACGACTGCCTATGTGTGTCGTTGAAATCGTGCGGCGGTATCGGTTCACCCATAGAATGAGGTGGTCGTGAGAAATCAACTGGTGGACTTGCAATTGATATTTGCTGCCTAAAGCTAGTAGACAGTTCAGCTCGTAAGGTATTTAAGCTCTGCTCAAGGCCTTCGCGAACCGAGTCCTGCAGCTGTATGCTCAGACCTGATAGCCGGTCTTCAGTCGCTGCTGAGTTCTGTCCAATGCCAGAAGGCAGTGGGCTATTTCGTCGCGAGTTAGAATGGGAAAAGGTCGTGGAATGCGGATTTGACATTCCAGGTGATAGAGATCTTCGACTATCTGGTGGCATAGTCAATGGTGGTGGTAACTCAAACATCTGTGCGGGCTGATTACGCTCGAGATTGACAGGTTTTGTTTTTGGTTTCTTTGAAACGGCTCCCGTATATTCGGTAAAATCATATTGAGTGAAGTGAAGCCGACAGTTTGGACAATTTTCCTGTTCGCCTATCCACGTGCGCAAACATGCTTTGTGGAACACGTGTCCACATACAGTCTTAACAGGCTTTCGTTCGAATGGCCAGTCTCTATCTTGATAGATAGAGCACTGTTCAGGCAACCTATTCACACTGTCAGTCGTGGAAGAGGGTGCTCTCACGGTCCCCACCATGATGCAATCTTTCAATCGTACAGTCAAGATTTCAAAACTATTTCAAGGGCTTGGAAGAAATGCGAAGAAGTTGAAAAAAAAGAAAAAAAATGGAATGTTCGAAGAAGACAGCTAAGTCTTCAAAGATCAAGTTAACAGAAATATCGATGTAAGGAAGATCTAAAAGCTGAGAAAGCTACTACAATTTCAAAAAAAAATTTCCCCAATCCTTCAGAGGAAATGTACCAAAAAGGTAGAAAAACCTTACTGATAGTGATTCAAACGTTCTCGAAATTTAACTGAGAGAAGGTCATACGATTTCTCCCTCACTCTCCCAGAGCTAACTTTCCAAACATAAAAGTCTCTAGGCCACTCTAATCAGGTCATAAGTAATGATGTGAGCAAGCGACGTGAATGTGTGCATGAAAAATGTTTGAGTTCTCACAGAAATCTGGGAAGAGTCGTGTTGGAGAAGCTAGATACTGAAAATGATACTAGAGATTCTTCAGCCAGGCAGTTAGCAGTATGCGAACTCCTGATTACTGAAGGTCTTCAGCATCACTTCCATCCTCCAACAACTCTTTCCTTTCTCTTCATCTGATTGTCATGTCCAGCTCACCTTCCAACTGGGCAGAGTCATGAATCTGGTCAACTAGTTAGCTGAAAGCCAAAAGTCGTCTCACAGAGACACGACTCTGTCCAGCCAATTGGCTATCAGAGACATGTCTCCGTGAGGACATAGTCAAAAAAAATTGTGGTAAGGCTTTAGCGTATGTGTGTTACTTGGAACCAAACAAACACTATTTGCTTGTACTGAATGCAATCCTGGGTATCCTTCTCCTCTTCAGAGATGGTGTGTAAGTCTCTTCAGAGATGTGTAGCAACGTCTATATCACGACTACGCTGTGCTTTCAAAGCGAAGAAATCTTCGGATTAGGGGTACCTGAAGGAAGAAAATTGACCAGTTGACCCAATGTCGAGCTGGTCCATACATATATGCTGGACAGTATTGATGCTATCCGTCAACCTGTTCTTGAGGTAAGAGGGATGAGATAGTTTGTATGGTATTGCCTTCCAGGATCTCAGCGAATTGCATATAATTCACGGATCTTAAGGGGGAACCTGTTCTTGAGAATATAGTGACAAAATGGATTATATGGTATCGACGAGTTGCATAGAATTCACTGATCTTAAGAGCGAACTGGAGAATTGGTCCATACAATACGACGGTCAGTATTGCAGCTATCCGTCAACCTTCACAGATCTTGAGAGTGAACTGGAGACTTTCTTCTGGTGAGTACCTCGCAATTGTCAGGGGTATCCGCGTGCACCTTGAAATTATTTCCTCGGCAGATCGGATCCTTTCAGTCGGTGGTAACTCGTCGTCACGTCGATTAATATCTATAGTTCGATAAAGCTTCTTGTTGAACTGATGTATGGAGTTACTGGAAAGAAAATAATGGTAATAAATGTGCTGCTGTCTAAGCGAGCCCAGCTGTACATTCCCAATAACCTTGCAACATATAATAGGACGTTATTATTTAACTTCTTGGTGTCAATATTTATTTCTTGTTATCTAATCGTTTGCCAAGTAATTTTTTTAAACAACGGTATAACCAAAGTTCCGAATTGTAACTTATTGTACCAGGAACTAATCCCTTATAAAATCTACATGAGACTGACATACTTATTTTCGCTTTTATTTTTTTTTACAAATTATCGCCTACTTATTTAGTACTAAATACGACCAGCAAGTATTACTACGAGAAACTACTAAACAAATATTGCCCGATTCACCTGTGGTTAGTGGTGCGTTCAGGACGCCACAAGGCCACCTACTATTTCCATGGCAGAAGGCCAGCGGGAAAGATCATTCCAAAAAAAGTCAAAAAATTCAAAAACTAGACACCAGTTCAGACTCGAGGTTTGACCAAAGTCAAACCTAGAGTCGAACTTACAAACTTTCTCAAAAACTTTCACAACTTTCAAAAAGATGTTACGTTACTTTACTTTAATACAAAAATTCAAGAATCAAAATCTCAAAACTTTCAAAAACTTTACTTTACTTTACACGAAAATAATTTATATAACAACACCAGTCAGACTCAGGTCCGCCTGTAACTTCTACTAGATATGAGATTACCGAGTCAGACAATTAGCTAACAGCCAAATGTCCATATCTCCAAGTAATCCCAGTCTCCAGCATCCGTCACATTCAGACACCGAAGTCTAACTGAGGTGGCCCCACGTTGGGCGCCATTTCCCTTATAAAATCTACATGAGACTGACATACTTATTTTCGCTTTTATTTTTTTTTACAAATTATCGCCTACTTATTTAGTACTAAATACGACCAGCAAGTATTACTACGAGAAACCACTAAACAAATTTTGCCCGATTCACCTGTGGTTAGTGGTGCGTTCAGGACGCCACATTACTCCCCCGCCAGCAAAACCTAGGGTTTTAGCGATATGTGAGGCGTTGTGGTGGCCTAGTGGCTCGTCCAGCCCGAGTGGTCTGTGTCGATATACTAAATGAATTATCAGGCATGAACCTGATTTGACGAGTTGCTGCGATCGACGGAAACGCTGCCCCAGCGTGTGTGCTATCGGTTGCCTGAAAGTCTTCCGTCGCTGGATGGAAACGTTCTTCCCTGCATCTTTTCCTATCTGAGGATCTTTCAGACGCCGGCTGAACAGCTTCCTCAGCCGTAAGAGCATCACGAGCTGCAGCGCTTTTCAAGCGATCATTATCTTTGCTGAATATTTCGGAATTTGTGAAGCATGGTTTAACCCGATCGGTGGAAACGTTAACCTCCTTGCTCTTTACTTTGAGTGTGAAAAAATGTTTCGTGCGTTTGATAATGCGAAAAGGGCCTTCATAAGGTGCTTGGAGTGACGTTCGAATGGCATCTGTTCGTACGAACACATGTGAACATTCATCAAGGTCTTTAAACCTTAAGACAGCTTGATGAGAATAATTAGTAGCCGGGACGGGTCTGATGTCAGCGAAAAGGTCTCGTAAAGAGGTGACGAATTGACTTTGAAGTTGTTGCTGAGAATTTTGAAGATAATCACCAGGAATGCGTAATGCTTCGCCATAAACGAGTTCTGCAGGGGTGGCAAGAAATTCTTCTCTAAAAGCGGTTCGTAAACCGAGCAGTACGAAGGGTAAAGCCTTTGTCCAGGTCTTTTCTTTATATGTCATTAAACATGCCTTGAAAGTCCGGTGCCATCTCTCTAAAAATCCGTTGGCCTGTGGATGGTAAGCAGTAGTGCGATTGCGTCGGAACCCTAATAATTTGGAAAGTTCAAAAAATAACGAGGATTCGAATTGTGCGCCTTGATCAGTTATGATGTACCTAGGGACGCCAAATCGAGCTATCCACACCTGACAGAGTGCTGTTGCGACTGTTTCAGCGCTAATGTCGATTAACGGAATGGCTTCTGGCCATCGCGTAAATCTATCTATAATCGTGAGACAATACCGGAAATTTTGCGATGATGATAGAGGTCCGACCAGATCTATATGAATAATTTGGCAACGACCGGAGCATTCCGGGAAAGAGCCTATAGGGTTTTTGCCATGTCTAGGCACCTTGCACTGCTGGCAAGCTAGGCATGACCGGGTCCAATTGTTGACGTCCTTGTTGATGGACGGCCAGAAGTATCTAGACGTCATTATTCTGTCTATAGTGTGAATGCTCGGGTGGGACAGATTGTGGATATAATAATAATAATTCTTTATTGGTCCCGCAGACAGGAAATTTGAATATAAACCTAGAATTTTGAAGGTGCCGTTGAAATTCTGCGTCATGTTGTTGCATTTCAGCTACAGCTTCAAAGTTGATTGGGTCTAGAAGTTGTATTTCCTCAACTCTGGATAGAGCATCGGCAACCACATTATCCTGCCCGGGCACGTGTCTTATGTCTGTCGTAAATTGACCTACAAAGTCTAAATGGCGTAACTGCCTGGGAGACGCCTTTTCTGGGTTTTGCTGAAATGCGTATTGCAAGGGCTTGTTGTCCGTGTAGAGCGTGAAAACCCGACCCTCAAGTAAATACCTGAAATACTTAACACCTTGGTATGCGGCGAGTAGTTCCCTGTCAAAGGTGCTGTACTTTTGCTGCGCCTTGTTTAATTTTACCGAGTAAAATCCAAGCGGTTGGCAGCTACCGTCGACTTTTTGCTGAATTGCGGCACCGATGGCAGTATCCGAAGCATCTACCCACAGTGACAGCTCGGCCGAATCGATGGGAAAAGCGAGAAGAGCTGTTTGAGCTAGTTGAACTTTAACAAATTCGAAAGATTTGGTAGCTTCGTGGGACCAGTCAATTTTTTTAGCACCATCTTTTTTTGATGCAGAAAGGTAACTGTTTAGATTAGCGTGATGTGCTGCCGCGTGTGGCAGGAAACGACGGTAGAAATTTACCATTCCAAGAAAACGTCGTAATTGCCTTACCGTTTCTGGAATCTTGAATTTTGATATTGCCTCTACCCGATCAGGAGCTGGTTTGATGCCTTGTGGGGTAATTAAGTGTCGCAAGAATTTTACTTATGACTGTACGAAGACGCATTTTTCGACGTTCAGTAGCAGTCCGCATTCCTGTAGGTGTCTGAATACCTTTTCGAGATGTAAGTAGTGTTCAGCTTGAGACTTAGAAGCAATCAAGATATCGTCCAAATATACAAAGCAGAAAGAGAACTCCTGCAGAACCATGTAGATGAATCTTTGGAAAGACGGAGCACCGTTGCACAAACCAAACGTCATGCGTGTAAATTCCAACTGTCCAAAAGGCGCGCATATTGCCGTTTTCGGAATATGTTCGGGTTCGACTGGGATCTGGTGGTATGCCTTCGCTAAGTCCAGGGTTGTAAAGTGTGAACAGTTTTCTAGATGATAGGCAAAGTCATAGATCAGAGGGACTGGGTAATGGTCTGGTATTGTACTCGCGTTTAATCTTCTGTAGTCCCCGCATGGCCTCCATTCACCAGTTTTCTTTCGTACAAGATGTAATGGCGAAGACCAAGGACTATTTGAAAGTCGGCAGATTCCTTGCTCTAAAAGAAACTCAAATTCCTTTTTGGCTACAGTCAATTTTTCAGGAGATAAACGACGGACCTTGGATGAAATAGGCGCCCCTTTGGTGAAAATGTGGTGTGTAACCGTGTGGGCCACCTGCCTAGTGAACCCTGTTTCAACAGTAATGGCGCGATACTTTTTGAGCAGCTCCTGAATAGTTGTATCAAGTGCAGGATTAATCAGAATCGACAGACCTGAGTTTTGGCTGTTGATATGCTGTGCCGATGATACCAAAGATGTGAGAGGGTCGATGAGGGACTTATTTCTGATGTCTACTAGTATAGGTCTAGGGACGGCTGCGATTATAAATTGCCAGGAAAAAGATCTGCGCAGTCCCAAATCTAAAGATAGAACTTTTCGGCCAAACGTACTAATGGGGGAGGAATTTGCCGCCACCAACTGCAAACTGGAATTTGGAAAACGATGAAGATACGTTTTTAGGATGACGAAAACATCCGCTCCCGTGTCAATCAGATAATTTCGTTTTGAAGACCTGTCAAAAATATACAGACGACTATTTAGCGCGCCACTTCGATCCGTCGTCAATGGCGGATGGCTAATTAATTTGGGTCTTCATTACCTGCAAAAACACCATACGGGGTTGAATTTTGATTGCTTCCCTTGAATTTGCAGGGAGCGATGCACTTTCTAGCTCTGGCTCCGAATTTACGGTGATACCAGCAGAAGTTTGTATTTACGTCAGATATCGAATGCCGAGAAGATGATCGTTGCCTAGATCTGTTTCTAGATGAGCTTTGTCTAGTTGGATTGCGGAGAGTGAGAGACTTCTCGTACCTACCTGTGAGGCTGTGCAACTTTTTTTCCAACTCTGAAAGGGCTTGGTGATGATTATCGAGTGGAGGAGCTATGGCAAACACCTCGGATTTAGGGCTAACCTCGTCGATTTTGTCGGCGCATATTGCCAAAACTTCGAGCGTACCAGGGTTGCAGGCTAGTATTGCTTGCATATTTGCTGGCAGTCGTTGAAGCCAAAGCGACTTTAGCACAACTTCACTGAGTTGATCGTTGCTGAGTGCTCTCATCTCGCGTAGTAGTTGCGAGGGTTGTGCATCACCCAGCGTGAGTTCTGTCAGAAGCTGTCTAAGTTTCTGGTTTACACTTCCTGAAAGTCTGGAAATTAATGTTTCTTTATGTTGATCATATCTATTTGACGCTGGAGGTGAACGTATAATGTCACTCACCAAGCGTACAACGTTCTCGTCGAGCGCCCCAACAACGTGGTAGAACTTTGTTTTATCCTGATTGATGCCGGCCAATTCAAACTGCGCCTCCAGGTGGAGGAACCACAGGTCTGGATCGTTTTTCCAAAATGGTACTGGTTTCACCGACACCGCCCCCAACACCGCCGGTTGAGTGGTGTATGCTGGCGAGGACGTAGTGGACTCGCTCAGTGTGCCACTGTTAGCGGAGTCCAAGCTGACATCTATGTCTTGTTGGTTGGGCATCTCTTAATGCAGATTTAAATAAACGACGGCACGACAAACCACAATGTAATTGCACAACTGATGTTGGTAACGAAGAAAGAAAAACTTTGCTAAATGTAGGCAAAGTGACAATATAAAAGAAAGTTTAACGGGCTTGCCGAAGTACAAGAAAGAAAACTAGTAAGTCGTTGCTGATCGTAGAAAGCTTACACCATGTGGTACAATAAACAATGATGGTTGATTACTCCACAAAGAGGAAGAAATTTACACTTAAATGTTATTGAATTAACAATATAATAATAAAGGTAAGTATTGTTATACTATGAATAAAATGTGTAAAGCTGTAAAATAATGAACAGAATTATAATATTCCTATTCTATTTAAACTTTTCCACGTTTGACTTCTTCGGAGATGAAGGCTGCGACTTGATTCTTATATCGGGGTCACCAATTTAGCGTATTTGTGTCACTTGGAACCAAACACACACTATTTGCTTGTACTGAATGCAATCCTGGATATCGTAGAAACCTCTTCAGAGATGGTGTGTAAGTCTCTTCAGAGATATGTAGCCACGTCTATAGCACGACTACGCTGTGTTTTCAAAGCGAAGAAATCTTCGGATTAGGGGTACCTGAAGGAAGAAAATTGACCAGTTGACCCAATGTCGAGCTGGTCCATACATATATGCTGGACAGTATTGATGCTATCCGTCAACCTGTTCTTGAGGTAAGAGGGATGAGATAGTTTGTATGGTATTGCCTTCCAGGATCTCAGCGAATTGCATATAATTCACGGATCTTAAAGGGGAACCTGTTCTTGAGAATATAGTGACAAGATGGATTATATGGTATCGACGAGTTGCATAGAATTCACTGATCTTAAGAGCGAACTGGAGAATTGGTCCATACAATACGGCGGTCAGTATTTCTGCTATCCGTCAACCTTAACGGTTCACAGATCTTCGTCTGGTGAGTACCTCGCAATTGTCAGGGGTATCCGCGTGCATCTTGAAATTAATTCCTCGGCAGATCGGATCCTTTCAGTCGGTGGTAACTCGTCGTCACGTCGAGTAATATCTATAGTTCGATAAAGCTTCTTGTTGAACTTCCGAATTGTAACTTATTGTAGCAGGAACTAATCCCTTATAAAATCTACATGAGACTGACATACTTATATTCGCTTTTATTTTTTTTACAAATTATCGCCTACTTATTTAGTACTAAATACGACCAGCAAGTATTACTACGAGAAACTACTAAACAAATATTGCCCGATTCACCTGTGGTTAGTGGTGCGTTCAGGACGCCACAAGGCCACCTACTATTTCCATGGCAGAAGGCCAGCGGGAAAGATCATTCCAAAAAAAGTCAAAAAATTCAAAAACTAGACACCAGTTCAGACTCGAGGTTTGACCAAAGTCAAACCTAGAGTCGAACTTACAAACTTTCTCAAAAACTTTCACAACTTTCAAAAAGATGTTACGTTACTTTACTTTAATACAAAAATTCAAGAATCAAAATCTCAAAACTTTCAAAAACTTTACTTTACTTTACACGAAAATAATTTATATAACAACACCAGTCAGACTCAGGTCCGCCTGTAACTTTTACTAGATATGAGATTACCAAGTCAGACAATTAGTGTTTTTTCTTGTTCCCTTACCTCTGGTGAACAAGGTGATTGATTTAAACGTTGACTGATAATTAGCAACTGATTTATTAATATATTAACACCGTTTATATACAATTAGAAAAATGCTTAGCTTAACAATAATAATAATAATTTCTTAAGACATACACTACAAGGTTCAGCAAATTATGTTTTGTGACCTATTGAGCATAAATGTGCTTACATGGTGATCGGTTTATTGACCGATGAATGCAATTTATTGATTGTTGCATAAATTGCATTGTCATCTTTGTTATGTGTTTGAACAATTAGCTAACAGCCAAATGTCCATATCTCCAAGTATATCCAGTCTCCAGCATCCGTCACATTCAGACACCGATGTCCAACTGAGGTGGCCCCACGTTGGGCGCCATTTTGTTATGGAACTATGCTGAATGATTGGCTTGTACGTGAAGTCCAGACTGCCAGCATGAGCTGACAGATCACTCGACGGACAGCGTTGACTGCAGAGCGGCACGCTAGCGCGCCTCGGCTATTGGCGGCGAGTGTGGGGAGTTTCCACGAACAACCTGCCGGTTCCGTCTGCCATAATAAAAAAAAAATCGTGCCTTTAACCAAAAAACGCCGGCACACATTCAGTCCTGAAGGGACCTTTACGTCACTTACCTGCATTCACATCGAAGGCGCAGATGTTATGCCTTCCTTGCATGCCCCAGCCACACATCTGACTCTGAGGGCAAGATTTTTCAGAGTCCCTTTCCTCATGCCATCTTCTTTATAATTTTGGCAAATCTCGAGCGGCGGATATCGAACAGTCACAAAAGAACGAGATCTCACTTTTGCTTATTACAACTTTTACATAAAGCACACCTTTATGTAATTGTCCGTATTGTAAAAATGTTGATTTCTCGCCAATATAATTTTTCACAGCATATACGCGGCGACTTGCTGCTGCTGAAATTTGGTTGCCTCCTTTTTGCGAATTTTCTCCTGGTGCGGGGTTGATTCGTTGCCCGATGCCTTCGGAAAAGTTTCGATTCATTCGATTCACCTTTTTACTTACTTCACGGTGTGAACGTTTGACAAGACAGAGATGATTGTCGTCTTCTTCTCCACCAGCAGGCAAAATTTCTTCGAGTCGAGATGCGTGCGAACGATCGGTTTGCAGTCGGCCGGCATACCTGCTTCAGTATTTCTCAGTGTAGCATACTGCTATATGCAGTACTCTACGACCATAACAGGGCAGAGTGGTCTAGACCACCCGTGGTTCAGACAACGCTGAAAAATGGTCGACTGAGCTAGCCGGTCTTAAACATAGGCCTCATCACTGCGGGCGCCCAATGTGTGTCTCGACCCACGACCCAATGAGCGTTCCTCATTACTCGTACTCGACTACGACTGTGGCCCTACTTGACCGTTGACGTTGTCGATTTCATTTCTTAACTTGCTAACAGCCGTATACAGGATTGGATTCCAACAGGTATATCACCCACCATTGACGGGGCAATAGGAGGGCTTCGTGATATCGTATAATTTATCAGTGAAGCTGCATGGATGCCTTCTTATGGATACCAGGAATAAACGTGACAGAAGATAGATGACGCTTCAAGAATGGTTATCACTGCCTGATATCTTTGGCGTGATAGACTCATAAGGGTTTCCCCTGCAAATCCTCATGCTCGTATAAGGAGTTTCTTTTATTGGCTTTAACCCGACACTTAACAAACCTTCGTCCCAGTTTAACACTAGTCTGCTGTTGGAAGTTGCTTGGGGCAAAATTCCGTCTGAATACCTCTTGACCCACTTTGAAATTAACAGGATTCGCCCTGAGATTATAGGCTCTTGAACCCTGTTAAAACGCATTGTGTAAGTTCTCCTGCACCCTCGCACGGATCAATCTCATTTTGTCTTCAGCATCTACTCTCAAAGGCTCATTAAGATTCCAAGACTCCTCAAGATGGAATAGTTACTGCTATGTTCAATCATTTGCTGACCGAAAAGTGTTCGATACGGAGAGAAACCAGTTGCTTGGTGGAAAGAGCTCCTGAGGGAACTAGCTATCTGGCTCAGCTTCTCTTCCCATTTTGTGTGTTCCTTCCGAATATTTGCTCTAATCCCTCAGAATAGAGACCTGTTTACTCGCTCTGAGGCGTTTGCTTGCGGCTAGTAAACTGCCGTTCGCAAGTGCTTCCCCCATACTTGTCCAGTAATCTGGTAAACTGAGCCAAGCAATACTGGACTCCATTGTCAGAGACGATCGTTTCCGGGACTTCGAACACATGGAACACTTCCGTTTCGATGATTTGGCACACATTGAGTGTAGATGCTTTTCTCATAGGCTTGAGAATCGGGAACTTTGAAAAGTGGTCACGAACTATTGAGATTCAGACATATCCTTTCACTGACTGAGGATATGGACCCAGAAAATCAATAAACAGCTTTTGCCATGGTCGTTCTGTCACAGACTGGACTCTCATAGGTAGTCTCAGACTAGTATTGGGGGCCTTGGTCTCTTTACACACCTCACAGGCGCCTACTTAGTTTCTGACATCAACTGTCATTCGTGGCCAGTACAAGTGTCTTCTCAGACGTTCCAGTGTTTTCCCTATACCACCGTGAGAAGCTAGTGGCAGATCATGCGCTCTTGAAATAACGTCGGAAACAAGCCCTCGTGGAATATAAAGCTTCCAAACTTCTTCTTCCTGAATCGGATCGCCTGTTCTCGGAACAGTCCGAATGTAAACGAAGCCGTCCTTGACGCCAAGATCTGGTAGTTTGCCAGAAGTCGTTTTAACTTTATGCCTCAAATCCTCATATTCCAACGAGTTGAAATATGGTGAACTAAGGTCAACTTCCGGGCCAGGATCTTCAGGTGTGGCTTGTCACAATGAATGCGTGACAGAGCATCAGGGACAACATTTAGGCTACCTTTTCGGTGCTCAATAGTGAAGTCGAAAACCTGAAGCTTCAAACTCCACCGAGCAAGTCTACCGCAGAGGTCCTTTTGGGACATCAGCCATTTCAAGCTCGCATGATCTGTCACTATCTTAAACGGCATAAGTTCTATGAAGGGCCGGAGCTTCTGTACACTTAAGATTGCAGCTAGTCATTCCTGCTCTGTGACGGTATAATTTCTTTGTGCTGAGTTCAACTTTTTCGAGACGTAGGCTATTGGCTTCTCGTGGCCATCGTCATCTAGTTGAATCAGCACCCCACCAGTACCTTTTTGGCTCGCATCGCACTGTATAACGAACGGCTTGGTGAAATCTGCACTCACTAACAACGGAGCAGAGGTAAGTTTTTGTTTTAGCATCTCCAGAGACGTCTGGGCTTCAGGTGTGTTCAGGTGAACTGACTAGGGTTCTTCAAGCTGTCAGTTATGGAGGCAGTTAAATCAGCATAGTTCGGGATGAACCGTCTATACCATCCCGCCATACGTAGTAGGCGTCGGGCTTGCCGAATAGATTTAGGTGACGAATAGTCAAATATGGCTGAGATCTTATCTGGGTCAGTCCTGATTCCTCCTTTCCCGACTATAAAACCCAAGTATTTAGTCTCCTTAATGCAAAACTTACTATTTTCAACGTTGATAGCGAAGCCAGCTTTACTCAAACAATCCGCTACACCGGGTAGCAATGTGAGATGAGAGTCAAAGTCTGATGACAGAATCAGTAAATCGTCTAAGTAGACGAGAACATTTTCACGAAGATCGAAAAGAATGACTTTATCCATGAGGCGGCACATCGTTTGTGGCGCATTGCATAGGCCGAATGGCATCACTGTGTACTAATAGGGAGGGTGACCAGGTACAGTAAAAGTGGTCTTCTCTCGGGAATCAGCGTCTAGTGGAATCTGCCAGAATGCGTCTTTCAGGTCCAGACTTGTAATGTAGTTTGCCGGAGGAAGTCGACTCAGAAGCGCATCTATCTGCGGCAGCGGATAGGCGTCCTTCTTCGTAACGGAGTTGACCTTCCTGGCGTCAAAACAAAGCTGAATCTTCCCAGGCTTCCGCACTAGTACAACTGGAGAGCTCCAAGGACTCTGGCTCTCCTCTATCACACCCAGTGATAGCATTCGCTCTAATTCAACATCCATCAAACTCTGTACTGCCGGTGAAATCGGATAAAAGCGTTGTTTTATCGGAGCTACGTCATTCGTTTCAATCTTGTGAGTAACCAAAGATGTCTTTCCCAGGCCTAAAGAGGCGAAAGAAGGGAAAATCTGTTTAGTAGCTTCTAGACGCTGTTGATCTAGACTGGAAAGAGCATGGCGGTCGGTGTCAGTAGTAGCTAGTAAACTTGGTGTCACTTCTGCAACTATACCTAGTACATCTGGAGCCAGAAGTCTATTCCTAGATATAGTGCCTGTGTGAGCCCAGGAATTACGTAAAAACGCACGTTTTGGGTCTTACCATGGAAAGTGATGTCCAAGTTCACATGACCATGCACAGTCGTCATGGCACCATTCGCTACTTGAACCTGTGTCCGATACCTCATCCATTCAACCTCTGCTTCCGCAAGCTTCTCTGGAGCTCCCTGGCCTAGAATACTGACAGTGGCACCACTATTAAGTAATCCAGGCTCAGTTCGCTCATCCGCTACTGAGGAGAAGATTCGGTCTCTTACTGCATTATATTTCTGCAGACGCGTATGATACGGCATGTTCAGCCAGCTAGCCTGTGTACCGATGCACCTAAAATGACACAAATAAACACAAATTATTAAAAATTTATGTACTAAAACAATTACATACCATCCTACTGCAATATCCGACAGCTGATGGTTACCCTTGGTGAACTGGATGACTGGAACACAGGAATGAAGCTATAATAAACAAAAGGAAGAGAGATAAACTAACTAAATTAATTAAATTAGTTAAATAATTAGAATATGTAAAAGAAAGATGCAATTATACAAATTAAAAGCGTTTTATACATGAAATTTATGCTACAACAAAACGTAAACAGACCAACAACAACAATACGTAGAAATAAAAGAGGAATGGATTAAAACAAAGCAATTATTATATTTCATAATAAATTTATGCTAAAAAATACATTAATAAGACTAAACGAATATAAAAAACCAACGTTACAAGAGTTTTATACATTTACAAAAACAAAAAAAGGGCACAAATTAACAAAATATACCTGTAATGACAGATAATTTGGAACTTACGTTTTATGCAAATTAGTGCTGGAAATTCACCGGCATCCATGATCTGAAGAAACAGATATGCTCGGGAGGGTTCCCACGATGATTAATTATGATGAACCAGAAAAAAAAACACATGAAGTCGCGAAAAACTCAGGTAATATGCACCTGTCACGCACTCGAATAAAATCGCGAATATCATCTGTCATTTTAATTTTCCCGTGACACAAACCACTAATTTCATAGAATTTAACGCGGCGCATTCGATAAAATTAATCGTACGACAATTAATTGAACGATTAATTAAATATTTACAAAAATTTAAATTCTAATTTACACCAATGAGTGGGAAAGAGAAGAGAACGTGAAAGCGAGAAAGAGCAAGTTGGAGAAAATTAATGAGAATTTCAAATTCCACACGAAATTAGTACTACCACACAGGCATAAAGTGCAATTTATGGCAAAATTTAAAAATCAATTTGTGCACTTAATATTTAATGAATTAATTCTCTAACTTATCGAGATAAACAATAAAATCATAATAAAGGTAAATCAAACTAATAAAAAACTTTTGCACGGAGGAAATGTCAAATAAATAAGAAAAGCAGATTATGGTTATAAATACCACATTTTTATCAGTCACCTTGTGCGCAGAAATTAGCAGCCATGTTCAAAATTTCCCCTACTGAGGGCTATGAAAAGGCCGCGCACAGAGCAATCGCTCTCTTAGTTTTTGGCAAGTGGTTAAAGGCGTATCTTCTGCAATTTTTTTGGATTTTGGCTCATCAACAGCAAGCGGTAAAAATTACTTGTGTGTGGATATTGCGGTAAATTACACTGTTTGGTGGCAAAATTTACTGCTGTTCCTGTACAAGTCTTCGGCGACGTGCAAATAATTTTCTTGTGTTTTCAGATTTTCGGCATTTTGATCATTATTTTATTTCTCATTTTTTGTTCAATTTATTTCATGATTCATTTTTTGTTATTTTTTTTTCAATTCATTTGTTTTAACCTTTCCATTTCCCAGATCAACATAGATAAGTGCCAAATATTTTTCAGAATTTTTTATTTATTTATTCGCTTCTAAATTTTTTGTAATTTTTGTGCATGAATTCGTTGTTCTACAATAATATTGAATTAGTTAGTATAGTTAATTTAAACATAAGTAAAGGCTGTAAAACTTGAAAACAGTTAATAAACTGACAATTTTATAATTTCCCTTTGTGTTGTTATTCACAAAAGCCAGCGTTTTTATCCGCATCTTTCTTATTTCAGAATCTAGGAAGGTGTGAAGATTTGTATACATACCTTCAGTAAATCCTACAATTTACAAAGATTGCCTACAGGCATGAGCGGATGTACAACAGGCTCACGCCCACTCGTCATAACAGAGCGCCGGGCTTCAGTCGCTGCTGAGTTCTGTCCAATGCCAGAAGGCAGTGGGCTATTTCGTCGCGAGTTAGGATGGGAACAGGTCGTGGAATGCGGATTTGACATTCCAGGTGATAGAGATCTTCGACTAACTGGTGGCATAGTCAATGGAGGTGGTAACTCAAATGTCTGTGCGGGCGTTTTCGAAGTTCAAAAAAAAAGAAAAAAAATGGAATGTTCGAAGAAGACAGCTAATTCTTCAAAGATCAAATTAACAGAAATATCGATTTAAGGAAGATCTAAAAGCTGAGAAGGCTACTACAATTTCAAAAAAAAAATTTCCCAAATTGTTCAGAGGAAATGTACCAAAAAGTAGAAAAATCTTACTGATAGTGATTCAAACGTTCCAAAAATTTAACTGAGAGAAAGTCATACGATTTCTCCCTCACTCTCCAAGAGCTAACTCTCCAAACAATAAAGTCTCTAGGCCACCCTCTCTAATTATTTATTATTTATTTTATTTATTAGATTAGATTATTAGATTATTATCTTTTATAAATGCATACTAAATAAAGAACTACGGCAAATCAAAAATAAATTCACAAGAAAAATTAAAATAAATGAAAACAAAATGATAAAAAAAAATTTAAGTAAAAGTAAAGAACTTAAAGTAAGAAACTATTTGAAATAAAAAGAGAAAAACAAACAACAGAATATATAGATATGTGTATATGTGTAAATAAATAAGTGTTTGACGAAAACGGTGGTCCTTATCGCATTAGTCCACAACAGAAAAATGCTTCCGCAGTGCAAGTCTAAATTCATGCGTCCTGCCAAGTCCCCTGACATGATTGGGAAAGGTATTCCATAATCGAACTATTGAAACAAAAAAAGAACGCTGCCCCACAATGTATGAAGTTTTAGGTATAAGGAAGGCTTTATGCCTATATAAGTGCAAAAATTCAAATAAGAAGGAGATCTTTCATTAACTATTTTATGTAAAAACACCAATGCCCTAATATTTAGATAAGTGCCCAATGAACAACCCAAGACAGTATCTTTGAACTTGGTAATATGATCATAACGTTTTAGGCCATATATAAACCGTACACAGTCATTAAAAGCAGTATTAATCTTGCGGTAACACTCAGAATCCAAAACAGGGTAGACAGTACTACAATAAATGAAATGTGGCATCAACAGAGATTTTACAAGTCTCAGCTTTAGATTAATAGAGAGTAGTTTAGCGGATAACCATAGTTGCCTAAGACCACTATAAATCTTGCCAAAAGACTGTTTTACATGGTCACAGCAACTCATCTTACTATTTATACGTACTCCCAGGCTTTTAGCTTCCCTCGTATAGGGGAGAATCATTCCATTAAGGTATATGGGAGGAAGATCGGCAAAGGTAAGATCATATCTATAACAAGCAATACAGGCAGATTTTAGAGGATTTAGTGTCAATTGGTTTCTGCACGCCCAAGCAGATATATTCAACATATCAAAGTTTACTCTATCAATGCAGTCCTCTATTAAACCTATTGGTCGAGACAAATAAATTTGAACATCATCAGCGTAAAGATGAATGTTAACATCATGAAGTACATCCGGTAGATCATTGATGAACAGACAAAATAATACAGGTCCAAGAATAGACCCTTGTGGGACTCCAGTATGTACTCTTTTCCATGCGGATTTTTCATTCCCTATCCTGACCTGCTGAAAGCGACCGGTTAGAAAAGCTCTGATTAATTTAAGCGACAACGATGAAAAATTATAATTTTTTTTAAGTTTAGAAAGAAGTAAGCTATGATTAACCGTGTCGAACGCCTTGCTAAAATCAAGCAGTACCAAAGCCGTGAAATAGCTACTATTTAATGCTCTGCGTATATCCGACGTTACTTTTAAGAGTGCTGTTTCGAAGGTGTAACCCGATCGATAACCAGATTGCCACCGGGAGACCAACCCATTTTCGAGAACACTTTGAACTATTTTATTGTTTATAAGTTTCTCCAGAACTTTGCTGAGAAAACAAAGTAGACTTATAGGGCGGAAATCTTTAGCAACAACCGAAGTAGAACATTCAGCTAAAGGTAAAATAATAGCTCTTTTCCAAAAACAGGGAAATTGTGAATATGTCAGACAAGAGTTAAAAATGTAAACTAAGCTATCAGAAATAATAGGGTACAGATTTTTAAAAAACTTTGGTGGAATATCATCAGAACCGTAAGCTTCAGATTTTACGGACATGACTGCATTAAGAACTTCCTCATGAGAAGCGTAACGAAAGCTGAAACCATCATGATAATCGAATAGCTCCCCTTCCATAGAAATAGGTAGTAGGGATTGAGAATTAGTGGTGTCGATGAAATATGAGTTAAGGTCATCAAGATTAAGATCGCATGATGGCGCTACCTTTCCACATATTCCATTGCGTTTTAAATTAGACCACAATTTCCTAGATGACAGGGATGGCTCTAGCGTTCCTGCTAGATACCTCCTCTTGGCAGTCCGTACCGCTTTGTTAATCCGGTCGCGTAATATCTTGTATCGGGAAAGATCCTCATCCTTTTTAGAGACCTTGTATTTACGGAAGAAAACTTCTCTTTCATCGATCATGAAGTCAATAATAGCACTGTGCCAAGCAATATTAGCCGATGAAATACGCTTCATTCATAGTGGAACATACGTATGAGACAAGATTGTAGAAATAATCAAGCTGTTCATCAATTGCTGCATAATTCCGAATTTGATGCCAAGATAGGGAAGATGATTCTGTTAGTAACTCATCAATAGCAATTGTATTATAAGATCGATATGTGATTATTTCTGAAACCAAGGAAAATGAGATTCTGTATGGTAATAAAATAAAATCATGATCGAACGAGCTGGTAGGAATAATCTGATTATGATACAGAACTTCGTCTACACTAGATACAAAGAAATAATCCAAAAGTGATGGATTATTACAATTATAAAATGTTGGGATGCCTTGATGAACAACATTCAAATGGCTGGATTGAAAAAAATGATTGAAATTATCCACACTACCACAAGCCTGTAATAGATTCATATTAAAATCTCCACCGACAATCACATTCAGATATCGTTGTGATAATTTGGAAAGTGAATGCTCGAGTTCTTTAGCACTCTCAAGATTAAATATGCTTGGGGGGCAAGAAATACTGACAAGTAGTATTTTATCATACACAGTATCCACCTCAACTGCTAAAAATTCAATGGGACCTTCAATGGATTTCTTGACCACCCTAGCTTTAAAGTTGTCTTTGATATACACTGCAACTCCTCCACCGGGACGAGTTTCTCGATCACACCTAAAGATCTTGTAACCTGGAATCAGTACAGAGTTTGATAAAACATGTTCACTCAGCCAGCTTTCAGATACAAATATGGAATGGGCATTGGTGTTCTTGAAAATGTACTGAAGTTCGAAAAGTTTAGACCTCAAGCATCTAGTGTTGACATGACAAACATTAAATCCTTCCGTTTTCCCGGTAAAAATATTACGCAGCGCTCTTACATTCGTTAAGTCCGAAATTTAAACAATTCACTCATGTCAGAAGGTGGCAGGAGGCACAAGACAGGACTATGAAGCATCATCAAACCAAAACCCAGGAAAGTGATATCATAAATGTAAAGAAAAAATTTTAAGAACACCGTTATTTCAAAGCACTTAGACCAAGAAAAACTAAGCAGTTACTTTAATAAAAATTAATTGAAAAAGCTAGCAATAAAGATAAAAAAGATTAAAGAAAAAATGAAAAGAAAAATTAAAATAAAATTACTATATGAAAAATAAACAAATCGATGAAATAATATATTCTTGATACATCAGCATACTCCCAAAGTACCATTGGCCGTTCAATTAAGTTGCTCTAAATTGGTAACCTTTAGCCATGAAAGGGAACCGGTCTTCTTTACGTAGGCAAATCCATTTCTAGTATGCACAGCAAGCAGCACGCCTTGTCGATGTAAATCAAGAGCACGTAGTAAAATTCTATTGTTATTTGTAGACAAGCTCTCAAAGTAGTATACTCGGCTATTCGATGTAAATCCATTACTGATTACATTTACACTAGAGAGCTGCGATCCGCACGATAATGAGATAAGAAGGCCTTTTTATCGACAATAGATGAAAATTTTAAAATAATCGAGGAAGGCCTATTATAATTACCATCTGTATTCGAACGAAAACCAATACGAAAAGCATCGATCAGGTGAACCGGATTATGACCAATCAAAGAGAAGATTTTGTGTGCATATTGTATGCGATTTTCAGAATCAACATATGGTATACCTTTGATCACAACATCGCTTAAGCGCTTCTCCCTTTGATATTTTTCATTTACCGCTGAAAGTCCCTCACATTTTTCTCCGTTAAAAGTTTCACCTCGTTTGACAAAGAAGTAATTTGCTGTTTATAACCACCAATGATGCTATTAGGTTTGCACAGAAGTCTACTTTCCATTTCTCTCAATCTTTCAGTCAGTAAACCATCCAATATAGCGGGAATATTATCTTCACCATTACTACAAGAAGATGAACGTTGTGTTATATTACTTCTAGTCACAACACCACTATGCTCCGCAAGGTTGCCGCTATTCTGATTTCCACACAAATTCTTAGCCGGCATCACGATAAAAATTTATGCCAATGGAATATAATACAACACTAAAATTGCAATACATTTTATACTTTGCAAAACCTGCAGCGAAATAGAAAAACAAACTATTTCAAAAAAATGTGAGCAAGAAACTATTAAGCGGAATAATATATGGGAGCAATAATATAACACGTCTACTCTATAACACACATCACTCTATGATCCAATTCAGGTCAGAAGTAATGATGTAAGCAAGCGACGTGAATGTGTGCATGAAAAATGTTTGAGTTCTTACAGAAATCTGGGAAGAGTCGGGTTGGAGAAGCTAGAGACTGAAAATGATACTAGAGATTCTTCAGCCAGGGAGTTAGCAGTATGCCAACTCCTGATTACTGAAGGTCTCCAGCAACACTTCCATCCTCCAACAACTCTTTCCTTCCTATTCATCTGATTGTCATGTCCAGCTAACCTTCCAACTGGGCAGAGTCATGAATCTGGTCTAACTAGCTGAAAGCCAAAAGTCGTCTCACAGAGTCACGATGTTATGGCCCAATATGAGGAAGATTCTTCATGCAGCCAAGGGCGCATTTTAGAGAAATAATTAGCAATTGCTAAACAGTAACCTCGCATGGTACTGTTCTGCAACTGCCGGTTATTTCGCTGATTAGCCCAACAGCTGGCTGCGATGAGCGCTTAGTGGAGCAATCGACGATTACGATAATAATTAACCTCGCATGGTAATTATTATGTAAAGCGATTGTTTACTACTAAGCGACTCAGGTGCTGCAACCCGGTAGAACAAACGGCAAGGTTGTGTCGTTTGTTTACATCCGCGTTGTGAGCAAAGAACGTTTACTTCCGAGTATCGGACATAAAAGACCAATGACTGGTCTGGCGAGTGCCGTTAAGTGTTCAGTCGCGTTTTATCTTTTTGGTTTTAAGGTGTCGAGTTTCATTCAGTTCGGTTCGGGTTAGCTTTGATTAATGTATTAGGATAGGTCAGTTTTGAGTAAAATAAAGAAGTACATATGTTAAAGTAATCTGAGCGTGTTTTAATTAAAGACTTTTTAGTGATCGTGATTAATTATTCGATTTTCCGCTATTTCGTTGCATTGGGACACGACATTTTGGCGCAGCCGGTTAAAAGAGGTATTGTGATTTTTACAATTGATTTATTTTTATATTTGGGAGTTATGCTTTTTAGCTGCTCCATTTTTTTTAATTTTGGGAGTTATGCTTTTTAGCTGCTCCATTTTTTTTTTTAATTTTGGGAGTTATGCTTTTTTAGCTGCTCCATTTACTTTTCAGCATAAAGTAATTGATTGAGTTTAGGATAATGCTTCTTTATTTCAGAGAAAGTGTTAAATTTAAGATGTGATAAACTTCGGAATAAGTGATAAGATGAAATATTTGTAAATACTTGGTGATATAGGTATGTGTTTTAGCTACGCGAGAGTTAGTAATATAAATTTCACCAGCTTTTAACGTCACGTAATAACGTCGTTTTATACTCACGGAAAAAATCTTTGTTTATGTGCATTCGCTCGGCCAAGTGTATTCGGGTTCCATGCGATTAAGTAGGTAGGAAGTTTTAAAAAAAGTATGGTGCATCTGATGTATCGGGATAAGTAAAATAGAAACATTAAGAGAGTATAATACGTTTGATTTGTACATAGGTACGCATAAAAGAGGAGTTTAGAGTATTGAACGTAGTAATTATATTACAGTTTTGAATTTTTAGAGTTATATATGAGTATGTACAATATTAAGAATTTTAAGATGTGTTAAAGTTTTTGTTTGGAGCTGTATCATTTTCTGCTCTCATTAATACATAGTAAGGGTATTTAACCGACATGTTGTCCGGGTTTAATGGGCTCGAATAGGGTTAGGTTAAGTTAAGTTTTTAAATATCGGGAATAATCTTGGTAGAAATATGAATCTGGTCGGGTCGTCGCATTAATATTTAACATAGATAAGAGCTGTAGGAGACTTTCTTCGCCGGGGTATCGATGTTATTAGTATAATAGCTCGGTTATAAAACTTAAATGTCCACAGGTAGGAGTAATATCTTAACTAGGGAAGAATTAGCACGCTATCAGGCCCAGGAAAGGGAATTAGAGCTAAAAACACAGGAACTTAAGGAATGTCAGGCAATATTGCAGAATTATGAACAGGACTGGCAATATATTGGGGAGCATATAACAGGAGAGTTACAAAAGAGGTGGACAGAAGAAGAGGCGAAGAAATTACGAGAGGAATTGAATGAGAGTGCTAAAAAAGGTACAAAAGATGAAGCTTTAGATCATTTAGTGACAGCAGCATTCGAAGTTATCCAGAGTCGTGAAATAGAAGCAGAAGAAGCAGTGGAAGAAATCCAGAAGGAGAAAAAAGGGCTCTTAAAGAATATAGACTCGCTAAAGGTACAGCTAAAGGAGGCTGAGGAAACTACAGCAGAACTAGAGAAAGAATTGGAATTCGATCAATCATCACAAGAAGGTTCTAATCAAGGAGTTAATAAGGCGGGCACGAGTAAGAGGTGGAATCCAAGGAAATTAGTATTCTGGGACCAGCAACAGGATAAAAAGGGGACCTCTGGGACGTTTAAAGAAATACAGCAAAAAACGTCCAGTAACAGCACGGAACAAGGTCGAAATAAACCCAGAACAGAATCTGTCAAGTCAAAAGCACCTCCAAAAAGCAACATGGCAGAGGCATACGAGAAAATTATGGACTTGGTTTCTAAATACGTGCCAATGTTTTCAGGGGAAAGGTCTCCGAAGTTGGCAAAGGAAGTATTTCGTTTCCTCAGCTGCAGCAAAGACTTGCACGATCGACTGGAAGCAACAGAGCAAAGCATTTTTATTAAATGCATAAAATACCGATTATCCGATGACGCTTACTATCTAATAAGTTCACATGAGCCAAAAGATTTTGCATCTTTGCAGCAGGCGATTAAAACAGCCTACATAACACGGAAATCTTTCAGTGAATTACGCACTGAAATGTTAGCCTGTAGGCAGAGACCTGGTGAGGATATTCGCGAGTTTGCGGATCGGATGATGGAGCTGCTGGACCAGATTAAGTCTGCGGTATCAGCCAAATACCCCAATAAGGATGGAGGTTTGATAGCAGAACTAGAGGTCGACGCGGTAGCTACTTTTAAAGCTGGTGTCGGCAGTCAGGCCACACGGGTATACTTAACTGGAAGAAAATTCGAAGCATTAGAAGAAGTTCGAGAGGAAGCCCTCTACTTCGAAAAAGATTCGGAAAGACTTCAGGCCATGGCACCAAGGGCCTGGAAAAAAGCACCGGAACATGCCATGGAAACACCACAGGAAAGTTGGAAGACCGGAAACTTTAGCGAGATCAGGCAGAAACAAACTCCAAAGCCTTTCCAAGCAGTACGGAGACCGGCAAGAAATTGGGAAACTCCAATCAGAGCAACACAGCAGCCTAGAGCGGTCAACTGCTTCAAATGCGGACAGCCGGGACACTTTGCTAAAGAATGCCAGTGGAGAAAGCAGCCACATTACTGTACTGGATGTCAGGAGTATGGGCACGAGGTGGCCAATTGCCGAATTCATCACGTTAGAGTAACAAACTGTGCAGCTGGCATACAAGATGAATTCCATTCAGGAAGGGAGGGGCTTTATTGCCAGTTCTGCAGAACGCATGACCATTACACGGATATCTGCGTAAAGAAATATTTAGCAGAGAAGGAAAAGCAAAAATTGAATTCCAGGAGTAAGTTTATCATCACAGTGCCATCGAGCATAGCTTTAGAAGGTAAGTTTAGACTTTTAATTGACACTGGGTCCACGTGTAGTTTACTTAAATTCAATAGAATAAAAAGAGATACACCCATAAATACGCAACAAAAAATACGAATTGGAGGACTGTTCGGATTTGCTAGGAGCTCGATAGGTACTTGTGAGTCAAAGTTACTGATAGATAACGGTCAGCAGGCCTGCAAATTTAACGTCATTGGTGATACCGATTCAATTCCAGCCGACGGTATACTTGGAATGGATTTCCTCAGTGACAAAGCTGTTATTGATTGCGTAAATAGGAAATTGTGGATTCAAGATGCCAATGAAGCGCAGAAAGAAAGTTCTGTTTTTAGAAATGTAACAGCTAGTGGTCAAGTGGGGTCCAATTCTTTACATTGGTATAGTCAAGGAAATCCTTTACAAGCCAGAATAGAGGAGGCTCATAGGAACGTGGCAGAAAACATCAGACCAGGTATCAGTAATCCAGAAAGCAACCAGAAGAATATAACATGTAATGTAAAGGAAGCTTCAAGACAGGGGGAGACAGGTATACCCATATTGGATGATCTAGTTCAGCCACAACAAGGGGAGAAGACTTGGACCATAGCTTACGACAGTGCGGAACTTAATAAAGTAAGAAATGAAGAAGCCAATGGTTCAAGAAAGAGGCCTCACAGGTACTATGGGTACAGTGGAAATAGGCTGGGGGATGAACGTGCATTCGTAAGAATCGCCAATGCAACAGCCTATTTCGTAAAAAGTCCTAATTCTTTCCATGGACAGGCGAAACCTCACAAATTTGACAGACGATCTGCATGGCGCTATAACTGTAGGAACAATATCTATCCTCAACTGGGGAAAGGACAGGGGCTTAAGCAAAAGGGTAAGTTAAAGATGCCAAAACATAGTTATCAAACAGGTATAGCAGCGTCGCCGGTCCAAAATAAGATTAATAGGATAAATCTTACGCCAAATTTGATCGGGCTGTACGAGGTAGGTAACGGTTATGACCCGGGAATCGGGGGACGTAACCAAGAGATTTCCAACAAATTCCCTCCAATTTTAGAAGAAATTTGATGAGTGGAGTTTGACAGTCTCTAGCCGGAAGGAGATGGAAGTGTGGGACCAAGATAATCCAGTGGATCCAATCGGTAAGGTAAATTTTTAGATGAAAAGGTAAGAAAATATTATTAAAGGAATATTTTGTGAGATTTAAAAGAAAAAAAAAGAGAGGTTGTTTTAGATACGCAAATAATGAGAATTAAAAAAAAAACAGATAATAGTGATATTCAAAAGAAAAACGAAGAGAAAAAGGAATAAGAAGTTAAATAATAAGAGATTTTAAAAAGAAAAAAAGGAGGCTTAGAAATTTAAAAATTTAAAGTAAAAAAAAAGTTCTCTAGTAAAAAGAAAAAGAAAGAATTGAAGAAATAAAGTGTAAGAAAAATCAAGATTGAAATCAAACCTAAAGTAGGAAAGAGAGAATAAAAAACAATAGAGTAATGGAAATAAAGAAAAATAAAGTGTTAAGAAAGAAGATTTATAAACAAAGAGGTCTTGTAAAGAAAAAAATTAAAGAGGATGTTAAAGAACGATTGGAAAGGTAAAAGAAATAAGAGATTTAAAAGAAGGTGGAAAAAAGATTAAAAGAAATAAGTGATTCAAAAAGAGAATTGAAAAAAAAATATAGAATAATAAAAATTAAAGAAAAAAGTTCTAAAAGAAAGAATTAAAAGAAAACTTTTAAAGTATGTATATAGAACAAACATAAGGATTTCTAAAAGGAAAAATAGAATTAAAATAGAGAAAAATTAACGGGTTGCCATAGGTTAAGTAAGTATAGGTAAGATAGTCAAATCTACATATTCAATGCTTCCAGAGCACAGGCGGCAGCAGAACGAGGAGATCTATGATACAAAATATCAACTCTAGTAAATACGGAACGTGGAAATATAGGGAATCGACGATGCTGGAGCTCAAAGTATGAGCAAAGTACGAGAAATTAATAAGATACCGGAGGTAAGGATAACTAGGTTGGCTTCTTTGATCATCGGAAGCTTACATCCACGGATAACTTACGCTCGGGAGATGAGTGAAATAATCGTTAGACAAGCGCAGAGTATGCACTATGCCTGTAAAAGTATATGAAGACCACACATATGATCTTGATGACGAATTTTGAGCTTCTGCCGAAATCTTATTGGAAAGCTACAATTAGAAAACCTGGCGGAGTTATTAGCGCATAAATTAATGTTGAGAGATCTGTTATATGGTATATCTACTAACATACATATATACAGTACTATATGATATTACAAAAAAAAAAAGAATCTTTGAGTACACGTGGACTCTCAATATAATTGAGAGAACTCCATCGGGACCAAAAGAAAGTCTTTTTTTTATAAATATAATCGTAGTAAAATTAAAGCAGCGCTTATAACAAGAAATTGTCCAGCAATACAGAGTAGATAAAAACATTCTATCTATCTATCCATATAATTAATGGGATTAATTGTGATCAAATGCTAGCAGTATTAGCAGGATTAGTGTACCACTTGAAGCATCAGAAAAGTGAACAAACTTGAACCATTATCAGCAAACCATTGACGGGCCAACCCAAAGCGAGGCTATGAAAACAAGTGGACTCCAGTATAGAAGTCGTCATTCCAACAACAGCAAACCTGCCAACAGCAAATTTACCTACCGTCGTCGGGAAACAGCTGGTACAATTAGAATAGTAGAGTAATTATTGTATTGTAATAATATATTTAGGGAAATTTTGGGCACCCACAGAAATTAGAATGTTAAGGCTAAGGTTGTAAAAAGTATTAAAATTATTGAA
Organism: Dioctria rufipes; assembly: GCA_963924295.1. NCBI lineage: Eukaryota > Metazoa > Arthropoda > Insecta > Diptera > Asilidae > Dioctria > Dioctria rufipes. Next base: position 123,685,879 of record OZ002741.1, on the reverse strand, counting down.
GTTTTTTTTTTCTTATGATTTGGACAATACTTTTAAAATTGTAATTAAGGTAAAAATGAAAGGAAAACAAAAAGTATTATTAGAGAAAAGATTATTGGCGACGGAATTATTAAAAATTAGAGTATTTATTTAAGATATATCAAGCTTATAGTTTATTGTAACAGAAAATAGGTAGAATGGATAAAAATGTGGAAATATATTTTTTTTTATTTTGTGAGATGTTTGAAGAAGTTATATGTTAAAAAACCAAAAAAAAAAAAAACAAACACATAAAAGCAAATGTTAAAATAAGAGGAACGTAAAAAGAAAACTAAGAAAACAAATGTAAGAAATACTGGAAAGAAAAAATGTTAAATAAATTAAAGAAATATAGAAATAAAATTGAATGTGAGAAGCAATAAAAGAAAGTAAAATGTGGAAAAATAAAAACATAGAATACAGAAAGCAAAAAAAAGTGTAATGTGAAAAGAACATAGGGAAGAATATATATATAAATGGTGAAAGAGAAATTAAATATTAAAAAGAGAAATGTGAAATGATGTAAAATCAAACAATGTTAGAAAAAGCAAATAAGAAAATTTCGAAAGATGTAAAAATGTAATGTACAGAAATGTAATGAAATAATCTGAACCGAACGAAGATGAGCTATTTTCAGTTTATTTAATTGATTGCATTCTCCAGATCTAGTTCCCTGCGGAAACTAGTTTTTCCAAGGGGGGAGGGATGTTATGGCCCAATATGAGGAAGATTCTTCATGCAGCCAAGGGCGCATTTTAGAGAAATAATTAGCAATTGCTAAACAGTAACCTCGCATGGTACTGTTCTGCAACTGCCGGTTATTTCGCTGATTAGCCCAACAGCTGGCTGCGATGAGCGCTTAGTGGAGCAATCGACGATTACGATAATAATTAACCTCGCATGGTAATTATTATGTAAAGCGATTGTTTACTACTAAGCGACTCAGGTGCTGCAACCCGGTAGAACAAACGGCAAGGTTGTGTCGTTTGTTTACATCCGCGTTGTGAGCAAAGAACGTTTACTTCCGAGTATCGGACATAAAAGACCAATGACTGGTCTGGCGAGTGCCGTTAAGTGTTCAGTCGCGTTTTATCTTTTTGGTTTTAAGGTGTCGAGTTTCATTCAGTTCGGTTCGGGTTAGCTTTGATTAATGTATTAGGATAGGTCAGTTTTGAGTAAAATAAAGAAGTACATATGTTAAAGTAATCTGAGCGTGTTTTAATTAAAGACTTTTTAGTGATCGTGATTAATTATTCGATTTTCCGCTATTTCGTTGCATTGGGACACGACAACGACTCTGTCCAGCCAATTGGCTAACAGAGACATGTCTCCGTGAGGACACAGTCAAAAAACATTGTGGTGAGGCCACCTACCATTTCCATGGCAGAAGGCCAGCGGGAAAGATCATTACAAAAAAAATCAAAAACTAGACACCTGTTCAGACTCGAGGCTTGACCAAGGTCAAACCAAGAGTCGAACTTACAAACTTTCACAAAAACTTTCACAACTTTCAAAAAGATGTTACGTTACTTTACTTTAATACAAAAATTCAACAATCAGAATCTCAAAACTTTCAAAAACTTTACTTTACTTTACTTTACAAGAAAATAATTTATATAACAACACCAGTCAGACTCAGGTCCGCCTGTAACTTCTACTAGATATGAGATTACCGAGTCAGAGGATTAGCTAGCAGCCAAATGTACATATCTCCAAGTAATCCCAGTCTCCAGCATCCGTCACATTCAGACACCGAAGTGCAACTGTGGTGGCCCCACGTTGTGCGCCATTTTGTTATGGAACTATGCTGAGTGATTGGCTTGGACGTGAAGTCCAGACTGCCAGCATGAGCTGACAGATCACTCGACGGACAGCGTTGACTGCAGGGCGGCACGCTAGCTCGCTTCGGCTATTGGTGGAGAGTGTGGGGAGGTTCCACGAAAAACCTGCCGCTGCCGTCTGCCATAATCAAAAACAAATCGTGCCTTTAACCAAAAAACGCCGGCACACATTCAGTCCTGAAGGGACCTTTACGTCACTTACCTGCATTCACATCGAAGGCACAGATGTTATGCCTTCCTTGCATGCCCCAGCCACACATCTGACTCTGAGGGCAAGATTTTTCAGAGTCCCTTTCCTCATGCCATCTTCTTTATAATTTTGGCAAATCTCGAGCGGCGGACATCGAACAGTCACAAAAGAACGAGATCTCACTTTTGCTTATTACAACTTTACATAAAGCGCACCTTTATGTAATTGTCCGTGTTGTAAAAATGTTGATTTCTCGCCAATATAATTTTTCACAGCATATAAGTGGCGACTTGCTGCTGCTAGAATTTGGTTGCCTCCTTTTTGCGCATTTTCTCCTGGTGCGGGGTTGATCCGTTGCCCGATGCCTTCGGAAAAGTTTCGATTCATTCGATTCACCTTTTTACTTACTTCACGGTGTGAACGTTTGACAAGACAGAGATGATTGTCTTCTTCTTCTCCACCAGCAGGCAAAAATTCTTCGAGTCGGGGTGCGTGCGAGCGATCGGTTTGCAGTCGGCCTCAGTATTTCTCAGTGTAGCATACTGCTATATGCAGTACGCTACGACCATAACAAGAGGGAATTTTACACCCGTAAATCGAATTAAATTAAAAAAAAAATATTTTCTTGTGTCCAAGTGATATTTTAATCGCTTATAAACTCTCTTGTAAGAAATTAAACTAATTCCGACTTTAATTTTCAAAAGTTTTCTTAACTGAATCCTGCGTATGGGCAAGAGAGACGGCGCATGGTAAACACCAAGGTATACCATATATAAACACCAAGGTATATAAAGCGTTTTCCAATAAGAGGTGTTATTTTAATTAGCCCGCTATTTCGGTAGATGTCACTTTTGGAGCTGTCATTTTTTGACATTTGACAAGTAGAAATTACGCTATTAATAAAAATGGAACGATACCCGAATCAACAACGCATTGAAATTATTAAAATTCACTATAAAAATGGTGAAATGTGGCAGAGACGGTTCGTAAAACTCGAACATTTTTGGGTCGTCGTGAAGCACCTTGTCGGACCGCAATACACAAAGTGGTAGAAAAATTCGAGCTGTCACGACAAGCTAGTGATGTGAAGAATAAAACCCGTGCACGTCGCTCAAGAACAGCCGAGAATATTGCTGCTGTAGCTGTAGTGTTGAAGAAAACCCAGGTTTGTCCATTCCTCGTCGTTCTTTGGAATTAGGCATTCCACAAACGTCATTACACCGTATTTTGCCGGCCGATCATCAACAACGTCGAGTCTTTGCTGATTGGGTCCTTGAAATGCATGAAAATGATCCGGAATTCCATCGAAAACTCATCTTGAGTGATGAGGCCCATTTCCACCTCGATGCCTTCGTCAACAAGCAAAATTGTCGCATCTGGGGCTCGGAAAACCCAAGAGTCATTGTTGAACCGCCTCTCTATCCTCAACGTGTGACTGTTTGGTGCGGTTTATGGTCCCGCGGGGTCATTGGGCCTGACTTTTTCGAAAATGAGGCTGGAGCAACAGTTACGGTGAATGGATTGCGCTATTGACAGATGATTAATGATTTTTTATGGCCGGAATTGGATGGTATTGATCTGGACAACGTTTACTTTCAACAAGACGGCGCTACGTGCCATACAAGCAACAAAACCATTGATCTTTTACGGGAAAAGTTTCCCGACCGTGTTATCTCTCGAAGAGGTGATCACAATTGGCCACCGAGATCTTGTGACTTAACACCTGGCGACTTCTTCCTTTCAGACCACGTGAAAGACAAGGTCTACGCCAACAGCCCAGCGTCGATTCAAGACCTCAAAGATGGAATTCGTGAGGCTATCGAGGACATAGGGCAGCCACTTTGCGAGTTGGTCATGGAAAATTTCATGAAAAGGATATGGTCCTGTAGGCGTGGTCGTGGTGGTCATTTGGCTGATGTCATTTTCCGTTATTAACGGCATACCTTTCTCTTTATAATGAAATAAATATCCGATCATTTATCTCAAAAAATGGCATTTTTCTTTGAATATCAAAATAACACCTCTTATTGGAAGACCCTTTACCTTGGATAAACACTATCTTTACCTTACCCGGGGATAACACGAGATAGTACAGCTTGCATGCAAGCCTCCCTTCCAACACGATTTTGACTTCACAACAGAAGGCAGCTCGGTTGATGCCTTATCATCTTGCATGCAAGTTCATTTAAAAAATGGCATTGAGGCGTAAGGTCATGCATCTATTGGAAAATTATAGCAATAAAGGAAGTAGCAGAATGATAAAAACCCAAGAAAAATTTAACTGGAAGTAAATGAAGTAATGCAAATGATCCCAGAAAATCTCATTTTCCAGAATAAGTTTAACAAATTCTCTCAAGCACTTCTTTTCCGCCATCTTGAAAGCTGAGCTGCCAGCATGACAGTAGAAGTTACACGTGCAAGAAGTATGGCTGTGCTTCTTGCATGCAAGCTGTAACAGCCATGGCCCACACAGGGTGGATATTGGCACTGTTTACGCCGAGAAGTATTCGAGGGGAGGAAAAATCCCGAAATGCCAAGTTTTCATCGGGAGTATGGGCAGCATACCAATACTACAGCAAGCCGGCCATTTTGAAATTGCGAAATTTCTGAAATTTCCCAGCGGACGGCTGTACAGACGTCTATTTACGATTTGAGGTGATAATATAATAATCATTACGTGTTGTTAATTTGTGATACAGTTATTGTTTATATAAAAAACTGTGACTTAATTTAACACGCACAAAATTAATTTCGGTAATCATATAAGGAGCTACGCGAAGGAACATTATTGTTTGGCACGTCTAAGCCAAATCCTTCCTTCCCTACAAAGTTCTCGACTCGGTCGGCCCATAGGGCGAAAGAGAAAACTGTAAAACTCGTGCCATTCTTTCCTATCGGAAAATGGCAATACGCTGTCCATTGTTATAACCCGGGGATTACTCGGTATAGTCACTGACATAATAATATGGACTGACTACGTTCATATAATTGCACTACAAAAAGTGGGCTCAATTCTATATTGCTGACTCTTTCGGTCTAAGCACCAAGTACTAACTGAGAGAAAACTGAAAACAAGAAATAAATAACTGGGTTCGTCGAAATAAATCTTTTTAAATTAATTATTTAGGTTAATTAGTGATAAAAAGTGTTTTACCAAAGGCAATATATTCATAGATATTCCACAGAAATACGAAAGGTTATATTATAATCGCTTTTCCAGCTGCACGCTAGTTTTTTCAACTTCCCGCCAATGATTTTTTCAATGTTGGCACCGGCGTAAGAACTTTTTTTACATTAGCAATTGAGACCACATGAAATAGAAAGTTAATCAGTCCATATTTTATATATGTCAGTGGGGATAGTATAGCTTGCATGCAAGCCTGAGTTCCAACGCGATTTTTAACTTGACAGCGGAAGGCCGTTCGGTTGATGTCTTATCATCTTGCATGCAAGTTCATTTAAAAAATGGCATTGAGGTGTAAAGTCATGCCCGACATTATGAGTTTAAACGGATGCCTTTTGGACTCACCGGAGCACCAGCAACGTTTCAACGCATAATGAACCATATCTTGACGGGTTTGCAGGGATTTAAATGTTTCGTTTATTTAGATGACATTGTCATCTATGGAAAAAGTCTGAATGATCACAACTCCAAACTGTTGGAAGTATTCCAGAGGCTAAGGGAAAATAACCTAAAATTACAACCGGAAAAATGTCAGTTCTTACGTCGTGAAGTTGTCTATTTAAGACACAAATGTGGTAAGGAAGGTGCCTTGCCAGACCCTGCGAAAACTTTAAGTGTCCAAAATTTTCCAACTCCCAAAACAGTTAAACAAGTGCAATCTTTCTTGGGATTGGCAAATTATTACAGGAAGTTCATTCGCGATTTTTCCAAAATAGCAACCCCAATAAACAAACTACTAAGGAAAAATGTAAAATTTAAATGGTCCGAGGAATGCCAAAATTCTTTTTGTGCACTAAAGCATGCTTTAGTTACACCTCCGCTTTTGTTATACCCTGATTTCTCTAAGCCGTTCATATTAACTACCGACGCCAGTAATGATGCTTTGGGAGCTGTGCTCTCTCAGGGAGAAGTAGGCAAAGATCAACCCATAGCATACGCAAGTCGAAGCCTGAACCAGGCAGAAAAAGTTATAGTACAACAGAAAAAGAGCTCCTGGCCATTGTGTGAGCGGTCAAAAACTTTCGATGCTACTTGTTGGGAAGAAAATTTACGGTTTATACGGATCATAAGCCTTTAAAAGGAATATTCAAGGTAAAAGATACCACTTCGCGTCTAGCTCGGTTTCATGTGAAATTATCAGACTATGATTTCGATATTGAATATAAGCCCGGCAAATATAATACAAATGCAGATGCGCTGTCCAGAATTTCAGCTCTTAGCGCAGAATTAGCAAGTTCCGCGACTCAAGATCAGGAAAACAGCAAAAGCAACTGCTTGGTGGTTACACGATCTCAAGCCAAACAGGGCCCCCATAACTTGCCTTTAATATCAGGGGAGCCTCAACGTATACAGGACATACCATTGAATCACACAACCAAGGTTCCTTCTAGTATGGAAGTACACACACAGAAGACTCCCCTCAGTTCAGACGAAGAAGCTGATGATATAACAAATGAGGAAGAAATTAGCACAAAAGACAAAATTCGAATCTTGAAAGATAGGAACGAAATTGAGACTATCCTACATAACTTCCACGATGCACCTCTGGGCGGTCACCAAGGCGTGTGGAAAACATTTTATAAAATCCGCAGAGAATTTAAATGGAAAGGCATGTTATCGGATATAAATAAATACATAAAAAACTGTATTAAATGTCAACGTTATAAAGCTAGTCGTAAAAATAAAATGCCCATGGTAATAACAGACACCGCTCGCGAACCTTTTGAGAAAGTTTATTTGGACCTTGTAGGCCCTTTAGAAGAAACGAGTGAAGGTAATAAGTATATCTTAACTTTCGAAGATGATTTGACGAGGTTCATGGACTGTGTCGCTATACCAGACGCAGAAGCATCAACAGTAGCGAAGGCATTTTTTAATGAAATAATAACGCGCTACAGAATCCCCAAAGTACTGGTTACAGATCAAGGGACAAACTTTACAAGCGATTTGTTCAAAAGAGTATGTAAAATGCTTAAGGTCAAGAAAATACAGACTACCGCGTACCATCCGCAAAGCAATGGAGCTTTGGAGCGGTCTCATAGGCCTTTGGTCGAGTATCTGAAAATCTTCGTTGAGTCTAACCCCCGTACATGGGATGAACATCTTAGGGCAGCAATGTTCGTACGAAATAACAGCAAACATAGAGGAACTAAGCTAACGCCTATGGACTGTTTGTTCGGTTTCACTGCAGAAATTCCTAACAATTTGCAACGAGAGCCTGAGCCAGTATACAACTTTGAAGACTATTACTTTAAATTAAGAAGTATTGTACAACAAGCATATGCAATTGCGCGTGATAATTTACTACAAAGTAAAGAGTACTCCAAAACCCAATATAACAAAACGGCTCGGCCTTTAATTTTCGATATTGGCGACCAAGTGCTGCTAAAGAACCCGGTTAAAAAAGGAAAGTTTTCTCCTGAATGGTTAGGACCGTACAATGTAATTGAAGTACCTTCGGAAGTAAATACGGTGATACGAATTAAAAACAGTAAGCGGCGTGTACATAATAATAGATTAAAACTATGGAAATAAGTAAAACAAACAAATATTTTTTTTCCTCTTATTCTTTTTTTTCACTTCGATTTCTTTATCTCTAGTTATATATACAAAGAAAGAATCTGTCCTAACCGCTGAATTTTCTTAGGTATGAAAATACGCCGTTTTCTAATAACCACACTTACGTGGCAGTGGATCACCAGTACTCCCTTCGGCATAAAACTACTGGAGCCGGAAAGGGAAGTCTTGATGGAACCAATAGGAACTGCAGTATTTTACCACACGACGTGGACGGTGGTCACTCGCATGAAAATGCCTAATTGGACAACAACCATTGATTTTCTGAGGTACTGCGATGACAACCTATTAAACTTGTGCAGTTTCAAAGGTAAAAATAAAGAGGATAGGTGCAATTTCTGGGATAGTTTAATTAAAAGAAATATAATAGACGTCCAGGAAGAAATATCTGAATTGACCTCTTTCTTAGCGCGACATCGCGAAAAACGAGGGTTATTGGATATTGGTGGGAAAGTGAGCAAGTTTTTGTTTGGTACAATGGATAATGACGATGCCAACAATATCTACAGTCGCCTCGATGCGTTAGAAAACCAAGAAGATCAATCCATTCATCTTCTGGAAAAACAACTCACTTTAATGAAGTCAAATTTTGAATCGCTATCGTCGCCAATACTAGACTTGACAAAAAATCAGGACCATTTAATACAGGTGGTCAATAGTTTTCTTCTAGAAGTTAATGGCACTATGAGCGAGTTTGACGTGGAAATTCATAGAAATAGAATACAAGCTGAACTGAACGAGATTATTCTGACAATGTTATCTCAGTTACAGCATGTACAAAACACTCTTTCGAAAATTTTCACAATTATAAATGCCTTGCAACAACACCGATTACACCCACTTCTTTTACGTTCAGAGAACTTGGAAAATTTATATAAAAACATAACCTTGTATTCCCAGATTAACCATTTACTTCGAGATACTTCCATTATTAATGAGGTAATATCGGTACAAAGCCTCTACCTGCCCGATCATATACTTATTAAAATTGTTATACCCGTAGGTACCTCGCCAGATTTTTACATCAGCAAAATTCACCCCCTTCCGTTCCAAAAAACCGATGGAGTCTACGCTTTATTAGATATTGACGCTGATTATCTTTTCAAAAATAATATTACTCAGCAGACCGTTGTTATGTTTCAAAGTGAGCTCAATACTTTATGTCGTCTTCTATCTACATATCGAGAAACTGAACTCTATCTCTGCAGACAGAGTAAGCCCCATTCTATTGACCACCAATTACAGGAATCATGTGTTAACAGCCTTTATAAAAACCAAAATGAAAATGTCCTCACATGTCCAGTAAAATTATTACCTCAGCCTCCCAATGTTGTGACGGAATTAACCGCCCCCAACCACTGGCTGTTTGTATTCCACGAAGACAAAATTCTACAAGCTCAATGTCCAAACAGAGTTTTCCAAAAGACTCTCTCCGGGCCTGGCATCTTACATCTTAATGCATCTTGCAAATTTACCCTAGGACACTGGGAGCTCTCCACAAGAGGTAACTCAATTAATGTACTAAATAAGTACGTGTATGCAAACCTTTCCCTCCCCAAATTAAATTTCGAGGACTCCTCACTCAAGCTATCTATCTTTAACGCAACCAAACTAAGAAATCTAACCATAACCTCATCACATCCCAACTTTCAAGAAGTACTTAAAAAAGCTGCTCTAAATTTCAAAGAATTAGACAATGAGATAAGGCATGCAAAACACGAAAAGGTACAGTCTGCTCATAAAATGTTTACATATACTAACACCGGGCTTCTCTCGTTAGTAACTGCCTTTCTAATAGTCGTAGGAATTTATTTATATTGGAAAGGAAAAGCATCCTCAAAAATATCAAAATCACATTCTACGATAAATATATCCTCTCCAATAATAACAGCATCCACCCTCACTGCTATCCCACACGAGGTTGCCACAATTTCTTCAATGGAAACACCAAGAACGCATCCAACAACGGAAAAAGTTTATGAATTGCCTATAGAACTTGCACCAGCACCACCAACTTTTAAAAACAAATATCGGAAATCGTTCCGCATTCCCTCACACACAGTCTCAAATTATTAGATTACATTATCATAAAAAAATAAATAAGTAAAAAGAATCGCTATAGGAACTAGATTTAGCATTTAAAAATTTTGTAACACATTTTTGGATATGTTAATGTACTAGAATAATTAAGTTAAAAATGAAAAAATCAATTTTGTTGCACAAAAAAAAATTTTTTTTGTTACAATTAGTATTAATTATTATTAGGAATTTTTCTTTTTTTTGTTATTATTATTCCGCTGAAGATGTATAATTAGGTACATTAATTAATATAAAATATATAGTTTCTCCTAAGTTAATCAATATACCTGTATTTGTTAATAACTCAGATGATAAAGCTACTCGTAAACTTCTGTGCCAGCAGCATTACATTCTTTTTCTTTTTTTCTTATGTTCCATTACTACTAGTTTAATTCCTTCTCTCGACGAAAAATAATGCTAATCCTTAGTATCATTTTTCTTTTACATGGGGGGAAGGAATGTTGTATAATTATTTCCTCATTTAGCGAAGATTAATTTCAAAACGTTTTTCTAAATGTTTTCATGTTATAAATTAATTCATATGTAAGTGTCTTTGCAATCGTAACAATTGCAAAGATAAATAAAACAAAAGAATTTTACGTGCACTGATCAATGCCCGGTCAGCATAAATAAAAAATGACCTAGTGGCTGATCAGAATTTATTGCAATAATGACCTACTTCGCAGGTAAACAAAGCGAAGTAGGAAATAAAAATAATCTTGTTTGGAAACATCAAAATATTCTGGCACAGAAATTACATGTAGTCGATTCTGCATTTTTTTTTTTTGGAATGAACCAATTAATTTCGGATAGAGTAGAAGAGTTGTGAGTTGAGTCTTGTGTGGAAAGTTAAAAAAGACAGAACAAGCGGTGTCATTATTAAAGTATCGAAGCGGTTTAATTATTAAATTTTATAAGCGGTGTAATTATTAAAGTCGTGTAGTTATAAGAGTTTATAAGTGCTAAAGTGTAAAAATAACAAATTAATAACTACGAAAATAAAAGCTTAAACTGTGTGCCATTTTCGCCTTTTTGTAATCAAAGCCTCCACATCCATTATCTCGCAGTGTGTACAAACTTAAACACCACACAATAAAGGAAGTAGCATAATGATAAACACCCAAGAAAAAGTTAAGAGGAAGGTGTTGGTAATGCAAATGATCCCAGAAAATTTCATTTTTCCAGAATAAATTTATCAAATTCTCTCAAGCACTTCTTTTCTGCCTGTTATGGAACTATGAAGAGTGATTCGCTTGGGACGTAAAGTCCCGACTGTCAGCATGAGCTGACAGATCACTCGACAGGCAGCGTTGACTACAGGGCGGCACGCTATTTCGCCTCAGCTATTGGCGGAGAGTGTGGGGAGGTTCCACAAAAAAACCTGCCGCTGCCGTCAGCCACAATCAAAAAAATTTCGTGCCTATCACCACAAAAGCCGGCACCCACTCGGTCCTGAAGGGACCCTTACGTCACTTACCTGTACTTTGTGGAAGGCGCAGATGTTTTGCCTTATTTGCCGGCCCCATCTTCCCATCTGACTCTGAGTGGCATAATTCTTCAGAGTCCCTAGTTGACCTGTAGAGAGAGAGATAGAGAGAGAGACTAGGCGAGCCTAGACGACCTTCATTCCATGCGAGAGGGCTCCAGGAGAGTGAGGGAAAATCAAAAATCTATCGGGCCATTACTTTATAAAATTCTATTTTAATCATGTATATGTATCTACCAAGTGCCCCACATAAGACACCGATCTAAAGTTTCTTATTTCTATTGCAGTAGTAGGCATCGACAAATTTTGACATTACCAGATATCATTTATCTATAAATTTATACAGTTCGAAATCATGAGGCATTAAGGTATGTGTTTTGACCCAGATCTTATGGTGAATTCTTTTCACCAAAACCGAACAGGCACTGAACTGAACCAGAACCTGTCAGATCTACACCGAACTTAACTCTGTCCTGAGCGGGGACAAGGTGAAAAGAATTCAAGAAAGTAAAATACCTGAACCAGCCCGGTTTTGTGGTGAAAAGAACAGGTAGAGACTTGGAACCTGTTTTATTTGTGATTCGCGTCGCGGTGCAAGATGAGTTATTTAAGCAATTTGGATAATTTATTAAGTAAGTAGCAATAAATTAAATTTGATTTGTTTTCCTTCAATTTTTGTTTCTGTTAAGCATGACTAACAAGGTTTTAATTTTTTTTTAGGCGCCGCAGAGTGCCTTGCCGTGAGTAATAATACTACTGCTCCTGGCATAATAAATGAGCCTGCGGGTGGCCCATCTCATAGTCCAGCCGAAGAAGCAGCTAAAGTAATTGGTAAGTGAGACCTATAATTATATGTGTGCGTCTAATTAAAAGTTTGTATAATATTTAATTTCTAGATTTGTGGACAGAAGAGCAAACAAAGTGGCTTCTTCAGAAATATGAAGAGAATATGGACGAAATTGGGCCTTGCCGCAAGTTCAGATAAAAAAAAAGTTTTTGGATATTTTTATGTAGCCAAATGGAGCACGAATTAGGTGCCAAGAAGAGCTATGAACAGCTCCAAAACAAGTATAAATAATTTTGCGTATAAAAAAAAGAGAAACGGACCATAATAATAACAGTGGCAATACAAGGGTACCAGTGCAATTCGAAAAGGAATTAAATAAAATAGCCGCTAGGGATGATTCCATTGAACCGGAGGTACTCCGCGGGATTGGATATGTGCGACGCAAAGAAAATATTGCACCTGATGAACCAAAGAAAAAGAGACCAAAGAAAAAAAACAGGACGAGTCAATTCGTGATACCCTGCTCTTGATAGAAGATAGGAGAGCGAAGAGGGAAGTAGAAAGGGAAAAGGAAAGAGAAAGAAGAAGGGAGCAGAGGCATGAGGAAACGATGAACTTGCTACGGCTTCTTCTTATCGAAAAGTAATAATATATGTATTATAAGTTAAGTTACATTTAAGTAAAGAGTGAATTGATTAGATTATTTTTTTGTTTCTTAATGAGTGTTTACTTTTCGTTTTTCAGTTTTTTAATGAGTGTTTATTTTTCGTTTTTAAGTTTTTTAATGAGTGTTTATTTTTCGTTTTTAAGTTTTTTAATGAGTGTTTATTTTCCGTTTTTTAATGTTACTGTTTATTATTTTCTTTTAATGAAAGTATTTATCTCTGGTTTTTTATTGCAGTAGTTACAATTTTTTTAAATAAAGGCATAGAGAAACTCAATTTTTTTATTTATAGTATAAAGCTTCAGAAACTTCCCCTGTCATGATATGATGATACAAAAACAAAAATTGCAGAGATCATAAAATTTACTTTGTTTTTTCAAATGAAAAAAATATAGACATTGAAGGTTTTTAAGCATTAATATTTATTAAAGATTTTTACAAATGTCATCTCTTTTCAATTCGCCTAATCTTCTGAAATGTCTCTCTCTTTGTGAATTGTTTTCATGCGCTTGGGCTGGTGGTTTCCATTACCACCTTCATCTTCTGCTTCATGTTCATCTTCATCTTCCCCAAAGCGATCGTCAGCGTGAATACATAGATTGTGTAAGACGCAGCAAGAAATTATAAATTTGTTTATCTTGTCTACATCCAACAAATCGATTCTAATTAGTTGGATGAATCTTTTCTTAAGAATACCGAAAGCGTTCTCTATTAATACTCTTGTCGCCGAGAACTTTTCATTACATTTTTTTTCTCCTTACTTAAATTTTCAAAATGTCTATAAGGGGTCAAAAGCCATTCTCTGCGTCACCAAGAACATGACATCTTCCTTCGCAAATTGTTTGTAACTGTTCTGATATTGGAGAAAGCTTCAATATTCTAGAGTCGTGGATTTTACTAGGAGCTCCGGTAAAGACATCCAAAAATTTTCGCTTTGAATCACAAATCGCTTGGAGAGTGACAGAAATATGATCATGCCTATTTACATACCTAATTTTATGAGCAGGAGTCCTTATAGGTATATAACTAACGTCAATGCAACCTATGACTCCTGGAAACCCTACCAACTGAAAAAAAAAACCTTCGTTACTTTGGGAGAAGAAAAAAAAAACAACAGCAAAGCGTTTGCCTCTGCGTACATGCCTATATAAAAAGGCAGTGAACTGAGATATAGTGAAAAGCGGTTCAGAATATTTTTTATGCCATAGCCCACATTTTCCCAATGGAAAATTATGTACTTACACTGTGAACTATGAACAGTATATATGTAACTAAAAAGGTACAGCATACTTACACAATAAAAACTTTCAGCTAATGATTCCTTTTCTTGAAGGCTCTAAGGAAAATGAATAATTCTTGGAGAAATGGATACCAGGTATTCCATGACAATATTAATTATTTTGAAGGTAGCAGATTCGGCTATTCCAAATAAATGTGCTACTTCCCTCATGCTGACTTTGTTTCCAGCGTACCTGTGTTAAATATTGTGTTATTATTTATGGTATTTTTTTATTGTTAAACAATTTACCACAAAAATATCAGTATGTAATGACTGACTAGGATGCGCTCACGACCGCCATGCTAAGCATATTTTGGAAATGCTTCCGAGTTTAAAAAGTCACTGCTGAGTTTTTCAAATGTTGTCCTCTCCACTCGAAAATGTCTCTTAAACTATTGAAGGTAATTGTAAAGAGTTTCCCAAATATTAGGCAATACATTACTTCTCTGTTTGTATAATGTTCAACAATATTTTCTACAAAATTCTACACTTTATGCGATTCTTCCCTCTGTAAAATGGGAAGAACTGCCAAAAATTCTTCAAAATCGTCCGACTCATTTGATGAGGAGGAATCACTCGCGTTGCAAACTGCATTTACGAGTAATGCCATTTTAAAATGTTCATCCATTTTAATGCCTTTTTCAAATGTTCGTCGTTTATAATTTGAATAAAAAATTAAATCACTTTGACAAAATAATTTCACATCCAAATGTTTGCACTTCCACACTGATAACAAATAATTTTGATTTGACGTTTAGTTCGGAACCGTAACCACAAATTTTCATGGAACAAGAAAGTTCAAAACCGGAGCAGAAACCGAACATGAACCGCTGTGAAAAGAACATACATACGTTCTGAACCTTAGAATATAGAGCAAACAGGAATGGTGATAAGCCAGATTTTGCGTAATGAATTTCTGGTTGTGTTGGTAGTCCATTTTTACATGTATTTACACGCCATCCCTATTCTAAGCAACTTGTCAATTTGCAAAAAGTAAACAAATATTTTGAGAGGAGCATCTGTGGTAAAAAATGTTCTTTTTCTGCTTTATTTTGAAACAATTCACATATTTAATTAATATAAAACTTTGCTTCTATTAACAAAAAAGATAATTTAGATAGTGAAGTTGC
Organism: Dioctria rufipes; assembly: GCA_963924295.1. Taxonomy (NCBI): domain Eukaryota; kingdom Metazoa; phylum Arthropoda; class Insecta; order Diptera; family Asilidae; genus Dioctria; species Dioctria rufipes. Next base: position 123,670,644 of record OZ002741.1, on the reverse strand, counting down.
CTCAAACGGGATTCCCTAGTTTATAATCCAATTTATATTTGCAATCACTGACCGAACACTTCATTTCTGATTTTTTAATTGATATGAAGATTTTAACAGGCACTAGTGGCACTATCAAACTTTGCACAAAATAAACTTCAAACATAAATAGTTTTGAAAAGAATTACTTCCGTACTTTTGTTAAATTTCGCAAAAGAATTTCAAATTGCATAAACCTGTTCACAAAACAAAATCACATTTGACAATTCTGCACCCAGCTTTGACAAATCTTTCTCCCAGCATCTCACTTACTCCTATGTATAACCTCCTGCTCTTGACAAATTACGCTCATGTACACGAATTTTACACGATTCAACCATTCCTGTTTGTTCTATATTCTAAGTTCTGAACCAGTTCTGTGTCAGTGCGGTGAAGAAAACACTTTGGGTGTAGGAACCGAACGAGTTATGGTTCAGTTCAGGTGAAGAGAATTCACCATTAATGATTAAGTTAGAAATTATATTCAAATTCAGTTTAATCATGATAAAACAAGAATTTCATTTAGTCTAGCGTAAGCATTTTAAAGGGTTATTATTCTTAAGTTTATTGAACCAGCGATCATAATTCGCCACCGTGAGCAATGCTAATTTCTAATTTTTTTATTATAAATATATTGAATGAAATAAATAATAGCCAGTTTTGTTATAATCGAAAATCAGTGCGTTTTTATTAAGTCAAGTCAGAACGGTCAGCTTTTCAACCATTCTCCATTATTTTGAGTATCGATACAAGCATCGATATGCAATTCTACAGCGGTCTAGATTGTGCATCTAGGCCTATACATCTCAGTTAAGGCAAAGGAGCTTTAACTTTAACAGTATGTATCGATAAATGAACAAGCTAAACCATATCGGTTCTCTATTTCATCGTTAAATTCCAAAACAGGAGGCACACTTAAGGTACGCTCTAAAACTTCTTATAGTATAAGTCAGCAGAAATTAATATTATGTGAGATCCAATGTTCGACTATCAATGACATACAGAAGGTATGCATCTAACATTTCTTAAAAATTGTCAATGTCGATACCCTATGAGGTCAAATGCTTAGCTATCAATGACATATGGAAGGTATGCCTCTAAAATTCCTTATACGTTAGCAAGATTCCTACTACGTGACAAAAGCGTTTTAAAAGTCTTACCAAAGTTGAAGAATTTGAATAGTTAAGATAAAAAAAAAAATTCAAACACTTAAATCTAACTAGAAAAATTGCTCTGAATCTAATTTTTTTGTCCGGTACCTTCGATAATGTGTAGTATTCGACTAATTAACTATAGCTAGGTATATATAAAGCATTAAACAAAAAAATTCAAAAAAATATATATATGTGCTAGTATAGCTTTAGATTGAAGCTGTGTGAATATATGAAAAAAATATCACTAACGAAGAAGCTTTACAGTGCAAGTCGCTACAAACGTCTGAGTATATACATATGTCAAAGTAAAAGTGCAATATATCAATAATACTCACAGTTAAAATTCCACGTCCTGATGAAGCGCTTCAGCATCCGCCATCTAGTTGCAAATTAAATTAGAATCTAATGCTTCGACTTGCTGTCTGTAGCCTCGATCACAGATTAATATGTTGGGTTGAAATGAGATTGCCCAGCGGCACTTGTATCTACACTTATCTCTTGAACGAAATTAACTAAGAAAATGCGGAACGTACTTATAATAAAAATTAGAATTTAAAACAATTTACAAATTCTGTCTCTACTTTGTGCAATCCAGTCGAACACGCTCTCAACTGAACTGCTTGACTATTCTGTATGAAAACGCTTCGGTTTCGTTCTACGCTTCAGGAACCTCACAGCCACGTATTGTAAACAATTGATGAAAACTCTATTTTCTTTTGGGTGCTCGTCTAATCCTGGTGTAGCTCTTTTATTTTGAACAAATTCCCTTTCAACGATGCGTAAACTTGACGTAACTAAAAGCTCATTCTATATGTTTAAGATCAAGACAACAATATATTGTTACGTGCAATAGAAATAGACAACTGGTGACATCTACTGGCAATGGAGAGTAAACAACTTCACGTTCGGAGAATCGATGACGGAATGTTCGGGAAGGTTCAGGAATAGAATGAATAGAAAAGTCAAGAAGGTTCTGGAATAGAACACTCTAGAATAATCTGGAGAGTTTCTAGGGTATAAATATAAAAGTTGTCACCGCCAGAAAAAGAGTCATGTCTTAGACGTTGCAGTGTTAACAAGCGAAAGTAATAAACGTGCGAAAGTGTTGTAATTAGATTGCGATAATTGAAAGTACAGTATTAAGCGATAATTAAAGTGTAGTTGATTAAGTGAAAGTTTGTGAATTGTATAAGATTAGAGTGAAATAAAGAACTTGTATATTAAATATTTAATATTGTGTTTTAAATAACGAACCAAAGGCCACGCTCGCAACAACTGGTGTCAGAAGTGGGATAAATTCGCGAAATAAAGTGGTGGCAATTGATTAAAAATTCAAAGTGTGATCAGTTTTGTGAAATTGTGTTAAATTTTGATAGTTCTGGAAAATAATTTATATTCAACTATAAGTGAATTACTGAAGTAATGGGGCGCAAAGTCGACTCAGACAAGCTTTGATAGCGGAAGGAAAGAATCCTGAAACATTTGTTTTTGAAGAGAACTTGGAAGAAACCGAAGTTGAAGAAGAGCCTACAATGAAAAGGGAACAGCTTTTGAGTGCTTTTATGAGCAAAATAGAAGCCCGTTTTGATGAACAAAAGAATTCTCTAGAGGAACAAAAGAATTCTCTCGAGGAACAAAAGAATTCTCTGGAATCCCGTTTAGATGAACAAAAGAATGCTTTTGAGGAACAAAAGAATTCTCTAGAAGAACAAAAGAATACTCTGGAATCCCGTTTAGATGAGCAAAAGAAATCTATGGAAACCCGTCTGGACGAGCAAAAGGATATTTTGAGCAACAAAAGAATGCTTTTGAGCAACAAAAGAATGCTTTTGAGGAACAAAAGAATTCTTTGGATGTTATGGTCGTAGCATATTGCATATAGCAATATGTCACCACGGACTGAAGCGTGTATGCCCGGCTTGTTGTCGACTACAGCATGAAACCAAAACGCGCCCCGACCGAGAGAAATGCTTTCTCAAGCTCGGTGTCATGTTCAGTGACAGAAAGAAGAAGAAGACCATCGATATCGGTCTGTCATAGTTTGCTAGCAGGAAAGTAAGGTCGTTAAGATTAAAATCCCGCAAGATCAAATATTTCTCGCCGCAATCCGACGAAGAAAAAAAAACCCTCACGTAAGTTCGAAGAATACTTATAGTTATTAATAAATTTACATCCCCACCTGGTACATTATTCGCACAGTAACCAAAGATTAATCCGCCAACGGCACCCCATAAAACTTGGCGTCTCCCTCCGGAGCCCCATTTATGAAATAAGAAAAAGGATCTGTTGGAATTCGAATCTGGTGTGGCGTACGTCAGGAAAAACCTCGAAAAGGTAGTTAACAGAACTAATTTATATTTCGTTTTGTGTTAAATAATATCTCTTATTAGAGAGACGTATGAAAAGCAAATGTTTGAGGGATATTTTCATAATAAGGCATATTATTTCCACTTGCTGGGCAAGTTCTAATTTGATAAAGTTTTGAGCTTGGTACCGGACCTGGTGCATTTACATTTTCTAAAAGAGGGAAAAGAAGTAGGAGGGCACATTCCTCCCATATTGGAGGCCCCCGAACTCGAGCTAACCTTCAACCCGCGCAGCAGGAGATTCATTCCTACGGCACGCAGAAAAAGCGGGGAAAATTTTATTGAAACAATATTAACTTCACCAGGATCCATCTGATCACCGAGAAATATGTTTTAGTATAAGGAAAAAAAATTTTTCATATAATAAGCGACATAACCCTAGTACCATCCCCCAAAAAGTGTTCTGGCGATAGAGCAGGGTAATCAAATTATTAAAATTCCAGTTAATTCTTATCCAGGAGGCAATGCTGAAGCGCTTCATCGTGCCGAGGATTCACATGTGAGTAATTTTGAAATATTACACTTTGTTTTTTTAACATACATATGTATTACACTTCGGTTCCGGCAGTGACTTGCACTGCAGAACCTTTTTGATATGGTTAGTTAATTTTTGCACGTTTTATATATATCTATCTTAAACTTAAGATTATAAGTACATACATATACGTATAGCATTGCAGAACCTTTTTGATATGGTCAAGTTTTGTGCGTTTTATATATATATATCTTGAACTTAAACTTATAATTACATACATATACGTCTAACTTCATGGGTACGCCTAGCTACTTATGTAATTTGGAATCCTGACTTGATTTTGTTAATTAGATTTAGGAGCATAGTTTTGAACTGTAAGATATGCATGTGCCTAGTAGATATGACCGACAAGTGCACTAACAATCCTCGATCTCGAAATTATCGCCAAGTAAGGCTGTCAGAGGAAAGTATTTATGGATTAAGTGTCAAATACTATGATTATTGTAGGATATAAGCCCGTATCTTAAGCATTCGAATTCTCCAACTTTCGGGAGACCTAAAATGCGCTTGTTCCGTAAAGGTGTCCTTCCTAGTCACGCCTTTAAGAGTACCTTCTGAAGACTGTTTTATTATTTCTATTCAAACTTATCAGCGCCACGAAAAGTCAAGTTCAATGTGTAGTGCCATTGAATTTTTGTCGTTAGGATCTTTTTTTTTTAAAAATGTGACTTGGATATAGTGTCTGTAGTAAATAGACATGTAAGAAATCAATGCATCATAAACAATGATTTAGAATTATGTAACGACTGAAGCAGTCGGTTAAAGTATTCTTTTATTTTTCTATTCGGGGTTTGTCGCAACGTTCAAGTGTAGTAATAAATTCTTCTCATAATACTTTGAATTATAACAAAAAAAAAAAAAAAAAAGAAGGAAAAACGGCAGTAAAGCTTTTAAAAAACATTTATTTTCGGCAATGCAGGTATAAATATTATTATATAAAGAAAGAACAACCATTGAAAAACCCGTGCATCTCCTTTGAGATGGCTCGCGTACATATATCAATACCATTTCATATACAAAACGAAAAGTAAGCCATAACTGAAGAGAAAAGAAAACATTATTTATATATTATATACTATTAATACCTCGGGATATATATCATTGAGCGTAGTAAGCCATACGGTGCATAAAAGGTTGTGTCCATAAAATCTACTATGTACATAAGGTCAGAAAATTTTTGTGAATTTAGAAAAGAAATAATCAAGTACGCTGTGGACGATCACTTTAGTAACCCAAAGTATGTACTTATGGAATTGAATTAATAATAGAGAATGTATCTATTTGTAGGTTAATAACAATGTTTATATATGAGCCTATTTTGATCATTATAACGTAAATATGGATTGAATATTTTCTTTCTTCCTTCACATCCTGGAGCCTTTTCAATTCGGGGTCGCATAGGTCCGCTCTAATTTCTTCCACAGGTCAGCCGAAGGGACTTTGCAGATAGTGCCGAGCAGAGTCATAGGGAGGATGGGGCAAGGCCATGAAGGCAGAACATCTGCGCCTTCCACAGTAAGTAGGTAAGTGACGTAAGGGTCCCTTCAGGACCGAGTGTGTGCCGGCTCTTTTGTATGCAGGCATGAAATTTTTTTTGATTATGGATGATGACAGCGGCAGGTATTTTCGGGAACTCCCCCACACTCTCCGCCACCCTTAGCCGAGGTGCTAGCATGCCGCCCTGTGCTATCGTTGTCATCAGGCGATCTGTCAGCTCATGCTGGCAGTTTGGACTTAACGTCCTGGTCAAGTCGCCTTCACATACTTCCATAACATGGAATCCCGGTTAGATGAGCAGAAGAATTCTATGGAAACCCGCTTGGACGAACAAAAGAGTTCTTTGGAGAATTGCCTAGAAACTCGTTTGGAGGAACAGAAAAATCTTCTAAAAAACTCATCAGATGAACAAAATTTGAAAATTGAAGAAATCGAGCAGGAACAACTAAAATTTACTGAGCAACTTGAAAACATTAAAGCAGATCTGGAAAGAATAAAGCATCGTCAGCCTCTAAACGTTGCAGCTGAAATATCCGGTGCTGGTAGAATGAAGCCTCCAATATTTGATGGACAAAATTCGTGGCATATCTTCAAGAGACAATTCGAGGCAGCTTCAGAGGTAAATGGATGGAATGATGAAGACAAAGCTATAGCTCTGGTGTTAGCTCTTCGAGGTCCTGCGTCAGAACTCATACAAACTGTACCGATTGAAAATCAACGTAATTACTCTTCATTAATACAGGCGATAGAATTACGTTACGGAGATGAGCACATGCAGCAAGTATATCGTCTACAGTTGCGCAACAGGATTGAAAAATATGGCGAATCACTACAACAACTGCAGGCAGATGTAGAAAGATTAGCGCATCTTTCATACTCCAGCGTGAATGCGGATTTACTCAATGAAGTGGCGACGGAGGCATTTGTGAACGCTATTGCAGATCAAAATTTACAACAATCGTTAAGGCTAGCAGGAAAGAAATCAACAGCAGAAGCACTAGCCTATGCATTAGTGTATGAATCCGCCAGACAAGCTTTACGGAGTGCGGTACGAATAAGAGGAATTTCGGTGAACGAATGTACTTGTAATAGAATGCAGCCATCACAGAGCTCTCCTTCACGAGGTATTCTGCAATGCTGGAATTGTAATAGACCGGGACACCTACAAAGGGACTGCAGAAAACGCCGACGAGTGGAATCCCTAGATGAAGAGAGGAGAGTGGAATTGCAAAGATATCGAGCTGGGCAGCAGACTTGGAATAGATTGCAGTTATCACTGAGCAACCCTTCACGTAGTGTTCTTCGATACTGGGATTGTAATAAATTGGGACACCTTCAAAGCGACAGCAGCAAGCGCCGTCGAAGGGAATCAACAGAAAAGAAAGGAAGAGAAGAATGTCCAAGTTGGCGAACTAGAGAGCAAGCTATTCTTAGAGCGACTAGACTCCAACCTTATGGCTTAGAGATGCAACATAGGAAAGGACTTATCCATGGAAATGCAGAAGCCTTTGTACAACGTCCATGCAAACTTGATTGCAAACATTGCGGCCGGGTGGAAGAAAAAGAAAGAACAGCAACTATACAGTTGGTAACTGTGGAACCATCAACAGGTTGGGACATCGAGAACTTGCGAACAGCGCAACGAGAAGATCCGGACATATCGCCTATTCTTGCTTGGAAAGCAGATATAGAAAAACTAGAATGGAAGGATATTTCAGGGATGAGTGAAAATCTGAAAAGCTACTGGGCTCAATGCAATTCTCTTTATGTTGAATGCGGTATTTTAAAACGAAAATGGGAAGCACCTAACGGCGAATCATTCCGAATGCAGATAGTAGTGCCAGCATCAAACGTCAACGATGTTCTAGGTAAAATGCATCGTGGAACATCTGGAGAACATTTGGGAGTGAATAAAACAATTTCTAAAATACGAGAAAAGTTTTATTGGTTACATATGCGGGAGGATGTGGAGAAGTGGTGTCGCAGATGCACTGTATGTGCTTCTTACAAAGGGCCGCCACATAGCAGCAGAAAGGAAATGTATAAGTGTAATGTCAGAGCCCCATTGGAAAGGAGAGCTGATGTACAAGAAGCCACGAGGAGAAAATTAGCGGCAAATACTGATCGGATGAGGACCCGCTATGACTTACGTGCGAATTCAGCAGGATTTAATGAAGGTGATCTTGTTTGGCTGTACAACCCAAACCGACGTAAGGGACTTTCTTCAAATTCACAACAATACTGGGAGGGACCGTATTCAGTAGTAACTAGAATAAATCACGTAGTATACAGGATTCAACGTGGTACAAGAGGCAAACGAAAAATCGTTCATCTGGATCGCTTGTGTCAATACTAGCATCAAGACCGTGGACCACCTGTTATTCGGGACGAACAAATTTAAGAAGGGGGCAGTGTTACGTGCAATAGAAATAGACAACTGGTGACATCTACTGGCAATGGAGAGTAAACAACTTCAGGTTCGGAGAATCGATGACGGAATGTTCGGGAAGATTCAGGAATAGAATGAATAGAAAAGTCAAGAAGGTTCTGGAATAGAACACTCTAGAATAATCTGGAGAGTTTCTAGGGTATAAATATAAAATTTGTCACCGCCAGAAAAAGTCTTGTCTTAGACGTTGCAGTGTTAACAAGCGAAAGTAATAAACGTGCGAAAGTGTTGTAATTAGATTGCGATAATTGAAAGTACAGTATTAAGCGATAATTAAAGTGTACTTGATTAAGTGAAAGTTTGTGAATTGTATAAGATTAGAGTGAAATAAAGAACTTGTATATTAAATATTTAATATTGTGTTTTAAATGACGAACCAAAGGCCACGCTCGCAACAATATATATAGGAATCGGCTATTTAGGCGAGTCTCCAACTCAGAAAAATAGCTCCTGAACATCTCCTGAACAATATTGAGCTATTCAATTTTTTTGCGTTTGTCGATTAACTGCTCTGGCATTAGCAGCACTGGAATTTCTAAACATGGTTGACGGATATATTGGAATTCTCTTTTTTACAGCAGCCCGTATTTTGTTGAGTCTTTTGCTTGGTACAATGGGGCAAATTACACTTCCAAAGGTCGTGTTGAATACTGTACGTCTCTGGAATTATCCTAATTTCCTGTTGATTTCGTCTACAATCCACTCGCCCTCCTGTTTCAAAAGTATAATTCCCTTTTTATGTTTTCTGGGTGCTTACGTTATCACCAAAATTACAATTATCTCAATCTCATCGGATCGAACAAATCTATTCGGAAAAAGTTTTTCGTTTTTTTCCACCACTACGTACTTTCCCGTCAAATTTTTTCTCGAACATTTCCTGACCTTCTTTCACCTTCATCCGTCACTTTTGTTCCGACCTGTCCGTACTTTTCTCTTTGGCCGTAATTGGTGGAATTGGCGTTCGCTATGCTATTACGTGTAATCCCCGGGTAAGTTAGTAGCTTAGATCATATGTATATCTATATTAAAGGGTTTTCCAATAAGAGGTGTTATTTTAATTAGCCCGCTATTTCGGTAGATGTCACTTTTGGAGCTGTCATTTTTTGACATTTGACAAGTAGATACTACGCCATTAATAAAAATGGAACGATACACGATTCAACAACGCATTGAAATTATTAAAAATCACTATAAAAATGGTGAAAATGTGGCACAGACGGTTCGTAAAACTCGAACATTTTTGAATCGTCGTGATGCACCTTGTCGGACCGCAATGCAGAAATTGGTAGAAAAATTCGAGCTGTCGGGACAAGTTAGTGATGTGAAGAATAAAACCGTGCACGTCGCTCAAGAACAGCCGAGAATATTGCTGCTGTAGCCGAAAGTGTTGAAGAAAACCCAGGTTTGTCCATTCCTCGTCGTTCTTTGGAATTAGGCATTCCACAAACGTCATTATACCGTATTATGCATAAAGATTTGGGTCTTAAGGCTTATAAAGTTCAGTTAATACAAGAACTCAAGCCGGCCGATCATCAACAACGTCGAGTCTTTGCTGATTGGGTCCTTGAAATGCATGAAAATGATCCGGAATTCCATCGAAAACTCATCTTGAGTGATGAGGCCCATTTCCACCTCGATGGCTTCATCAACAAGCAAAATTGTCGCATCTGGGGCTCGGAAAACCCAAGAATTATTGTTGAAAGCCTCTCTATCCTCAACGTGTGACTGTTTGGTGCAGTTTATGGTCCCGCGGGGTCATTGGACCTTGAAAATGAGGCTGGAGCAACAGTTACGATGAATGGATTGCGCTATTGACAGATGATTAATGACTTTTTATGGCCGGAATTGGATGGTATTGAACTGGACAACGTTTACTTTCAACAAGACGGCGCTACGTGCCATACAAGCAACGAAACCATTGATCTTTTACGGGAAAAGTTTCCGGACCGTGTTATCTCTCGAAGAGGTGATCACAATTGGCCACTGAGATCTTGTGACTTAGACCTCAAAGATGGAATTCGTGAGGCTATCGAGGACATAGGGCAGCCACTTTGTGATTTGGTTATGGAAAATTTCATGAAAAGGATATGGTAATGTAGGCGTGGTCGTGGTGGTCATTTGGCTGATGTTATTTTTCATTATTAACGGCATACCTTCCTCTTTATAATGAAATAAAGATCCGATCATTTATCTCAAAAAATGGCATTTTGCTTTGAATATCAAAATAACACCTCTGATTGGAAAACCCTTTATATAGGCTACCTTGTATAAAATTCGTGTACGTGTGATGAGCAATTTTTTGCCGGTTAAGGGAGGTAAATGACAAGAGGGCTGGGTTTTTAGTTTTTGTCAGTTCGATATTTCTGACATTTCTCATTTGTCATTTCTTAGGTCGGTGTTGTTTTAGTGATTTGTGAGTGTAAACATTAATAAAAGTGTTTTATAATTTTGTAATAGTGAAAACCTGTAGAAATTATTTTTTCTGTGCAAGAGATTTGATATAATCGAGACTCCGGAGTCTATAATTATGGTGTTGAAGTGCGCTGTGCTGCAGAAACAAGCGGAGTTTGGGTCGTGGGAAAGGATTTTTCAAGCAAGTTTAAAAGTTTTACTAATAAATTATAGTGTTTTAAGTAAAATAAAAGTGAAATAGTTATAAAAATAAACAGCCGTGGTAAAAAAATTAACGTTTTCCAATGCCGGTTTGTTTGCTTACAATTGAATTGTCATCGGGTGTCTTGTTTGATGTCAGTCAAGCAAAGACAACGACAAGAAATAAAGGGCTTTCCAATAAGAGGTGTTATTATAATATTCAAAGAAAAATGCCATTTTTTGAGATAAATGATCGGATCTTTATTTCATTATAAAGAGGAAGGTATGCCGTTAATAATAGAAAATAATATCAGCCAAATGACCACCACGACAACGCCTACAGGACCATATCCTTTTCATGAAATTTTCCATAACCAAATCGCAAAGTGGCTGCCCTATGTCCTCGATAGCCTCACGAATTCCATCTTTGAGGTCTTGAATCGACGCTGGGCTGTTGGCGTAGACCTTCTCTTTCGCGTGGCCCCAAAGGAAGAAGTCGCAAGGTGTTAAGTCACAAGATCTCGGTGGCCAATTGTGATCACCTCTTCGAGAGATAACACGGTCCGGAAACTTTTACCGTAAAAGATCAATGGTTTCGTTGCTTGTATGGCACGTAGCGCCGTCTTGTTGAAAGTAAACGTTGTCCAGATCAATACCATCCAATTTCGGCCATAAAAAATCATTAATCATCTGTCGATAGCGCAATCCATTCACCGTACCTGTTGCTCCAGCCTCATTTTCGAAAAAGTAAGGTCCAATGACCCCGCGGGACCATAAACCGCACCAAACAGTCACACGTTGAGGATAGAGAGGCTTTTCAACAATAACTCTTGGGTTTTCCGAGCCCCAGATGCGACAATTTTGCTTGTTGACGAAGCCATCGAGGTGGAAATGGGCCTCATCACTCAAGATGAGTTTTCGATGGAATTCCGGATCATTTTCATGCATTTCAAGGACCCAATCAGCAAAGACTCGACGTTGTTGATGATCGGCCGGCTTGAGTTCTTGTGTTAACTGAACTTTATAAGCCTTAAGACCCAAATCTTTATGCAAAATACGGTGTAATGACGTTTGTGGAATGCCTAATTCCAAAGAACGACGAGGAATGGACAAACCTGGGTTTTCTTCAACACTACAGCTACAGCAGCAATATTCTCGGCTGTTCTTGAGCGACGTGCACGGGTTTTATTCTTCACATCACTAACTTGTCCCGACAGCTCGAATTTTTCTACCACTTTGTGTATTGCGGTCCGACAAGGTGCTTCACGACGACCCAAAAATGTTCGAGTTTTACGAACCGTCTCTGACACATTTTCACCATTTTTATAGTGAATTTTAATAATTTCAGTGCGTTGTTGAATCGGGTATCATTTTTATTAATGGCGTAGTTTCTACTTGTCAAATGTCAAAAAATGACAGCTCCAAAAGTGACATCTACCGAAATAGCGGTCTAATTAAAATAACACTTCTTATTGGAAAACCCTTTATTATCAGCAAATAAATGGGGCATTTGGAAGAATTTTAAATTTAGAAAATAATTAAAAATTTTTGCGATATAATAAGTATTTTCTATTACATTTCGTTTATACGCAAGTTTACTTTTATTTTTCCAAATTTTGCAAATTAGGTTTCCTAAAGATAAGTTCCTGTGTAAAAAATGGCTTGAAGCTATTGGGAGGATTAGTTTTATTTGCAAGTTTTTTTTTAACATAAGATGCCAAAAGCTATAGAAGCTAAAACTCCACTGGGGACTAAATGAGGTACACGATTCGTCCAGGAGGCATTTACAAATATTTATTTTGTATATTGCATTCTGGGGATACGTGAACCTAATTCTCCTAACTCTAACCTCCCGTGGTGGACCCTGGAAACAAGTCACAATGTGCATAAGCAGAAAAGAACCCATTTTGACTTGGCTGAGAAGGAGGACCTATTCTACTTTGCTCAATATACACAATAATTATATAAACATACATATAATAATCTCTATCAAATAAATTATTCATAAGATGCACATCGAAGGTCATAATGAGTAAAATAGAATAGAGTAATCACAAATTTAAATACATATTAGGCTATGTAGTTTTTCTTATTCTTATTCGAATAACGGTGACAGAAAATTATAATTTTTCAATTATGTAATAAAATTTCAACCACTAAATTAGGTGCCCCTCTGAAAATATCGTAGTTTACTACTTCCATGACTAAACAAACGCATCGATGCGATTCTTCTACATCGAAGAACAATGCTTAATGGCCTAACCACAATGTGCATGTGCTAGCATATGCAAAGCCACGAACAATTGCTTTTCATAATAACAACCAACAATAGGAATAAGAAGCCGTTCGTCAAGTTTTAATTCCTTTCGTCAACTTCTGTCTGTACGCTCGTGATCGTACTTTGCATAAGCGTATTTGACAGTTTGTATAAATACTATACAAATGGTAGTGATGCATAAGCATTGAATAAATAACTAATAAGGAAACGGCATATCGGGTTAAAACCTAAGCCACTCGGCGAAATGTATTAGTGTGCTGTGTTTGTATTCGTTTCGTCATTGCAGTAGTGAAACCGTGAAATTTTGAAGGGGGACATTTTTTATAATCCAAATTGCTATGTAAAATACACAAATTTTTGGCGCCCCCTTATCTTCAGACAATATTCCTGGGCGTTGCCTATGATAATTTAAATGACTTGTCACCAGAATTTTCAAATAAGTGACCAGCCCTCTTGTCATTTCTCCCCCCCCCCCTCCATGGGTTTGACTGTCGTTGAATTGCCTACTCACGGACACTGTATTCGCACGAAACCCCGCTTCCTTATTAGTTATTTATTCAATGTGCATAAGGAAGCATTCGTGATATTTTCAAGCCTTGCATATGCAAGGTTATGCACATTGTGGTTAAGCCTCAAGTTTTTCTTCCTCATAGCCTATGGGCCGACCCAGACGAGAACATTTTAGGGAAGGAAGGAATTTGGCTTAGACGTGCCAAACAATAATGTTCCTTCGCGTAGTTCCTTATATGATTACCGAAATTAATTGTGCGCGTGTTCAATTAAGTCACAGTTTTTGATATAAACAATAACTGTATCACAAATTCACAACACGTAATGATTATTAAATTATTATATTATCACCTCAAATCGCAAATAAACATCTGTACAGCCGTCCGATGAGAAATTTCAGAAATTTCTTATTTTCAAAATGGCCGGCTTGCTGTAGTATTGGTATGCTGCCCGTACTCCCGATCGAAACTTGGCATTTCGGCATTTTTCCTCCCACCGAATACTTCTCGCCCGTAAAAAGTGCCAATATCCTCCCCTGTGTGGGCTATGGCTATCTTTCGTTATGATCTAAAGCCTAGTATCGAGTTCGAGTAAAATGTGACATTTCCATATAAATTTTAGCGCTGGTAAAATCGCAAGCAAAAATTTTACTGATGATTTTACTAGTGCAGTACGGAGTTCACTGGTAAAAATAAATATTTCTCTATTTTAAGATAGATGGAGCCATGTATGTCTCTACTTATTTTACCGAACATTTTGATGCACGGAGCATTAAAATGCTAGTAAAATTATGACATTTCAGTTTCTATGACAATTTCAGATTGTTTTTTTTTTGAATTTATTGAAATATTTTATTTAATTGAAAATTTTTACATTGTTTTGTAAATTTATTGGAGGACTTAATTTCTCTTAACCATTTCCAGATTAATTAAGTCCACCTTTAATTGTTAAAGCCTAGTATCGAGTTCGGGCAAAGTAAAATTTAACGCGGTCTCCAAATTTTTCACATTAAAATCACTAGTAAAATTTTGACGTTAATTAATTTGGAGAAAACAAAGTGACAGATGTTTAAAGATTTAATCGCTGAGAAACTTCAAAACGTCTATAAAGTTTAGATAAACGTTTTTACAATTAACAATTAAAGGTGGACTTAATTAATCTGAAAATGGTTAAGAGAAATTAAGTCCTCCAATAAATTTACAAAACAATGTAAAAATTTTCAATTAAATAAAATATTTCAATAAATTCAAAAAAAACAATCTGAAATTGTCATAGAAACTGAAAATGTCATAATTTTACCAGCATTTTAATGCTCCGTGCATTAAAATGTTCGGTAAAATAAGTGGAGACATACATGGCTCCATCTATCTTAAAATAGAGAAATATTCATATTTTACCAGTGAACTCCGTACTGCACTAGTAATATCATCAGTAAAATTTTTGCTTGCGATTTTACCAGCGCTAAAATTTATATGGAAATGTCACATTTTACTCGAACTCGATACTAGGCTTAATTGTAAAAACGTTTATCTAAACTTTATAGACGTTTTGAAGTTTCTCAGCGATTAAATCTTTAAACATCTGTCACTTTGTTTTCTCCAAATTAATTAACGTCAAAATTTTACTAGTGATTTTAATGTGAAAAATTTGGAGACCGCGTTAAATTTTACTTTGCCCGAACTCGATACTAGGCTTAAGGTTTTTGTAGTTGCCCTCTAAACATTTGAGAGTATACACCTAAAGTGAAACGAAAACGTGAACTTTACGAACCGCGTTTTACTAATACATCCACGGCCCTATAGTACATGAACACTATATTCACAGCGTAACAAAAACGTAATAAAAACGTACCTATCCTAAGCATTTGAGAGTGTACACCTAAAGTGAAACGAAAACGTACTGAAAACGTACTTCTGGATTTATTGACCTTGTCATAGAACCTGACAGCAGACAGCTGTGTGTGCATGTTAATTTGTTTGTGAATAACAAAACGCCGCGTTAATTTTTATTTTATTAAAACTTTGGAGTGTCAACAAATTTGAATAGATACATACTTATATTATTATTATTGAACTTTTGTCAGTTTACTAAGCTATTTTGTAGTCTATCGATAATTCCAATTATCGATGTACCTAATAACATTGTAACGTCCCTTCAAGCAAGGCGAAACAAAAACGTAACGAAAATGTAAACATGCTTGCATAGAAGTGTACGCAAAAGAAACGTTTTGGTGTTGTGAATGCGTAACAGAAACGAATCATCAGACCAAAGAGAAGTGAAACTGAAAAGCGTAGACTGTCAATGTAGTGGTAATTGACATTATATTTCGCAAACTGTACTCTAAAGTGTTACGTTTTCGGAATGAAAATTACGTTTAGTTTACGAAACGTTTTGCATGTGGCTTTTGAAGAAAACAACAGATTTTTCTATTTTAATTTATTTGATAAAAGTAGCATTATAAACCTTAATAAGAATAGAACAAAAAAAGTTTATTAAGGAACCTTAGCTTACACTACGTTACAATGTTATTAGGTACAT
This sequence comes from Dioctria rufipes, assembly GCA_963924295.1. Classification (NCBI taxonomy): domain Eukaryota; kingdom Metazoa; phylum Arthropoda; class Insecta; order Diptera; family Asilidae; genus Dioctria; species Dioctria rufipes. Next base: position 123,654,707 of record OZ002741.1, on the reverse strand, counting down.
CGATAATTGGAATTATCGATAGACTACAAAATAGCTTAGTAAACTGACAAAAGTTCAATAATAATAATATAAGTATGTATCTATTCAAATTTGTTGACACTCCAAAGTTTTAATAAAATAAAAATTAACGCGGCGTTTTGTTATTCACAAACAAATTAACATGCACACACAGCTGTCTGCTGTCAGGTTCTATGACAAGGTCAATAAATCCAGAAGTACGTTTTCAGTACGTTTTCGTTTCACTTTAGGTGTACACTCTCAAATGCTTAGGATAGGTACGTTTTTATTACGTTTTTGTTACGCTGTGAATATAGTGTTCATGTACTATAGGGCCGTGGATGTATTAGTAAAACGCGGTTCGTAAAGTTCACGTTTTCGTTTCACTTTAGGTGTATACTCTCAAATGTTTAGAGGGGTAGTGTAAGCTAAGGTTCCTTAATAAACTTTTTTTGTTCTATTCTTATTAAGGTTTATAATGCTACTTTTATCAAATAAATTAAAATAGAAAAATCTGTTGTTTTCTTCAAAAGCCACATGCAAAACGTTTCGTAAACTAAACGTAATTTTCATTCCGAAAACGTAACACTTTAGAGTACAGTTTGCGAAATATAATGTCAATTACCACTACATTGACAGTCTACGCTTTTCAGTTTCACTTCTCTTTGGTCTGATGATTCGTTTCTGTTACGCATTCACAACACCAAAACGTTTCTTTTGCGTACACTTCTATGCAAGCATGTTTACATTTTCGTTACGTTTTTGTTTCGCCTTGCTTGAAGGGATGATACTTGTTGAATATCGGCAGGGCATAATCGATGTTAAGTATCGTTAGCAAAATATCGATACTTACATATATCGATGTTATTAAGATACCTTCCCTTCCACAAAGTTGATATAGCATTGCAAGATTTCCCGCCATCTCCACTTGTCAAATGTCTTCTGTATACCTGGCTTTGCCATTCTAGTATAATTCATCTCATCATCGATCATCGGTGGTGTGCGGTTTTACTGGCTCAAAATTGATGTGTTTGCGTTCATTAATTTTCATTTTGGTTAATCAAAAAAATTGTTATAAAATATGTCTGAATCTCCTTGTATGAAAATAATAGCATTAAGTTCTTAGTTATTCATTTTACAAAGTGTTGTATATTTTAGCACATCAAAGATCGAAACGTCAGAAAATAGATAAAGTTGGCCGATTCGCGGCTTTAGAAAAGTTAAAATCATTAAAAGGGCAGAAAAATAAGTATGAGGTAAACGGTGAAGTGGATAACGTATACGATGTTGTTGATGAAAAAGAATTTGCTAAAAAAGTTGGAGAAAAGTATGGCCAAGATTGGATAGAAGATGGTAAATAATAATAATAATTCTTTATAATTTAATTTTAATTCATTGTTTGTAGATGGGACGGGCTACCTCGAAGATGGGAGAGATTTTTTTGAAGATGAAGATGAATATTTACAGGAGAAGTCTGCACATGAAGCTAAAAGTAAGAACTCAAAGAAACGATCACGGGAGAGCGAAGTACCTATAAAAGGTAGAGGATCTATCAGAAACCTATTTAGTAATGCTGTTCCTAAAAAGAAGAAAGAGGCTGAAGCAAAGCTAGACGAAGATGATGTTTTAGCGGATATTCTTGGTGAAATTGATAATAAAAATAATTCTAAGACTCATATGGAAAAGGATTTACCTAACGCTCATACCAGTAAGTACATGGTGATAGATAAGAATCAAGCTGGCGTTGTCAAAGATTACGTGCAGGGTTTTATTAACAATATTAAAAAAAAAGATGTTCCTGAAAGAAATGAAGGGGACAAAAGTGACGATGAAATGATTATCAGAAATTTAAAACCCAAGAAAAGGGATATTTTACATAAAGAAAAAGTCAGCAATACTGATCAAGAAATTCCTCCAAGTGAAATTGAAGTTGAACAATCAAATACTACTGGGGAAAAGAAATTACATACAGAAAAGAAAGAAAATCTAATGAATGTTGCTGGGAGTTCCAGTGATACTGATTTAAACCTTTTGATTGAGGATGAAAATCATTTCATAGAAATTCCTACAGCAACTGAAGAGAAATCAAAGGTATTCTTCAAACCCAGAACTGTTACCGATAATACAGAAATGTTGTTGAGTAACTGGGACAATATTTGCAAAATGGACAATTTTGATGAAGAGCTTACCGCGCAGAATGATTCTCAGGAATCAACGCCGAATGATGGAAGTTTAAAAATGTGGTACTGGGATGCATGGGAGGATTGCTATAAACGACCAGGACAAGTTTTTCTCTTTGGGAAAGTAAAAGCATGTGGTGATTATAAATCAGTTTGTGCGCACATTGGCAAAATAGAGAAAGTTCTTTATTTACTCCCAAGGGAATATGTAGGTGTGAATTAAATGTTTGGTATTTATTAAAACATTTTTTTTTTTTATCCATTTTTAGATGTTAGATTCCATTACAAAAGAGCCTATGAAAGATAGAGTTACGTTTTTAGATGTTTACAAAGAATTCAACGAAACCATTTCCACGGAACTAGGCCTTACATCTTTTCGATCAAGAAAGGTTACTAAGAATTTTACGTTTAATGTTCCAGGGGTACACGTTCCTGAGACTTGTGAATACTTAGAGGTAAGTGCCCAAGCCTGCATAGAATATTTTTCGTTATACCTTTTATTAACGAAAACTCAATATTATCGATTAATATAATTCTCAGATTCGCTATGAGGGGAAATATCCTGCCCCAAACATTAAGAAAATCTACCATTCCATTGCTCATATATTTGGCACCAACACTTCCGCTCTAGAAACTTTTCTTTTGGAACGAAAAATAAAGGGCCCATGCTGGTTGAATTTGAGTAACTACAAATTAAATGAGAGTCTTATTAGTTGGTGCAAACTAGAAGTTATTTGCTCATCTGCAAATTCTGTTAATGTTGCAGAAGAACAAAACAGCTATCCGCCGCCAATGGTTGTTCTCGCTATAAATGTCCGAACTGCATTAAATCCTAAAACAATGAAGAATGAAGTCGTCATGGTTTCATGTTTGGTTAACAACAAGTTTCGAGTAGATAAACCACCTCCAAATCCACCATTTAACCGTCATTTTTGTGGTTTCACCCGCCCGACTATTCAAAATTGGCCTCTGGATTTAGGACAAAAGTTAAAACACTATACATCCACAAAAGCTACTAAGTTAGATACAGAGCGAGCTCTTCTAAGTTGGTTTTTGGCTACCTATCAAAGTATAGATCCAGACCTTATAGTTACACATGACGGCAATGATTGCCAGTTAGATGTTGTATGTGAAAGGATTACAGCTATAAAAATTCCTATGTGGTCGAGAATTGGACGATTAAAGATGACACATATTACCGGTAAGAAATTTAAAGATTTTTTCATCGGAAGAATGATTTGTGATGTTAAACAATCAGCAGAAGAGTTAATTAAGTCTAGGAGCTATGATTTGGATACTTTATGCATGAATGTCTTAAAACTAAAGGAAGGCGAGAGATTGGAGGTATCCAACGATGATTTGTACACAATGTATGAAACAGCAGACGGCTTATTGAAGCTTGCAACTCTGACCATGCAGGATTGCTCTTATATACTTAAATTGATGTGCGAACTTAACGTTCTTCCTCTTGCCTTGCAGATTACAAATATTTGCGGCAATCTAATGTCACGAACTTTACAAGGTGGACGTTCAGAAAGAAATGAATATTTACTACTTCATGCTTTTGCAGAAAAAAATTTCATAGTTCCAGACAAAAAATTGAGAATGTTAAACTGGGAAAACCCAGAAACAAATACACAGACAACTCATGGAAGAAAAAAAGCTGCATATTCAGGGGGCTTGGTTTTGGAACCTGTCAAGGGATTTTACGATAAATATATTCTTCTTATGGACTTTAATTCGCTTTATCCAAGTATTATTCAAGAGTATAATATCTGTTTTACAACAATATCTGAGCCCGATGAAGAGAACAAAATTCCTGTCCTTCCCGATTCAAATGTTGAACAGGGTGTTCTACCACGACAAATCCGTCGCCTTGTTGAAAGTCGTCGAGAGGTTAAAAAACTCATGGTTAACTCTGATGTAGATGTAGACCAGAAAATGCAATACAACATCCGCCAGTTAGCGTTAAAGTTGACTGCAAACGCCATGTACGGATGCCTTGGTTTTGCCAATTCTCGGTTTTTTGCACCACATTTGGCCGCCTTGGTTACGCACAAAGGTCGTGAAATCTTAATGAACACCAAAAGCTTGGTTCAAAAATTGAATTTCGATGTCATTTATGGGGATACAGATAGTATTATGATAAATACTAATTGTACTGATTACGACCAAGTCTTCAAAATTGGCCACAACATCAAACAAACTGTTAACAAGATCTATCGACAAATCGAGTTAGACATTGATGGTGTCTTTAAATATCTATTGTTACTAAAAAAAAAGAAATATGCAGCCGTTATTATTTCTAAAAGCAATCGTGGAGAAATTGTTGAAACAAAAGAATTTAAAGGTTTAGACATTGTTCGAAGAGATTGGTCACAAATTTCTGTAATGGCTGGAAAAGTTGTTCTCGATGAAATTTTGTCTGACAATCAACTGGATGAGAAAGTTGAAAATATTCATGTACATCTAGAAAAGTTCAAACAAAACATTCTTGATGGATCTGTCCCAACTCCAATGTTAGCTGTTACAAAACAGTTAACTAAAGCACCCAAAGATTATACATCAATAACAATGTTACCGCACGTTCAAGTTGCACTTAGAATGAATTCAACGAGAAATAAAAGGTACAAAAAGGGAGATATGGTTAGTTTCGTTATATGCGAGGATGGTACAAACAATCCTCCGATGCAAAGAGCTTATCATTTAGAAGAACTGAAAAATAACGAAAAGTTAATTGTGGATACAACATATTATTTAGCTCAACAAATTCATCCAGTCGTCTCAAGGTTATGTGAGCCTTTAGAAGGAACCGATGCCAGTCGAATCGCAACCTGCCTTGGTCTGGACCCTAAAAAATTTAAGATGGCTGCACAAAAGTAAGTATTATAGCCTTAATATTGAATTAAAACATTTTATATTAGTATTATTTTATTGACTGTGAATATATAATTATATGTTCTCTAGAACTGCTGAGTTATTCCTGTAAAATTTCAATGGATTTTCTTCTCATTCATTCGTATATAATTGGTCTTTCTTTACATTGCGGAACTTTTATTTACGTTTTATAATGTAAATTCCTTGTTATTAATTCACTGTCGAGCAGTAGTTTACTATATTTGGCATTTGATAATAAACGAAAATAAGAACATTTTAAAAAATTATTTAATTATTTAATATTCGCAGAGTCCAAAAAGAACGCATGGAAGAAGGAGCTGGCGTTTCATTCATTAAAACAACTCTGGAAAAATACCGTCATTGTGAAAAATTTAAGTTTACTTGTGTTACTTGCAAAACTGCAAATGTTATTGCATCGGCCTTTAAGCCTATGGATAAGTCACATGTAGGAGTCCTTCAGAAATGTTCAAACAACGAATGTAACTCATTACCTTATCAGTACGTGATATCAATTAGAAATGAATTGGTGTTGGCAATTCGAGCATTTGTTCGTCGGTTTTATGAAAATTGGATGGTTTGTGATGATCCAGCATGCAACAGTAATACGAGGATCTACTCACATGTGGCCATTAATAATAGGCCTATTTGCTTATCTTGCAAGCAGGGTCTTCTTATCAGACAGTACTCAGAAAGGGATCTCTTCAATCAACTCAATTATTATCAGTATATGTTTGATTTGGGCAAACATGAGCAAAAGGGTAAGTGCTTTTATTTTACCATTTTGTCGATATATGATATACATATGTATCACTATAGTCCAGGTTCAAGCTTGCATAAAGGCAGGCCAGGGCACTTTAAATTCTCGGAAAATTTTTTCATTTTAAGAGACTATTAGCAATAATTAAGCAAAATTTATCTTCGACTGGCTGAACTCAATCCGGATTAATAAGAAATCAAATTTTATAATTTCTTTTGAGCTAAGGATTTTAATAAGAACTAATTAAATATTATTTACTGCACAATATTCCGACATAAGATATTTTGAAAACGTTATAAAAATGACTTACAATTAAAAACAAAGAAAAGTTGTTCTGAAAACAGAAAGAAGACTAACTAAACTAATTCTAAAGGACGCAAAAGGCTCAAACAATTGAATAGGACTAAAACAAACAACAAACGGTAAAAAGGCTACATAGGCACACTAAAAACAAAAGATTAGAATGAAAAGAGTAAAATGTATATGTAAAATTTTTCACAATAATTTTGAAAGAGAAAATTTAAAGCCAAAGTGAAACTTAAGCTAAACTTAAGTAGTGTGCCTACATTGCAGGTCAGTGGCAGTTCCAAGAAGAGTTTTCCATGTATAATGACCTAAATAGCTAACCTGAATTTTTTTAAAAAGACCGAATAAGAAATTTAGAATTTTTGAATAGATAATTTTGTCAAATGCCACTGATACCATCATTAAGTCCCGCGAGAGCAGCCTGTAGTATCATAGACCTCTACAAACTGCCCTCATCATCCCTCCAGCTTAGCATCTCTAACAGAGTACTTGTCTTTCCCACAGCACGTGCAACGATTCCTAAGCGGGGAGAAGCCCCGTGGACTAGTGTTGCAAATGCTGTGGCCTGCTATCACCAGCGAAAGACAAGGGCTTCGTCCTGCACCGACGAGAGTGGTTGCCATGTGCAGTTGAATGTGTCTGCGTTCGTTGCCAGATATTCAAGACGTAAACGTTTCTTCAATCTGTCAACGAAGTGGCGTTTTGTGCGTGATGTTGTGGGTCAGTGTTCTGGTTTCCATCTCCGGCTCTCATGTAGTACAAGTGAATTGTAGATTTGGCCAGTGTCAACACAAAGTTAATCAAACAGTTCACCCGACGACGAACGTTTGGTCCACATAGAAACAATGTCCTAGTAATGCCGAAATTCGGGTGGATTAACTGACACATATCGCGCACCAGTGTCATTAGACTGCAAAGCTGGACAAGTGAAGAATCTGTGATGCAGCAATTTGAATGCTACATCAACATCTTTGTATCTAGAAGGGTAACTGTAGACTACTCTGCAAGTTATCCCTCCCATCACGCCCATATTCACTCCGATGTGTGTTCGCCATCTGTTGTATCCTGTATATTCCAGACGTCTTATTGACATAAGCACGTCACGGAGCACACGTGTTGTAAGTGTACTGAAAGGTGTGTGAGGTGGTCTGTTCAGAACGAAAGCATCTTCCAACTGAGTGCCAGGGTCACTGGTCCCAAGTTGGCGAACTCTCTCCCCCGAAAAAGCAGCCAGGTCGTGTAGTTGTGGAGTGTTAGTGTTTATTCGACAGTTTACAGAGATATCAATGATATCTCCGAGAACTGTCAGTGTATGCGTGTCAGCTTCAAAACCTCGAGCATTACTGAACACTGAATCTATTAATTCAGGATTAAACCTGATTGGAATCGACGCGAATTGCGTGTACCGTAGAGAATTCCACTTAAGGTGAAATGCTGGCCTGATTCTGCCCCAGGTCTGAATCGTTGAGATTAGATCCTGCGGCCAGTCACGAGGATAGGGTGGTCAAACAGAGAGCAGGTAGTAATACTCCCCTATGCCGATCCCTCCCAGTACATTCACCCACAGTTGAGAAATTAAGTTAAAACACTCGTTGGAATGCACGCACTTGGAGACACCTTGATTTCACAACCAAGTTAGTGAGACCTAATCCACCTATCTTGACTGGCAGACAGAGCGTGCTTTCAGCTAGCCATCGTCTTCCGCACCAAAAGGCGTCTATCGCTTTTGCTTGAAGAAGACCTACGAAGCCTTCATCAAACGTCTCAGACTTTAGCAGATGAACAATGGATGAGGTAATCAAATAGTTTATCACGACTGACCTTCCTATTAAGGATAAAGGAAATAGTCGACTACGCCATGAGTTTACAGCTCGATAGAGTTTCTCAAGAGCGATGCGGCTATTATTTGATTTACTGTCGCGTCCGATATACACACCTAAATACTTCAGGCAAGTATTAGTCCATTGGATGTTCAGTGGAGTATGTGTACGATCTCTCCACCTTCCACACCATAAGCCTTGAGTCTTGCTAAGGTTGATTTTAGCGCCCGCTATACGTTCGTACTGTTCAAAACCAGCACGAGCGACCGGAAAAGCTTCATCTCTTGTCACGAAAATAAAGGGTTTTCCAATAAGAGGTGTTATTTTGATATTCAAAGAAAAATGCCATTTTTTGAGATAAATGATTGTATCTTTATTTCGTTATAAAGAGGAAGGTATGCCGTCAAATGACCACCACGACCACGCCTACAGGACCATATCCTTTTCATGAAATTTTCCATAACCAAATCGCAAAATGGCTGCCCTATGTCCTCGATAGCCTCACGAATTCCATGTTTGAGGTCTTAAATCGACGCTGGGCTGCTGGCGTAGACCTTCTCTTTCACGTGGCCCCAAAGGAAGAAGTCGCAAGGTGTTAAGTCACAAGATCTCGGTGGCCAATTGTGATCACCTCTTCGAGAGATAACACGGTCCGGAAACTTTTCCCGTAAAAGATCAATGGTTTCGTTGCTTGTATGGCACGTAGCGCCGTCTTGTTGAAAGTAAACGTTGTCCAGATCAATACCATCCAATTTCGGCCATAAAAAATCATTAATCATCTGTCGATAGCGCAATCCATTCACCGTAACTGTTGCTCCAGCCTCATTTTCGAAAAAGTAAGGTCCAATGACCCCGCGGGACCATATACCGCACCAAACAGTCACACGTTGAGGATAGAGAGGCTTTTCAACAATAACTCTTGGGTTGTCCGAGCCCCAGATGCGACAATTTTACTTGTTGATGAAGCCATCGAGGTGGAAATGGGCCTCATCACTCAAGATGAGTTTTCGATGGAATTCCGGATCATTTTCATGCATTTCAAGGACCCAATCAGCAAAGACTCGACGTTGTTGATGATCGGCCGGCTTGAGTTCTTGTGTTAACTGAACTTTATAAGCCTTAAGACCCAAATCTTTATGCAAAATACGGTGTAATGACGTTTGTGGAATGCCTAATTCCAAAGAACGACGAGGAATGGAAAAACCTGGGTTTTCTTCAACACTTTCGGCTACAGCAGCAATATTCTCGGCTGTTCTTGAGCGACGTGCACGAGTTTTATTCTTCACATCACTAACTTGTCCCGACAGCTCGAATTTTTCTACCAATTTCTGTATTGCGGTCCGACAAGGTGCTTCACGACGACCCAAAAATGTTCGAGTTTTACGAACCGTCTCTGCAAACATTTTCACCATTTTTATAGTGAATTTTAATAATTTCAATGCGTTGTTGAATCGTGTATCGTTCCATTTTTATTAATGGCGTAGTTTCTACTTGTCAAATGTCAAAAAATGACAGCTCCAAAAGTGACATCTACCGGGCTAATTAAAATAACACCTCTTATTGGGAAACCCTTTATAAAGGCCATCCGCATATGCCAACATAAGAGGCCTCACATTGGTATATGGTAGATAGATGCACTGAATATTGTCCGAGCATTCGACGAAGATTCACCAGTAGCGGCTCGAACGAAAGATCATAAAGCATACCTGACAATGGACAGCCCTGTGTGATACCTCGATGAAACGAGATAGGAGCCAGAACTTGTCCTTGATGCTTAATCAAAATCGCTGAATCTCTATACAGTTTCCCGGTGATATCGAGCCACATGGGCGAGAGCCCAAATGCCTCGAGAGCAGTCAGGAGATACTCGTGCAAGACGCTATCAAAAGCCTTTTGTTGGTCAAGTGAAATCATGGCTATTTGTCTACCTGTCTTTTCATGCTAGGCAAACAAATGTTTGGCTACTGCGATGTTGTCGTAGATACTACGATCAGGAACACAATAGGACTGTTCCGGGTGTATTACCGAGGCAATCACTGAGCAGTTACTGGCCTCCAGTTCCCCATCCTCTGCAAATCTCCTTTCTTTGGAATCAATCGCATAACAGACCTCCTCCAACTAGAAGGAAAGTCTTAATGTGTCTCAACCGCCGAATTGAAGACCTCCAAAGGTAAGAAATTAATAAATCCCTGAGACGTATGAAGAATTCTGGAGTCAAGCCGTCATAACCAGGTGAAGTGTGTCGCCTTAGATCCTTTGTCACAGTGATCATATCCTCCAATGTGATTACTGTATCCAGGAGCTCCTTACTGTCTTCAGAGAAAGTGGGAATATTCTCAAGAAATTCAGTCGAGGATGTTTTTGACGTCGATTCATAGTAGAGACCACTGTAGTAGTCTCGAATATATTCTGATAGCTGTTGTCCGTTGAGGACTTGTCCAGATTCATCAACTATTGATTCGACTTCACAAGAAGCAGTACGTCGTCTAGTTTCCTGAAAGAAGTACTCGGTTGGAGAATCACCTTCTCTTAACCAGCGTGATTGGTTGCGCAGCACAAACTCCAAGCTGTGCTTGTAAGTTAGTGCTGCCAAGCGTTCCTTTATTCTGTTAAAATAAAGAATCAACTCCGGCTTAGTTGGGAGAAGAGCTGTCACCCGAGATATTTCGGCCGACAAACTAGGAGCTTGATACCCACTTCGATTGAAATTCGCTTCGATAAAAGATCGAATTTGGAGCTTTCCAACATCCCACCATTGACTAAGCACAGGAAAGTCAGCTTTCCTCTCTTGCCAATCGTGCCAGAATTCAATGAACTCATTGATGAACTGCTCGGAATTCAGCAAATAGTTGTTGAATATCCAGTATGCTGTTCTTCTTTAAACTCGAGTGCTGGTTGCCACTAAAAGAAGATGATCACTAACGGAACACACTTGAATGACACCAACGAAATGTTCTAGTATTCCAGGTGAGACGTAAAGTCTATCGATTCTGGAGCCTGCAAGACTTCCATGGATATTTCGCGAGACCCTCGTGTATGATCTAGTCGTAGGATGCATCCAACGATAGATATACACGAGTCTGAAAACACGGACAAAATTCCTCAATCGAGTAGCATTGACTGAGTTGAACTCAACTTCGGAATGCCAATCCATTGAGGGATTCAGCGTGCAGTTGAAATCACCTCCGAGGATAGTTTCGTCGCTAAAATTCACCAGGCAGGATTGAACACTATCAAAAACTTGTCTTGTAATGTCCTGGTCATGAGGAAGGTACATGTTTACTACCTTAATATGTTTGTCTTGAACGACAAAGTCCAAGGAAGAAGCCAAGCCTGGGAAGATATCTGTATAGACAGGAGACGATAGTGTGAATTTTTTGGATACAATGATTGCCACCCATGAGCCTCGGCGAGGCGCAGGTGTGCCAAACATTGCATAGCCAGTATGTAAATAAACATATCGCTCAAGTTGTGTGTCTGGGGTGTAATTCGTCTCCTGCAGAAGTGTAATGTCTATATCGAACATTTTGACAGGTTCGATAGTACTGTGTAGTCTTGTATGAGCACTTAAACCCCCGGTGTTAGGAGACGCTATTTTACACATTCAAAGAGATAAGAAGCTCAAACGATGATGGTACGACATCTACTGACGAGGAGAATCGGCCAAGCGATGCTCCTGAATCAAATCCTTCACTTTCCTATGAAGTCGATCTAATCGAGCTGCATCGTTGTACTTCCTCTTCTTCTTGCACTCCAGTTTACAAGAATACTCCGGATTTTATCTGAATTCTTCTTGTACTGGAGCTGGGCAAGAATTTCGGAGATCTTCTCCCCAGGAATGGTTTCCATACTCTTCGAGACTTCAAATTGGCTACCAGTCGAAATGGTGCTACCACACGACTCGTAGCCACTGGAGCTCGAGAGACCAGTCTCATCCAAACCGGTCATTTCGCAGTCCGAAAGCTATTCGAGAGATGCTTCCGCCTTTCTCACAACAATCTTGAACAGCGAGCTCCACTATCGTCCTCCTCCGAGTGAGGCCGCTTTGATGCGACTGGCTTTGCTGGCTCTGGAGCAGGCAGCATCGCCCGGTCCACCTTATTCCTCCTCCTCGTCCTCCTTTACCTACCAGGCTAATCGACTCTTCGTCGGAAGTAGCCGTGTTTTCACGTGTCGACGTGGCACCGTTTACAACCGTAATAGTTTTTGCCTCTGGGTCAACTTCAGGCACCTTAGCCACTGGCTGCTCCAAGATAGCAGGTTGAGTGCTGGCAGAAAATTCCTTCTCCGGAACCACTACTGTAGCAGTGGTTTCCTTCGAGGTAACCCTCTGTTCAGCCCTCTTTCCGCTTCTCTTGGGGCAGTTAAAATGCCCTACCAAATGGCAAGCATGGCATTTCGCTTCGGTGCCCACGTCTATCCAGTACCTCGAGCCGGATATGCTCAGATAGAAGCCTCATGGAAGCGTACATCGCTTATTCAAGGTAATGGACGCTCGCGGCTGGTACCGAAAATACCCCGCCCGAGACCCTCGTCCCCAATTTTAATGGGAATGGCGCAAACCTTTCCATGAACCTTCCCGAATCTCCCAAGGAAATTCGAGGGGTCTTCATGTTGGGCTCGCATAGGGACCCGCGAAAACACGACCTTCGCGGGCTTTTCCCTGAGTGGGAACGGCACAAGGTGTCTACCCTCCACTTCGATGTCCTCAAGCATAAGCTTGGTAGCGCTTTCGAGGGTTGTGGTATACACATCAACCATTCCCCCAGCTATTATCCCCATGGAGAATAGCTGCTCACAGGAGATTACGCGGAAAATTGCCTTCAGGTATGCAGTCTGAGGACATCCTCTGATGTGCTCAAGCTGCATACCGTAGCTCTCATCCTGCCACCTCCCGTCGAAAAATCCGTGGAGACCCGCACCGTTCTTGGGCCGAGGCTTACCTGCGTCCAATGGGGCTGGATGACGAGTGATGCATCTGCTCTGAATTTCGATTGAGCACTCCTTTTTATTCGAACTGCCACTTACCTGCCCATGCGAAATCCCTGCAATTAACGCTGGGGATCGTGGTGCTGCTTCTGGTTTCAGTGCTGATGCTGTTGTTCCTGGTGTCTGTTTTTTCGAGGCGTTTGCCTTCGTCGAAAGCGGTGGACTCATTATTGCACCAGTAGGTTTTGACGCTGAGGCTGCCGCCGCCTTAACGACTGGCACCAAGCTTGGACGTTGTCCTTGTCTCTGTCCTTGTCACATTAAACTTAAAAAAATATCTTGCCTTTTTAGCATATTTATTTGTTGTTTTGAATATTGTTCGTGATTAATTTATTTCCGAGTTGCTGAAATAAACACAAGGATCTATATATGTATACCTTTTATGTCACTCAATAAGAGATTATTTAAAATATTTCAGTGTTATTCGACCATCGCCTCAAGTTTGAATCGATCTAAAATTCAAATTATTATACATATATCCCTTGAGCACGCGTTTTTTCCACATTCCCCCCAATCCAAACCAGAAATAGGAGAAATCCAGTTCGGAACTATTATAGTTAAAGAAAGTAATGAAATAGCGAATAAATTGAATAGTTATTTTATTAATAGTGTAACAGCTTTAAATAGCTCAATACCAACGGTAACGTATGTTGATAAGGCAGAGTTTGACGAGATCCGAAATGTAAAAAATGAAACACTGAAAGAAATTTGCAAAGCGATGAATAAAAAGAAAGACTACAACGGAGTAGATAAATGATTTTAGACAGCTGGAGCATCATGGGAGAGTATCTAGTTAACATCATAAACAGAAGTCTATATGAAGGTACATTTCCTAGCTCTTGGAAAGAGGCTATAGTAGTACCCGTATTTAAAGTAAACAAGTAAAAAAGCTAGAATTGGTCTAAGACCAATTCTTAGGATACCCTAGATGAATGCCCGTATTAAATTTCGTATGGTCACCGATCTATTCAAGTATTGATTTTGAAGATGTTTTTCGCATATATTTCTAGAACGGTTTGTCGCACAGAAAAAATGATTATAATCAATTTTATAGGATTTCGTATTCTGCAGAAGTTTTTAGTACAATAAAAATGTATTGGACTGATCGTTTTCAAAGTATACGTAAAAAACCGAAATTTTTATATGGCAACACCAAGAAGGAGTTGCCCGATTTAGTCCATTTTTGACATTTTATTTGCTAATGTAAAAACATCACGTACGAAATTTCAGCTCTCTACGCGGACGCGTTCTCAGGCAGTGTCCAAATATATAGCGGAAAACGAAATTTTTATATGGCAACCCCACGAAGGAGTTGCCCGATTTGTCTCATTTTCGAACTTAATTTTACTTTTTTTTTTAAAGTCCGTGTACAAAATTTCAGCTCTCTAAGTATACGCGTTCTCGAGTTATCGTGCGCACGGACGGACGGACGGACAGACGGACGGACGGACATGCAAAAATCGAAATAACTTTTAATATTATGAATGAGTGTCCAATCCATTTTGGTCTACCATCATTATTTCGAGATGTTACAAACGGAATGACAAACTTAGTATACCCCTATGATTTCATCTAGGGTATAAAAATACTAGAAAATGTGAAGAATTTCGATCAATCAACATGTTGAACATTTTTGATAAAATAATAGAAAAAGTAGTCCAACTATAATTGGAGAAATACTTGGAGGAATTAAAACTTATAATGAAGGACCAGTCTGGTTTTAGAAAAAAGCACAATTGTGAAGCAGGCTTAAATCTGGTCATAGATGACTGGAAGAAGGAAATAAATTTATACTAGAAATATTTCTGGACTTTAAAGCAATTCGGATGGAATTACGGTCGTTTTACTTGTCATTTTAGACGAGTTTACCTGGATTTCCGTTTCTTTAGTAGTAGTGAACTGCTTCGAGATTCTAAGTCTTTGATTGTATTGGTAGGAACTGAACGTGGAAATCTAACGGATTTCCATATTTTTTCCTTATTATTTTCGCAGGGAATTCCCAGACTTTCCCATTGCATTTCTATATGGAATTCCTATGGATTTCAATGCTTTTTCGGCATTTTTTATTAGAGAAATTAGGTTTAGATTATTTATTTATTTTTCACTGAGCCAAATCCGCACTTTTATTTGATTTTAGTATCTATGGACTTATAATTTCACCACAAAACGTTCTGCTATTTCAACAGATAATTTGGTTTTATCAGTCCGTGGGGCCTATTCTTGAATAACGAAGGCACATTCCGTATTCGTTATACTGTCAAAACCATTCGGAATCGACGCAAGTGGTATTCCTGAAATCTGCATTCGTTATATACCGAACGCAAACCCTTCGTTATTTAACGAGTGGGTTCAACCATTCGTTATGCCAAACGAAGAGTGATTCAGCTGCTACTTAACTGATGATAATGGGAGATAAAAGATGTGCGAAAATGTCATATGCTTAAAAAATAAAATAATTGAGTTTTTTATGATATTATATTCCAAACAAATGTCCAGAGTTGGCATGATTTACAATGTATGGTGAAAGGAAAATCTGCGGTGCAAAAAAAAATTTGCCATTTGCACAATTTTTCCTATCCAGCGATGAATTAAAGGTGCAGGAATTGATTAACGATCGACGTAATTCATTTTCCATAGATTATTTAACATTTTCAGACGCAAACAATAATAACAATTCACTGAAACTAGCTTTTTTTACAAATTATATTTTAAAACATGAAACAGTTGACAATATTCAATTTGTAAATTGACAGATTTAATCCTACCACACGTTATGTTAAACATCTTTTTCGCCACTTCGACTTTATAACGATGAGGTTCAAAAATACGAACGAGGTATTCGATTTGTTATCAACCATTCGTTATATAACGAATTCGTAAAAACCATTCGTAATTCAAGAATAGGCCCCCCTGTAGTGTAGACCATCAAGTAACAATTAAAGGAACGAACGAACTGTCACAACAAATTGTCATTAATAATGCGAAATAAAATTTTTCGTACCTCGATTCGATTGTGTATTTGTATATCCTCTTCTCATGGAGCAGTACCACCAATTGCGGGGGCATGTGAATATGATGATGGCATAGAAGTACCGCTATATAAAAACCCCAGACGACGCAATAGACGAGTTTTTATCTGTGAAAAATATACTAAATAAAAGCACAATTTTGTATCTTAACCAAACCAACCTTTTCTGCTGCAAGGTCACTCATTGTTCTATTTCTTTCAATGCTGGTGTACTAATAGTTTGAAATTTAAATGCTTATTAGGCGTTAGGCCCCACTAACCAGTTTGACGTAAATGTTAGTTATTACTTATTATTGTTCCAGTCGCTTCTTTTTCCATATGATAAAATACTACGTTTAACTCAAGTTCTTTATTGAAATGGAAATGTTCTCTAAGCTGCATCTTAGCTAGCTTGAAATAATAACTTCGATTTCGATTCGTTCGATCCCTATCGGAGTGCGTGTGCGTCTTCTCGTTTAATGGATTTTTGATTTTATAAGCATTCCGCCCGCAGGCAGTACTTTTCTGCTGTTCTGAGCATTCTATATTGAAGCAATAATAAGTGTCGCAGTCGAGCTCCAAGAACAGAAAACATAAATTCTTCCCTTTCGATAAGGAAAAGAATAAGGTGCTTACTCGAAACAGGTGAGCATGACCAAGCTTGTGGTAAGATTAATTCAGAAATCTGGATGTACATTCAACAGGAAGCCAATATATGTATTTTATCTAATGCAAAATTATAATATTTCTTCTTTAAACTATTTAAAGTAGGAAACCAAAGAAAACTTACCCAAAATCTGCTGAAATGTAGTCAATCAGTGGCTCAAATACCAAAATACTACGTTTAATTCAAGTTCTTTATTGAAATGTTCTCTTGCTGCACCATTTTACATTCACTAAATGAAGGATTCCATAAAAAAAATTAATAAAAACCTTCAATGATTGAAAACTGTAACCACACCACACCGAACTACCATAAACATAAAACAAAACCAAATGAGAAATAAAATTGAAATGACAGCAGAATAAAATCAAAATGTATTGTAATTCTTTTTTATAAGAAAGACCATTTACATTTTCATTCACAAAATGAAGCAAGGATTTCATAAAAAAAAAAACTAATAAAAACCGAAAACTGTAACCACACCGAACTACGGCATAAAACATAAAAACAAATGAGAAATGCAAATGGAATGGAAATGAATGACTGTGTTGTAAAGCATAAGCATGACTGTAAGAGAAGCATTCTTTCTTTCTTATAAGAAACAAGCATTCTTATTGGTTGAACCAATAAAATATAAGCCGCTGGCTCTGATTAGGCAAGCGGCGGTCACGTGGTGGACGAAAGCAAGTGAAGTTTGCGTTAATCCCAAAATCGGCAAAACCGACTAAAAAAATATCGAAATCGGCTAAAAATCGGCTGTCGGCAAAGCTATATTGTTTTCGGCTAATGAAGTTGCAAATCGGCCAAATTAGCCAATTTTCGGCTCAGTTGGCAACGCTGGTAGATGCACTGAATATTGTCCGAGCATTCGACGAAGATTCACCAGTAGCGGCTCCAACGAAAGATCATAAAGCATACCTGACAATGGATAGCCCTGTGTGATAAACGAGATAGGAGCCAGAACTTGTCCTTGATGCTTAATCAAAATCGCTGAATCTCTATACAGTTTCCCGATGATATCGAGCCACATGGGCGGGAGCCCAAATGCCTCGAGAGCAGTCAGGAGATACTCGTGCAAGACGCTATCAAAAGCCTTTTGTTGGTCAAGTGAAATCATGGCCATTTGTCTACCTGTCTTTTCATGCTAGGCAAACAAATGTTTGGCTACTGCGATGTTGTCGTAGATACTACGATCAGGAATACAATAGGACTGTTCTGGGTGTATTACCGAAGCAATCACTGAGCAGTTACTGGCCTCCAGTTCCCCATCCACTGCAAATCTCCTTTCTTTGGAATCAATCGCATAACAGACCTCCTCCAACTAGAAGGAAAGTCTTAATGTGTCTCAACCGCCGAATTGAAGACCTCCAAAGGTAAGAAATTAATAAATCCCTGAAACGTATGAAGAATTCTGGAGTCAAGCCGTCATAACCAGGTGAAGGGTGTCGCCTTAGATCCTTTGTCACAGCGATCATATCCTCCAATGTGATTACTGTATCCAAGAACTCCTTACTGTCTTCAGAGAAAGTGGGAATATTCTCAAGAAATTCAGTCGAGGATGTTTTTGACGTCGATTCAGAGTAGAGACCACTGTAGTAGTTTCGAATATATTCTGATAGCTGTTGTCCCTTGAGGACTTGTCCAGATTCATCAACTATCGAATCGACTTCACAAGAAGCAGTACGTCGTCTAGTTACCTAAAAGAAGTACTCGGTTGGAGAATCACCTTCCCTTAACCAGCGTGATTGGTTGCGCAGCACAAACTCCAAGCTGTACTTGTAAGTTTGTGCTGCCAAGCGTTCCTTTATTCTGTTAAAATAAAGAATCAACTCCGGCTTAGTTGCATAGCCAGTGTGTAAATAAACATATCGCTCAAGTTGTGTGTCTGGGGTGTAATTCGTCTCCTGCAGAAGTGTAATGTCTATATCGAACATTTTGACAGGTTCGATAGTACTGTGTAGTCTTGTATGAGCACTTAAACCCCCGGTGTTAAGAGACGCTGTTTTACACATTCAAAGAGATAAGAAGCTCAAACGATGATGGTACGATATCTACTGACGAGGAGAATCGGCCAAGCGATGCTCCTGAATCAAATCCTTCACTTTCCTATGAAGTCGATCTAATCGAGCTGCATCGTTGTACTTCCTCTTCTTCTTGCACTCCAGTTGTAGGAGTTGAAGCTGAGGAAGTAACAACTCTCGCCTCTCCAGCTCCTTTACAAGAATACTCCGATTTTATCTGAATTCTTCTTGTACTGGAGCTGGGCAAGAATTTCGGAGATCTTCTCCCCAGGAATGGTTTCCATACTCTTCGAGACTTCAAATTGGCTACCAGTCGAAATGGTGCTACCACACGACTCGTAGCCACTGAAGCTCGAGAGACCAGTCTCATCCAAACCGGTCATTTCGCAGTCCGAAAGCTATTCGAGAGATGCTTCCGCCTTTCTCACAACATTCTTGAACAGCGAGCTCCACTATCGTCCTCCTCCGAGTGGGGCCGCTTTGATGCGACTGGCTTTGCTGGCTCTGGAGCAGGCAGCATCGCCCGGTCCACCTTATTCCGCCTCCTCGTCCTCCTTTACCTACCAGGCTAATCGACTCTTCGTTGGAAGTAGCCGTGTTTTCGCGTGTCGACGTGGCACCGTTTACAGCCGTAATAGTTTTTGCCTCTGGGACAACTTCAGGCACCTTAGCCACTGGCTGCTCCAAGATAGCAGGTTGAGTGCTGGCAGAAAATTCCTTCTCCGGAACCACTACTTTAGCAGTGGTTTCCTTCGAGGTAACCCTCTGTTCAGCCCTCTTTCCGCTTCTCTTGGGGCAGTTAAAATGCCCTACCAAATGTCAAGCATGGCATTTCGCTTCGGTGCCCACGTCTATCCAGTACCTCGAGCCGGATATGCTCAGGTAGAAGCCTGATGGAAGCGTACATCCCTTATTCAAGGTAATGGACGCTTCGCGGCTGGTACCGAAAATACCCCGCCCGAGACCCTCGTCCGCAATTTTAATGGGAATGGCGCGAACCTTTCCACGAACCTTCCCGAATCTCCCAAGGAAATTCGAGGGTGTAATGAGCCTACAGCCTCATCACTTTCTCCATTGCCCCAATAGGCTAAACGCTAAAACTCTATAAATTATTCATCAATTATTTGCATCCGGAAATCCAAATTTCCCACGGTAGAGAAATTCTAAATTATCAGGGAAGATATTTCAACGAAAACAAACCCATAAACCTTCAAAAATCTATCTTAAAAATCCTAATGTATACTTACATGCATTAGTTCCACTTTCTAAAAGCAAATATTTCCGCATACACAATGCGACACATTTCCACATTAGTTCCGCATGACCAATTGTTCAAAGAACAAACATTCCCCATATGTGAAAACGCAGTCGCATCACAATGGAAATAAAGTCACAAACTCATAAAGTGTCGCAACCCATTTTCAAGTACACGACGCTTATGCTCTTGAAAAATTGACCGTCATATACACCCCACAGCGCTGGGTCTTGCATCATGGAAATAAACAATCATGCACCATATGTTTACCTTTGCCATGATTCAAGCCACTGCACTGCTGGTCGTGACGATATGTCGGTATACATACAAAATTATGTATTCACTATTGCCCAATAGCAGGCATTTTCTTCGCCTTCCCTTTGCTCATGCTTGAACGGCTTATACATGTTATGTATAACATTGCCCAATAGGAAGCAATTTAGCCAATTCGGCTTATAGGCTTATAGGAAGTAAATTCCCTCCACGCGGATTTCCGTGTTTTGAATGACAAGTACTGAAACTGCCTAAATAAATAGCCGCGTTCTAACCAAGAACAGGCAGTGAGTTTTTGGATCTTTCCAGAGTGCGTTTTCGCGTTGAATTTTAAAAAGAGTCAAAAGAATAAGGTTGACCCCCCACCAGCGGTAAGGCAACCTATTCTATTCTGTTCTACACTAGAGTTAAAATAATCCTTAAAACAGTCAGTTCCAAAGTTTTTAAAAATAAAGCAGTTGTTTGAGTTCTAAAGTTTTAATAAGCAACAGTTCTAATTAAGTTATACAACTAGACGCGGTTGTGAAAATAAAAGACAACGTTAAATAAAAGAAGAGTGTTTTCATTTTAACAATCAAACCAAAAGGGCCAGCGACCTTCTCCCTAGTGGAAAGTACATCGCAGTCCTTGTCGCGACGAAAATTTAAAAGAGGAACCCGCGACAGAACAACTGGTGGCAGCGGTGGCGATTTTTTTACGCCAACTAAGGAAGTGGACAACTTAAAAAAACCAGCAAAAGGGTACCTGGCACCCAAAACAAAAATTTTTAATAAAAGCCAAACAGTGCAAAACAGAGGAAAATAAATGTGTTATCCTAAGTCTTTAGACGACACGATAAAGGCACCAGATGCAGAGGAAGTGATCGTGATACCAGAGGAAGAAGAAAGCGAAGAATACGACTACGAATTCGAGATAGACATCGATCCCGAGGAAGAAACCCCCACAGTCGAAGAAATTTATCTGGAGATACACCAACAAATTACCCCAGAAAGTGACGACGAGGCAACGTGGGACTTCGACACGTATACGCAGATTAAAGAACTCCTAGCCAATAGAAGAAATAATATGTAAGTCAAAAACAATATAATAAGTCTTTCATAAAAAAAAATTTTTTTTGTTATAAATATATATATATAAGCTTAAGAAACAGTTATTAATAACAAATGAAGTGAAAATAAAAATAAAAAACCTTTTGTACAACTAAAAGTGAGTGGAAATTGTTGTAATTAACAAAACAAATTTTTTTTCTCTGACCCAAGTGATTTTTTTTTGTTTCTTAAAATTCTTAAAATTCAATTTCCTCTTCTCTGAGTGGTAAAAAAAATTTTTTTAAATTTTTTCTGTTTAAAATTAACTCAAGTAGTGAAAATTTTTTTTTTTCAAGAGACTTGAGTTTCCGTTTTTCATTTGTTTTATGGTACATTGAGTTCGCTCCTCATTACGATTCCCTTTAAAAAAATTTTTTAAGACTTCAAGATTGTTGTTACACGAGCTAAGAATTATTCAGCTCAGGCAAGTCAAAGCCACAAACGTAGCACAAAACGATTAGCTGGAGTTACCCAGTACATACGCCTCCCCAAAATGGCAAACCCTCAAGGCAATGGCGGCGGAGGTAGACCTGTTCTTCTTGTTGGACAAGGTGAGCCTGCACTTCCTGCACCTCCCGTAATAAACAGACTCTCGACTAGTGAGGCACGAAATCTCATACCCGAGTATGACGGCAATACGGAGGAGCTTCACAGGTTTTTAGCTTGTTGTGATATATTGTTCTCACAAGCCCAAACTGAGGCAGACAAACTGTTGTACCTCAGCCTGTTACAAGACAAAGCTGACGGGTCCCGCCTATGATCTATTCAAGTATGGAGATTATCCTAATTGGGCAGAACTGAAGGCAGAGCTCAAGTGTCATTTTCGGGAGCATCGCCCGCGACTAGCTATACAGGGTGAACTGCTACGCTTAAGACAAGCTCCAAGAGAAAATGTACAAGACTTTGCTCGCCGAGTAACCAAACAGTTAGCAGATTTAAATAATGCGACTTTAAATGAAGCCCCCCAGTTAGAATCAAGAGCGTTCCTACTTAGCGCAAATGAGCAAAATGCTATCAGGGTATTTGAAGATGGCATCAAAAATGACCAATTAAAAGTCATAATTAAAGCTCGCGCAGAAACTAGACTACGAGCACTGATCACTTTCGCTATAGAGCACGATCAGAGAATAGAAGAGGCTCAACAAACCAATCTCCGCTCACCTCAAAATACTCCAATCATTACATGCGAGTTTTGTGGAAAAAGGGGCCACCGTAAAGAAAGTTGTTTTAAACGAAAACAACTTCCCCCATTTCCCTCATTTTCAAATATTAAGAATGAGGTCCATAGAATAATATGTGGTTATTGCCACAAGGCAAACCATCGCACCCATGAGTGCAGAAAAAAGATATATGATGAACGCTTTACACGGAGCCCCCAACAAGGCCACCAACGTACAGCGTCATCTTCCAACTACCTTCAAGGTCCTTTACACAAAGGCAACCACAACCAGAACAACCACGACAATTACGGCAAGTTAGGTGGTCAACACCTACAAATGAGTTCACGGGAAACGAGTTTGCGCGGGAAGAATCGGACGGCGAAACTCCCCGCCAAGTTATCTCTCAGGCCGTCATTCATCAGCAGCCGCTGAACTAGTAACCCAAAAAATAAGGCTACCTATAAATTTAGAGCAAAACACCCTTCTGATTTCATTACCCTTAAACGTATCTATCAAACCCAGTACTACTTTTATAATAGATACTGGAGCAGAAATTAGTCTTCACAAAGCAGAATCAACTCACGATTTAGCCCTCGTATACGAAAACGAGCGCTGTACAATTTCAACTCTTGCTGGAGCTTATACGCCCACAATTGGCATAACCTACGCCAAAATTAATTTAGTTGACGATGTTACAATCGAACATCCATTTCATTTAATCCCAGGAGGTAGTAAATTAACTTACGATGGAATCCTAGGCATAGACATCCTTACTAAATACAAATACAACCTTAATTGTTCAGAAGGTTACATAGAATTAATGACGCCATCAACAGGCATAATTAAAAATTACTCAAAACTATGCGGTGAAAATAAAATTACCAGAGTTAGAGAAAATAAGTATATACAGAGTAATAAAGCTGAGAAATCCACTAAAGAGGTAGATAAAAAACAAAATGAAAAATCAAATAAAGAATATACAGAGGTATTTAAAAAGGCTAAAATACAAAATATAAAAGAGGAAGATATAAAAAAGGTGCATTACCAAATAAATATAAAAGAAAATAATTTAAAAGAGGAACCAATAAAAGGTCCCGAAGAATTACAAAACTTGGAACTTATATCAAGTAAGCACATTGGCATGGACACGCAACGCTACGACTGCGGTTCAGGTCAAGTCATTTCATGTGATAGAGAATTAGGTACGCGACGCTACGACTGCGGCCTAACTCAATCTAGTTCATGTGACAGCAATTTGGGTACACGACGCTACGACTGTGGCCCAAATAAAGCTGACTTGAGCAATATAAGTATCCAAGATAATCCCTTACAAAAGGAAGAACCAGAAAAAACTGGTAAAACATATAAAGAAAATACAGCACTGATCTTACAAATCATATATTACCTCTTTTTAATAATTATAAAAAATTCAAAAAATTCAAACCATCAGTTTAAATTCCAGTGTTCATCGAATAGAGGAGAATAAAATTCGAAAGTTGTCAGGCCAGAAAAATCTGATAAAAGGGCCAGTAGACAAAAATTGCAATACAACTGGTATTAAGGAAGAAAATAACGATGACGAAATTCATCCAAAGGAACCACCTCTTACTCAAAACCAAATTATATTACCTCCTAGGTCGGAAGTCATAGTCAACATACCTAATAATGAGACTAGGGAATTATACTGCAAAAAGGAAGAGTCATCAGGTCATCAAAATTCTGATGCTGAACACAAACGAAGAGGAAGCAGTTCTACCAATAAAAGAAATTAATCCATCTTGGGAATATTTAGGTGATTACGATATCATACAAGCTCAATATGATAATGACCCCGTAGAGAATAGGTTGAAAAAACTTGAAAACACCCTGAGGTTGGATCATTGTAATAAGGAAGAAAGAAAAACCATACTAGACGTATGTCGACAATACAATGAGCTGTTCTATCTGGAGGATGACTCCATTACTTGTACAGATGCAGCAACGCACACAATACCAGTGAAAGTAGATACAACACCGATATACGTAAAACCATATCGTTTACCAGAATCCCAGAGAGATGAAATCGACAGGCAGATAGGCGAAATGCTGGATCAAGGAATCATAAGTCCAAGCCGAAGCCCTTGGAACTCGCCTTTACTAATAGTCCCAAAGAAGCCAGACGAAACTGGAAAGAAACGATGGCGAATCGTAGTGGACTTTAGGCGTCTAAACGAGGCTACTCTAGGAGATGCCTACCCATTACCAAACATAACTGATATATTAGATCAATTGGGACGATCTAGATATTTTACAACCCTAGATTTGGCAAGCGGATTTCATCAGATTCCCATGGACGAAAAAGACAAGGAAAAAACAGCCTTCAGTACACCATTTGGGCACTACCATTACAATCGTATGCCATTTGGGCTGAAAGGCGCCCCAGCCACTTTCCAGCGGCTGATGAACAATGTCTTGACTGGATTACAAGGATTACACTGCTTTGTGTATCTCGATGACATTGTGATCTATGGATATACTCTAAAAGACCACAATGCAAAATTAGTACAGGTATTCGAAAGATTAAAAAGTCATTTATTAAAATTACAGCCAGATAAATGCCATTTTCTTAAGAAAGAGATTGCTTACTTAGGGCATGTCGTAAGCGCAGATGGAGTTCAACCAGATCCTTCAAAAATAACTGTAGTCAAAACTTATCCCAAACCTAAAAAACCAAAGATGTCAAAGCATTCTTTGGATTTGTAGGATACTATAGGCGTTTCATACAAAACTTTTCAAAACTAGCAAAACCGTTAACAAAACTGCTAAAAAAGGATGTGCCGTTCCTATGGGACAGCTTTTGTGACGAGTCTTTTAGAACTCTAAAAGAAAAAACTGATCACTTCTCCCATACTTGCATACCCAGAATTTGATAAACAATTTATCATTACAACTGACGCAAGTGACATAGCAGTTGGTGCAGTTCTATCACAAGGCGAAATTGGTAAAGATCGACCCATATGCTATGCTAGTAGAACCTTAAATCCAGCAGAAACAAGGTATTCTACTATCGAGAAGGAATTACTAGCCATTGTATATGCAGTAGAACAATTTCGACCCTATGTATATGGTAGAAATTTTACCATCATAACGGACCACAAACCGCTAGTTTGGTTAATGAAATTAAAGGATTCCACTTCTCGACTCATGAGATGGCGAATCAAGTTAGAAGAGTATGACTACACTATTATACACAAACCAGGCACATTGAACGCCAACGCAGACGCCTTAAGCAGAATAATCCCTACAGAAGTAGATGAAGAGAAAGCTATAAATATAATGACCAGAAATCAAGCTAAAAATCAAACCAATATGACAAGCTTACCGAAACCAGATGACTTATACAGTAAATACATTTCAGCTGTTCATCCAGCTAATAATTTAATAACATAAAGCAGCGATAACTTGTTGAACTAAAAAGGCATCATCCATAAATTCTTCTTATTACCAAAATCTGAAGATGAAACCGAGTCCTATTTGAAAGACCTCTTTCCTGCTATGGAAAATGAGCTTACTACAGACCATATAAAATGCTATCAAATGAAGAAACATAGTTACATAATAGCTAAAAGTGAAATACCTATGAGAACTATAGACGATCACAAACAGGTGTTAAACGTATTAACCCAATTTAAAAATCATTGTATTCACAATAAATTTAATGAAATAAACTTATCACTTCCGAACATAGATTTATTAGCGCTCTCAGAACTAAAAAATATGGTTCATTTCATATTAGGAAGCCAAATTTCTGTTAAAATTTTCTTATCTCGCGTAACAAGCACTGAAGAACAAAAACAAATAATAGAGACGTTTCATTTGTCTCCAATCGGAGGACATCAGGGAATTACACGTACAATTAAGAGGATCCAAACAATGTATAATTGGCCCAGACTCAGTCAGGACGTAGAAAGTTTCATTAAGAAATGCTCATCCTGTCAGGCCAATAAGCTCTCAAAGAATCCGAAAATCCCGATGAAAATAACCACAACCAGTTACAGACCTTTTGAGAAGGTATCACTAGATATAGTGGGACCACTCCCGGTTAGTCACGAAGACAACAGATTCCTCTTGACCTTCCAGGATGATCTTACTAAATATACGGAAGCGATACCTTTGCGCAATGCCGAAGCTCGAACAGTCGCCGAAGCATTCACTACAAAAATAGTCTGTAAACATGGCATACCTGAGTCAATATTAACCGATCAAGGATCTAATTTCCTGAGCGAAATATTTACTCAAATGTGCAAATTATTAAAAATTTCCAAACTACAAACTACCCCATATCATCCCCAAACCAACGGAGCCTTAGAGCGGAGTCACATGACTCTGGCCGAATATTTACGCCACTACGTAAACCGCGATCCGCTTACATGGGACACATGGATCCCTTACGCAATGTTCGTATACAACACTAGCATACACTCCAGTACTGGATATTCCCCTTATGAACTCTTATACGGATTTCCCCCAAAAATACCTTCCACTACTAAAACTTCTCCAGTCATAAACTACAACTATGACAATTACGCGAATGAACTCAGAGCAAGATTTCAACACAGTCACCAAATTGCTCGAGAAAGTCTGATAAACGCGAAGGAAAAATCCAAACTTACGTATGATAAAAGTACTAAAACCAAATCATATAATATTGGAGACAAGGTACTATTGAAAAATCATGCAAAGAAGAATAAATTATCTTCCTTATGGATTGGACCGTATGAAATAGTTGGAATTAATTCCACCGAGAACTCTACGGTTAAGATAGGAAATAAGACTAAAACAGCGCATAACAATAATTTAAAATTATATATAGATTAACTTATAATCAAACATCCTCACTACAGGATTATCTTTTTGGCAATTGTTTTCTGGCAAGCAACACTGGCAACAGCAGCTAATGTGGAACCATTAAGCATTACCCAATTAAGCGCTAACCCCGGAATATATTTCGAGGAAGTAGGACGAGTGGGATTGTTCAGCAACGATTGGCAAGTAATTATCTACTGCGAGCTTAGAGACTTCAACTTTGAATTAGAAAAATTAAATAACTGTACAGAAAACGCTCGTATTCTTTGTGATTTAATAGAACGATATCATGATAGGTTACCTTTGTGCGACGATATCACACACCAATTACACACTATCAATAGGGCACTAAGACAAAATTCACTCTTATTAAAACCTGAAACGGGACGGTTTAAGAGAGGCTTGTTTAACGCGGTAGGCATGTTGAGCAAAACTTTATTCGGAACACTAGATGCTGATGACGCACTAGAGCTAAACGCACATATTGAGAAATTAAATGATGATCACGAATAGTTATCACATTTAATTAAAAACCAAACCCTCATAATAGACACTACAGTAAACATTTTTAACAAAACCCGTTTAGCAATTAAGGAACAATTTATACACATAGAAGATAAACTGACGACCTTAAGATCAGCAGTAAACAAAATCAACACACAGATACTCCACCAAAACATAACCACGGACTTAGAAACCATGGTCTCTTTAACAGCATTGATGATGCTACGTTTTCAATCAACTCAAAATCTTCTAATCGATCTAGTAACTGACGTACGCCACGGAAAACCCCATCCATCAATTATCACACCTGACCAAATGAGAATGATTTTAGAAACAATACAGAAAGAAATCCCCGATACCCTCACATTACCCATAAATAAAGACAAAAACAGTTTATTACAATTATATCAAATTAGTTCCGTTCGTACAGCCATAGTCGACAAAAGAATAATATTTCATCTCAAAATTCCACTACCCTTCAAGGAAAAATATCAATTAATAAAAGCATATCCACTACCCACTTCATACAAAGATCAGTTTGCATACATTAAACCTTCCTTAAAATATCTTGTCGTTGATTACAATAGAGAACACTATTACCCCTTGAATACAATAGACCTTCAAAATTGTCAGACACATGATCTAGTATCATATCTGTGTCGAATAATCCATCCTATCTTCAATGTTCATTCAAGCAACAACCTGTGTGAAATAGATTTATTAAAGCATAGCAGCAAAGTGCCATCTCACTGTAAAATTCAAACAGTACCTCAGTTAGATTTTTGGATTCAACTTTCCCAACCAAACAAATGGCTATTTTCCATGCAAAATCCAGTCACTATTGATACTGTTTGTGGAGATGAAATCAGCTCTAAAATGCTACAAAACAATGGAGTAGCTCAAATAGCTTCAGGCTGTTACTTAAGAATTAAAGATCTAGTCATACAAGCACACAATATAAAACAAACAGAGCTCAATAATCATTACCTACCTTCTCTTAACCTCACATATACAATACCACAAATAAAACAAGAAAGCCCTATAGCAAAACAAGTACATGTAATTAGATTTCACGACAACCAGGAACTACAAGAACTTAATGTCGATATAAAACAACAAGAGAAAGACCTAGAATCACATAGATTAAAAAACTTGTCATTTCATGACATACATCATTACACGCTATCTTACTCAATAATTATCATTGTAATTATTGTCTTTGGAGCAATACTCTCGAGAAAGAAGTTTTTGAAAAATGAAAAAAAAGAAGAAGATAATAGTGAGCACTTGGAGGAAGTTAAGCATGACACTTCCAACCAACTGATCATGCAAACCGAACACTTACATACATACAGTAGCTAAAGCAAAAATGCGCAGAAACCAATTTCCACAAGCTTTAAATTTTTACTCAGTTACACATAAAAAGCTTACAAAAGCCATATGTAAAAAAAAAAGAAGAAGAAGAAAGTAAGCTAAATTAAACTTAAAATTATATATGTAACTCCTAGCATTAGTGAAAATTTTCTTTTAATAATGATTAACGCCTAATTATATGCAAATAATTTTAAACCTTTTGAACTTTTATTTCTTAACTTAATATTACTTACCACTTAAATAAAAGAAAAACGAGAATTGTAAAACTATATATTAATAACACAAGGAAAAGAGGAAGACCTTATATTCCATACTTTTGTAACTTTTATATCCCATAGACTAGATACAATTAGATAAGTTAATTAAGGCCTAAATATATGCAAATTTTTACTTTCAAACAAACAAATTAAGTAAGCTAGAAAAACCCTAACAATATGCATTAAGACAACTGACAACTAACTTAGAGATATAAAAAAAAAATTAATTAATATAAGTAAAGATTAGCACACTGTAGAACCTGACTCCGAACTCACTACTTTTCTTATCAAGCAGAAAGTTCACTCCTGAACTCTCTTTTTCTAAGGGGGATGGTGTAATGAGCCTACAGCCTCATCACTTTCTCCATTGCCCCAATAGGCTAAACGCTAAAACTCTATAAATTATTCATCAATTATTTGCATCCGGAAATCCAAATTTCAATTCCCACGGTAGAGAAATTCTAAATTCTCAGGGAAGATATTTCAACGAAAACAAACCCATAAACCTTCAAAAATCTATCTTAAAAATCCTAATGTATACTTACATGCATTAGTTCCACTTTCTAAAAGCAAATATTTCCGCATACACAATGCGACACATTTCCACATTAGTTCCGCATGACCAATTGTTCAAAGAACAAACATTCCCCATATGTGAAAACGCAGTCGCATCACAATGGAAATAAAGTCACAAACTCATAAAGTGTCGCAACCCATTTTCAAGTACACGACGCTTATGCTCTTGAAAAATTGACCGTCATATACACCCCACAGCGCTGGGTCTTGCATCATGGAAATAAACAAACATGCACCATATGTTTACCTTTGCCATGATTCAAGCCACTGCACTGCTGGTCGTGACGATATGTCGGTATACATACAAAATTATGTATTCACTATTGCCCAATAGCAGGAATTTTCTTCGCCTTCCCTTTGCTCATGCTTGAACGGCTTATACATGTTATGTATAACATTGCCCAATAGGAAGTAATTTAGCCAATTCGGCTTATGTGCCTGAACGGCTTGCTGCTGCAATGATATTATGCAGCTGGGCGTGTTTCATTTTTTAAAGACGAGGAAGTAAATTCCCTCCACGCGGATTTCCGTGTTTTGAATGGCAAGTACTGAAACTGCCTAAATAAATAGCCGCGTTCTAACCAAGAACAGGCAGTGAGTTTTTAGATCTTTCCAGAGTGCGTTTTCGCGTTGAATTTTAAAAAGAGTCAAAAGAATAAGGTTGACCCCCCACCAGCGGTAAGGCAACCTATTCTATTCTGTTCTACACTAGAGTTAAAATAATCCTTAAAACAGTCAGTTCCAAAGTTTTTAAAAATAAAGCAGTTGTTTGAGTTCTAAAGTTTTAATAAGCAACAGTTCTAATTAAGTTATACAACCAGACGCGGTTGTGAAAATAAAAGACAACGTTAAATAAAAGAAGAGTGTTTTCATTTTAACAATCAAACCAAAAGGGCCAGCGACCTTCTCCCTAATGGAAAGTACATCGCAGTCCTTGTCGCGACAAAAATTTTAAAAGAGGAACCCGCGACAGAACAAGGGGCCTTCATGTTGGGCTCGCATAGGGACCCGCGAAAACACGACCTTCGTGGGCTTTTCCCTGAGTGGGAACGGCACAAGGTGTCTACCCTCCACCTCGATGTCCTCAAGCATAAGCTTGGTAGCGCTTTCGAGGGTTGTGGTATACACCTCAACCATTCCCCCAGCTATTATCCCCATGGAGAATAGCTGCTCACAGGAGATTACGCGGAAAATTACCTTCAGGTATGCAGTCTGAGGACATCCTCTGATGTGCTCAAGCTGCATACCGTAGCTCTCATCCTGCCACCTCCCGTCGAAAAATCCGTGGAGACCCGCACCGTTCTTGGGCCGAGGCTTACCTGCGTCCAATGGGGCTGGATGACGAGTGATGCATCTGCTCTGAATTTCGATTGAGCACTCCTTTTTATTCGAACTGCCACTTACCTGCCCATGCGAAATCCCTGCAATTAACGCTGGGGATCGTGGTGCTGCTTCTGGTTTCAGTGCTGATGCTGTTGTTCCTGGTGTCTGTTTTTTCGAGGCGTTTGCCTTCGTCGAAAGCGGTGGACTCATTATTGCACCAGTAGGTTTTGACGCTGAGGCTGCCGCCGCCTTAACGACTGGCACCAAGCTTGGACGTTGTCCTTGTCTCTGTCCTTGTCACATTAAACTTAAAAAAATATCTTGCCTTTTTAGCATATTTATTTGTTGTTTTGAATATTGTTCGTGATTAATTTATTTCCGAGTTGCTGAAATAAACACAAGGTTCTATATATGTATACCTTTTATGTCACTCAATAAGAGATTATTTAAAATATTTCAGTGTTATTCGACCATCGCCTCAAGTTTGAATCGATCTAAAATTCAAATTATTATACATATATCCCTTGAGCACGCGTTTTTTCCACATTCCCCCCAATCCAAACCAGAAATAGGAGAAATCCAGTTCGGAACTATTATAGTTAAAGAAAGTAATGAAATAGCGAATAAATTGAATAGTTATTTTATTAATAGTGTAACAGCTTTAAATAGCTCAATACCAACGGTAACGTATGTTGATAAGGCAGAGTTTGACGAGATCCGAAATGTAAAAAATGAAACACTGAAAGAAATTTGCAAAGCGATGAATAAAAAGAAAGACTACAACGGAGTAGATAAATGATTTTAGACAGCTGGAGCATCATGGGAGAGTATCTAGTTAACATCATAAACAGAAGTCTATATGAAGGTACATTTCCTAGCTCTTGGAAAGAGGCTATAGTAGTACCCGTATTTAAAGTAAACAAGTAAAAAAGCTAGAATTGGTCTAAGACCAATTCTTAGGATACCCTAGATGAATGCCCGTATTAAATTTCGTATGGTCACCGATCTATTCAAGT
Organism: Dioctria rufipes; assembly: GCA_963924295.1. Taxonomy (NCBI): domain Eukaryota; kingdom Metazoa; phylum Arthropoda; class Insecta; order Diptera; family Asilidae; genus Dioctria; species Dioctria rufipes. The sequence goes on along the minus strand of OZ002741.1, from coordinate 123,622,397 downwards.
ATTGATTTTGAAGATGTTTTTCGCATATATTTCTAGAACGGTTTGTCGCACAGAAAAAATGATTATAATCAATTTTATAGGATTTCGTATTCTGCAGAAGTTTTTAGTACAATAAAAATGTCTTGGACTGATCGTTTTCAAAGTATACGTAAAAAACCGAAATTTTTATATGGCAACACCAAGAAGGAGTTGCCCGATTTAGTCCATTTTTGACATTTTATTTGCTAATGTAAAAACATCACGTACGAAATTTCAGCTCTCTACGCGGACGCGTTCTCAGGCAGTGTCCAAATATATAGCGGAAAACGAAATTTTTATATGGCAACCCCACGAAGGAGTTGCCCGATTTGTCTCATTTTCGAACTTAATTTTACTTTTTTTTTTTAAAGTCCGTGTACAAAATTTCAGCTCTCTAAGTATACGCGTTCTCGAGTTATCGTGCGCACGGACGGACGGACGGACGGACATGCAAAAATCGAAATAACTTTTAATATTATGAATGAGTGTCCAATCCATTTTGGTCTACCATCATTATTTCGAGATGTTACAAACGGAATGACAAACTTAGTATACCCCTATGATTTCATCTAGGGTATAAAAATACTAGAAAATGTGAAGAATTTCGATCAATCAACATGTTGAACATTTTTGATAAAATAATAGAAAAAGTAGTCCAACTATAATTGGAGAAATACTTGGAGGAATTAAAACTTATAATGAAGGACCAGTCTGGTTTTAGAAAAAAGCACAATTGTGAAGCAGGCTTAAATCTGGTCATAGATGACTGGAAGAAGGAAATAAATTTATACTAGAAATATTTCTGGACTTTAAGCAATTCGGATGGAATTACGGTCGTTTTACTTGTCATTTTAGACGAGTTTACCTGGATTTCCGTTTCTTTAGTAGTAGTGAACTGCTTCGAGATTCTAAGTCTTTGATTGTATTGGTAGGAACTGAACGTGGAAATCTAACGGATTTCCATCTTTTTTCCTTATTATTTTCGCAGGGAATTCCCAGACTTTCCCATTGCATTTCTATATGGAATTCCTATGGATTTCAATGCTTTTTCGGCATTTTTTATTAGAGAAATTAGGTTTAGATTATTTATTTATTTTTCACTGAGCCAAATCCGCACTTTTATTTGATTTTAGAATCTATGGACTTATAATTTCACCACAAAACGTTCTGCTATTTCAACAGATAATTTGGTTTTATCAGTCCGTGGGGCCTATTCTTGAATAACGAAGGCACATTCCGTATTCGTTATACTGTCAAAACCATTCGGAATCGACGCAAGTGGTATTCCTGAAATCTGCATTCGTTATATACCGAACGCAAACCCTTCGTTATTTAACGAGTGGGTTCAACCATTCGTTATGCCAAACGAAGAGTGATTCAGCTGCTACTTAACTGATGATAATGGGAGATAAAAGATGTGCGAAAATGTCATATGCTTAAAAAATAAAATAATTGAGTTTTTTATGATATTATATTCCAAACAAATGTCCAGAGTTGGCATGATTTACAATGTATGGTGAAAGGAAAATCTGCGGTGCAAAAAAAAATTTGCCATTTGCACAATTTTTCCTATCCAGCGATGAATTAAAGGTGCAGGAATTGATTAACGATCGACGTAATTCATTTTCCATAGATTATTTAACATTTTCAGACGCAAACAATAATAACAATTCACTGAAACTAGCTTTTTTTACAAATTATATTTTAAAACATGAAACAGTTGACAATATTCAATTTGTAAATTGACAGATTTAATCCTACCACACGTTATGTTAAACATCTTTTTCGCCACTTCGACTTTATAACGATGAGGTTCAAAAATACGAACGAGGTATTCGATTTGTTATCAACCATTCGTTATATAACGAATTCGTAAAAACCATTCGTAATTCAAGAATAGGCCCCCCTGTAGTGTAGACCATCAAGTAACAATTAAAGGAACGAACGAACTGTCACAACAAATTGTCATTAATAATGCGAAATAAAATTTTTCGTACCTCGATTCGATTGTGTATTTGTATATCCTCTTCTCATGGAGCAGTACCACCAATTGCGGGGGCATGTGAATATGATGATGGCATAGAAGTACCGCTATATAAAAACCCCAGACGACGCAATAGACGAGTTTTTATCTGTGAAAAATATACTAAATAAAAGCACAATTTTGTATCTTAACCAAACCAACCTTTTCTGCTGCAAGGTCACTCATTGTTCTATTTCTTTCAATGCTGGTGTACTAATAGTTTGAAATTTAAATGCTTATTAGGCGTTAGGCCCCACTAACCAGTTTGACGTAAATGTTAGTTATTACTTATTATTGTTCCAGTCGCTTCTTTTTCCATATGATAAAATACTACGTTTAACTCAAGTTCTTTATTGAAATGGAAATGTTCTCTAAGCTGCATCTTAGCTAGCTTGAAATAATAACTTCGATTTCGATTCGTTCGATCCCTATCGGAGTGCGTGTGCGTCTTCTCGTTTAATGGATTTTTGATTTTATAAGCATTCCGCCCGCAGGCAGTACTTTTCTGCTGTTCTGAGCATTCTATATTGAAGCAATAATAAGTGTCGCTGTCGACTCCAAGAACAGAAAACATAAATTCCTCCCTTTGGATAAGGAAAAGACAATAAGGTGCTTACTCGAAACAGGTGAACATGACCAAGCTTGTGATAAGATTAATTGAGAAATCCGGATGTACATACATTCAACAGTAAGCCAATATATATATTTTATCTAATGCAAAATTATAATATTTCTTCTTTAAACTATTTGAAGTAGGAAACCAAAGAAAACTTACCCAAAATCTACTGAAATGTAGTCAATCAGTGGCTCAAATACCAAAATACTACGTTTAATTCAAGTTCTTTATTGAAATGTTCTCTTGCTGCACCATTTTACATTCACTAAATGAAGGATTCCATAAAAAAAATTAATAAAAACCTTCAATGATTGAAAACTGTAACCACACCACACCGAACTACCATAAACATAAAACAAAACCAAATGAGAAATAAAATTGAAATGACAGCAGAATAAAATCAAAATGTATTGTAATTCTTTCTTATAAGAAAGACCATTTACATTTTCATTCACAAAATGAAGCAAGGATTTCATAAAAAAAAACTAATAAAAACCGAAAACTGTAACCACACCGAACTACGGCATAAAACATAAAAACAAATGAGAAATGCTAATGGAATGGAAATGAATGACTGTGTTGTAAAGCATAAGCATGACTGTAAGAGAAGCATTCTTTCTTTCTTATAAGAAACAAGCATTCTTATTGGTTGAACCAATAAAATATAAGCCGCTGGCTCTGATTGGGCAAGCGGCGGTCACGTGGTAGACGAAAGCAAGTGAAGTTTGCGTTAATCCCAAAATCGGCAAAACCGGCTAAAAAAATATCGAAATCGGCTAAAAATCGGCTGTCGGCTAAGCTAAATTGTTTTCGGCTAATGAAGTTGAAAATCGGCCAAATTAGCCGATTTTCGGCTCAGTTGGCAACGCTGGTAGATGCACTGAATATTGTCCGAGCATTCGACGAAGATTCACCAGTAGCGGCTCCAACGAAAGATCATAAAGCCTACTTGACAATGGACAGCCCTGTCTGATACCTCGATGAAACGAGATAGGAGCCAGAACTTGTCCTTGATGCTTAATCAAAATCGCTGAATCTCTATACAGTTTCCCGATGATATCGAGCCACATGGGCGGGAGCCCAAATGCCTCGAGAGCAGTCAGGAGATACTCGTGCAAGACGCTATCAAAAGCCTTTTGTTGGTCAAGTGAAATCATGGCCATTTGTCTACCTGTCTTTTCATGCTAGGCAAACAAATGTTTGGCTACTGCGATGTTGTCGTAGATACTACGATCAGAAACACAATAGGACTGTTCCGGGTGTATTACCGAAGCAATCACTGAGCAGTTACTGGCCTCCAGTTCCCCATCCTCTGCAAATCTCCTTTCTTTGGAATCAATCGCATAACAGACCTCCTCCAACTAGAAGGAAAGTCTTAATGTGTCTCAACCGCCGAATTGAGGACCTCCAAAGGTAAGAAATTAATAAATCCCTGAAACGTATGAAGAATTCTGGAGTCAAGCCGTCATAACCAGGTGAGGTGTGTCGCCTTAAGCGATCATATCCTCCAATGTGATTACTGTATCCAAGAGCTCCTTACTGTCTTCAGAGAAAGTGGGAATATTCTCAAGAAATTCAGTCGAGGATGTTTTTGACGTCGATTCAGAGTAGAGACCACTGTAGTAGTCTCGAATATATTCTGATAGCTGTTGTCCGTTGAGGACTTGTCCAGATTCATCAACTATCGATTCGACTTCACAAGAAGCAGTACGTCGTCTAGTTTCCTGAAAGAAGTACTCGGTTGGAGAATCACCTTCCCTTAACCAGCGTGATTGGTTGCGCAGCACAAACTCCAAGCTGTGCTTGTTAGTTTGTGCTGCCAAGCGTTCCTTTATTCTGTTAAAATAAAGAATCAACTCCGGCTTAGTTGGGAGAAGAGCTGTCACCCGAGATATTTCGGCCGACAAACTAGGAGCTTGATACCCACTTCGATTGAAATTCGCTTCGATAAAAGATCGAATTTGGAGCTTTCCAATATCCCACCATTGACTAAGCAAAGGAAAGTCAGCTTTCCTCTCTTGCCAATCGTGCCAGAATTCAATGAACTCATTGATGAACTGCTCGGAATTCAGCAAATAGTTGTTGAATATCCAGTATGCTGTTCTTCTTTCAACTCGAGTGCTGGTTGCCACTAAAAGAAGATGATCACTAACGGAACACACTTCATGAGTGACACCAACGAAATGTTCTAGTATTCCAGGTGAGACGTAAAGTCTATCGATTCTGGAGCCTGCGAGACTTCCATGGATATTTCGCGAGACCCTCGTGTATGATCTAGTCGTAGGATGCATCCAACGATAGATATACACGAGTCTGAAAACACGGACAAAATTCCTCAATCGAGTAGCATTGACTGAGTTGAACTCAACTTCGGAATGCCGATCCATTGAGGGATTCAGCGTGCAGTTGAAATCACCTCCGAGGATAGTTTCGTCGCTAAAATTGACCAGGCAGGATTGAACACTATCAAAAACTTGTCTTGTAATGTCCTGGTCATGAGGAAGGTACATGTTTACTACCTTAATATGTTTGTCTTGAACGACAAAGTCCAAGGAAGAAGCCAAGCCTGGGAAGATATCTGTATAGACAGGAGACGATAGTGTGAATTTTTTGGATACAATGATTGCCACCCATGAGCCTCGGCGAGGCGCAGGTGTGGCAAACATTGCATAGCCAGTATGTAAATAAACATATCGCTCAAGTTGTGTGTCTGGGGTGTAATTCGTCTCCTGCAGAAGTGTAATGTCTATATCGAACATTTTGACAGGTTCGATAGTACTGTGTAGTCTTGTATGAGCACTTAAACCCCCGGTGTTAAGAGACGCTATTTTACACATTCAAAGAGATAAGAAGCTCAAATGATGATGGTACGACATCTACTGACGAGGAGAATCGGCCAAGCGATGCTCCTGAATCAAATCCTTCACTTTCCTATGAAGTCGATCTAATCGAGCTGCATCGTTGTACTTCCTCTTCTTCTTGCACTCCAGTTGTAGGAGTTGAAGCTGAGGAAGTAACAACTCTGGCATCTCCAGCTGCTTTACAAGAATACTCCGTATTTTATCTGAATTCTTCTTGTACTGGAGCTGGGCAAGAATTTCGGAGATCTTCTCCCCAGGAATGGTTTCCATACTCTTCGAGACTTCAAATTGGCTACCAGTCGAAATGGTGCTACCACACGACTCGTAGCCACTGAAGCTCGAGAGACCAGTCTCATCCAAACCGGTCATTTCGCAGTCCGAAAGCTATTCGAGAGATGCTTCCGCCTTTCTGACAACAATCTTGAACAGCAAGCTCCACTATCGTCCTCCTCCGAGTGGGGCCGCTTTGATGCGACTGGCTTTGCTGGCTCTGGAGCAGGCAGCATCGCCCGGTCCACCTTATTCCTCCTCCTCGTCCTCCTTTACCTACCAGGCTAATCGACTCTTCGTCGGAAGTAGCCGTGTTTTCACGTGTCGACGTGGCACCGTTTACAGCCGTAATAGTTTTTGCCTCTGGGACAACTTCAGGCACCTTAGCCACTGGCTGCTCCAAGATAGCAGGTTGAGTGCTGACAGAAAATTCCTTCTCCGGAGCCACTACTGTAGCAGTGTTTTCCTTCGAGGTAACCCTCTGTTCAGCCCGCTTTCCGCTTCTCTTGGGGCAGTTAAAATGCCCTACCAAATGGCAAGCATGGCATTTCGCTTCGGTGCCCACGTCTATCCAGTACCTCGAGCCGGATATGCTCAGGTAGAAGCCTGATGGAAGCGTACATCCCTTATTCAAGGTAATGGATGCTTCGCGGCTGGTACCAAAAATACCCCGCCCGAGACCTTCGTCCCCAATTTTAATGGGAATGGCGCGAACCTTTCCATGAACCTTCCCGAATCTCCCAAGGAAATTCGAGGGGTCTTCATGTTGGGCTCGCATAGGGACCCGCGAAAACACGACCTTCGTGGGCTTTTCCCTGAGTGGGAACGGCACAAGGTGTCTACCCTCCACCTCGATGTCCTCAAGCATAAGCTTGGTAGCGCTTTCGAGGGCTGTGGTATACACCTCAACCATTCCCCCAGCTATTATCCCCATGGAGAATAGCTGCTCACAGGAGATTACGCGGAAAATTGCCTTCAGGTATGCAGTCTAAGGACATCCTCTGATGTGCTCAAGCTGCATACCGTAGCTCTCATCCTGCCACCTCCCGTCGAAAAATCCCTGGAGACCCGCACCGTTCTTGGGCCGAGGCTTACCTGCGTCCAATGGGGCTGGATGACGAGTGATGCATCTGCTCTGAATTTCGATTGAGGACTCCTTTTTATTCGAACTGCCACTTACCTGCCCATGCGAAATCTCTGCAATTAACGCTGGGGATCGTGGTGCTGCTTCTGGTTTCAGTGCTGATGCTGTTGTTCCTGGTGTCTGTTTTTTCGAGGCGTTTGCCTTCGTCGAAAGCGGTGGACTCATTATTGCGCCAGTAGGTTTTGACGCTGAGGCTGCCGCCGCCCTAACGACTGGCACCAAGCTTGGACGTTGTCCTTGTCTCTGTCTCGAGGTGGTCGTCTGCGATTTTGTTGCTGCTGTTGAAGCTGCAGCTATTGCTGCTGTGGCTGCTGCTACAGACGCTCTCTGCAGCTGCCGCTACTGCTGCTGTTGCTGCTGTGGTGGTCTCTGTTGGAGCTTACACTCCAACAACTACTGTCTTAATTGCAGACTTCTCCAGAGGAGTATTGCAATACGCACGAAAATACCCCAAAAGCACAAGCATAGAAGTTGCATAAACTTCCATAATCGCGGTGAGTAAGTAAGTTCAATAACACATGTATGTAGGTAGCATAATGAGCAATCGCTTAAACCTGCCTCAAGTGAGGTCAGCGACTTGCATATGCATATGAATAAACTCAAATGTGAATTGACTCACCGACCTACCTAACTGCCTTCTGCATGTAAAAGCTAAAACAAACAAAAGACGATGATAAACTGACTTCTGTTTGTTGTAGCTCAAATTACAAAGTATCGGCAAGTTATGAATGAAGTCGTAAAGGTGGAAAAGTGCAACGCAAGCTTTGTTTATTGAATTGTAATTGATCTTGTTTATTGAATTATAATTAATCGATGTCAATTGGTTCTCATGCAATTATTGTAAAATAAGCATTTTAAGCATGGGAACCAACTTAGGTCAACCAGGTAATTTTGAATACAAATAAGATAAGAAATGGTAAAATAAAGACACTTTTTGATTGACATTAGTTCAGAGTATACGGAGTGTTTTGTTTTGCTTTCCCGAAGTAGACATGACTTCGCCATACAAGCCGATGCGATATTGGGACTAGATTTCCTTACAAAGTTCAAGGCTAATATCGACTACGTTACATGGACGCTCTCCATTACCACAAAAACCGATTTGGTAGTTTTACCAATTTCAAGTGGACCCACCCCAAACTCAATCTCCATACCCCCAAGATGTGAGATTGTCCGAAGTGTAGAAATATCGCAAACAGGCACGTCTAATGACTTAGTGGTTCAAAATGAAGAAATCCATCCAGGAATCTTCATATCGGGAACAATAGTATCACGAAACAACCCCCTAGTAAGAATATTAAACATCACAGATGAAACCATAACATTCAAAAAACCTATAATTATAGCGGCACCCTTAGACCACTTCCATATTATCGACACAATACCAAAAACAGAGCAGCAAAGTGATGTCAAAATTAAATCTGAACAGATCCCAAACTATGCCAGACCACAGTTCGAAAATGCATGCCGAAAATACCAAGACATATTTGCTTTAGAGAATGAACCACTAACGATAAATAACTTTTACAAACAAAAAATAGAGCTTTCCGATAATAGACCAGTGTATACTAAAAACTACCGATTACCGGAAACTCATAAATATGAAATTAATCGGCAAGTAGAAAAGATACTGACAGATAGAGTTATAGAAATTTCGGTTTCACAATTTAACTCCCCCATACTACTCGTGCCCAAAAAGTCCATAAACGAGGAGAAAAAGTGGCGATTGGTAGTTGATTTTCGAAATTTAAATAAAAAAGTCCTTGCTGGCAAATTCTCACTACCTCGGTTAGAAGATATACTGGACCAAATGGGTTGGGCTAAATACTTCTCTACATTAGATCTCATGTCAGGGTTTCATCAAATACCACTAGATGAACACTCTAGGAAACTCAATGCTTTTTCTACCAACCAAGGCCACTACCAATATACTCGACTTCCCTTCGGACTTAATATAAGTCCAAATAGTTTTCAGAGAATGATGGCCATTGCTATGGCCGGACTAACCCCAGAAGTAGCCTTCCTATATATCGACGATATAATAGTAATAGGGTGTTCTCAAGCGCACTATCTCAAAAATCTAATAGCACTATTCAAAAGACTCAGGGACAGAAATCTCAAACTCAATCCCGAGAAATGCAAATTTTTCCAAACTGAGGTCACGTACCTAGGTCACCAAATATCTGCGCAAGGCATGAAACCAGATAGCTCGAAATACAAAGCCATCAAAAATTTCCCAGTCCCCAAGAACACGGACGACGTTCGACGCTTCGTCGCCTTTTGTAATTATTACAGGCGTTTCGTCCGTAACTTTGCGAGCATCGCACTACCATTGAACAAATTGCTCCGTAAGAATACTAAATTTGACTGGTCAGATACCCACCAAAAGGCATTCGAAACTCGTAACACATATACTAATGTCCCCAGCAATATTACAACATCCTAATTTAAAAAAACCATTCATACTTTCAAAAGATGCGTGCGGGGCAATATTGGCACAGAACATTGATGGGAAAGAGCTCCCGGTGGCATATGCCAGCAAAACGTTCACACATGGAGAGAAAAATAAATCGACAATAGAAAAGGAACTAACAGCCATACATTGGGCAATAACATATTTCAAGCCCTACGTTTACGGTAGAAAATTCTTGGTACGAACTGACCACCGACCACTTGCATTATTTGGGATGAAAAACCCTTCGTCCAAACTAACACGAATGAGATTGGACCTAGAGGAATTTGATTTTGAAATACACTACGTTAAAGGAAAAGAAAACGTCGGACCAGACGCACTATCTAGAATAAAAATAGATATAAACGACCTAAAAGATATTAGTATTCTGCAAATACAAACACGTTTTTTTTTTTTTTTTTTTTGTATATTATTAAGCCAAGCTCAGGGGATACCTTATGATGCAAAGCACAGCGTGGCAGGAAGGAGATAGGGAAAGGATTAAGGGATATGAGGAGAGTGGCGGAGGTGCCGATGTATGTCGCCCTTAAACTTTTGCAGGTTGTATGCCGGAGGAAAGACAGAAGATGGTAGACTGTTCCACATTCGCACAGTTCGGGATAAGAAAGCATCACGGAATTTAAGTGTACGGCCGAAGGTAATTTGAAGGGTAAAAGGATGAGCGCGGGATGCAGCGCGGGTATTGCGTGCAGGAACTATTCTACAAGGGATCAGACTAGATATTTCATCAGAACATTGGCCATGCATATAGCGATAAAGGAGCGAAAGGCATCCAACATTGCGACGGTGCTCGAGCGAGTCGATATGACGAATAATTGCCACATCGCCAATGAGCTTGCAGGCTCTCTTTTGGACAATATCCAATGAAGCTAAGGCTGTGCGACCAGCCCCGGCCCAGATATGGGAATTGTATTCCATTCTGGGTCTGATGTAGGACTTGTAGAGGAGCGCTATATTTGATGGGCTGAAATATTTCTTACAACTTTTCAAGAAACCAAGACATTTGGATGCTTCTTTGGCAACCGAGAGGATGTGATCTGTCCAGCTTAACTTACTGGAAATATTAATGCCAAGAATTCTTAGTGACGGTGATTCAGAAATTAATGCACCATCAAACGAAACGGGAGTGGTTAAGTGATGGTCTTGTTTTAATGAGATGAGACAGCTTTGGGTCTTAGATGCATTGAATTCGACGCGATTCACTTTGCCCCAAGCGAGAATATTGTCAAGATCGTTATTCAATGATCTAATCATGCAGTCTCGTTTAACACATGCGGCGTTCCCTCTGGAATCCGCAAGGGTGTCAAAGGAGTATGCGAAATCAAGGGTACTGTCATCAGCAAAGCTATGGATAGGATTGAAAGTAAGGGAAAGCAGATCATTAATGAAGATTAGAAATAGAGTCGGAGAAATAACAGAGCCCTGGGGGACACCGGCATTAATAGGATGAGGATCAGATATAACGCCATCTAATACAACTCGTATTTGGCGACTAGATAAAAAACTTTCAATCCATAATAGAAGAGGAGGGGAAAGACCAAGTGCTTTGAGTTTGGCTAAAAGGGCTGAATGCCAGACTCTATCAAAGGTCTTTGAAATATCTAGAGCAACGATTTTGGACTCACCAAAATTGTGAAGACTACGATTCCAACGTTCCGTAAGAAAAGTCAGCAGGTCTCCAGATGAGCGTCCGTGCCGGAAGCCGTATTGGCGATCGTTGATTAGCTGATTGGTTTCCAGATACTTCATTAATTTGGAGTTAATGATAGATTCAAAAACCTTTGAAAGAATCGAAGTGATTGCAATTGGTCGATAATTTGAGGGATCGCTACCCTCTCCTTTCTTGGGAATAGGCTGAACGTGAGCTAGTTTCCAAGCAGTTGGAAATTTTCCTGTCGAGTAGGACAGGTAGAATAGTTTGCGCAGAGGTTTAGCCAAGGATGAGGCACAGCTTTTAATTAATAGGGGCGAGAAACCATCAGGGCCTGCGGCTTTAGAGACGTTGATTCCTTTAAGGACCTTGAACACATCCCTCGTACGGATGTGTATTGGCTCTTGTACACATCCGCACGGGGGATGCACGACAGGTGCCTGTGAAGTGGGTGGAAGAAAAGAATTTGATGCGAATCTAGCAGCCAAAATATTAGCTTTATCCAGGGAGTCAACAACCACTTCACCATTATTAAGTAGTGAAGGTATAGAGGAACTGCTGAAGTTGTTCCTGATGGTTTTGACCAGGGACCAGAAACCTTTACTACCTTTGCGGCTTGCCAAGATTCTTTGTCTAACATTCTGGTCAAAAAGAAATTTTTCTCTCTGGATAATGGACTTGCAGGTGTTCCGTGCAGTCTTGTAGATTCCTTTCAGTTCTGGACAAGGATGCACTTGATAGGCGCGAAAAGCAGACTCTTTCGCTTTTATAGCTTGGTTGCACTTATCGTTAAACCAAGAGCGATTTTGCTGTTGTTGAGATCTGCTGTAAGAATACGGAATATATTCACGCATGCCTAGACTTAGTATGTTACTAAGTTCTAATGTGCATTCATCAGCATCCCTCGAAGCAAAACAGACCGACCAATCTATATCTCTAAGATACTGATTGAGGCTTTCCCAATCAGCGTTCTTATAGTGCCAGAGAAGCCTACTTGTAGGTGGAGAAGTAGGGCGGCGCAGAGTTGAGGTGATAAATTGAGCCGTGATTAGACAGTGGTCTGAATTACCAAGAGGGGAGCCGACTGAGATGGAATATTTGTCAGGGTGAGATGACAGAAACAAATCTAGTAAATTGGCCCTATCTCCAGCTGCATCAGGGATTCTCGTCGGTGCATCCACTAGCTGATGCAAATTAAAAGATTCACAAAAAAGTTCAACGAATCGGCCCGAAGGACTTGTGGTAGAAGAATGTCTGAGCCATGGTATGTTATGGACATTAAAATCGCCTGCCAGGATGATTTCGGAAGAGGGGGAGACAGAAAGCAATGAAAAAGCAGATAAAACAAGACACAACGGTGACTCAAACTAGAAATAGCCCAATAACTGCCCAGCATGATCAACTGCGTATGTTAGAGGCAATTTCACCAATCGAAGTGGAAGATTTACCGGAAATACAATTTAAAAATCACAACTCGAAAAAGGAAAAGATAGAAATAAATATAGTGCACAACAATAATATATTATATAAGCGGTACATAGAAATGAAACGAAACCAATCAGTAGAACCTGCATTAGAGCAGGTATTCGAAATATTGGAAGATGATTATAATAAACAATTTCAGACCAAGACTCTGAGACTTTCTGCAGAAAGTCAAATATTTAATTTAATTAATATATACCATATATAAATATACGCTAATAACTAGAAGAAATTAGTACTTAAGAGGTTGACATGACACTATGACATGACAATACATATGTAAAACAAAGTTTGCGTTTACGCTGCATAACAAATTTTTTTTTGCGTTAACAAAAAAAATTTTTTTTTAAAGGGGAAAAGTGTAATACGTACGAAAATGCCCCAAAAGCACAAGCATAGAAGTTGCATAAACTTCCATAATCGCGGTGAGTAAGTAAGTTCAATAACACATGTATGTAGGTACCATAATGAGCAATCGCTTAAACCTGCCTCAAGTGAGGTCAGCGACTTGCATATGCATAAACTCAAATGTGAATTGACTCACCGACCTACCTAACTGCCTTCTGCATGTAAAAGCTAAAACAAACAAAAGACGATGATAAACTGACTTCTGTTTGTTTTAGCTCAAATTACAAAGTAGCGGCAAGTTATGAATGAAATCGTAAAGGTGGAAAAGTGCAACGCAAGCTTTGTTTATTGAATTGTAATTGAACTTGTTTATTGAATTATAATTAATCGATGTCAATTGGTTCTCATGCAATTATTGTAAAATAAGCATTTTAAGCATGGGAACCAACTTAGGTCAACCAGGTAATTTTGAATATAAATAAGATAAGAAATGGTAAAATAAAGACACTTTTTGATTGACATTAGTTCAGAGTATACGGAGTGTTATGTTTTGCTTTCCCGAAGTAGACATTGGAGTCAAAGCTGTTCTTTGCTGCTCCACCATACTATTTAGAGTTAGCGCTGACATAGCCGCTCTTCAGGAGTTAAAGCTGTTCTTAGCTGCTCCACCATACTATTTAGAGTTAGCGCCGACATAGCCGCTCTTCAGGAGTCAAAGCTGTTCTTAGCTGCTCCCAAAGACTCAGCGTTGGATTTCATAATCAATGTACGTGTATCAAGTATCATGTATCACAGTATGCAACACTGCAAGTTTTTTGACCTCTTAAATTGGGCCCTTACTGGCCTCTTCACATGGACCCTTACTGGCTTCTTCATATGGGCCCTTACTGACCTTTTCGTTGGGCCCCTGCAGATTTCCTTTGGAAGAAGAAGAGGCACTTGTGCCCTTCTTCCTCCTTCCGTTTAATTTCTGGGAACCGTCTGTCCCCCCAGAATCACTGCTGCCCGTACTCATTTTGAGCACGGCAGAAATTGTTTATGGCTTTGCTTTTATTATCTTTTTAATTTTATTAATATTTTATAATTTTAAATAGATATATATTTTCTTAAAAGTTTTATAAATTTCTATATCAATTTATACTTTTCTCACGGTTACCATGTTGCCATGGCAACGACCAAATTTAATTAAAAATTCAATAGCTGTCAATAGATTTTTCACAATTTTTTTTTAAATTATTATTAGTTTCTTATACACTAATCAACTTTAACACAAACACTTCCAGTAGAGCTTATCTACACTTTGAACGCCTTTGCTATGCTTGTTTTTCAGGTTCTGCTTATTACTTGTGGGAGCTCGAATTGATGCGTCTTCTCTCTTCAGAATAATAATAATAATTTATTAGTTCATATAAACTTTAAATTGATAAATGTTATATAGATTTCATTTAAATTATGTGTTATTTGTCCTTAAATATTCCAAATATCCTTTTTTAAAATTATTAAATCTATTTTCACGCTTTAGTTCCATTGGTAGGTTGTTAAATAGTTGTAGTCCCTTATACAATAATGAATTTTGTGCTCTATTACTTCTTCTGCTGTCTAATCGATAATTTACTTCTGCACCTCGCAGATTGTATGGTTGTACATTGCACAAAAGATTCAGTTTAGTTTGTAGATATTCAGGTAATTGTCCTGTTTTTACTTTGAATATAAACTTAAACACATTAAATTCAATTCTTTTTTTGCAGTTCATTCATTGCAGTGTTTGGAGCATGTGTCTAACTGGCGTAAATCTGTTGTATTTTAGTATACACCTCATAGCCTTGTTTTGAAGTATCTGTAATCGATCTAACAATGCTTGGTTACACAGAAACAATATCGTTGAACAGTACTCGAACTGGGGCCTAACTATGCTGTTGTAAACCTGTATGGGATCTTGCGTCTAATTCTTCTGAAGAAACTAATTTTTTTCCCAATTTTTTTGCAAATATATTCTGCGTGCTGTTCAAAATTCAACTTTATGTCTATTATGACACCCAAATATTTGATTTTACTCACAGTTTCTATTACCTCTCCATCAATATCAATTTCCATGTCACAGTCAGCATTTACGATCATTAATTTAGTCTTTTGCAAGTTAAGTAGGAGCTTGTTAATTTTTAACCACTTACTTAAAAGATGCAAATCTTGTTTTAATTTATTTTTCGCCTGATGTATGTCATTGCCAGATATATACAGTAATGTATCATCTGCAAACAAAATTGATTTTCCATATTTCATCACTTTTTCCATATCATTAATATATATTAAAAACAGAATGGCTCCAAGAACTGATCCTTGGGGCACATCTAAGATTATGTCTTATGATTCAGATAACACCTCAACTATTCTTGTTCTTTGTGTCCTCCCATTTAGGTAACTCTCAAACCATTTAAGTTCTCTTCACACCACTCCATATTTAGACAATTTTTGGAAGGCTCTTTTAAAGTCCACAAATACTGCCAGTATAAATTTATTCAAATTTATTTCCTTCTCCAGTCTTCTATGACCAGATTTACTGCTGCTTCACAATCGTGCTTTTTTCTAAAACCACTGGTCCCTCATTATAAGTTTTGATTCCTCCAAGTATTTCTCCAATTCTAGATGGACTACTTTTTCTATTATTTTATCAAAAATGTTCAACATGTTGATTGGTCGAAATTCCTCACATTTTCTAGTATTTTTTACTTAGGTACGCGTACTACTATAGCCTCTTTCCAAGAGCTGGGGAATGTACCTTCATATAGACTTCTGTTTATAATGTTAACTAGATACTCTCCCATGATGTTCCAGTTGTCTAAAATCATTCTTATATCTACTCCGTTGTAGTCTTTTTTTTTATTCATCGTCATGCAAATTTCTTTCAGTGTTTCATTTCTTACATTTTCGAATTCAAATCTCGTCGAACTCTGCTCTGGATTATCAACAAATGTTACCGTTGGTATTGAGCTATTTAAAGCTGTTACACTTTCAATAAAATAATTATTCAATTTGTTCGCTATTTCATTACTTTCTTTAACTATAATAAAGGCTTTTCCAATAAGAGGTGTTATTTCAATTAGCCCGCTATTTCGGTAGATGTCAATTTGGAGCTGTCAGGTAAGCCTCGGCCCAAGAACGGTGCGGGTCTCCACGGATTTTTCGACGGGAGGTGGCAGGATGAGAGCTACGGTATGCAGCTTGAGCACATCAGAGGATGTCCTCAGACTGCATACCTGAAGGCAATTTTCCGCGTAATCTCCTGTGAGCAGCTATTCTCCATGGGGATAATAGCTGGGGGAATGGTTGATGTGTATACCACAACCCTCGAAAGCGCTACCAAGCTTATGCTTGAGGACATCGAAGTGGAGGGTAGACACCTTGTACCGTTCCCACTCAGGGAAAAGCCCGCGAAGGTCGTGTTTTCGCGGGTCCCTATGCGAGCCCAACATGAAGACCCCTCGAATTTCCTTGGGAGATTCGGGAAGGTTCATGGAAAGGTTTGCGCCATTCCCATTAAAATTGGGGACGAGGGTCTCGGGCGGGGTATTTTCGGTACCAGCCGCGAGCGTCCATTACCTTGAATAAGCGATGTACGCTTCCATGAGGCTTCTACCTGAGCATATCCGGCTCGAGGTACTGGATAGACGTGGGCACCGAAGCGAAATGCCATGCTTGCCATTTGGTAGGGCATTTTAACTGCCCCAAGAGAAGCGGAAAGAGGGCTGAACAGAGGGTTACCTCGAAGGAAACCACTGCTACAGTAGTGGTTCCGGAGAAGGAATTTTCTGCCAGCACTCAACCTGCTATCTTGGAGCAGCCAGTGGCTAAGGTGCCTGAAGTTGACCCAGAGGCAAAAACTATTACGGCTGTAAACGGTGCCACGTCGACACGTGAAAACACGGCTACTTCCGACGAAGAGTCGATTAGCCTGGTAGGTAAAGGAGGACGAGGAGGAGGAATAAGGTGGACCGGGCGATGCTGCCTGCTCCAGAGCCAGCAAAGCCAGTCGCATCAAAGCGGCCCCACTCGGAGGAGGACGATAGTGGAGCTCGCTGTTCAAGATTGTTGTGAGAAAGGCGGAAGCATCTCTCGAATAGCTTTCGGACTGCGAAATGACCGGTTTGGATGAGACTGGTCTCTCGAGCTCCAGTGGCTACGAGTCGTGTGGTAGCACCATTTCGACTGGTAGCCAATTTGAAGTCTCGAAGAGTATGGAAACCATTCCTGGGGAGAAGATCTCCGAAATTCTTGCCCAGCTCCAGTACAAGAAGAATTCAGATAAAATCCGGAGTATTCTTGTAAAGCAGCTGGAGATGCCAGAGTTGTTACTTCCTCAGCTTCAACTCCTACAACTGGAGTGCAAGAAGAAGAGGAAGTACAACGATGCAGCTCGATTAGATCGACTTCATAGGAAAGTGAAGGATTTGATTCAGGAGCATCGCTTGGCCGATTCTCCTCGTCAGTAGATGTCGTACCATCATCGTTTGAGCTTCTTATCTCTTTGAATGTGTAAAATAGCGTCTCCTAACACCGGGGGTTTAAGTGCTCATACAAGACTACACAGTACTATCGAACCTGTCAAAATGTTCGATATAGACATTACACTTCTGCAGGAGACGAATTACACCCCAGACACACAACTTGAGCGATATGTTTATTTACATACTGGCTATGCAATGTTTGCCACACCTGCGCCTCGCCGAGGCTCATGGGTGGCAATCATTGTATCCAAAAAATTCACACTATCGTCTCCTGTCTATACAGATATCTTCCCAGGCTTGGCTTCTTCCTTGGACTTTGTCGTTCAAGACAAACATATTAAGGTAGTAAACATGTACCTTCCTCATGACCAGGACATTACAAGACAAGTTTTTGATAGTGTTCAATCCTGCCTGGTGAATTTTAGCGACGAAACTATCCTCGGAGGTGATTTCAACTGCACGCTGAATCCCTCAATGGATTGGCATTCCGAAGTTGAGTTCAACTCAGTCAATGCTACTCGATTGAGGAATTTTGTCCGTGTTTTCAGACTCGTGTATATCTATCGTTGGATGCATCCTACGACTAGATCATACACGAGGGTCTCGCGAAATATCCATGGAAGTCTCGCAGGCTCCAGAATCGATAGACTTTACGTCTCACCTGGAATACTAGAACATTTCGTTGGTGTCATTCAAGTGTGTTCCGTTAGTGATCATCTTCTTTTAGTGGCAACCAGCACTCGAGTTTAAAGAAGAACAGCATACTGGATATTCAACAACTATTTGCTGAATTCCGAGCAGTTCATCAATGAGTTCATTGAATTCTGGCACGATTGGCAAGAGAGGAAAGCTGACTTTCCTGTGCTTAGTCAATGGTGGGATGTTGGAAAGCTCCAAATTCGATCTTTTATCGAAGCGAATTTCAATCGAAGTGGGTATCAAGCTCCTAGTTTGTCGGCCGAAATATCTCGGGTGACAGCTCTTCTCCCAACTAAGCCGGAGTTGATTCTTTATTTTAACAGAATAAAGGAACGCTTGGCAGCACTAACTTACAAGCACAGCTTGGAGTTTGTGCTGCGCAACCAATCACGCTGGTTAAGAGAAGGTGATTCTCCAACCGAGTACTTCTTTCAGGAAACTAGACGACGTACTGCTTCTTGTGAAGTCGAATCAATAGTTGATGAATCTGGACAAGTCCTCAACGGACAACAGCTATCAGAATATATTCGAGACTACTACAGTGGTCTCTACTATGAATCGACGTCAAAAACATCCTCGACTGAATTTCTTGAGAATATTCCCACTTTCTCTGAAGACAGTAAGGAGCTCCTGGATACAGTAATCACATTGGAGGATATGATCACTGTGACAAAGGATCTAAGGCGACACACTTCACCTGGTTATGACGGCTTGACTCCAGAATTCTTCATACGTCTCAGGGATTTATTAATTTCTTACCTTTGGAGGTCTTCAATTCGGCGGTTGAGACACATTAAGACTTTCCTTCTAGTTGGAGGAGGTCTGTTATGCGATTGATTCCAAAGAAAGGAGATTTGCAGAGGATGGGGAACTGGAGGCCAGTAACTGCTCAGTGATTGCCTCGGTAATACACCCGGAACAGTCCTATTGTGTTCCTGATCGTAGTATCTACGACAACATCGCAGTAGCCAAACATTTGTTTGCCTAGCATGAAAAGACAGGTAGACAAATAGCCATGATTTCACTTGACCAACAAAAGGCTTTTGATAGCGTCTTGCACGAGTATCTCCTGACTGCTCTCGAGGCATTTGGGCTCTCGCCCATGTGGCTCGATATCACCGGGAAACTGTATAGAGATTCAGCGATTTTGATTAAGCATCAAGGACAAGTTCTGGCTCCTATCTCGTTTCATCGAGGTATCACACAGGGCTGTCCATTGTCAGGTATGCTTTATGATCTTTCGTTCGAGCCGCTACTGGTGAATCTTCGTCGAATGCTCGGACAATATTCAGTGCATCTATCTACCATATACCAATGTGAGGCCTCTTATGTTGGCATATGCGGATGGCCTTTATAAAGGGTTTCCCAATAAGAGGTGTTATTTTAATTAGCCCGGTAGATGTCACTTTTGGAGCTGTCATTTTTTGACATTTGACAAGTAGAAACTACGCCATTAATAAAAATGGAACGATACACGATTCAACAACGCATTGAAATTATTAAAATTCACTATAAAAATGGTGAAAATGTTTGCAGAGACGGTTCGTAAAACTCGAACATTTTTGGGTCGTCGTGAAGCACCTTGTCGGACCGCAATACAGAAATTGGTAGAAAAATTCGAGCTGTCGGGACAAGTTAGTGATGTGAAGAATAAAACTCGTGCACGTCGCTCAAGAACAGCCGAGAATATTGCTGCTGTAGCCGAAAGTGTTGAAGAAAACCCAGGTTTTTCCATTCCTCGTCGTTCTTTGGAATTAGGCATTCCACAAACGTCATTACACCGTATTTTGCATAAAGATTTGGGTCTTAAGGCTTATAAAGTTCAGTTAACACAAGAACTCAAGCCGGCCGATCATCAACAACGTCGAGTCTTTGCTGATTGGGTCCTTGAAATGCATGAAAATGATCCGGAATTCCATCGAAAACTCATCTTGAGTGATGAGGCCCATTTCCACCTCGATGGCTTCATCAACAAGTAAAATTGTCGCATCTGGGGCTCGGACAACCCAAGAGTTATTGTTGAAAAGCCTCTCTATCCTCAACGTGTGACTGTTTGGTGCGGTATATGGTCCCGCGGGGTCATTGGACCTTACTTTTTCGAAAATGAGGCTGGAGCAACAGTTACGGTGAATGGATTGCGCTATCGACAGATGATTAATGATTTTTTATGGCCGAAATTGGATGGTATTGATCTGGACAACGTTTACTTTCAACAAAACGGCGCTACGTGCCATACAAGCAACGAAACCATTGATCTTTTACGGGAAAAGTTTCCGGACCGTGTTATCTCTCGAAGAGGTGATCACACCACCGAAATCTTGTGACTTAACACCTTGCGACTTCTTCCTTTGGGGCCACGTGAAAGTGAAGGTTTACGCCAACAGCCCAGCGTCGATTCAATACCTCAAAGATGGAATTCGTGAGGCTATCTGTAACGAGCCTTCTGAAAAAAAAAAAAAAAACAAAAAAAAAAAACAAAAAAACGTTTCCACCCACTCTTTAACTTGAAGACTGTAAGGAAATTTCGGAAGGGTCGCCCTGTAAAGAAAGAAACGCGACTGTCGAAGTACGGAGAGCCACCTATCTCCCACTAGGGAAAACCTCTGTAGACCATATGTAGTCGACGAGTAGCAACTAATTAGAAAGAGAAGAAACAGAAAAGAAGTGGAAAACCGCATGTCGTGAATTAACAATGGTTAACGGGTGTCAAAACCAAGAGAAAAGTGCGGTACGGTCCTTTTCAAGTTGACTATCCAGCGAGGAAAGTCGCAAGTGATCAAGGTTTGACCGAAAATCGAGGATAATCAAATTTCCAAGAGATTGATAGACTGTTAATCTGGAGCGGAAGGTAATTAGAATTAAGCGGAAAGAATTTAATCCATTGCTGAAAAAAAGGGAAACAAAAGGGAAAAGGAATAAAAACTTGTATAACTCTAGGGAAAGGAGAAAAGAAGAAAAAAAAAAGGTCTTCTAACGCGGAAGGGACCAAATAAACCCTTAAGATAAATAAGTGTCACGCAGAGGTGAAACGGGGAACACGAACGAAGCAAGGGAACCCTGCTAAGTCGTCTCCGCCGGAATAGTGCGCCAGTAGTCAAAGAAATAATCTCCTTTGAGAGTAAAGGAGAAAATCCGCGATCAGAAAGGAAGCGACTGGAGGAAAACGCTCCTAATTGCAGGAACGAAGGAAAGAAAAGGGGGAGGAATAAACCGTAGAAGATTAAGGAAGAGGTAAGAACGTGAATTTAGATAAAGACAGAATTGTGACACTAACCCAAATTAATTATAGCTTATATGTCGGGGGGCGCATGTACAGTAATTGTCAGGCGCGCCTCCGACACCTATACGGTGTAGAACGGTCTAAGGACTTGTAAAAAGAAACTCTTTTTTTGTAAATTGGCCACATAGTTGGTAGAAAGATTGGTTGGAGGTAACCAGAGCTTCCACATCGGAATGTCAAACATCCCAACAACAACTGCAGCTCAACACATCAATTTTAAGGCTGTCAAGGCTCCTTAACCTCGACAAGGGCCTCATCTATATTGTATCACTTAAGATTAGAAAAAAAAAAACAAACACAAAATTTGTTAAATTTAGTTACAGCACAACAATCACCAGTCACAAATGCATTTGGGATTTCGGTGAGTACCAGTATTGTGTATTATTATTATATTTATTACATTAATTGAAAAGTAATTACATACCTATATCTATACGCCTATATAGGATTTGAATTGAATAATGATAAGAATTTGTGTATTATTAGTATAATTATTACATTAATTGAAGAAATAATTACATACCTATATCTATACGTCTATATAGGATTTGAATTGAATAATGATAGGACTTTGTGTATTATTAGTATACTATTTACTACATTAATTGAAGAAGTAATTACATACCTATACCTATACGTCTATATAGGATTTGAATGGAATAATGATATGAATTTCATAGGTTTTGATACACATAAGTGGCTTTAAACCGATAAGCTAGATTTTTTTGTGATTTCATTTTATATACACATATATCTATACATTCAAGTATAATGGAGTAGTCAGTAGTTAAGCGAGTAGAAAGGAGTGCCTAAAGCACACACCCTCGGTATTAATTAATTAATCACTCGCCACTGGAACTTTGGAAAGGGCATTGTTGTTAATGCATGTAGGTATGTTGAGCTGGGGTTGTACGCGGTCATAGGGTCAAGAGTACCCTTCGTTGAATTTAGTTACGTGCTAAAAAGGTCGAAATTGTATTAGGTTTTAATTGATTACTGTAAGCGTACTATAACTGAACTTGTCGTAATTCATGCATATACTAGTGTAACTGATATATTAAATTGGTTGGTGCTTTTAATCATCTTGTATTAATCATGGTAGTTAAAATGGAAAAGACAAATTCGTATAACATGGAGTAAGCTCGTTTGTGTTGCGTATCCGCGTCCATCCTCGTCGCGAATGAGGAGGCAAGTTGTTGAGCCTCGACCTCCAAGTGTAGGGCAGTGTAGACCGAAGGGTGAAATGGGGACTGAGAAGCGAACGTAGTAATAGGCGGTGTGGTATGGTGGTCGTGTGCCATACATGATCTTTCTTGTGGGCACGGTTCTAGACAGGGTGTCTGGATCTTCCTCCCACGCCCACCCGACGAGTCCTAGCCGGAACTGATCAGGAGGTTTAGGGAGATCCGGATGCCTTTTGTGTAGTCATACATTTCAATTATAATATGGTGGTCTCAATGCTGTACTTATGTCGCTGACCTGCGTCAGCTGGTAGATTGTCTACGCGAGCACCGTGCTTATTAGCTGAGGGACTGATTTCCCCAAGAGACCTGGCGCCCGATACATCTGAAAAGGTAGTCAGGGAACTCAGCTGCAGTTCTCTTTTCTTGTTACCTCCGAATTATGAACACGGGTGGTCGCACACATCCCAGGTACAGCCACCCGTACTGTTACATATATGGCGCCAATCTAGGCTCGTGCTTCCGTTACCTTAGCTAATCTTCAAGGCTTGACCAAGCTTCTCTGGGTTAAGTGATGAGTGTGTTAATTGAGCATTTTCTTATATAAAAAAAAAAACCCTTTATATCAAAACACAAGTAATCAAATGCGTTTTTTCGTTTGTTTCCTGAAAATTAACAATTGTAAATTTTCGTACTTTGAACACTTCTTACATCATTACAAATTATTAGAGAATATATTCAATTGTTTTTCTGAGGAAGCTCTAGCTTAGTATCGATGACCTGTTTTTATTTTGATAACTATAAAAAAATTTATAAATTATATTTTGTTTACCGGCCGATGAGTGGTCTCATTAGTCGCGCCTTCCTGAATAAATACTCGTCGACGATTAGAAAATGGATTAAGTAGTCTTGTCCAGCCCTCGTTGCGATTAAGTTGGCGGAACGCCGACACCATCACAGCAGCTTACGGCCGAAGTTGACGACCACCGTATCCACTGCCGGTATGGAGAAATTGCTCACTGAGCGCGGTTCCGTTCAGCCAGTTCTGTCCAGCTAGAGTACACGAAGTCCCGCGAAGGGAGGAATGGATGAGGATGCGCAACACGTTTTATGAAGTTAATATATCGATTCGTTAGTTAAGTTACTAAGATAATACTCCTAGTTAGTGTCACAAATTGCAAAAAAAGAAAAAAAAAGAGGGAGTCTTTTTTGATTTATGTTGTCGGTACCGCTTTGGTATTATTCGGCCGACAGAGACAAATATAAGTCGGAGTGGGTTAATGCCTTTGAACTAGGACATTCATATCGAACGGTCAAAAGTGGGTCAGACCCTACCAAAATTAATAGTAAGAATGATTGCCTATCACCTAGAGCCAGATGAGCTCGACTATGAGCTTAAGTTAAGGAAGATACGAGAGATCCAACGTTCGGGATCTATCCAGACGTTACAAAGCTGGTTAGATAAAGAAGAGCGGGGCGTAATTTCGAAGCCAACAGGGTTTCCCCCCATAGCAGATTTAGAAGAGGAATGGGGGGGGGGAACAATTTTTTGATCAGCTTACCTCAAGGAATCGCGTGGTATACCGGAAGGTATCTTGATCAGAATCACCCTATATATATATATATATTTTTTTTTTTATATAAACAGGAGACTTAGCAGGAATGTTAAATATCGTTGATCCAATATTTGGAGTACTTTTTTAACCATTGTGACTTAGATCCTTTTCTTTTATATTCATATGTTATGACTTTAAAATTTTCTGACATTTTTATATACATATACTTATGCATACATATAAAATTAAATTTTGAATATTTGTATATAAATTTTTATATCTTTTCTTTTAGATGTATGTCTATCAGCGGAGGTGGAAGCTGCGTATAATTTGCTTAAGGAAACAGTCGACATACAGCTGGAGAATTCTGGATATAGCACAGTCAGTTTGTCCACAATATTTGAAAATCTTTCTGCTTTGGCAACATGATAGAATGGTAGATTCGTGAATATTTTATACATTGGTTAATAAAATAAAGGAAGACCAAATAGTGTATTAATTCGCTTTTGCGTGCAACAGAACTTTCCTTTTTTGGTAAACATGCTTTAGGAATTTGCTCTAAGTAACTATATGCTGCTTTAAAAAGTAAAAGATATTATATACAGGGTGTTCAGTAAAATAAGTAGGATGGAGTATGCCAATGGGTTCCTTACAATGTCCTGATTAGTTTTGCTGTAGACCCCCGCTAAAATCACTCCTTCCTCCTCAAATTTATGTTTAAACATTTTTCGTTTTTGAAGGAAGTGTAGTCACTGAAATGCTTGTTAGTGTTTTCAATGATGTAGCAGGATCGAACTTAAGCATTTATTTTAAAGAGGACCTTTTGTTATGGTCGCATGTAGGCATGACAGTATCATCTCAAGTTACTGTCCTGACATCTAGCCCTCAGTAGCTGTCAGTGAAATAACGTGCACCATGCGGGGGAACACAGAAATCGGACCGACGAAGAGGCCGGAAGCAAGCGACAGCGGCCATGATTCGGGCATTGAGTAGAAGGTGATAAAAAGTGGTGGGGGGAACTCTCCTAAGAAGAGCCAAGGATGATTCGAAGTTTTTCTTTGCAATCGGTAAAAACAGAACAATATTCTAATACAGTCAAAAAGTTAAATTGTACCTCTGCCAGAAATCCAACTGAAACCGACGCGGAAAAGAAAGAGCCCAGGAAATTAGTCAGGGTAATAGAAGGGCATCCATTAGCAGATAAGTGATAAGATAATCGTTTATTTAAGTTATTTAAATTACATAGCTGAAAAAAAAGGTTTAAGTGTTGTTGATGTTATGGAACTATGAAGAGTGATTCGCTTGGGACGTAAAGTCCCGACTGTCAGCATGAGCTGACAGATCATTCGACGGGCAGCGTTGAGTACAGGGCGGCACGCTAGTTCGCCTCAGCTATTGGCGGAGAGTGTGGGGGGGGGGGGTTCCACAAAAACCTGCCGCTGCCGTCAGCCATAATCAAAAAAAAAAATTTCGTGCCTATCACACCAAAGCCGGCACACATTCGGTCCTGAAGGGACCCTTACGTCACTTACCTGTATCTCATCGAAGGCGCAGATGGTCTGCCTTCTTTGCCTGCCCCATCCTCCCATCTGACTCTGAGGGGCATAATTCTTCAGAGTCCCTAGTTGACCTGTAAAAAGAGAGAGACTAGGCGAGCCTAGACGACCTCCATCCTATGTGAGAGGGCCCCAGGATAGTGAAGGAATAATTAAAACGTTCAAGATTTCATTTTTACGTTATAATTGTCAAGAAAAATATCCTCAATTCAAGGTAAGTACATACATAGGTCTCTAGGTAAGTATACCATTAAATTATAAAAATATATAGCCGTATAGCACTAGATAAGTACAGAAAAAGGTATATACATACGTATACCAAAAAAAATCTCATTAATTCAAAGTGAGTACAATAAAAAGGCATATACGTAAGAATACCATTGAATTATAAAACTACATAAGCGTATAGCATTAAGTATGTATATGGATATATATAGAGTCAGCTAAAAAATTTTTCCCCAAAATATACACGGACAAGGATTTTACTAAATTAGCTGTATAGTTACGTAAATATGCTATTAAATCGAAAATATATATATAGTTATAGAAAAAGAATGTCAATAAAAGAAAATCCTACGTAAGGCCCTTATTACTAGATACGGGTAAGTATTTACATCATTAAAGGTAGGTATATAGATATACATATATATATAGAGTCAGTAAGAAAAATTATTATCCAAAGTATACACGGACAAAGACTCCATTAGATTAGATGTGTAGTTACGTAAATATTATTGTTAAATCGAGGATATATATATATATAGTTACACTAGATTAGCTGTATAGTTATGTAAATACTATTATTAAATCGAAAATATATATATAGTTACAGAAAAAGAATGTCAATGAAAAAAGTCCTACGAGCAAGTAATTATTGAAGCCGAAGCATGCGTATACCAAAAGAAATATATAATCTCAATAATACTCAGGGTGAAAATTCCACGGCATGATGAAGCGCTTCAGCATCCGCCATCTAGTTAAATATTAAATTAGAATTTATTGCTTCGACTTGCTGTCGGTAGTCTTTATCACAAACTAATTCGATGAGTTGAAATAATATTGCCCAGCGGCACTTGTATCTACACATATGTATATCTTGAACGAGATTAAATAAGAAAGTGCGGAACGTAATCATAATAAAAATTAGAATGTAAAGCAATTTACAAATTCATTTTATAGTTGACGACTGTATCTACTTTGTGCAACTGAAGGATTATAATCTGGCGGTGAAGGAATATCAGCATTTTTCCTTGTAGTAAAATTTTGACAATTGCTAATCCATATTGCTGCGTGTTCACAAACTCTCAGGCGGATATATTCCCCTTTGAAAAAGTATTGAGTTTATACCATATTTCAAGTATTCCGCCATTATGGCTGTATAAAATGGTGGCAAAGGTGGATGCCACCGAATACTTTTAGTACCGATCACGAACTGTTGGAATGTATCTTGGTGCGACCAGTCCGAGAAATATTGATTTCAAAGCCCTTGGTCGCCTACATCAAAACTTCCTAGCTCAACAGCGAATTTTGGTAAATTGTATATGTCTCGAAATTGGACGGAAGACAGAAACGCCAGAATTAAAACAATCCGGCCAACTTATCTATGGAGCAGCAAAAAGTTCTTCCCTTTCAAAGAGCTCAGCAAAATTTTCTTTTCTCTCTGTCCAGCCCCCTTTTGAAATTCCTGGAGTATTTTATTTATTGGATTTGACACTACCAAAATTTATCGAAATGATTACATTTTTGGGCCCGCTGTTATTGAGGATTTTTGATGATGTTTGCTGATTTCATTCACGCGCGACTTTTACTCGAGAAGTAAGACATATTGATTCTTCTTCTTCTTTGTCATCCCCAGCCTGTCATCTGCAGCTTGAGGAAATGCATTTCTTTCGGTCGGGGTGCGTTCAGTTTTTTTTATGCTTGACGCAGCCGGCCTACACGCTTCAGTAATTCTTGTAGCATATTGCTATATGCAATACGACCATAACATTGATTCTGAATATCTGATGTTATGGTCGTAGCGTATTGCATGTAGCAATATGCTACACTGAGCTAAGAACACGTCTACGCGACCCGTAGCAGCATGGGGTGTGCGCGGACTGTGTCCTATATGGATGGAAAGCGATACGCCCCGAACACACCCAAAATAAAAGAGAAAGGAGAAGAAGAAGTTTTTTTTGGGGGAAACACGGTTGTCAAAGACAAGAAAAGTTTGAAAAGATTGGAAAAAGCTCTCTACGTCGACGTGTTCTCAAGCAGTGTCCAAATATATAGTGAAAAACGAAAGTTTTGTATGGCAACCCCACGAAGGATTTGCCCGATTTGTCTCATTTTTTTTTTAAAGTCCGTGTACAAAATTTCAGATCTCAAGTATACGCGTTCTCGAGTTATCGTGCGCACAGACAGACAGACGGACGGACGGACATGCAAAAATCAAAATAACTTTTAATATTATGCGTGGGTGTCCAATTCATTTTGCTCTACCACCATTATTTCGAGGTGTTACAAACGGAAATACAAACTTAGTATACCCCTATAGATTTCATCTAGGGTATAAAAACCATGTTTGCGAAATAAGTAACCTAAGGAATCCACCATCATCAGGTACCGTATTCATCAGAGCCTAATTTTGAATATTTCGGAAGAAAAGGCTTCGCATGTCCCAAGCGAGGAGCCTCATACACATACAGCGTGAGCGATATACAGTGGTAACTCACAGTTTTCAATTAAATGAAATTAGGCGGCATCAAAGCTATTTACAAGTGGGCATCAGAATCTTCTGGTACATTTTAGATCATGGGAGACGAACCAGCTACGGAATACCCATATAAGCGTCGTAATAAGTATTTCTGCTGCGCGTCTAAATCGTAGCTAGTGACCTCCACTCCACTAAGCATTAGGAATTTGTCTGTGAGTTCATCCTTGGAGTCAGGCGTCGTATCCGCTGCAATACACTATATTCACATAGTTGGCTTTTGGGACGCAATCCACACTTTCATCACGTATGCACCTCAGTGCTAGACATTTATTACCATATTATATTACCTATTTAATCATACCAAAATTAACTCGAGAAGGAACTCAGAAGTATGTCAATTTGATACCACTGGCAATTATGGTAACATATATGCAATAGTTACTATTTGAGTATTTTAGGAAAAAGGGCATAAGATATATATCTATTATCTTTATACATACATATATACACATATACAATATTTAAGATTTGATTTTTTTACTAAGTGCAGTATATCTCTATTCCATATATGTATATATACAATATTTAAGGTTTGATTTTCAGAGTAAAATGCACAAAATGTTTCTATTACGTTTATATACAATAGATAAATATATATAAGATCCGATTTTTCATGATTTTCTTGAAAGAAATAGTGTTATATATATATACATATATAGATACGATATTTACATACTTACCGTAGTTTTGGGCATATATACTCACGGTAGTGACCAATAGATTATATTTATATGTGTACGATTTGAATTTTTATACCCTAAATGAAATCTATAGGGTGTACTAAGTTTGTCATTCCGTTTGTAACACCTCGAAATAATAATGGTAGAGCAAAATGGATTGGACACCCATTCATAATATTAAAAGTTATTTTGATTTTTGCATGTCCGTCCGTCCGTCTGTGCGCACGATAACTCGAGAACGCGTATACTGAGCTGAAATTTTGTACGCGGACTTTAAAAAAAAAGTAAAATTAAGTTCGAAAATGAGACAAATCGGGCAACACCTTCATGGGGTTGCTAAATAAAAATTTCGTTTTCCGCTATATATTTGGACACTGCCTGAGAACGCGTTGACGTAGAGAACTGAAATTTCGTACATGATGGTTTTACTACATAAGCAAATAAAATGTCAAAAATGGACTAAATCGGGCAACTCTTTGGTGTTGCCATATAAAAATTTAGGTTTTTTACGTATACTTTGAAAAAGATCAGTCCAAGACATTTTTATGGTACTAAAAACTTCTGCAGAATACGAAATCCAATAAAATTGGTTATAATCATTTTTCCTGTGCGACAAACCGTTCTAGAAATATATGCGAAAAACAACTTCAAAATCAAACTTGAATAGATCGGTGACCATAGGAAATTTAATACGGGCATTCATCTAGGCTATCATAAGAATTGGTCTTAGACCAATTCTAGCTTTTTTACTTGTTTTTAATGGAATCGCTTCATAGAGTATCTTTCTTGTTATTATTCCGCCCATGGTAGCTTACGGAACTATATCTTATCAGCAGTAGATCTACTCTTTGTAGAAAGACGCGATTTGGTACGTTTAGCATATGTATACCAGAGTATACATAGGGCCGTAAGCCCGAACATTCATATAAACTTTACCAGGAAGACGAATTGTTGTACCGTCATGTAAAGGGAATTGTTGTTATTCACAGAACCACAGTTTCTCCGTGGAGGAATTTCGTTGTCAAGGTAATTGCAAGTAACACTGTCTGTGGTTCGCCCCCATTATCTCCTGCCTGTAAAATTCTTGATTATCAGTAAGTAAAATTTTCTGCCATGCGAAATGGTTCCATCCGAATAAACAGACTGGATACATAAAACATCATGCAGTGTTAAAATTTTTATTGTTTCTTCCTTCATTCTCCTGGTGCCCTCTCACTATGAAGGACGACTAGGTTCACTACTCCTCTAAGGTTCCAGATTGTCAATAGGGACACTGAAAACTATCTGCCCTCAGTGTCGATTGGGTGGTTGGGGCGAGCAGGGAAGGCCAAACATCGGCGCCTTCCCAATGGATGTAGGTAAGTGGTGTAAAGGTCCCTTAAGGTTCGAATGTGTGCTACGGCCTTTTGTATAGACAGGCACGAATTTATTTTGTATATGTCTGATGGCAGCGGCAGGTTGTCGTGGAACCTCCTCACACTCTCCGCCAATAGCCGTGGCAAGCTAGCGTGCTGCCCTGCAGTCAATGCTGTCCACCGAGTGATCTGGCAGCTCATGCTGACAGTCTGGACTTCACGTCTAAGTCAAATCACTATCAACATACTTCCATAACAAAAATGGCGCCCAAAGTGGGCCACCAGATTCATGACTCTGCCCAGCTGGAAGGTTACCTAAGTATTGCAATCAGGTGAGGAGGAAGGAAAGAGTTGTTGGAGGATGGAAGTGGTGCTGGAGACCTTCAGTAATCAGGTGTTGTCATACTGCTAACTGCCTGGCTGAAGAATATCTAGTATCATTTTCAGTCTCTAGCTTCTCAAACCCGACTTTTCCCCGGATTTCTGTGAGGACTCAAGATTTTTCATGCACACACTCACACCTCACGACCTTTGTGTTGCGAGTTGGCTCTTGGAGAGTGAAGGAGAGAACTTTCGTGAAATTTTTTTGATTTTTTTGGAACGTCCGAACGAAAACTTTTATTTTTCCTGTGCGATTATGCTAGTGCAAGAATTGATCAAAATTTTACGCGACTTCCTTTAGTACGGCTACGACAAGTTATTTTGAATTCCCTGATGAATTGAATTTCGCTTATGTTGAAGTTTTGCGACATTGCTTATTTGATTATAAAATATATTTTTTTGACCTGTCGAACTCTGAATTTTTATCCTTGGTGGATAGTCTTGAGGACTTCCTTTTCGAAATGTTTGAGGAACTTTTTTTTTTAATTTTGAATCGAAACTTTCTCTGACTTTTGTCGAGACATACGTGTCTCTTAACCAAAATACCACAAACCTCTGTACGAGCTGCAGAAACTGAATAGATTTGACTATCGGCAATACGTAATTTTTTTTATAATGGCTACCGTGAGAACACCACCCCCCGCGACAGACAGTGTGAAGCAGTTGCTTGAACAGTGCTCCATCTGTCAAGATAGAGACTGGTCAGTCGAAAAGAAGCCTGTCGTGACCATATGTAGACACGTGTTCCACAAGGCATGTTTCCGAACGTGGATAGGCGAACAGGCCAACTGTCCAAACTGTCGGCTCCGCCTTACACAATATGACTTTACCGAACATACTGGAGCCATCCCAAAGAAACAGAAGACGAAACATGTCAATAACGAGCGTAAACAGCCCACGCCAACGTTTGACTTAACACCTCCAACAATTCCACCAGTTAGTCGAGGATCCCTATCACCTGGAATGCTAGATCCGCGTTCCATGACTTTTTCACATCCCAGTTCACGGCGAAATAGTCCACTACCTACTGCTCAGGGTCAAAACTTAGTAGCGACAGAAGCTATGATGGCAGGTCTGTGCATGCAGCTACAGGATTTAGTTCGCAAAGGCCTCGAGCAGAATCTGAACACATTGCGGATGGAACTGTCGAATAAAGTCAGACAGCAGATATCAGCTTCAATGTCACTAGTCGGCGTATCACGTCCACCTCCTCCTGTGGGTGAACCGATACCACCTCAAGATTTTCACGATCCGCATAGACAGTCGTTTTATAGATCATCGTCTGCATTCACTCAACATGGACAAAATCCTAGCCAGCTTCCGCCAGCTCCATCCAATCGTGTCCCATCGAGCTTAGGACAACGACGTTCTGATAGTCCCATCCGAAGATGGAATATCTCATACAGTGGCGATAGTTCTCGACTTACTGTCGATGAATTTGTTTTCAGAGTAAAAGCACTCACGTACTCGGCCTTAGACGGAGATTTTGATCTCTTAGTTCGGCATATGACAACTTTGCTTTCTGGTTCAGCAATGGACTGGTACTGGTCTCTCCTGAGACAGAACTCCACACCTTCGTGAGAGTATATAAAAGCAGCTCTGTTAGCTGAATTGGGAGTACCGAAGGATGACCTCAAGGTCAAGGTCCAGCTGAGTTGAGAAAACAGAAAGCAGGGGAATCATTTGCTACGTATCAGCAACACCTGGTACATCTGCGTGATCTATTCCAAAGCCCTTTGGCGGACGGAGAGTTTCTAGAAATCGTGCAATCGATTCTGCTTCCAGACATCTAACAGAAAATCTGTTTGTATCCCACCAACAACATACATCAACTGCGAGGTCTCGTGATTCAGATACAGGCTACTCAGCAGCGAATCGCGACCGCGTGCAGCTGGAACACATATTGCAGCCCAAGAGTTAGCGAGTTAGTTGATTGTCGTTCAACAGATGCTGCTATTTCAGCACCACCGAAAGTTAATTGTTGGAACTGTGACCAACCCGGTCATTTTTACCAGGACTGCATGGAGGAAAGACAACGAGTGTTCTACTATGGATGCGGACGCAAAAACGCCTTCAAGCCAACTTGTAGACACTGCTTGACGAAAAAAGAGAGACGGGTCGGGAGTCCCATCACCTTTCCTCAACCAGTGTCAACGGCCCGAACGGCAACAACTATGACGACTCCAGTTCAAGCCTTGAACAGGGAGGAAGGTCAGCTCCATCAGCAGACCTCAACGATGAACCACTGAACTGCCCGCTGATATCATTCAGAGACTCTGGAGATATCAACTATCCACCTGATCGTACTATTGATTCACTGATAGAGACGGAGAATCTGATAGAGTTCTCCGCAGATCTTCAAGCTCCCGTTTCCACCTATAGGGAGCCCATGACACTACTAGACACTTCTCTGGAAGAGTCTTTGATCTTTGACGTCCCGATACTGAGCAGGAGATTCGGTCTCCTGTCGTTTCTGTGTTAAAACGGCCACTAAGCTCTGTTATGACGAGTGGGTGTGGGCCTGTTTTATACCCGCTGACGTGTTATCATACGCGTCTGCAAAACTACAATGCAGTACGAGACCGTATCTTCTCCTTAGTAGCTGAGCTAGCTGAAATTATGTATCCTGACCTGGGCTACTCCTGACACCGACTGCTATGTTCTTTCTGTTCTAGAGCACCAACGTCTAGAAGCGACCAAACAGCTCTTTCCTTCTTTCGCCGCGTTGGAATTAGGAAAGACATCTCTTGTCAGTCACAAGATTGAAACGAATGACGCGATTATATTCGATTTCACCTGCAGTACAGAATTTGATGGATGCTGAATTGGGAAGGATGCTATCGTTGGGTGTGATAGAGGAGTGCCAGAGTTCTTGGAGCTTTCCAGTGGTACTAGTGCGGAAGACTTGTTTTTAATGGAACCGCTTCATAGAGTATCTTTCTTGTTATTATTCCGCCCATGGTAGCTTACGGAACTATATCTTATCAGCAGTAGATCTACTCTTTGTAGAAGGACGCGATTTGGTACGTTTAGCATATGTATACCAGAGTATACATAGGGCCGTAAGCCCGGACATTCATATAAACTTTACCAGGAAGACGAATTGTTGTACCGTCATGTAAAGGGAATCCCGGGCGGACTTTTTAGGTTGTTTCGTTCTCTTTTTTTTTTTTAATTTTTATTATTCACAGAACCACAGTTTCTCCAGAAGGCCTTCGTGGAGGAATTTCGTTGTCAAGGTAATTGCAAGTAACATTGTCTGGGGTTCGCCCCATTATCTCCTGCCTGTAAAATTCTTGATTATCAGTAAGTAAAATTTTCTGCCATGCGAAATGGTTCCATCCGAATAAACAGACTGGATACATAAAACATCATGCAGTGTTAAAATTTTTATTGTTTCTTCCTTCATTCTCCTGGTGCCCTCTCACTATGAAGGACGACTAGGTTCACTACTCCTCTAAGGTTTCAGATTGTCAATAAGGACACTGAAAACTATCTGCCCTCAGTGTCGATTGGGTGGTTGGGGCGAGCAGAGAAGGCCAAACATCGGCGCCTTCCCAATGGATGTAGGTAAGTGGTGTAAAGGTCCCGTAAGGATCGAATGTGTGCTACGGCCTTTTGTATAGACTGGAACGAATTTATTTTGTATATGGCTGGTGGCAGCGGCAGGTTGTCGTGGAACCTCCTCACACTCTCCGCCAATAGCCGAGGCAAGCTAGCGTGCCGCCCTGCAGTCAATGCTGTCCATCGAGTGATCTATCAGCTCATGCTGACAATCTGGACTTCACGTCCAAGTCAAATCACTCTCAACATACTTCCATAACACAAATGGCGCCCAACGTGGGCCACCTCAGTTGGACTTCGGTGGTCTAATTGTGACTTTTGCTGGGGACTGAGACTTGTTGTGAGATGGACATTTGGCACTTTGCTAATTGACTGATCTCAAGCCTCATATCCAGTGGAGGTTACTTGCGGACCTGAATCTGACTGGTCTTGTAATATGAATGAATTTGAGTAAAGTAAAGTTTGTTTTAGTAAAGTTTTTGATTGTGACTTAGTTTTCAGATTGTGATTCTAGTAACGTAAAGTTTTTGGTATTGTTTTGCTGAATTCGACTTTAGGTTTGACTTTGGTCAAGCCTCGAGTCTGAACAGTTTGTTGAGTTTTTTTGAATTTTTAAATTTCATGAATTATCTTTCCCGCTGGCCTTATGCTATGGAAATAGTAGGTGGCCTCACAATTTTTTTTTGATTGTGTTCTCACGGAGGCATGTCTCTGTTGGCCAACTGGCTGGACAGAGTCGTGAATCTGTGAGATGAGTTTTAGCTAACTAGTTGACCAGATTCATGACTCTGCCCAGCTGGAAGGTTACCTAAGTATTGCAATCAGGTGAGGAGGAAGGAAAGAGTTGTTGGAGGATGGAAGTGGTGCTGGAGACCTTCAGTAATCAGGAGTTGTTATACTGCTAACTGCCTGGCTGAAGAATCTCTAGTATCATTTTCAGTCTCTAGTTTCTCCAACCCGACTTTTCCCGGATTTCTGTGAGGACTCAAGATTATTCATGCACACACTCACACCTCACGACCTTTGTATTGGGAGTTGAGAGTGAAGGAGAGAACTTTCGTGAAATTTTTTTGATTTTTTTGGAACGTCCGAACGAAAACTTTTGTAGATTTTCAATTACAAGTTAGCGTTTATTTATCCTGTGCGATTATGCTAGTGCAAGAATTGATCAAAATTTTACGCGTCTTCCTTTCGTACGGCTACGACAGGTTATTTTGAATTCCCTGGTGAATTGAATTTCGCTTATGTTGAAGTTTTGCGACATTGCTTATTTGATTATAAAATATTTTTTTTGACCTGTCGAACTCTGAATTTTTATCCTTGGTGGATAGTCTTGAGGATTTCCTGTTCGAAATTTTTGAGGAACGTTTTTTTTGAATTGTAAATCGAAACTTTCTCTGACTTTTGTCGAGACATACGTGTCTCTTAACCAAAATACCACAAACCTCTGTACGAGCTGCAGAAACTGAATAGTTTTGACTATCGGCTATACGTTCAATTTCGTTAAACTCTTGGAAGATTGTAAATTTTTTTATAATGGCTACTGTGAGAACACCACCTCCCACGACAGACAGTGTGAAGAAGTTGCTTGAACAGTGCTCCATCTGTCAAGATAGAGACTGGTCAGTCGAAAGGAAGCCTGTCGTGACCATATGTGGACACGTGTTCCACAAGGCATGTTTGCGAACGTGGATAGGCGAACAGGCCAACTGTCCAAACTGTCGGCTCCGCCTTACACAATATGACTTTACCGAATATACTGGAGCCATCCCAAAGAAACCGAAGACGAAACCTGTCAATAACGAGCGTAAACAGCCCACGCCAACGGTTGACTTACCACCTCCAACGATTCTACCAGTTAGTCGAGGATCCCTATCACCTGGAATGCTAGAACCGCGTTCCATGACTTTTTCACAACCCAGGTCACGGCGAAATAGTCCACTACCTACTGTTCAGGGTCAAAACTTAGTAGCGAGAGAAGCTATGATGGCAGGTCTGTGTGTGCAGCTACAGGATTTAGTTTGCAAAGGCCTCAAGCAGAGTCTGAACACATTGCGGACGGAACTGTCGAATAAAGTCAGACAGCAGATATCAACTGCAATGCCACTAGTCGAGGTATCACGCCCACCTCCTCCTGTGGGTGAACCGATACCACCTCAAGATTTTAACGACCCGCATATACAGTCGTTTTATAGATCATCGTCTGCATTCAGTCAACATGGACAAAATCCTAGCCAGTTTCCGCCAGCTCCATCCAATCGTGTCCCGTCGAGCTTAGGACAACGACGTTCTGATAGTCCCATCGGAAGATGGAATATCTCATACAGTGGCGATAGTTCTCGACTTACTGTCGATGAATTTGTTTTCAGAGTAGAAGCACTCACGTACTCGGCCTTAGACGGAGATTTTGATCTCTTAGTTCGGCATATGACAACTTTGCTTTCTGGTTCAGCAATGGACTGGTACTGGTCTCTCCTGAGACAGAACCCCACACCTTCGTGAGAGTATATAAAAGCAGCTCTGTTAGCTGAATGGGGAGTACCGAAGGATGACCTCAAGGTCAAGGTCCAACTAAGTTGAGAAAACAGAAAGCAGGGGAGTCATTTGCTACGTATCACCAACACCTGGTACATCTGCGTGATCTAGTGCAAAGCCCTTTGGCGGACGGAGAGTTTCTAGAAATCGTGAAATCGAATCTGCTTCCAGACATCCAACAGAAAATCTGTTTGTATCCCACCAACAACATACATCAACTGCGAGGTCTCGTGATTCAGATACAGGCTACTCAGCAGCGAATCGCGACCGCGGAACTGTGACAAACCCGGTCATTTTTACCAGGACTGCATGGAGGAAAGGCAACGAGTGTTCTGCTATGGATGCGGACGCAAAAACGTCTTCAAGACAACTTGTAGGCACTGCTTGACGAAAAAAGAGAGACGGGTCGGGAATCCCATCACCTTTTCTCGACCAGTGTCAACGGCCCGAACGGCAACAACTATGACGACTCCAGTTCAAGCCTTGAACAGGGAGGAAGATCAGCTCCATCAGCAGACCTCAACGATGAACCACTGAACTGCCCGCTGATATCATTCAGAGACGCTGGAGATATCAACTATCCACCTGATCGTACTATTGATTCACTGATAGAGACGGAGAATCTGATAGACCTCTCCGCAGATCTTCAAGCTCCCGTTTCCATCTATAGGGAGCCCATGACACTACTGGACACTTCTCTGGAAGAGTCTTTGATCTTTGAAGTCCCGATACTGAGCAGGAGATTCGGTCTCCTGTCGTTTCTGTGTTAAAACAGCCACCAAGCTCTGTTACGACGAGTGATTGTGGGCCTGTTTTATACCCGCTGACGTGTTATCATACGCGTCTGCAAAACTACAATGCAGTACGAGAACGTATATTCTCCTCAGTAGCTGAGCTAGCTGAAATTGTGTATCCTGACCTGGACCTTAGACCAAGAAAGAAACGATCGACCGTTCGTTGGGGTGAGTACTGTCGACGGATGAGACTGTAAAGAAAAAAACTGGCGCAGATTTCCGTGTCGATGCCAGACGACATTCGACCGTATGCCGCAGTAAGACGACTCGGGCGAGCTGAGACTGGGTTATTTGATAGTGGTGCCACTGTCAGTATCCTAGGCCCAGGAGCCCTAGAGAAGTTAGCTGAAGCAGAGGTTGAATGGAAGGGGTATCGGATACAGGTACAAGTAGCTAATAGTGCCATGACGACTGTTCATGTTCATGTGGACGTGGCCATGACATTCCGTGGTAAGACCCAAAACGTGCGTCTTTACGTGGTTCCTGGCCTCACACAGGCACTATATCTAGGAATAGACCTCTGGCGTCCATTTGGGTTAGCTCCAGATGTCCTGGGTATAATTGCAGAAGCAACACCAAGTCTAATAGCTACTCCTGACACCGACTGCTATGTTCTTTCTGTTCTAGAGCACCAACGTCTAGAAGCGACCAAACAGCTCTTTCCTTCTTTCGCCGCGTTGGGATTAGGAAAGACATCCCTTGTCAGTCACAAGATTGAAACGAATGACGCGATTATATTCGATTTCACCTGCAGCACAGAATTTGATGGATGCTGAATTGCGAAGAATGCTATCGTTGGGTGTGATAGAGGAGTGCCAGAGTCCTTGGAGCTCTCCAGTGCGGAAGCCTGGAAAGGTCCGGTTCTAGAAATATATGCGAAAAACAACTTCAAAATCAAACTTGAATAGATCGGTGACCATACGAAATTTAATACGGGCATTCATCTAGGGTATCATAAGAATTGGTCTTAGACCAATTCTTGCTTTTTTACTTGTTTTTAATGGAATCGCTTCATAGAGTATCTTTCTTGTTATTATTCCGCTCATGGTAGCTTACGGAACTATATCTTATCAGCAGTAGATCTACTCTTTGTAGAAAGACGCGATTTGGTACGTTTAGCATATGTATACCAGAGTATGCATAGGGCCGTAAGCCCGAACATTCATATAAACTTTACCAGGAAGACGAATTGTTGTACCGTCATGTAAAGGGAATCCCGGGCGGACTTTTTAGGTTGTTTCGTTCTCTTTTTTTTTGTTCAATTTTTGTTATTCACAGAACCACAGTTTCTCCGTGGAGGAATTTCGTTGTCAAGGTAATTGCAAGTAACACTGTCTGTGGTTCGCCCCCATTATCTCCTGCCTTTAAAATTCTTGATTATCAGTAAGTAAAATTTTCTGCCATGCGAAATGGTTCCATCCGAATAAACAGACTGGATACATAAAACATCATGCAGTGTTAAAATTTTTATTGTTTCTTCCTTCATTCTCCTGGTGCCCTCTCACTATGAAGGACGACTAGGTTCACTACTCCTCTAAGGTTCCAGATTGTCAATAGGGACACTGAAAACTATCTGCCCTCAGTGTCGATTGGGTGGTTGGGGCGAGCAGAGAAGGCCAAACATCGGCGCCTTCCCAATGGATGTAGGTAAGTGGTGTAAAGGTCCCTTAAGGTTCGAATGTGTGCTACGGCCTTTTGTATAGACAGGCACGAATTTATTTTGTATATGGCTGATGGCAGCGGCAGGTTGTCGTGGAACCTCCTCACACTCTCCGCCAAGAGCCGAGGAAAGCTAGCGTGCTGCCCTGCAGTCAATGCTGTCCACCGAGTGATCTGGCAGCTCATGCTGACAGTCTGGACTTCACGTCTTAGTCAAATCACTATCAACATACTTCCATAACAAAAATGGCGCCCAAAGTGGGCCACCTCAGTTGGACTTCGGTGGTCTAATTGTGACTTTTGCTGGGGACTGAGACTTGTTGTGAGATGGACATTTGGCACTTTGCTAATTGACTGACCTCAAGCCTCATATCCAGTGGAGGTTACTTGCGGACCTGAGTCTAACTGGTCTTGTTATATGCATTAATTTGAGTAAAGTAAAGTTTGTTTTAGTAAAGTTTTTGATTGTGACTTAGTTTTGAGATTGTCATTCTAGTAACGTAAAGTTTTTGGTATTGTTTTTCTGAATTCGACTTTAGGTTTGACTTTAGTCAAGCCTCGAGTCTGAACAGTTTGTCGAGTTTTTTTGAATTTTTTTTTTGAATTTTAAAATTTTTTGAATTATCTTTCCCGCTGGCCTTCTGCTATGGAAATAGTAGGTGGCCTCACAATTTTTTTTGGTTGTGTTCTCACGGAGGCATGTCTCTGTTGGCCAACTGGCTGGACAGAGTCGTGAATCTTTGAGATGAGTTTTAGCTAACTGGTAGACCAGATTCATGACTCTGCCCAGCTGGAAGGTTACCTAAGTATTGCAATCAGGTGAGGAGGAAGGAAAGAGTTGTTGGAGGATGGAAGTGGTGCTGGAGACATTCAGTAATCAGGAGTTGTCATACTGCTAACTGCCTGGCTGAAGAATCTCTAGTATCATTTTCAGTCTCTAGCTTCTCAAACCCGACTTTTCCCCGGATTTCTGTGAGGACTCAAGATTTTTCATGCACACACTCACACCTCACGACCTTTGTGTTGGGAGTTGGCTCTTGGAGAGTGAAGGAGAGAACTTTCGTGAATTTTTTTTGATTTTTTTGGAACGTCCGAACGAAAACTTTTATTTTTCCTGTGCGATTATGCTAGTGCAAGAATAGATCAAAATTTTACGCGACTTCCTTTAGTACGGCTACGACAAGTTATTTTGAATTCCCTGATGAATTGAATTTCGCTTATGTTGAAGTTTTGCGACATTGCTTATTTGATTATAAAATATATTTTTTCGACCTGTCGAACTCTGAAATTTTTTTGATTTTTTTGGAACGTCCGAACGAAAACTTTTGTAGATTTTCAATTACAAGTTAGCGTTTATTTATCCTGTGCGATTATGCTAGTGCAAGAATTGATCAAAATTTTACGCGTCTTCCTTTCGTACGGCTACGACAAGTTATTTTGAATTCCCTGGTGAATTGAATTTCGCTTATGTTGAAGTTTTGCGACATTGCTTATTTGATTATAAAATATTTTTTTTGACCTGTCGAACTCTGAATTTTTATCCTTGGTGGATAGTCTTGAGGATTTCCTGTTCGAAATTTTTGAGGAACTTTTTTTTTGAATTTTGAATCGCAACTTTCTCTGACTTTTGTCGAGACATACGTGTCTCTTAACCAAAATACCACAAACCTTTGTACAAGCTGCAGAAACTGAATAGTTTTGACTATCGGCTATACGTTCAATTTCGTTAAACTCTTGGAAGATTGTAAATTTTTTTATAATGGCTACCGTGAGAACACCACCTCCCACGACAGACAGTGTGAAGAAGTTGCTTGAACAGTGCTCCATCTGGCAAGATATAGACTGGTCAGTCGAAAGGAAGCCTGTCGTGATCATATGTGGACACGTGTTCCACAAGACATGTTTGCGAACGTGGATAGGCGAACAGGCCAACTGTCCAAACTGTCGGCTCCGCCTTACACAATATGACTTTACCGAATATACTGGAGCCATCCCAAAGAAACCGAAGACGAAACCTGTCAATAACGAGCGTAAACAGTCCACGCCAACGGTTGACTTACCACCTCCAACGATTCTACCAGTTAATCGAGGATCCCTATCACCTGGAATGCTAGAACCGCGTTCCATGACTTTTTCACAACCCAGGTCACGGCGAAATAGTCCACTACCTACTGCTCAGGGTCAAAACTTAGTAGCGACAGAAGCTATGATGGCAGGTTTGTGTGTGCAGCAACAGGATTTAGTTCGCAAAGGCCTCGAGCAGAGTCTGAACACATTGCGGACGGAACTGTCGAATAAAGTCAGACAGCAGATATCAACTGCAATGCCACTAGTCGATGTATCACCTCCACCTCCTCCTGTGGGTGAACCGATACCACCTCAAGATTTTCACGACCCGCATAGACAGTCGTTTTATAGATCATCGTCTGCATTCAGTCAACATGGACAAAATCCTAGCCAGTTTCCGCCAGCTCCATCCAATCGTGTCCCGTCGAGCTTAGGACAACGACGTTCTGATAGTCCCATCCGAAGATGGAATATCTCATACAGTGGCGATAGTTCTCGACTTACTGTCGATGAATTTGTTTTCAGAGTAGAAGCACTCACGTACTCGGCCTTAGACGGAGATTTTGATCTCTTAGTTCGGCATATGACAACTTTGCTTTCTGGTTCAGCAATGGACTGGTACTGGTCTCTCCTGAGACAGAACTCCACACCTTCGTGAGAGTATATAAAAGCAGCTCTGTTAGCTGAATGGGGAGTACCGAAGGATGACCTCAAGGTCAAGGTCCAACTAAGTTGAGAAAACAGAAAGCAGGGGAGTCATTTGCTACGTATCACCAACACCTGGTACATCTGCGTGATCTACTGCAAAGTCCTTTGGCGGACGGAGAGTTTCTAGAAATCATGAAATCGAATCTGCTTCCAGACATCCAACAGAAAATCTGTTTGTATCCCACCAACAACATACATCAACTGCGAGGTCTCGTGATTCAGATACAGGCTACTCAGCAGCGAATCGCGACCGCGGAACTGTGACCAACCCGGTCATTTTTACCAGGACTGCATGGAGGAAAGACAACGAGTGTTCTGCTATGTATGCGGACGCAAAAACGTCTTCAAGACAACTTGTAGACACTGCTTGACGAAAAAAGAGAGACGGGTCGGGAATCCCATCACCTTTTCTCGACCAGTGTCAACGGCCCGAACGGCAACAACTATGACGACTCCAGTTCAAGCCTTGAACAGGGAGGAAGATCAGCTCCATCAGCAGACATCAACGATGAACCACTGAACTGCCCGCTGATATCATTCAGAGACGCTGGAGATATCAACTATCCACCTGATCGTACTATTGATTCACTGATAGAGACGGAGAATCTGATAGACTTCTCCGCAGATCTTCAAGCTCCCGTTTCCACCTATAGGGAGCCCATGACACTACTAGACACTTCTCTGGAAGAGTCTTTGATCTTTGAAGTCCCGATACTGAGCAGGAGAGTCGGTCTCCTGTCGTTTCTGTGTTAAAACAGCCACCAAGCTCTGTTACGACGAGTGGTTGTGGGCCTGTTTTATACCCGCTGACGTGTTATCATACGCGTCTGCAAAACGACAATGCAGTACGAGAACGTATATTCTCCTCAGTAGCTGAGCTAGCTGAAATTATGTATCCTGACCTGGACCTTAGACCAAGAAAGAAACGATCGACCGTTCGTTGGGGTGAGTACTGTCGACGGATGAGACTGGAAAGAAAAAAACTGGCACAGATTTCCGTGTCGATGCCAGACGACATTCGACCGTATGCCGAAGTAAGACGACTCGGGCGAACTGAGACTGGGTTATTTGATAGTGGTGCCACTGTCAGTATCCTAGGCCCAGGAGCCCTAGAGAAGTTAGCTGAAGCAGAGGTTGAATGGAAGAGGTATCGGATACAGGTACAAGTAGCTAATGGTGCCATGACGACTGTTCATGGTCATGTGGACGTGGCCACGACATTCCGTGGTAAGACCCAAAACGTGCGTCTTTACGTGGTTCCTGGCCTCACACAGGCACTATATCTAGGAATAGACCTCTGGCGTCCATTTGGGTTGGCTCCAGATGTCCTGGGTATAGTTGCAGAAGCAACACCAAGTCTAATAGCTACTCCTGACACCGACTGCTATGTTCTTTCTGTTCTAGAGCACCAACGTCTAGAAGCGACCAAACAGCTCTTTCCTTCTTTCGCCGCGTTGGGATTAGGAAAGACATCTCTTGTCAGTCACAAGATTGAAACTAATGACGCGATTATATTCGATTTCACCTGCAGTACAGAATTTGATGGATGCTGAATTGCGAAGAATGCTATCGTTGGGTGTGATAGAGGAGTGCCAGAGTCCTTGGAGCTCTCCAGTGCGGAAGCCTGGAAAGGTCCGGTTCTAGAAATATATGCGAAAAACAACTTCAAAATCAATCTTGAATAGATCGGTGACCATACGAAATTTAATACGGGCATTCATCTAGGGTATCATAAGAATTGGTCTTAGACCAATTCTAGCTTTTTTACTTGTTTTTAATGGAATCACTTCATAGAGTATCTTTCTTGTTATTATTCCGCCCATGGAGCTTACGGAACCATATCTTATCAGCAGTAGATCTACTCTTTGTAGAAAGACGCGATTTGGTACGTTTAGCATATGTATACCAGAGTATACATAGGGCCGTAAGCCCGAACATTCATATAAACTTTACCAGGAAG
Organism: Dioctria rufipes; assembly: GCA_963924295.1. Classification (NCBI taxonomy): domain Eukaryota; kingdom Metazoa; phylum Arthropoda; class Insecta; order Diptera; family Asilidae; genus Dioctria; species Dioctria rufipes. Next base: position 123,578,276 of record OZ002741.1, on the reverse strand, counting down.
ACGAATTGTTGTACCGTCATGTAAAGGGAATCCCGGGCGGACTTTTTAGGTTGTTTCGTTCGCTTTTTTTTTGTTCAATTTTTGTTATTCACAGAACCACAGTTTCTCCGTGGAGGAATTTCGTTGTCAAGGTAATTGCAAGTAACACTGTCTGTGGTTCGCCCCCATTATCTCCTGCCTGTAAAATTCTTGATTATCAGTAAGTAAAATTTTCTGTCATGCGAAATGGTTCCATCCGAATAAACAGACTGGATACATAAAACATCATGCAGTGTTAAAATTTTTATTGTTTCTTCCTTCATTCTCCTGGTGCCCTCTCACTATGAAGGACGACTAGGTTCACTACTCCTCTAAGGTTCCAGATTGTCAATAGGGACACTGAAAACTATCTGCCCTCAGTGTCGATTGGGTGGTTGGGGCGAGCAGAGAAGGCCAAACATCGGCGCCTTCCCAATGGATGTAGGTAAGTGGTGTAAAGGTCCCTTAAGGTTCGAATGTGTGCTACGGCCTTTTGTATAGACAGGCACGAATTTATTTTGTATGTGGCTAATGGCAGCGGCAGGTTGTCGTGGAACCTCCTCACACTCTCCGCCAATAGCCGAGGAAAGCTAGCGTGCTGCCCTGCAGTCAATGCTGTCCACCGAGTGATCTGGCAGCTCATGCTGACAGTCTGGACTTCACGTCTAAGTCAAATCACTATCAACATACTTCCATAACAAAAATGGCGCCCAGAGTGGGCCACCTCAGTTGGACTTCGGTGGTCTAATTGTGACTTTTGCTGGGGACTGAGACTTGTTGTGAGATGGACATTTGCCACTTTGCTAATTGACTGACCTCAAGCCTCATATCCAGTGGAGGTTACTTTCTGACCTGAGTCTGACTGGTCTTGTTATATGAATTAATTTGAGTAAAGTAAAGTTTGTTTTAGTAAAGTTTTTGATTGTGACTTAGTTTTGAGATTGTGATTCTAGTAACGTAAGTTTTTGGTATTGTTTTTCTGAATTCGACTTTAGGTTTGACTTTGGTCAAGCCTCGAGTCTGAACAGTTTGTCGAGTTTTTTTGAATTTTTTTTTTGAATTTTTAAATTTTTTGAATTATCTTTCCCGCTGGCCTTCTGCTATGGAAATAGTAGGTGGCCTCACAATTTATTTTGGTTGTGTTCTCACGGAGGCATGTCTCTGTTGGCCAACTGGCTGGACAGAGTCGTGAATCTGTGAGATGAGTTTTAGCTAACTGGTAGACCAGATTCATGACTCTGCCCAGCTGGAAGATTACCTAAGTATTGCAATCAGGTGAGGAGGAAGGAAAGAGTTGTTGGAGGATGGAAGTGGTGCTGGAGACCTTCAGTAATCAGGAGTTGTCATACTGCTAACTGCCTGGCTGAAGAATCTCTAGTATCATTTTCAGTCTCTAGCTTCTCAAACCCGACTTTTCCCCGGATTTCTGTGAGGACTCAAGATTTTTCATGCACACACTCACACCTCACGACCTTTGTGTTGGGAGTTGGCTCTTGGAGAGTGAAGGAGAGAACTTTCGTGAAATTTTTTTGATTTTTTTGGAACGTCCGAACGAAAACTTTTATTTTTCCTGTGGGGATTATGCTAGTGCAAGAATTGATCAAAATTTTACGCGACTTCCTTTAGTACGGCTACGAAAAGTTATTTTAAATTCCCTGATGAATTGAATTTCGCTTATGTTGAAGTTTTGCGACATTGCTTATTTGATTATAAAATATATTTTTTTGACCTGTCGAACTCTGAATTTTTATCCTTGGTGGATAGTCTTGAGGACTTCCTTTTCGAAATGTTTGAGGAAACTTTTTTTTTTAATTTTGAATCGAAACTTTCTCTGACTTTTGTCGAGACATACGTGTCTCTTAACCAAAATACCACAAACTTCTGTAATAGCTACAGAAACTGAATAGATTTGACTATCGGCAATACGTTCAATTTCGTTAAACTCTTGGAAGATTGTAATTTTTTTTATAATGGCTACCGTGAGAACACCACCCCCCGCGACAGACAGTGTGAAGCAGTTGCTTGAACAGTGCTCCATCTGTCAAGATAGAGACTGGTCAGTCGAAAGGAAGCCTGTCGTGACCATATGTGGACACGTGTTCCACAAGGCATGTTTCCGAACGTGGATAGGCGAACAGGCCAACTGTCCAAACTGTCGGCTCCGCCTTACACAATATGACTTTACCGAACATACTGGAGCCATCCCAAAGAAACAGAAGACGAAACCTGTCAATAACGAGCGTAAACAGCCCACGCCAACGTTTGACTTAACACCTCCAACGATTCCACCAGTTAGTCATCAGCAGTTAGTTATCAGCAGTAGATCTACTCTTTGTAGAAAGACGCGATTTGGTACGTTTAGCATATGTATACCAGAGTATACATAGGGCCGTAAGCCCGAACATTCATATAAACTTTACCAGGAAGACGAATTGTTGTACCGTCATGTAAAGGGAATCCCGGGCGGACTTTTTAGGTTGTTTCGTTCTCGTTTTTTTTTTTAATTTGTATTATTCACAGAACCACAGTTTCTCCAGAAGGCCTTCGTGGAGGAATTTCGTTGTCAAAGTAATTGCAAGTAACATTGTCTGGAGTTCGCCCCATTATCTCCTGCCTGTAAAATTCTTGATTATCAGTAAGTAAAATTTTCTGCCATGCGAAATGGTTCCATCCGAATAAACAGACTGGATACATAAAACATCATGCAGTGTTACAATTTTTATTGTTTCTTCCTTCATTCTCCTGGTGCCCTCTCACTATGAAGGACGACTAGGTTCACTACTCCTCTAAGGTTTCAGATTGTCAATAAGGACACTGAAAACTATCTGCCCTCAGTGTCGATTGGGTGGTTGGGGCGAGCAGAGAAGGCCAAACATCGGCGCCTTCCCAATGGATGTAGGTAAGTGGTGTAAAGGTCCCGTAAGGATCGAATGTGTGCTACGGCCTTTTGTATAGACTGGAACGAATTTATTTTGTATATGGCTGGTGGCAGCGGCAGGTTGTCGTGGAACCTCCTCACACTCTCCGCCAATAGCCGAGGCAAGCTCAGTTGGACTTCGGTGGTCTAATTGTGACTTTTGCTGGGGACTGAGACTTGTTGTGAGATGGACATTTGGCACTTTGCTAATTGACTGACCTCAAGCCTCATATCCAGTGGAGGTTACTTGCGGACCTGAATCTGACTGGTCTTGTAATATGAATGAATTTGAGTAAAGTAAAGTTTGTTTTAGTAAAGTTTTTGATTGTGACTTAGTTTTGAGATTGTGATTCTAGTAACGTAAAGTTTTTGGTATTGTTTTGCTGAATTCGACTTTAGGTTTGACTTTGGTCAAGCCTCGAGTCTGAACAGTTTGTTGAGTTTTTTTGAATTTTTAAATTTCTTGAATTATCTTTCCCGCTGGCCTTATGCTATGGAAATAGTAGGTGGCCTCACAATTTGATTGTGTTCTCACGGAGGCATGTCTCTGTTGGCCAACTGGCTGGACAGAGTCGTGAATCTGTGAGATGAGTTTTAGCTAACTAGTTGACCAGATTCATGACTCTGCCCAGCTGGAAGGTTACCTAAGTATTGCAATCAGGTGAGGAGGAAGGAAAGAGTTGTTGGAGGATGGAAGTGGTGCTGGAGACCTTCAGTAATCAGGAGTTGTCATACTGCTAACTGCCTGGCTGAAGAATGTCTAGTATCATTTTCAGTCTCTAGCTTCTCCAACCCGACTTTTCCCGGATTTCTGTGAGGACTCAAGATTATTCATGCACACACTCACACCTCACGACCTTTGTATTGGGAGTTGAGAGTGAAGGAGAGAACTTTCGTGAAATTTTTTTGATTTTTTTGGAACGTCCGAACGAAAACTTTTGTAGATTTTCAATTACAAGTTAGCGTTTATTTATCCTGTGCGATTATGCTAGTGCAAGAATTGATCAAAATTTTACGCGTCTTCCTTTCGTACGGCTACGACAGGTTATTTTGAATTCCCTGGTGAATTGAATTTCGCTTATGTTGAAGTTTTGCGACATTGCTTATTTGATTATAAAATATTTTTTTTGACCTGTCGAACTCTGAATTTTTATCCTTGGTGGATAGTCTTGAGGATTTCCTGTTCGAAATTTTTGAGGAACTTTTTTTTTGAATTTTGAATCGAAACTTTCTCTGACTTTTGTCGAGACATACGTGTCTCTTAACCAAAATACCACAAACCTCTGTACGAGCTGCAGAAACTGAATAGTTTTGACTATTGGCTATACGTTCAATTTCGTTAAACTCTTGGAAGATTGTAAATTTTTTTATAATGGCTACCGTGAGAACACCACCTCCCACGACAGACAGTGTGAAGAAGTTGCTTGAACAGTGCTCCATCTGTCAATATAGAGACTGGTCAGTCGAAAGGAAGCCTGTCGTGACCATATGTGGACACGTGTTCCACAAGGCATGTTTGCGAACGTGGATAGGCGAACAGGCCAACTGTCCAAACTGTCGGCTCCGCCTTACACAATATGACTTTACCGAATATACTGGAGCCATCCCAAAGAAACCGAAGACGAAACCTGTCAATAACGAGCGTAAACAGCCCACGCCAACGGTTGACTTACCACCTCCAACGATTCTACCAGTTAGTCGAAGATCCCTATCACCTGGAATGCTAGAACCGCGTTCCATGACTTTTTCACAACCCAGGTCACGGCGAAATAGTCCACTACCTACTGCTCAGGGTCAAAACTTAGTAGCGACAGAAGCTATGATGGCAGGTCTGTGTGTGCAGCTACAGGATTTAGTTTGCAAAGGCCTCGAGCAGAGTCTGAACACATTGCGAACGGAGCTGTCGAATAAAGTCAGACAGCAGATATCAACTGCAATGCCACTAGTCGAGGTATCACGTCCACCTCCTCCTGTGGGTGAACCGATACCACCTCAAGATTTTAACGACCCGCATAGACAGTCGTTTTATAGATCATCGTCTGCATTCAGTCAACATGGACAAAATCCTAGCCAGTTTCCGCCAGCTCCATCCAATCGTGTCCCGTCGAACTTAGGACAACGACGTTCTGATAGTCCCATCCGAAGATGGAATATCTCATACAGTGGCGATAGTTCTCGACTTACTGTCGATGAATTTGTTTTCAGAGTAGAAGCACTCACGTACTCGGCCTTAGACGGAGATTTTGATCTCTTAGTTCGGCATATGACAACTTTGCTTTCTGGTTCAGCAATGGACTGGTACTGGTCTCTCCTGAGACAGAACTCCACACCTTCGTGAGAGTATATAAAAGCAGCTCTGTTAGCTGAATGGGGAGTACCGAAGGATGACCTCAAGGTCAAGGTCCAACTAAGTTGAGAAAACAGAAAGCAGGGGAGTCATTTGCTACGTATCACCAACACCTGGTACATCTGCGTGATCTACTGCAAAGCCCTTTGGCGGACGGAGAGTTTCTAGAAATCATGAAATCGAATCTGCTTCCAGACATCCAACAGAAAATCTGTTTGTATCCCACCAACAACATACATCAACTGCGAGGTCTCGTGATTCAGATACAGGCTACTCAGCAGCGAATCGCGACCGCGGAACTGTGACCAACCCGCTCATTTTTACCAGGACTGCATGGAGGAAAGACAACGAGTGTTCTGCTATGTATGCGGACGCAAAAACGTCTTCAAGACAACTTGTAGACACTGCTTGACGAAAAAAGAGAGACGGGTCGGGAATCCCATCACCTTTTCTCGACCAGTGTCAACGGCCCGAACGGCAACAACTATGACGACTCCAGTTCAAGCCTTGAACAGGGAGGAAGATCAGCTCCATCAGCAGACATCAACGATGAACCACTGAACTGCCCGCTGATATCATTCAGAGACGCTGGAGATATCAACTATCCACCTGATCGTACTATTGATTCACTGATAGAGACGGAGAATCTGATAGACTTCTCCGCAGATCTTCAAGCTCCCGTTTCCACCTATAGGGAGCCCATGACACTACTAGACACTTCTCTGGAAGAGTCTTTGATCTTTGAAGTCCCGATACTGAGCAGGAGAGTCGGTCTCCTGTCGTGTCTGTGTTAAAACAGCCACCAAGCTCTGTTACGACGAGTGGTTGTGGGCCTGTTTTATACCCGCTGACGTGTTATCATACGCGTCTGCAAAACGACAATGCAGTACGAGAACGTATATTCTCCTCAGTAGCTGAGCTAGCTGAAATTATGTATCCTGACCTGGACCTTAGACCAAGAAAGAAACGATCGACCGTTCGTTGGGGTGAGTACTGTCGACGGATGAGACTGGAAAGAAAAAAACTGGCACAGATTTCCGTGTCGATGCCAGACGACATTCGACCGTATGCCGAAGTAAGACGACTCGGGCGAACTGAGACTGGGTTATTTGATAGTGGTGCCACTGTCAGTATCCTAGGCCCAGGAGCCCTAGAGAAGTTAGCTGAAGCAGAGGTTGAATGGAAGAGGTATCGGATATAGGTACAAGTAGCTAATGGTGCCATGACGACTGTTCATGGTCATGTGGACGTGGCCACGACATTCCGTGGTAAGACCCAAAACGTGCGTCTTTACGTGGTTCCTGGCCTCACACAGGCACTATATCTAGGAATAGACCTCTGGCGTCCATTTGGGTTGGCTCCAGATGTCCTGGGTATAGTTGCAGAAGCAACACCAAGTCTAATAGCTACTCCTGACACCGACTGCTATGTTCTTTCTGTTCTAGAGCACCAACGTCTAGAAGCGACCAAACAGCTCTTTCCTTCTTTCGCCGTGTTGGGATTAGGAAAGACATCTCTTGTCAGTCACAAGATTGAAACTAATGACGCGATTATATTCGATTTCACCTGCAGTACAGAATTTGATGGATGCTGAATTGCGAAGAATGCTATCGTTGGGTGTGATAGAGGAGTGCCAGAGTCCTTGGAGCTCTCCAGTGCGGAAGTGGAAAGGTCCGGTTCTAGAAATATATGCGAAAAACAACTTCAAAATCAAACTTGAATAGATCGGTGACCATACGAAATTTAATACGGGCATTCATCTAGGGTATCATAAGAATTGGTCTTAGACCAATTCTAGCTTTTTTACTTGTTTTTAATGGAATCACTTCATAGAGTATCTTTCTTGTTATTATTCCGCCCATGGAGCTTATGGAACTATATCTTATCAGCAGTAGATCTACTCTTTGTAGAAAGACACGATTTGGTACGTTTAGCATATGTATACCAGAGTATACATAGGGCCGTAAGCCCGAACATTCATATAAACTTTACCAGGAAGACGAATTGTTGTACCGTCATGTAAAGGGAATCCCGGGCGGACTTTTTAGGTTGTTTCGTTCGCTTTTTTTTTTGTTCAATTTTTGTTATTCACAGAACCACAGTTTCTCCGTGGAGGAATTTCGTTGTCAAGGTAATTGCAAGTAACACTGTCTGTGGTTCGCCCCCATTATCTCCTGCCTGTAAAATTCTTGATTATCAGTAAGTAAAATTTTCTGTCATGCGAAATGGTTCCATCCGAATAAACAGACTGGATACATAAAACATCATGCAGTGTCAAAATTTTTATTGTTTCTTCCTTCATTCTCCTGGTGCCCTCTCACTATGAAAGACGACTAGGTTCACTACTCCTCTAAGGTTCCAGATTGTCAATAGGGACACTGAAAACTATCTGCCCTCAGTGTCGATTGGGTGGTTGGGGCGAGCAGAGAAGGCCAAACATCGGCGCCTTCCCAATGGATGTAGGTAAGTGGTGTAAAGGTCCCTTAAGGTTCGAATGTGTGCTACGGCCTTTTGTATAGACAGGCACGAATTTATTTTGTATGTGGCTAATGGCAGCGGCAGGTTGTAGTGGAACCTCCTCACACTCTCCGCCAATAGCCGAGGAAAGCTAGCGTGCTGCCCTGCAGTCAATGCTGTCCACCGAGTGATCTGGCAGCTCATGCTGACAGTCTGGACTTCACGTCTAAGTCAAATCACTATCAACATACTTCCATAACAAAAATGGCGCCCAGAGTGGGCCACCTCAGTTGGACTTCGGTGGTCTAATTGTGACTTTTGCTGGGGACTGAGACTTGTTGTGAGATGGACATTTGGCACTTTGCTAATTGACTGACCTCAAGCCTCATATCCAGTGGAGGTTACTTGCTGACCTGAGTCTGACTGGTCTTGTTATATGAATTAATTTGAGTAAAGTAAAGTTTGTTTTAGTAAAGTTTTTGATTGTGACTTAGTTTTGAGATTGTGATTCTAGTAACGTAAGTTTTTGGTATTGTTTTTCTGAATTCGACTTTAGGTTTGACTTTGGTCAAGCCTCGAGTCTGAACAGTTTGTCGAGTTTTTTTGAATTTTTTTTTTGAATTTTTAAATTTTTTGAATTATCTTTCCCGCTGGCCTTCTGCTATGGAAATAGTAGGTGGCCTCACAATTTTTTTTGGTTGTGTTCTCACGGAGGCATGTCTCTGTTGGCCAACTGGCTGGACAGAGTCGTGAATCTGTGAGATGAGTTTTAGCTAACTGGTAGACCAGATTCATGACTCTGCCCAGCTGGAAGGTTACCTAAGTATTGCAATCAGGTGAGGAGGAAGGAAAGAGTTGTTGGAGGATGGAAGTGGTGCTGGAGACCTTCAGTAATCAGGAGTTGTCATACTGCTAACTGCCTGGCTGAAGAATCTCTAGTATCATTTTCAGTCTCTAGCTTCTCAAACCCGACTTTTCCCCGGATTTCTGTGAGGACTCAAGATTTTTCATGCACACACTCACACCTCACGACCTTTGTGTTGGGAGTTGGCTCTTGGAGAGTGAAGGAGACAACTTTCGTGAAATTTTTTTGATTTTTTTGGAACGTCCGAACGAAAACTTTTATTTTTCCTGTGGGATTATGCTAGTGCAAGAATTGATCAAAATTTTACGCGACTTCCTTTAGTACGGCTACGAAAAGTTATTTTAAATTCCCTGATGAATTGAATTTCGCTTATGTTGAAGTTTTGCAACATTGCTTATTTGATTATAAAATATATTTTTTTGACCTGTCGAACTCTGAATTTTTATCCTTAGTGGATAGTCTTGAGGACTTCCTTTTCGACATGTTTGAGGAACTTTTTTTTTTAATTTTGAATCGAAACTTTCTCTGACTTTTGTCGAGACATACGTGTCTCTTAACCAAAATACCACAAACTTCTGTAATAGCTATAGAAACTGAATAGATTTGACTATCGGCAATATGTTCAATTTCGTTAAACTCTTGGAAGATTGTAATTTTTTTTATAATGGCTACCGTGAGAACACCACCCCCCGCGACAGACAGTGTGAAGCAGTTGCTTGAACAATGCTCCATCTGTCAAGATAGAGACTGGTCAGTCGAAAGGAAGCCTGTCGTGACCATATGTGGACACGTGTTCCACAAGGCATGTTTCCGAACGTGGATAGGCGAACGGGCCAACTGTCCAAACTGTCGGCTCCGCCTTACACAATATGACTTTACCGAACATACTGGAGCCATCCCAAAGAAACAGAAGACGAAACCTGTCAATAACGAGCGTAAACAGCCCACGCCAACGTTTGACTTAACACCTCCAACGATTCCACCAGTTAGTCATCAGCAGTTAGTTATCAGCAGTAGATCTACTCTTTGTAGAAAGACGCGATTTGGTACGTTTAGCATATGTATACCAGAGTATACATAGGGCCGTAAGCCCGAACATTCATATAAACTTTACCAGGAAGACGAATTGTTGTACCGTCATGTGAAGGGAATCCCGGGCGGACTTTTTAGGTTGTTTCGTTCTCGTTTTTTTTTTAATTTTTATTATTCACAGAACCACAGTTTCTCCAGAAGGCCTTCGTGGAGGAATTTCGTTGTTAAAGTAATTGCAAGTAACACTGTCTGGAGTTCGCCCCATTATCTCCTGCCTGTAAAATTCTTGATTATCAGTAAGTAAAATTTTCTGCCATGCGAAATGGTTCCATCCGAATAAACAGACTGGATACATAAAACATCATGCAGTGTTACAATTTTTATTGTTTCTTCCTTCATTCTCCTGGTGCCCTCTCACTATGAAGGACGACTAGGTTCACTACTCCTCTAAGGTTTCAGATTGTCAATAAGGACACTGAAAACTATCTGCCCTCAGTGTCGATTGGGTGGTTGGGGCGAGCAGAGAAGGCCAAACATCGGCGCCTTCCCAATGGATGTAGGTAAGTGGTGTAAAGGTCCCGTAAGGATCGAATGTGTGCTACGGCCTTTTGTATAGACTGGAACGAATTTATTTTGTATATGGCTGGTGGCAGCGGCAGGTTGTCGTGGAACCTCCTCACACTGGAGACCTTCAGTAATCAGGAGTTGTCATACTGCTAACTGCCTGGCTGAAGAATCTCTAGTATCATTTTCAGTCTCTAGCTTCTCCAACCCGACTTTTCCCGGATTTCTGTGAGGACTCAAGATTATTCATGCACACACTCACACCTCACGACCTTTGTATTGGGAGTTGAGAGTGAAGGAGAGAACTTTCGTGAAATTTTTTTGATTTTTTTGGAACGTCCGAACGAAAACTTTTGTAGATTTTCAATTACAAGTTAGCCTTTATTTATCCTGTGCGATTATGCTAGTGCAAGAATTGATCAAAATTTTACGCGTCTTCCTTTCGTACGGCTACGACAGGTTATTTTGAATTCCCTGGTGAATTGAATTTCGCTTATGTTGAAGTTTTGCGACATTGCTTATTTGATTATAAAATATTTTTTTTGACCTGTCGAACTCTGAATTTTTATCCTTGGTGGATAGTCTTGAGGATTTCCTGTTCGAAATTTTTGAGGAACTTTTTTTTGGAATTTTGAATCGAAACTTTCTCTGACTTTTGTCGAGACATACGTGTCTCTTAACCAAAATACCACAAACCTCTGTACGAGCTGCAGAAACTGAATAGTTTTGACTATCGGCTATACGTTCAATTTCGTTAAACTCTTGGAAGATTGTAATTTTTTTTATAATGGCTACCGTGAGAACACCACCTCCCACGACAGACAGTGTGAAGAAGTTGCTTGAACAGTGCTCCATCTGTCAAGATAGAGGCTGGTCAGTCGAAAGGAAGCCTGTCGTGACCATATGTGGACACGTGTTCCACAAGGCATGTTTGCGAACGTGGATAGGCGAACAGGCCAACTGTCCAAACTGTCGGCTCCGCCTTACACAATATGACTTTACCGAATATACTGGAGCCATCCCAAAGAAACCGAAGACGAAACCTGTCAATAACGAGCGTAAACAGCCCACGCCAACGGTTGACTTACCACCTCCAACGATTCTACCAGTTAGTCGAGGATCCCTATCACCTGGAATGCTAGAACCGCGTTCCATGACTTTTTCACAACCCAGGTCACGGCGAAATAGTCCACTACCTACTGCTCAGGGTCAAAACTTAGTAGCGACAGAAGCTATGATGGCAGGTCTGTGTGTGCAGCTACAGGATTTAGTTTGCGAAGGCCTGGAGCAGAGTCTGAACACATTGCGGACGGAACTGTCGAATAAAGTCAGACAGCAGATATCAACTGCAATGCCACTAGTCGAGGTATCACGTCCACCTCCTCCTGTGGGTGAACCGATACCACCTCAAAATTTTAACGACCTGCATAGACAGTCGTTTTATAGATCATCGTCTGCATTCAGTCAACATGGACAAAATCCTAGCCAGTTTCCGCCAGCTCCATCCAATCGTGTCCCGTCGAGCTTAGGACAACGACGTTCTGATAGTCCCATCCGAAGATGGAATATCTCATACAGTGGCGATAGTTCTCGACTTACTGTCGATGAATTTGTTTTCAGAGTAGAAGCACTCACGTACTCGGCCTTAGACGGAGATTTTGATCTCTTAGTTCGGCATATGACAACTTTGCTTTCTGGTTCAGCAATGGACTGGTAATGGTCTCTCCTGAGACAGAACTCCACACCTTCGTGAGAGTATATAAAAGCAGCTCTGTTAGTTGAATGGGGAGTACCGAAGGATGACCTCAAGGTCAAGGTCCAACTAAGTTGAGAAAACAGAAAGAAGGGGAGTCATTTGCTACGTATCACCAACACCTGGTACATCTGCGTGATCTAGTGTAAAGCCCTTTGGCGGACGGAGAGTTTCTAGAAATCGTGAAATCGAATCTGCTTCCAGACATCCAACAGAAAATCTGTTTGTATCCCACCAACAACATACATCAACTGCGAGGTCTCGTGATTCAGATACAGGCTACTCAGCAGCGAATCGCGACCGCGGAACTGTGACCAACCCGGTCATTTTTACCAGGACTGCATGCAGGAAAGATAACGAGTGTTCTGCTATGGATGCGGACGCAAAAACGTCTTCAAGACAACTTGTAGGCACTGCTTGACGAAAAAAGAGAGACGGGTCGGGAATCCCATCACCTTTTCTCGACCAGTGTCAACGGCCCGAACGGCAACAACTATGACGACTCCAGTTCAAGCCTTGAACAGGGAGGAAGATCAGCTCCATCAGCAGACCTCAACGATGAACCACTGAACTGCCCGCTGATATCATTCAGAGACGCTGGAGATATCAACTATCCACCTGATCGTACTATTGATTCACTGATAGAGACGGAGAATCTGATAGACTTCTCCGCAGATCTTCAAGCTCCCGTTTCCACCTATAGGGAGCCCATGACACTAGTGGACACTTCTCTGGAAGAGTCTTTGATCTTTGAAGTCCCGATACTGAGCAGGAGATTCGGTCTCCTGTCGTTTCTGTGTTAAAACGGCCACTAAGCTCTGTTATGACGAGTGGGTGTGGGCCTGTTTTATACCCGCTGACGTGTTATCATACGCGTCTGCAAAACTACAATGCAGTACGAGACCGTATCTTCTCCTTAGTAGCTGAGCTAGCTGAAATTATGTATCCTGACCTTGACCTTGGACCAAGAAAGAAACGATCGACCGTTCGTTGGGGTGAGTACTGTCAACGGATGAGACTGGAAAGAAAAAAACTGGTACAGATTTCCGTGTCGATGCCAGACGACATTCGACCGTATGCCGAAGTAAGACGACTCGGGCGAACTGAGACTGTGTTATTTGATAGTGGTGCCACTGTCAGTATCCTAGGCCCAGGAGCCCTAGAGAAGTTAGCTGAAGCAGAGGTTGAATGGAAGAGGTATCGGATACAGGTACAAGTAGCTAATGGTGCCATGAGGACTGTTCATGGTCATGTGTACGTGGCCATGACATTCCGTGGTAAGACACAAAACGTGCGTCATTACGTGGTTCCTGGCCTCACACAGGCACTATATCTAGGAATAGACCTCTGGCGTCCATTTGGGTTGGCTCCAGATGTCCTGGGTATAGTTGCAGAAGCGACACCAAGTCTAATAGCTACTCCTGACACCGACTGCTATGTTCTTTCTGTTCTAGAGCACCAACGTCTAGAAGCGACCAAACAGCTCTTTCCTTCTTTCGCCGCGTTGGAATTAGGAAAGACATCTCTTGTCAGTCACAAGATTGAAACGAATGACGCGATTATATTCGATTTCACCTGCAGTACAGAATTTGATGGATGCTGAATTGCGAAGAATGCTATCGTTGGGTGTGATAGAGGAGTGCCAGAGTCCTTGGAGCTCTCCAGTGCGGAAGCCTGGAAAGGTCCGGTTCTAGAAATATATGCGAAAAACAACTTCAAAATCAAACTTGAATAGATCGGTGACCATACGAAATTTAATACGGGCATTCATCTAGGGTATCATAAGAATTGGTCTTAGACCAATTCTTGCTTTTTTACTTGTTTTTAATGGAATCGCTTCATAGAGTATCTTTCTTGTTATTATTCTGCTCATGGTAGCTTACGGAACTATATCTTATCAGCAGTAGATCTACTCTTTGTAGAAAGACGCGATTTGGTACGTTTAGCATATGTATACCAGAGTATGCATAGGGCCGTAAGCCCGAACATTCATATAAACTTTACCAGGAAGACGAATTGTTGTACCGTCATGTAAAGGGAATCCGGGGCGGACTTTTTAGGTTGTTTCGTTCTCTTTTTTTTTTGTTCAATTTTTGTTATTCACAGAACCACAGTTTCTCCGTGGAGGAATTTCGTTGTCAAGGTAATTGCAAGTAACACTGTCTGTGGTTCGCCCCCATTATCTCCTGCCTGTAAAATTCTTGATTATCAGTAAGTAAAATTTTCTGCCATGCGAAATGGTTCCATCCGAATAAACAGACTGGATACATAAAACATCATGCAGTGTTAAAATTTTTATTGTTTCTTCCTTCATTCTCCTGGTGCCCTCTCACTATGAAGGACGACTAGGTTCACTACTCCTCTAAGGTTCCAGATTGTCAATAGGGACACTGAAAACTATCTGCCCTCAGTGTCGATTGGGTGGTTGGGGGCGATCAGAGAAGGCCAAACATCGGCGCCTTCCCAATGGATGTAGGTAAGTGGTGTAAAGGTCCCGTAAGGATCGAATGTGTGCTACGGCCTTTTGTATAGACTGGAACGAATTTATTTTGTATATGGCTGGTGGCAGCGGCAGGTTGTCGTGGAACCTCCTCACACTCTCCGCCAATAGCCGAGGCAAGCTAGCGTGCCGCCCTGCAGTCAATGCTGTCCACCGAGTGATCTATCAGCTCATGCTGACAATCTGGACTTCACGTCCAAGTCAAATCACTCTCAACATACTTCCATAACACAAATGGCGCCCAACGTGGGCCACCTCAGTTGAACTTCGGTAGTCTAATTGTGACTTTTGCTGGGGACTGAGACTTGTTGTGAGATGGACATTTGGCACTTTGCTAATTGACTGACCTCAAGCCTCATATCCAGTGGAGGTTACTTGCGGACCTGAATCTGACTGGTCTTGTAATATGAATGAATTTGAGTAAAGTAAAGTTTGTTTTAGTAAAGTTTTTGATTGTGACTTAGTTTTGAGATTGTGATTCTAGTAACGTAAAGTTTTTGGTATTGTTGTGCTGAATTCGACTTTAGGTTTGACTTTGGTCAAGCCTCGAGTCTGAACAGTTTGTTGAGTTTTTTTGAATTTTAAAATTTCTTGAATTATCTTTCCCGCTGGCCTTATGCTATGGAAGTAGTAGGTGGCCTCACAATTTTTTTTTGATTGTGTTCTCACGGAGGCATGTCTCTGTTGGCCAACTGGCTGGACAGAGTCGTGAATCTGTGAGATGAGTTTTAGCTAACTAGTTGACCAGATTCATGACTCTGCCCAGCTGGAAGGTTACCTAAGTATTGCAATCAGGTGAGGAGGAAGGAAAGAGTTGTTGGAGGATGGAAGTGGTGCTGGAGACCTCCAGTAATCAGGAGTTGTCATACTGCTAACTGCCTGGCTGAAGAATCTCTAGTATCATTTTCAGTCTATAGCTTCTCCAACCCGACTTTTCCCGGATTTCTGTGAGGACTCAAGATTATTCATGCACACACTCACACCTCACGACCTTTGTATTGGGAGTTGAGAGTGAAGGAGAGAACTTTCGTGAAATTTTTTTGATTTTTTTGGGACGTCCGAACGAAAACTTTTGTAGATTTTCAATTACAAGTTAGCGTTTATTTATCCTGTGCGATAATGCTAGTGCAAGAATTGATCAAAACTTTACGCGTCTTCCTTTCGTACGGCTACGACAAGTTATTTTGAATTCCCTGGTGAATTGAATTTCGCTTATGTTGAAGTTTTGCGACATTGCTTATTTGATTATAAAATATTTTTTTTTTACCTGTCGAACTCTGAATTTTTATCCTTGGTGGATAGTCTTGAGGATTTCCTGTTCGAAATTTTTGAGGAACTTTTTTTTTGAATTTTGAATCGAAACTTTCTCTGACTTTTGTCGAGACATACGTGTCTCTTAACCAAAATACCACAAACCTCTGTACGAGCTGCAGAAACTGAATAGTTTTGACTATCGGCTATACGTTCAATTTCGTTAAACTCTTGGAAGATTGTAAATTTTTTTATAATGGCTACCGTGAGAACACCACCTCCCACGACAGCCAGTGTGAAGAAGTTGCTTGAACAGTGCTATCTGCCCTCAGTGTCGATTGGGTGGTTGGGGGCGAGCAGAGAAGGCCAAACATCGGCGCCTTCCCAATGGATGTAGGTAAGTGGTGTAAAGGTCCCGTAAGGATCGAATGTGTGCTACGGCCTTTTGTATAGACTGGAACGAATTTATTTTGTATATGGCTGGTGGCAGCGGCAGGTTGTCGTGGAACCTCCTCACACTCTCCGCCAATAGCCGAGGCAAGCTAGCGTGCCGCCCTGCAGTCAATGCTGTCCACCGAGTGATCTATCAGCTCATGCTGACAATCTGGACTTCACGTCCAAGTCAAATCACTCTCAACATACTTCCATAACACAAATGGCGCCCAACGTGGGCCACCTCAGTTGAACTTCGGTGGTCTAATTGTGACTTTTGCTGGGGACTGAGACTTGTTGTGAGATGGACATTTGGCACTTTGCTAATTGACTGACCTCAAGCCTCATATCCAGTGGAGGTTACTTGCGGACCTGAATCTGACTGGTCTTGTAATATGAATGATTTTGAGTAAAGTAAAGTTTGTTTTAGTAAAGTTTTTGATTGTGACTTAGTTTTGAGATTGTGATTCTAGTAACGTAAAGTTTTTGGTATTGTTGTGCTGAATTCGACTTTAGGTTTGACTTTGGTCAAGCCTCGAGTCTGAACAGTTTGTTGAGTTTTTTTGAATTTTAAAATTTCTTGAATTATCTTTCCCGCTGGCCTTATGCTATGGAAGTAGTAGGTGGCCTCACAATTTTTTTTTGATTGTGTTCTCACGGAGGCATGTCTCTGTTGGCCAACTGGCTGGACAGAGTCGTGAATCTGTGAGATGAGTTTTAGCTAACTAGTTGACCAGATTCATGACTCTGCCCAGCTGGAAGGTTACCTAAGTATTGCAATCAGGTGAGGAGGAAGGAAAGAGTTGTTGGAGGATGGAAGTGGTGCTGGAGACCTCCAGTAATCAGGAGTTGTCATACTGCTAACTGCCTGGCTGAAGAATCTCTAGTATCATTTTCAGTCTATAGCTTCTCCAACCCGACTTTTCCCGGATTTCTGTGAGGACTCAAGATTATTCATGCACACACTCACACCTCACGACCTTTGTATTGGGAGTTGAGAGTGAAGGAGAGAACTTTCGTGAAATTTTTTTGATTTTTTTGGGACGTCCGAACGAAAACTTTTGTAGATTTTCAATTACAAGTTAGCGTTTATTTATCCTGTGCGATAATGCTAGTGCAAGAATTGATCAAAACTTTACGCGTCTTCCTTTCGTACGGCTACGACAAGTTATTTTGAATTCCCTGGTGAATCGAATTTCGCTTATGTTGAAGTTTGCGACATTGCTTATTTGATTATAAAATATTTTTTTTTTACCTGTCGAACTCTGAATTTTTATCCTTGGTGGATAGTCTTGAGGATTTCCTGTTCGAAATTTTTGAGGAACTTTTTTTTTGAATTTTGAATCGAAACTTTCTCTGACTTTTGTCGAGACATACGTGTCTCTTAACCAAAATACCACAAACCTCTGTACGAGCTGCAGAAACTGAATAGTTTTGACTATCGGCTATACGTTCAATTTCGTTAAACTCTTGGAAGATTGTAAATTTTTTTATAATGGCTACCGTGAGAACACCACCTCCCACGACAGACAGTGTGAAGAAGTTGCTTGAACAGTGCTCCATCTGTCAAGATAGAGACTGGTCAGTCGAAAGGAAGCCTGTCGTGACCATATGTGGACACGTGTTCCACAAGGCATGTTTGCGAACGTGGATAGGCGAACAGGCCAACTGTCCAAACTGTCGGCTCCGCCTTACACAATATGACTTTACCGAATATACTGGAGCCATCCCAAAGAAACCGAAGACGAAACCTGTCAATAACGAGCGTAAACAGTCCACGCCAACGGTTGACTTACCACCTCCAACGATTCTACCAGTTAATCGAGGATCCCTATCACCTGGAATGCTAGAACCGCGTTCCATGACTTTTTCACAACCCAGGTCACGGCGAAATAGTCCACTACCTACTGCTCAGGGTCAAAACTTAGTAGCGACAGAAGCTATGATGGCAGGTCTGTGTGTGCAGCTAGAGGATTTAGTTCGCAAAGGCCTCGAGCAGAGTCTGAACACATTGCGGACGGAACTGTCGAATAAAGTCGGACAGCAGATATCAACTGCAATGCCACTAGTCGACGTATCACGTCCACCTCCTCCTGTGGGTGAACCGATACCACCTCAAGATTTTCACGACCCGCATAGACAGTCGTTTTATAGATCATCGTCTGCATTCAGTCAACATGGACAAAATACTAGCCAGTTTCCGCCAGCTCCATCCAATCGTGTCCCGTCGAGCTTAGGACAACGACGTTCTGATAGTCCCATCCGAAGATGGAATATCTCATACAGTGGCGATAGTTCTCGACTTACTGTCGATGAATTTGTTTTCAGAGTAGAAGCACTCATGTACTCGGCCTTAGACGAAGATTTTGATCTCTTAGTTCGGCATATGACAACTTTGCTTTCTGGTTCAGCAATGGGCTGGTACTGGCCTCTCCTGAGACAGAACTCCACACCTTCGTGAGAGTATATAAAAGCAGCTCTGTTAGCTGAATGGGGAGTAACGAAGGATGACCTCAAGGTCAAGGTCCAACTAAGTTGAGAAAACAGAAAGCAGGGGAGTCATTTGCTACGTATCACCAACACCTGGTACATCTGCGTGATCTACTGCAAAGCCCTTTGGCGGACGGAGAGTTTCTAGAAATCGTGAAATCGAATCTGCTTCCAGACATCCAACAGAAAATCTGTTTGTATCCCACCAACAACATACATCAACTGCGAGGTCTCGTGATTCAGATACAGGCTACTCAGCAGCGAATCGCGACCGCGGAACTGTGACCAACCCGCTCATTTTTACCAGGACTGCATGGAGGAAAGACAACGAGTGTTCTGCTATGTATGCGGACGCAAAAACGTCTTCAAGACAACTTGTAGGCACTGCTTGACGAAAAAAGAGAGACGGGTCGGGAATCCCATCACCTTTTCTCGACCAGTGTCAACGGCCCGAACGGCAACAACTATGACGACTCCAGTTCAAGCCTTGAACAGGGAGGAAGATCAGCTCCATCAGCAGACCTCAACGATGAACCACTGAACTGCCCGCTGATATCATTCAGAGACGCTGGAGATATCAACTATCCACCTGATCGTACTATTGATTCACTGATAGAGACGGAGAATCTGATAGACTTCTCCGCAGATTTTCAAGCTCCCGTTTCCACCTATAGGGAGCCCATGACACTACTGGACACTTCTCTGGAAGAGTCTTTGATCTTTGAAGTCCCGATACTGAGCAGGAGATTCGGTCTCCTGTCGTTTCTGTGTTAAAACAGCCACCAAGCTCTGTTACGACGAGTGATTGTGGGCCTGTTTTATACCCGCTGACGTGTTATCATACGCGTCTGCAAAACTACAATGCAGTACGAGAACGTATATTCTCCTCAGTACCTGAGCTAGCTGAAATTATGTATCCTGACCTGGACCTTAGACCAAGAAAGAAACGATCGACCGTTCGTTGGGGTGAGTACTGTCGACGGATGAGACTGTAAAGAAAAAAACTGGCGCAGATTTCCGTGTCGATGCCAGACGACATTCGACCGTATGCCGCAGTAAGACGACTCGGGCGAGCTGAGACTGGGTTATTTGATAGTGGTGCCACTGTCAGTATCCTAGGCCCAGGAGCCCTAGAGAAGTTAGCTGAAGCAGAGGTTGAATGGAAGAGGTATCGGATACAGGTACAAGTAGCTAATGGTGCCATGACGACTGTTCATGGTCATGTGGACGTGGCCATGACATTCCGTGGTAAGACCCAAAACGTGCGTCTTTACGTGGTTCCTGGCCTCACACAGGCACTATATCTAGGAATAGACCTCTGGCGTCCATTTGGGTTAGCTCCAGATGTCCTGGGTATAGTTGCAGAAGCAACACCAAGTCTAATAGCTACTCCTGACACCGACTGCTATGTTCTTTCTGTTCTAGAGCACCAACGTCTAGAAGCGACCAAACAGCTCTTTCCTTCTTTCGCCGCGTTGGAATTAGGAAAGCCATCTCTTGTCAGTCACAAGATTGAAACGAATGACGCGATTATATTCGATTGCACCTGCAGCACAGAATTTGATGGATGCTGAATTGCGAAGAATGCTATCGTTGGGTGTGATAGAGGAGTGCCAGAGTCCTTGGAGCACTCCAGTGCGGAAGCCTGGAAAGGTCCGGTTCTAGAAATATATGCGAAAAACAACTTCAAAATCAAACTTGAATAGATCGGTGACCATACGAAATTTAATACGGGCATTCATCTAGGGTATCATAAGAATTGGTCTTAGACCAATTCTTGCTTTTTTACTTGTTTTTAATGGAATCGCTTCATAGAGTATCTTTCTTGTTATTATTCTGCTCATGGTAGCTTACGGAACTATATCTTATCAGCAGTAGATCTACTCTTTGTAGAAAGACGCGATTTGGTACGTTTAGCATATGTATACCAGAGTATGCATAGGGCCGTAAGCCCGAACATTCATATAAACTTTACCAGGAAGACGAATTATTGTACCGTCATGTAAAGGGAATCCCGGGCGGACTTTTTAGGTTGTTTCGTTCTCTTTTTTTTTTGTTCAATTTTTGTTATTCACAGAACCACAGTTTCTCCGTGGAGGAATTTCGTTGTCAAGGTAATTGCAAGTAACACTGTCTGTGGTTCGCCCCCATTATCTCCTGCCTGTAAAATTCTTGATTATCAGTAAGTAAAATTTTCTGCCATGCGAAATGGTTCCATCCGAATAAACAGACTGGATACATAAAACATCATGCAGTGTTAAAATTTTTATTGTTTCTTCCTTCATTCTCCTGGTGCCCTCTCACTATGAAGGACGACTAGGTTCACTACTCCTCTAAGGTTCCAGATTGTCAATAGGGACACTGAAAACTATCTGCCCTCAGTGTCGATTGGGTGGTTGGGGGCGAGCAGAGAAGGCCAAACATCGGCGCCTTCCCAATGGATGTAGGTAAGTGGTGTAAAGGTCCCTTAAGGTTCGAATGTGTGCTACGGCCTTTTGTATAGACAGGCACGAATTTATTTTGTATATAGCTGATGGCAGCGGCAGGTTGTCGTGGAACCTCCTCACACTCTCCGCCAATAGCCGAGGAAAGCTAGCGTGCTGCCCTGCAGTCAATGCTGTCCACCGAGTGATCTGGCAGCTCATGCTGACAGTCTGGACTTCACGTCTTAGTCAAATCACTATCAACATACTTCCATAACAAAAATGGCGCCCAAAGTGGGCCACCTCAGTTGGACTTCGGTGGTCTAATTGTGACTTTTGCTGGGGACTGAGACTTGTTGTGAGATGGACATTTGGCACTTTGCTAATTGACTGACCTCAAGCCTCATATCCAGTGGAGGTTACTTGCGGACCTGAGTCTGACTGGTCTTGTTATATGCATTAATTTGAGTAAAGTAAAGTTTGTTTTAGTAAAGTTTTTGATTGTGACTTAGTTTTGAGATTGTGATTCTAGTAACGTAAGTTTTTGGTATTGTTTTTCTGAATTCGACTTTAGATTTGACTTTGGTCAAGCCTCGAGTCTGAACAGTTTGTCGAGTTTTTTTGAATTTTTTTTTTTTGAATTTTAAAATTTTTTGAATTATCTTTCCCGCTGGCCTTCTGCTATGGAAATAGTAGGTGGCCTCACAATTTTTTTTGGTTGTGTTCTCACGGAGGCATGTCTCTGTTGGCCAACTGGCTGGACAGAGTCGTGAATCTGTGAGATGAGTTTTACCTAACTGGTAGACCAGATTCATGACTCTGCCCAGCTGGAAGGTTACCTAAGTATTGCAATCAGGTGAGGAGGAAGGAAAGAGTTGTTGGAGGATGGAAGTGGTGCTGGAGACCTTCAGTAATCAGGCGATGTCATACTGCTAACTGCCTGGCTGAAGAATCTCTAGTATCATTTTCAGTCTCTAGCTTCTCAAACCCGACTTTTCCCCGGATTTCTGTGAGGACTCAAGATTTTTCATGCACACACTCACACCTCACGACCTTTGTGTTGGGAGTTGGCTCTTGGAGAGTGAAGGAGAGAACTTTCGTGAAATTTTTTTGATTTTTTTGGAACGTCCGAACGAAAACTTTTATTTTTCCTGTGGGATTATGCTAGTGCAAGAATTGATCAAAATTTTACGCGACTTCCTTTAGTACGGCTACGACAAGTTATTTTAAATTCCCGGATGAATTGAATTTCGCTTATGTTGAAGTTTTGCAACATTGCTTATTTGATTATAAAATATATTTTTTTGACCTGTCGAACTCTGAATTTTTATCCTTGGTGGATAGTCTTGAGGACTTCCTTTTCGAAATGTTTGAGGAACTTTTTTTTTTAATTTTGAATCGAAACTTTCTCTGACTTTTGTCGGGACATACGTGTCTCTTAACCAAAATACCACAAACTTCTGTACTAGCTACAGAAACTGAATAGATTTGACTATCGGCAATACGTTCAATTTCGTTAAACTCTTGGAAGATTGTAATTTTTTTTATAATGGCTACCGTGAGAACACCACCTCCCGCGACAGACAGTGTGAAGCAGTTGCTTGAACAGTGCTCCATCTGTCAAGATAGAGACTGGTCAGTCGAAAGGAAGCCTGTCGTGACCATATGTGGACACGTGTTCCACAAGGCATGTTTCCGAACGTGAATAGGCGAACAGGCCAACTGTCCAAACTGTCGGCTCCGCCTTACACAATATGACTTTACCGAACATACTGGAGCCATCCCAAAGAAACGGAAGACGAAACCTGTCAATAACGAGCGTAAACAGCCCACGCCAACGTTTGACTTACCACCTCCAACGATTCCACCAGTTAGTCGAGGATCCCTATCACCTGGAATGCTAGATCCGCGTTCCATGACTTTTTCACATCCCAGTTCACGGCGAAATAGTCCACTACCTACTGCTCAGGGTCAAAACTTAGTAGCGACAGAAGCTATGATGGCAGGTCTGTGCATGCAGCTACAGGATTTAGTTCGCAAAGGCCTCGAGCAGAATATGAATACATGCGGACGGAACTGTCGAATAAAGTCAGACAGCAGATATCAACTACAATGCCACTAGTCGACGTATCACGTCCACCTCCTCCTGTGGGTGAACCGATACCACCTCAAGATTTTCACGACCCGCATAGACAGTCGTTTTATAGATCATCGTCTGCATTCACTCAACATGGACAAAATCCTAGCCAGCTTCCGCCAGCTCCATCCAATCGTGTCCCATAGAGCTTAGGACAACGACGTTCTGAAGTCCCATCTGAAGATGGAATATCTCATACAGTGGCGATAGTTCTCGACTTACTGTCGATGAATTTGTTTTCAGAGTAGAAGCACTCACGTACTCGGCCTTAGATGGAGATTTTGATCTCTTAGTTCGGCATATGACAACTTTGCTTTCTGGTTCAGCAATGGACTGGTACTGGTCTCTCCTGAGACAGAACTCCACACATTCGTGAGAATATATAAAAGCAGCTCTGTTAGGTGAATTGGGAGTACCGAAGGATGACCTCAAGGTCAAGGTCTAGCTGAGTTGAGAAAACAGAAAGCAGGGGAATCATTTGCTACGTATCAGCAACACCTGGTACATCTGCGTGATCTACTGCAAAGCCCTTTGGCGGACGGAGAGTTTCTAGAAATCGTGCAATCGATTCTGCTTCCAGACATCCAACAGAAAAAATGTTTGTATCCCACCAACAACATACATCAACTGCGAGGTCTCGTGATTCAGATACAGGCTACTCAGCAGCGAATCGCGACCGCGTGCAGCTGGAACACATATTGCAGCCCAAGAGTTAGCGAGTTAGTTGATTGTCGTTCAACAGATGCTGCTATTTCAGCACCACCGAAAGTTAATTGTTGGAACTGTGGCCAACCCGGTCATTTTTACCAGGACTGCATGGAGGAAACACAACGAGTGTTCTACTATGGATGCGGACGCAAAAACGCCTTCAAGCCAACTTGTAGACACTGCTTGACGAAAAAAGAGAGACGGGTCGGGAGTCCCATCAGCTTTCCTCGACCAGTGTCAACTGGTCGAACGGCAACAACTATGACGACTCCAGTTCAAGCCTTGAACAGGGAGGAAGGTCAGCTCCATCAGCAGACCTCAACGATGAACCACTGAGCTAACTGCCCGCTGATATCATTCAGAGACTCTGGAGATATCAACTATCCACCTGATCGTACTATTGATTCACTGATAGAGACGGAGAATCTGATAGAGTTCTCCGCAGATCTTCAAGCTCCTGTTTCCACCTATAGGGAGCACATGACACTACTAGACACTTCTCTGGAAGATTCTTTGATCTTTGACGTCCCGATACTGAGCAGGAGATTCGGTGTCCTGTCGTTTCTGTGTTAAAACGGCCACTAAGCTCTGTTATGACGAGTGGGTGTGGGCCTGTTTTATACCCGCTGACGTGTTATCATACGCGTCTGCAAAACTACAATGCAGTACGAGACCGTATCTTCTCCTCAGTAGCTGAGCTAGCTGAAATTATGTATCCTGACCTGGACCTTAGACCAAGAAAGAAACGATCCACCGTTCGTTGGGGTGAGTACTGTCAACGGATGAGACTGGAAAGAAAAAACTGGTACAGATTTCCGTGTCGATGCCAGACGACATTCGACCGTATGCCGAAGTAAGACGACTCGGGCGAACTGAGACTGGGTTATTTGATAGTGGTGCCACTGTCAGTATCCTAGGCCCAGGAGCCCTAGAGAAGTTAGCTGAAGCAGAGGTTGAATGGAAGAGGTATCGGATACAGGTACAAGTAGCTAATGGTGCCATGAGGACTGTTCATGGTCATGTGTACGTGGCCATGACATTCCGTGGTAAGACACAAAACGTGCGTCATTACGTGGTTCCTGGCCTCACACAGGCACTATATCTAGGAATAGACCTCTGGCGTCCATTTGGGTTGGCTCCAGATGTCCTGGGTATAGTTGCAGAAGCGACACCAAGTCTAATAGCTACTCCTGACACCGACTGCTATGTTCTTTCTGTTCTAGAGCACCAACGTCTAGAAGCGACCAAACAGCTCTTTCCTTCTTTCGCCGCGTTGGAATTAGGAAAGACATCTCTTGTCAGTCACAAGATTGAAACGAATGACGCGATTATATTCGATTTCACCTGCAGTACAGAATTTGATGGATGCTGAATTACGAAGAATGCTATCGTTGGGTGTGATAGAGGAGTGCCAGAGTCCTTGGAGCTCTCCAGTGCGGAAGCCTGGAAAGGTCCGGTTCTAGAAATATATGCTTCAACTTCAAAATCAAACTTGAATAGATCGGTGACCATACGAAATTTAATACGGGCATTCATCTAGGGTATCATAAGAATTGGGCTTAGACCAATTCTAGCTTTTTTACTTGTTTTTAATGGAATCGCTTCATAGAGTATCTTTTTTGTTATTATTCCGCCCATGGTAGCTTACGGAATTATATCTTATCAGCAGTAGATCTACTCTTTGTAGAAAGACGCGATTTGGTACGTTTAGCATATGTATACCAGAGTATACATAGGGCCGTAAGCCTGAACATTCATATTTACCAGGAAGACGAATTGTTGTACCGTCATGTAAAGGGAATCCCGGGCGGACTTTTTAGGTTGTTTCGTTCTCTTTTTTTTTGTTCAATTTTTGTTATTCACAGAACCACAGTTTCTCCGTGGAGGAATTTCGTTGTCAAGGTAATTGCAAGTAACACTGTCTGCGGTTCGCACCCATTATCTCCTGCCTGTAAAATTCTTGATTATCAGTAAGTAAAATTTTCTGCCATGCGAAATGGTTCCATCCGAATAAACAGACTGGATACATAAAACATCATGCAGTGTTAAAATTTTTATTGTTTCTTCCTTCATTCTCCTGGTGCCCTCTCACTATGAAGGACGACTAGGTTCACTACTCCTCTAAGGTTCCAGATTGTCAATAGGGACACTGAAAACTATCTGCCCTCAGTGTCGATTGGGTGGTTGGGGCGAGCAGAGAACGCCAAACATCGGCGCCTTCCCAATGGATGTAGGTAAGTGGTGTAAAGGTCCCTTAAGGTTCGAATGTGTGCTACGGCCTTTTGTATAGACAGGCACGAATTTATTTTGTATATGGCTGATGGCAGCGGCAGGTTTTCGTGGAACCTCCTCACACTCTCTGCCAATAGCCGAGGAAAGCTAGCGTGCTGCCCTGCAGTCAATGCTGTCCACCGAGTGATCTGGCAGCTCATGCTGACAGTCTGGACTTCACGTCTTAGTCAAATCACTATCAACATACCTCCATAACAAAAATGGCGCCCAAAGTGGGCCACCTCAGTTGGACTTCGGTGGTCTAATTGTGACTTTTGCTGGGGACTGAGACTTGTTGTGAGATGGACATTTGGCACTTTGCTAATTGACTGATCTCAAGCCTCATATCCAGTAGAGGTTACTTGCGGACCTGAGTCTGACTGGTCTTGTTATATGAATTAATTTGAGTAAAGTAAAGTTTTTTTTAATAAAGTTTTTGATTGTGACTTAGTTTTGAGATTGTGATTCTAGTAACGTAAAGTTTTTGGTATTGTTTTTCTGAATTCGACTTTAGGTTTGACTTTGGTCAAGCCTTGAGTCTGAACAGTTTGTCGAGTTTTTTTTAATTTTTTTTTTAATTTTAAAATTTTTTGAATTATCTTTCCCGCTGGCCTTCTGCTATGGAAATAGTAGGTGGCCTCACAATTTTTTTTGGTTGTGTTCTCACGGAGGCATGTCTCTGTTGGCCAACTGGCTGGACAGAGTCGTGAATCTGTGAGATGAGTTTTAGCTAATTGGTAGACCAGATTCATGACTCTGCCCAGCTGGAAGGTTACCTAAGTATTGCAATCAGGTGAGGAGGAAGGAAAGAGTTGTTGGAGGATGGAAGTGGTGCTGGAGACCTTCAGTAATCAGGAGTTGTCATACTGCTAACTGCCTGGCTGAAGAATCTCTAGTATCATTTTCAGTCTCTAGCTTCTCAAACCCGACTTTTCCCCGGATTTCTGTGAGGACTCAAGATTTTTCATGCACACACTCACACCTCACGACCTTTGTATTGGGAGTTGAGAGTGAAGGAGAGAACTTTCGTGAAATTTTTTTGATTTTTTTGGGACGTCCGAACGAAAACTTTTGTAGATTTTCAATTACAAGTTAGCGTTTATTTATCCTGTGCGATAATGCTAGTGCAAGAATTGATCAAAACTTTACGCGTCTTCCTTTCGTACGGCTACGACAAGTTATTTTGAATTCCCTGGTGAATTGAATTTCGCTTATGTTGAAGTTTTGCGACATTGCTTATTTGATTATAAAATATTTTTTTTTTACCTGTCGAACTCTGAATTTTTATCCTTGGTGGATAGTCTTGAGGATTTCCTGTTCGAAATTTTTGAGGAACTTTTTTTTTAATTTTGAATCGAAACTTTCTCTGACTTTTGTCGAGACATACGTGTCTCTTAACCAAAATACCACAAACCTCTGTACGAGCTGCAGAAACTGAATAGTTTTGACTATCGGCTATACGTTCAATTTCGTTAAACTCTTGGAAGATTGTAAATTTTTTTATAATGGCTACCGTGAGAACACCACCTCCCACGACAGACAGTGTGAAGAAGTTGCTTGAACAGTGCTATCTGCCCTCAGTGTCGATTGGGTGGTTGGGGGCGAGCAGAGAAGGCCAAACATCGGCGCCTTCCCAATGGATGTAGGTAAGTGGTGTAAAGGTTCCGTAAGGATCGAATGTGTGCTACGGCCTTTTGTATAGACTGGAACGAATTTATTTTGTATATGGCTGGTGGCAGCGGCAGGTTGTCGTGGAACCTCCTCACACTCTCCGCCAATAGCCGAGGCAAGCTAGCGTGCCGCCCTGCAGTCAATGCTGTCCACCGAGTGATCTATCAGCTCATGCTGACAATCTGGACTTCACGTCCAAGTCAAATCACTCTCAACATACTTCCATAACACAAATGGCGCCCAACGTGGGCCACCTCAGTTGAACTTCGGTGGTCTAATTGTGACTTTTGCTGGGGACTGAGACTTGTTGTGAGATGGACATTTGGCACTTTGCTAATTGACTGACCTCAAGCCTCATATCCAGTGGAGGTTACTTGCGGACCTGAATCTGACTGGTCTTGTAATATGAATGAATTTGAGTAAAGTAAAGTTTGTTTTAGTAAAGTTTTTGATTGTGACTTAGTTTTGAGATTGTGATTCTAGTAACGTAAAGTTTTTGGTATTGTTGTGCTGAATTCGACTTTAGGTTTGACTTTGGTCAAGCCTCGAGTCTGAACAGTTTGTTGAGTTTTTTTGAATTTTAAAATTTCTTGAATTATCTTTCCCGCTGGCCTTATGCTATGGAAGTAGTAGGTGGCCTCACAATTTTTTTTTGATTGTGTTCTCACGGAGGCATGTCTCTGTTGGCCAACTGGCTGGACAGAGTCGTGAATCTGTGAGATGAGTTTTAGCTAACTAGTTGACCAGATTCATGACTCTGCCCAGCTGGAAGGTTACCTAAGTATTGCAATCAGGTGAGGAGGAAGGAAAGAGTTGTTGGAGGATGGAAGTGGTGCTGGAGACCTCCAGTAATCAGGAGTTGTCATACTGCTAACTGCCTGGCTAAAGAATCTCTAGTATCATTTTCAGTCTATAGCTTCTCCAACCCGACTTTTCCCGGATTTCTGTGAGGACTCAAGATTATTCATGCACACACTCACACCTCACGACCTTTGTATTGGGAGTTGAGAGTGAAGGAGAGAACTTTCGTGAAATCTTTT
This sequence comes from Dioctria rufipes, assembly GCA_963924295.1. Lineage (NCBI taxonomy): Eukaryota > Metazoa > Arthropoda > Insecta > Diptera > Asilidae > Dioctria > Dioctria rufipes. The sequence goes on along the minus strand of OZ002741.1, from coordinate 123,549,400 downwards.
TGATTTTTTTGGGACGTCCGAACGAAAACTTTTGTAGATTTTCAATTACAAGTTAGCGTTTATTTATCCTGTGCGATAATGCTAGTGCAAGAATTGATCAAAACTTTACGCGTCTTCCTTTCGTACGGCTACGACAAGTTATTTTGAATTCCCTGGTGAATTGAATTTCGCTTATGTTGAAGTTTTGCGACATTGCTTATTTGATTATAAAATATTTTTTTTTTACCTGTCGAACTCTGAATTTTTATCTTTGGTGGATAGTCTTGAGGATTTCCTGTTCGAAATTTTTGAGGAACTTTTTTTTTGAATTTTGAATCGAAACTTTCTCTGACTTTTGTCGAGACATACGTGTCTCTTAACCAAAATACCACAAACCTCTGTACGAGCTGCAGAAACTGAATAGTTTTGACTATCGGCTATACGTTCAATTTCGTTAAACTCTTGGAAGATTGTAAATTTTTTTATAATGGCTACCGTGAGAACACCACCTCCCACGACAGACAGTGTGAAGAAGTTGCTTGAACAGTGCTCCATCTGTCAAGATAGAGACTGGTCAGTCGAAAGGAAGCCTGTCGTGACCATATGTGGACACGTGTTCCACAAGGCATGTTTGCGAACGTGGATAGGCGAACAGGCCAACTGTCCAAACTGTCGGCTCCGCCTTACACAATATGACTTTACCGAATATACTGGAGCCATCCCAAAGAAACCGAAGACGAAACCTGTCAATAACGAGCGTAAACAGTCCACGCCAACGGTTGACTTACCACCTCCAACGATTCTACCAGTTAATCGAGGATCCCTATCACCTGGAATGCTAGAACCGCGTTCCATGACTTTTTCACAACCCAGGTCACGGCGAAATAGTCCACTACCTACTGCTCAGGGTCAAAACTTAGTAGCGACAGAAGCTATGATGGCAGGTCTGTGTGTGCAGCTAGAGGATTTAGTTCGCAAAGGCCTCGAGCAGAGTCTGAACACATTGCGGACGGAACTGTCGAATAAAGTCGGACAGCAGATATCAACTGCAATGCCACTAGTCGACGTATCACGTCCACCTCCTCCGGTGGGTGAACCGATACCACCTCAAGATTTTCACGACCCGCATAGACAGTCGTTTTATAGATCATCGTCTGCATTCAGTCAACATGGACAAAATACTAGCCAGTTTCCGCCAGCTCCATCCAATCGTGTCCCGTCGAGCTTAGGACAACGACGTTCTGATAGTCCCATCCGAAGATGGAATATCTCATACAGTGGCGATAGTTCTCGACTTACTGTCGATGAATTTGTTTTCAGAGTAGAAGCACTCATGTACTCGGCCTTAGACGGAGATTTTGATCTCTTAGTTCGGCATATGACAACTTTGCTTTCTGGTTCAGCAATGGGCTGGTACTGGCCTCTCCTGAGACAGAACTCCACACCTTCGTGAGAGTATATAAAAGCAGCTCTGTTAGCTGAATGGGGAGTAACGAAGGATGACCTCAAGGTCAAGGTCCAACTAAGTTGAGAAAACAGAAAGCAGGGGAGTCATTTGCTACGTATCACCAACACCTGGTACATCTGCGTGATCTACTGCAAAGCCCTTTGGCGGACGGAGAGTTTCTAGAAATCGTGAAATCGAATCTGCTTCCAGACATCCAACAGAAAATCTGTTTGTATCCCACCAACAACATACATCAACTGCGAGGTCTCGTGATTCAGATACAGGCTACTCAGCAGCGAATCGCGACCGCGGAACTGTGACCAACCCGCTCATTTTTACCAGGACTGCATGGAGGAAAGCCAACGAGTGTTCTGCTATGGATGCGGACGCAAAAACGTCTTCAAGACAACTTGTAGGCACTGCTTGACGAAAAAAGAGAGACGGGTCGGGAATCCCATCACCTTTTCTCGACCAGTGTCAACGGCCCGAACGGCAACAACTATGACGACTCCAGTTCAAGCCTTGAACAGGGAGGAAGATCAGCTCCATCAGCAGACCTCAACGATGAACCACTGAACTGCCCGCTGATATCATTCAGAGACGCTGGAGATATCAACTATCCACCTGATCGTACTATTGATTCACTGATAGAGACGGAGAATCTGATAGACTTCTCCGCAGATTTTCAAGCTCCCGTTTCCACCTATAGGGAGCCCATGACACTACTGGACACTTCTCTGGAAGAGTCTTTGATCTTTGAAGTCCCGATACTGAGCAGGAGATTCGGTTTCCTGTCGTTTCTGTGTTAAAACAGCCACCAAGCTCTGTTACGACGAGTGATTGTGGGCCTGTTTTATACCCGCTGACGTGTTATCATACGCGTCTGCAAAACTACAATGCAGTACGAGAACGTATATTCTCCTCAGTAGCTGAGCTAGCTGAAATTATGTATCCTGACCTGGACCTTAGACCAAGAAAGAAACGATCGACCGTTCGTTGGGGTGAGTACTGTCGACGGATGAGACTGTAAAGAAAAAAACTGGCGCAGATTTCCGTGTCGATGCCAGACGACATTCGACCGTATGCCGAAGTAAGACGACTCGGGCGAGCTGAGACTGGGTTATTTGATAGTGGTGCCACTGTCAGTATCCTAGGCCCAGGAGCCCTAGAGAAGTTAGCTGAAGCAGAGGTTGAATGGAAGAGGTATCGGATACAGGTACAAGTAGCTAATGGTGCCATGACGACTGTTCATGGTCATGTGGACGTGGCCATGACATTCCGTGGTAAGACCCAAAACGTGCGTCTTTACGTGGTTCCTGGCCTCACACAGGCACTATATCTAGGAATAGACCTCTGGCGTCCATTTGGGTTAGCTCCAGATGTCCTGGGTATAGTTGCAGAAGCAACACCAAGTCTAATAGCTACTCCTGACACCGACTGCTATGTTCTTTCTGTTCTAGAGCACCAACGTCTAGAAGCGACCAAACAGCTCTTTCCTTCTTTCGCCGCGTTGGAATTAGGAAAGACATCTCTTGTCAGTCACAAGATTGAAACGAATGACGCGATTATATTCGATTGCACCTGCAGCACAGAATTTGATGGATGCTGAATTGCGAAGAATGCTATCGTTGGGTGTGATAGAGGAGTGCCAGAGTCCTTGGAGCACTCCAGTGCGGAAGCCTGGAAAGGTCCGGTTCTAGAAATATATGCGAAAAACAACTTCAAAATCAAACTTGAATAGATCGGTGACCATACGAAATTTAATACGGGCATTCATCTAGGGTATCATAAGAATTGGTCTTAGACCAATTCTTGCTTTTTTACTTGTTTTTAATGGAATCGCTTCATAGAGTATCTTTCTTGTTATTATTCTGCTCATGGTAGCTTACGGAACTATATCTTATCAGCAGTAGATCTACTCTTTGTAGAAAGACGCGATTTGGTACGTTTAGCATATGTATACCAGAGTATGCATAGGGCCGTAAGCCCGAACATTCATATAAACTTTACCAGGAAGACGAATTGTTGTACCGTCATGTAAAGGGAATCCCGGGCGGACTTTTTAGGTTGTTTCGTTCTCTTTTTTTTTTGTTCAATTTTTGTTATTCACAGAACCACAGTTTCTCCGTGGAGGAATTTCGTTGTCAAGGTAATTGCAAGTAACACTGTCTGTGGTTCGCCCCCATTATCTCCTGCCTGTAAAATTCTTGATTATCAGTAAGTAAAATTTTCTGCCATGCGAAATGGTTCCATCCGAATAAACAGACTGGATACATAAAACATCATGCAGTGTTAAAATTTTTATTGTTTCTTCCTTCATTCTCCTGGTGCCCTCTCACTATGAAGGACGACTAGGTTCACTACTCCTCTAAGGTTCCAGATTGTCAATAGGGACACTGAAAACTATCTGCCCTCAGTGTCGATTGGGTGGTTGGGGGCGAGCAGAGAAGGCCAAACATCGGCGCCTTCCCAATGGATGTAGGTAAGTGGTGTAAAGGTCCCTTAAGGTTCGAATGTGTGCTACGGCCTTTTGTATAGACAGGCACGAATTTATTTTGTATATAGCTGATGGCAGCGGCAGGTTGTCGTGGAACCTCCTCACACTCTCCGCCAATAGCCGAGGAAAGCTAGCGTGCTGCCCTGCAGTCAATGCTGTCCACCGAGTGATCTGGCAGCTCATGCTGACAGTCTGGACTTCACGTCTTAGTCAAATCACTATCAACATACTTCCATAACAAAAATGGCGCCCAAAGTGGGCCACCTCAGTTGGACTTCGGTGGTCTAATTGTGACTTTTGCTGGGTACTGAGACTTGTTGTGAGATGGACATTTGGCACTTTGCTAATTGACTGACCTCAAGCCTCATATCCAGTGGAGGTTACTTGCGGACCTGAGTCTGACTGGTCTTGTTATATGCATTAATTTGAGTAAAGTAAAGTTTGTTTTAGTAAAGTTTTTGATTGTGACTTAGTTTTGAGATTGTGATTCTAGTAACGTAAGTTTTTGGTATTGTTTTTCTGAATTCGACTTTAGGTTTGACTTTGGTCAAGCCTCGAGTCTGAACAGTTTGTCGAGTTTTTTTGAATTTTTTTTTTTTGAATTTTTAAATTTTTTGAATTATCTTTCCCGCTGGCCTTCTGCTATGGAAATAGTAGGTGGCCTCACAATTTTTTTTGGTTGTGTTCTCACGGAGGCATGTCTCTGTTGGCCAACTGGCTGGACAGAGTCGTGAATCTGTGAGATGAGTTTTAGCTAACTGGTAGACCAGATTCATGACTCTGCCCAGCTGGAAGGTTACCTAAGTATTGCAATCAGGTGAGGAGGAAGGAAAGAGTTGTTGGAGGATGGAAGTGGTGCTGGAGACCTTCAGTAATCAGGCGATGTCATACTGCTAACTGCCTGGCTGAAGAATCTCTAGTATCATTTTCAGTCTCTAGCTTCTCAAACCCGACTTTTCCCCGGATTTCTGTGAGGACTCAAGATTTTTCATGCACACACTCACACCTCACGACCTTTGTGTTGGGAGTTGGCTCTTGGAGAGTGAAGGAGAGAACTTTCGTGAAATTTTTTTGATTTTTTTGGAACGTCCGAACGAAAACTTTTATTTTTCCTGTGGGATTATGCTAGTGCAAGAATTGATCAAAATTTTACGCGACTTCCTTTAGTACGGCTACGACAAGTTATTTTAAATTCCCGGATGAATTGAATTTCGCTTATGTTGAAGTTTTGCAACATTGCTTATTTGATTATAAAATATATTTTTTTGACCTGTCGAACTCTGAATTTTTATCCTTGGTGGATAGTCTTGAGGACTTCCTTTTCGAAATGTTTGAGGAACTTTTTTTTTTAATTTTGAATCGAAAATTTCTCTGACTTTTGTCGGGACATACGTGTCTCTTAACCAAAATACCACAAACTTCTGTACTAGCTACAGAAACTGAATAGATTTGACTATCGGCAATACGTTCAATTTCGTTAAACTCTTGGAAGATTGTAATTTTTTTTATAATGGCTACCGTTAGAACACCACCTCCCGCGACAGACAGTGTGAAGCAGTTGCTTGAACAGTGCTCCATCTGTCAAGATAGAGACTGGTCAGTCGAAAGGAAGCCTGTCGTGACCATATGTGGACACGTGTTCCACAAGGCATGTTTCCGAACGTGAATAGGCGAACAGGCCAACTGTCCAAACTGTCGGCTCCGCCTTACACAATATGACTTTACCGAACATACTGGAGCCATCCCAAAGAAACGGAAGACGAAACCTGTCAATAACGAGCGTAAACAGCCCACGCCAACGTTTGACTTACCACCTCCAACGATTCCACCAGTTAGTCGAGGATCCCTATCACCTGGAATGCTAGATCCGCGTTCCATGACTTTTTCACATCCCAGTTCACGGCGAAATAGTCCACTACCTACTGCTCAGGGTCAAAACTTAGTAGCGACAGAAGCTATGATGGCAGGTCTGTGCATGCAGCTACAGGATTTAGTTCGCAAAGGCCTCGAGCAGAATATGAACACATGCGGACGGAACTGTCGAATAAAGTCAGACAGCAGTTATCAACTACAATGCCACTAGTCGACGTATCACGTCCACCTCCTCCTGTGGGTGAACCGATACCACCTCAAGATTTTCACGACCCGCATAGACAGTCGTTTTATAGATCATCGTCTGCATTCACTCAACATGGACAAAATCCTAGCCAGCTTCCGCCAGCTCCATCCAATCGTGTCCCATAGAGCTTAGGACAACGACGTTCTGAAGTCCCATCTGAAGATGGAATATCTCATACAGTGGCGATAGTTCTCGACTTACTGTCGATGAATTTGTTTTCAGAGTAGAAGCACTCACGTACTCGGCCTTAGACGGAGATTTTGATCTCTTAGTTCGGCATATGACAACTTTGCTTTCTGGTTCAGCAATGGACTGGTACTGGTCTCTCCTGAGACAGAACTCCACACATTCGTGAGAATATATAAAAGCAGCTCTGTTAGCTGAATTGGGAGTACCGAAGGATGACCTCAAGGTCAAGGTCTAGCTGAGTTGAGAAAACAGAAAGCAGGGGAATCATTTGCTACGTATCAGCAACACCTGGTACATCTGCGTGATCTACTGCAAAGCCCTTTGGCGGACGGAGAGTTTCTAGAAATCGTGCAATCGATTCTGCTTCCAGACATCCAACAGAAAAAATGTTTGTATCCCACCAACAACATACATCAACTGCGAGGTCTCGTGATTCAGATACAGGCTACTCAGCAGCGAATCGCGACCGCGTGCAGCTGGAACACATATTGCAGCCCAAGAGTTAGCGAGTTAGTTGATTGTCGTTCAACAGATGCTGCTATTTCAGCACCACCGAAAGTTAATTGTTGGAACTGTGGCCAACCCGGTCATTTTTACCAGGACTGCATGGAGGAAACACAACGAGTGTTCTACTATGGATGCGGACGCAAAAACGCCTTCAAGCCAACTTGTAGACACTGCTTGACGAAAAAAGAGAGACGGGTCGGGAATCCCATCACCTTTTCTCGACCAGTGTCAACGGCCCGAACGGCAACAACTATGACGACTCCAGTTCAAGCCTTGAACAGGGAGGAAGATCAGCTCCATCAGCAGACCTCAACGATGAACCACTGAACTGCCCGCTGATATCATTCAGAGACGCTGGAGATATCAACTATCCACCTGATCGTACTATTGATTCACTGATAGAGACGGAGAATCTGATAGACTTCTCCGCAGATTTTCAAGCTCCCGTTTCCACCTATAGGGAGCCCATGACACTACTGGACACTTCTCTGGAAGAGTCTTTGATCTTTGAAGTCCCGATACTGAGCAGGAGATTCGGTTTCCTGTCGTTTCTGTGTTAAAACAGCCACCAAGCTCTGTTACGACGAGTGATTGTGGGCCTGTTTTATACCCGCTGACGTGTTATCATACGCGTCTGCAAAACTACAATGCAGTACGAGAACGTATATTCTCCTCAGTAGCTGAGCTAGCTGAAATTATGTATCCTGACCTGGACCTTAGACCAAGAAAGAAACGATCGACCGTTCGTTGGGGTGAGTACTGTCGACGGATGAGACTGTAAAGAAAAAAACTGGCGCAGATTTCCGTGTCGATGCCAGACGACATTCGACCGTATGCCGAAGTAAGACGACTCGGGCGAGCTGAGACTGGGTTATTTGATAGTGGTGCCACTGTCAGTATCCTAGGCCCAGGAGCCCTAGAGAAGTTAGCTGAAGCAGAGGTTGAATGGAAGAGGTATCGGATACAGGTACAAGTAGCTAATGGTGCCATGACGACTGTTCATGGTCATGTGGACGTGGCCATGACATTCCGTGGTAAGACCCAAAACGTGCGTCTTTACGTGGTTCCTGGCCTCACACAGGCACTATATCTAGGAATAGACCTCTGGCGTCCATTTGGGTTAGCTCCAGATGTCCTGGGTATAGTTGCAGAAGCAACACCAAGTCTAATAGCTACTCCTGACACCGACTGCTATGTTCTTTCTGTTCTAGAGCACCAACGTCTAGAAGCGACCAAACAGCTCTTTCCTTCTTTCGCCGCGTTGGAATTAGGAAAGACATCTCTTGTCAGTCACAAGATTGAAACGAATGACGCGATTATATTCGATTGCACCTGCAGCACAGAATTTGATGGATGCTGAATTGCGAAGAATGCTATCGTTGGGTGTGATAGAGGAGTGCCAGAGTCCTTGGAGCACTCCAGTGCGGAAGCCTGGAAAGGTCCGGTTCTAGAAATATATGCGAAAAACAACTTCAAAATCAAACTTGAATAGATCGGTGACCATACGAAATTTAATACGGGCATTCATCTAGGGTATCATAAGAATTGGTCTTAGACCAATTCTTGCTTTTTTACTTGTTTTTAATGGAATCGCTTCATAGAGTATCTTTCTTGTTATTATTCTGCTCATGGTAGCTTACGGAACTATATCTTATCAGCAGTAGATCTACTCTTTGTAGAAAGACGCGATTTGGTACGTTTAGCATATGTATACCAGAGTATGCATAGGGCCGTAAGCCCGAACATTCATATAAACTTTACCAGGAAGACGAATTGTTGTACCGTCATGTAAAGGGAATCCCGGGCGGACTTTTTAGGTTGTTTCGTTCTCTTTTTTTTTTGTTCAATTTTTGTTATTCACAGAACCACAGTTTCTCCGTGGAGGAATTTCGTTGTCAAGGTAATTGCAAGTAACACTGTCTGTGGTTCGCCCCCATTATCTCCTGCCTGTAAAATTCTTGATTATCAGTAAGTAAAATTTTCTGCCATGCGAAATGGTTCCATCCGAATAAACAGACTGGATACATAAAACATCATGCAGTGTTAAAATTTTTATTGTTTCTTCCTTCATTCTCCTGGTGCCCTCTCACTATGAAGGACGACTAGGTTCACTACTCCTCTAAGGTTCCAGATTGTCAATAGGGACACTGAAAACTATCTGCCCTCAGTGTCGATTGGGTGGTTGGGGGCGAGCAGAGAAGGCCAAACATCGGCGCCTTCCCAATGGATGTAGGTAAGTGGTGTAAAGGTCTCTTAAGGTTCGAATGTGTGCTACGGCCTTTTGTATAGACAGGCACGAATTTATTTTGTATATAGCTGATGGCAGCGGCAGGTTGTCGTGGAACCTCCTCACACTCTCCGCCAATAGCCGAGGAAAGCTAGCGTGCTGCCCTGCAGTCAATGCTGTCCACCGAGTGATCTGGCAGCTCATGCTGACAGTCTGGACTTCACGTCTTAGTCAAATCACTATCAACATACTTCCATAACAAAAATGGCGCCCAAAGTGGGCCACCTCAGTTGGACTTCGGTGGTCTAATTGTGACTTTTGCTGGGTACTGAGACTTGTTGTGAGATGGACATTTGGCACTTTGCTAATTGACTGACCTCAAGCCTCATATCCAGTGGAGGTTACTTGCGGACCTGAGTCTGACTGGTCTTGTTATATGCATTAATTTGAGTAAAGTAAAGTTTGTTTTAGTAAAGTTTTTGATTGTGACTTAGTTTTGAGATTGTGATTCTAGTAACGTAAGTTTTTGGTATTGTTTTTCTGAATTCGACTTTAGGTTTGACTTTGGTCAAGCCTCGAGTCTGAACAGTTTGTCGAGTTTTTTTGAATTTTTTTTTTTTTGAATTTTTAAATTTTTTGAATTATCTTTCCCGCTGGCCTTCTGCTATGGAAATAGTAGGTGGCCTCACAATTTTTTTTGGTTGTGTTCTCACGGAGGCATGTCTCTGTTGGCCAACTGGCTGGACAGAGTCGTGAATCTGTGAGATGAGTTTTAGCTAACTGGTAGACCAGATTCATGACTCTGCCCAGCTGGAAGGTTACCTAAGTATTGCAATCAGGTGAGGAGGAAGGAAAGAGTTGTTGGAGGATGGAAGTGGTGCTGGAGACCTTCAGTAATCAGGCGATGTCATACTGCTAACTGCCTGGCTGAAGAATCTCTAGTATCATTTTCAGTCTCTAGCTTCTCAAACCCGACTTTTCCCCGGATTTCTGTGAGGACTCAAGATTTTTCATGCACACACTCACACCTCACGACCTTTGTGTTGGGAGTTGGCTCTTGGAGAGTGAAGGAGAGAACTTTCGTGAAATTTTTTTGATTTTTTTGGAACGTCCGAACGAAAACTTTTATTTTTCCTGTGGGATTATGCTAGTGCAAGAATTGATCAAAATTTTACGCGACTTCCTTTAGTACGGCTACGACAAGTTATTTTAAATTCCCGGATGAATTGAATTTCGCTTATGTTGAAGTTTTGCAACATTGCTTATTTGATTATAAAATATATTTTTTTGACCTGTCGAACTCTGAATTTTTATCCTTGGTGGATAGTCTTGAGGACTTCCTTTTCGAAATGTTTGAGGAACTTTTTTTTTTAATTTTGAATCGAAAATTTCTCTGACTTTTGTCGGGACATACGTGTCTCTTCACCAAAATACCACAAACTTCTGTACTAGCTACAGAAACTGAATAGATTTGACTATCGGCAATACGTTCAATTTCGTTAAACTCTTGGAAGATTGTAATTTTTTTTATAATGGCTACCGTTAGAACACCACCTCCCGCGACAGACAGTGTGAAGCAGTTGCTTGAACAGTGCTCCATCTGTCAAGATAGAGACTGGTCAGTCGAAAGGAAGCCTGTCGTGACCATATGTGGACACGTGTTCCACAAGGCATGTTTCCGAACGTGAATAGGCGAACAGGCCAACTGTCCAAACTGTCGGCTCCGCCTTACACAATATGACTTTACCGAACATACTGGAGCCATCCCAAAGAAACGGAAGACGAAACCTGTCAATAACGAGCGTAAACAGCCCACGCCAACGTTTGACTTACCACCTCCAACGATTCCACCAGTTAGTCGAGGATCCCTATCACCTGGAATGCTAGATCCGCGTTCCATGACTTTTTCACATCCCAGTTCACGGCGAAATAGTCCACTACCTACTGCTCAGGGTCAAAACTTAGTAGCGACAGAAGCTATGATGGCAGGTCTGTGCATGCAGCTACAGGATTTAGTTCGCAAAGGCCTCGAGCAGAATATGAACACATGCGGACGGAACTGTCGAATAAAGTCAGACAGCAGTTATCAACTACAATGCCACTAGTCGACGTATCACGTCCACCTCCTCCTGTGGGTGAACCGATACCACCTCAAGATTTTCACGACCCGCATAGACAGTCGTTTTATAGATCATCGTCTGCATTCACTCAACATGGACAAAATCCTAGCCTGCTTCCGCCAGCTCCATCCAATCGTGTCCCATAGAGCTTAGGACAACGACGTTCTGAAGTCCCATCTGAAGATGGAATATCTCATACAGTGGCGATAGTTCTCGACTTACTGTCGATGAATTTGTTTTCAGAGTAGAAGCACTCACGTACTCGGCCTTAGACGGAGATTTTGATCTCTTAGTTCGGCATATGACAACTTTGCTTTCTGGTTCAGCAATGGACTGGTACTGGTCTCTCCTGAGACAGAACTCCACACATTCGTGAGAATATATAAAAGCAGCTCTGTTAGCTGAATTGGGAGTACCGAAGGATGACCTCAAGGTCAAGGTCTAGCTGAGTTGAGAAAACAGAAAGCAGGGGAATCATTTGCTACGTATCAGCAACACCTGGTACATCTGCGTGATCTACTGCAAAGCCCTTTGGCGGACGGAGAGTTTCTAGAAATCGTGCAATCGATTCTGCTTCCAGACATCCAACAGAAAAAATGTTTGTATCCCACCAACAACATACATCAACTGCGAGGTCTCGTGATTCAGATACAGGCTACTCAGCAGCGAATCGCGACCGCGTGCAGCTGGAACACATATTGCAGCCCAAGAGTTAGCGAGTTAGTTGATTGTCGTTCAACAGATGCTGCTATTTCAGCACCACCGAAAGTTAATTGTTGGAACTGTGGCCAACCCGGACATTTTTACCAGGACTGCATGGAGGAAACACAACGATTGTTCTACTATGGATGCGGACGCAAAAACGCCTTCAAGCCAACTTGTAGACACTGCTTGACGAAAAAAGAGAGATGGGTCGGGAGTCCCATCACCTTTCCTCGACCAGTGTCAACTGGTCGAACGGCAACAACTATGACGACTCCAGTTCAAGCCTTGAACAGGGAGGAAGGTCAGCTCCATCAGCAGACCTCAACGATGAACCACTGAGCTAACTGCCCGCTGATATCATTCAGAGACTCTGGAGATATCAGCTATCCACCTGATCGTACTATTGATTCACTGATAGAGACGGAGAATCTGATAGAGTTCTCCGCAGATCTTCAAGCTCCTGTTTCCACCTATAGGGAGCACATGACACTACTAGACACTTCTCTGGAAGATTCTTTGATCTTTGACGTCCCGATACTGAGCAGGAGATTCGGTCTCCTGTCGTTTCTGTGTTAAAACGGCCACTAAGCTCTGTTATGACGAGTGGGTGTGGGCCTGTTTTATACCCGCTGACGTGTTATCATACGCGTCTGCAAAACTACAATGCAGTACGAGACCGTATCTTCTCCTCAGTAGCTGAGCTAGCTGAAATTATGTATCCTGACCTGGACCTTAGACCAAGAAAGAAACGATCGACCGTTCGTTGGGGTGAGTACTGTCAACGGATGAGACTGGAAAGAAAAAACTGGTACAGATTTCCGTGTCGATGCCAGACGACATTCGACCGTATGCCGAAGTAAGACGACTCGGGCGAACTGAGACTGGGTTATTTGATAGTGGTGCCACTGTCAGTATCCTAGGCCCAGGAGCCCTAGAGAAGTTAGCTGAAGCAGAGGTTGAATTTAAGAGGTATCGGATACAGGTACAAGTAGCTAATGGTGCCATGAGGACTGTTCATGGTCATGTGTACGTGGCCATGACATTCCGCGGTAAGACACAAAACGTGCGTCATTACGTGGTTCCTGGCCTCACACAGGCACTATATCTAGGAATAGACCTCTGGCGTCCATTTGGGTTGGCTCCAGATGTCCTGGGTATAGTTGCAGAAGCGACACCAAGTCTAATAGCTACTCCTGACACCGACTGCTATGTTCTTTCTGTTCTAGAGCACCAACGTCTAGAAGCGACCAAACAGCTCTTTCCTTCTTTCGCCGCGTTGGAATTAGGAAAGACATCTCTTGTCAGTCACAAGATTGAAACGAATGACGCGATTATATTCGATTTCACCTGCAGTACAGAATTTGATGGATGCTGAATTACGAAGAATGCTATCGTTGGGTGTGATAGAGGAGTGCCAGAGTCCTTGGAGCTCTCCAGTGCGGAAGCCTGGAAAGGTCCGGTTCTAGAAATATATGCTTCAACTTCAAAATCAAACTTGAATAGATCGGTGACCATACGAAATTTAATACGGGCATTCATCTAGGGTATCATAAGAATTGGGCTTAGACCAATTCTAGCTTTTTTACTTGTTTTTAATGGAATCGCTTCATAGAGTATCTTTTTTGTTATTATTCCGCCCATGGTAGCTTACGGAATTATATCTTATCAGCAGTAGATCTACTCTTTGTAGAAAGACGCGATTTGGTACGTTTAGCATATGTATACCAGAGTATACATAGGGCCGTAAGCCTGAACATTCATATAAACTTTACCAGGAAGACGAATTGTTGTACCGTCATGTAAAGGGAATCCCGGGCGGACTTTTTAGGTTGTTTCGTTCTCTTTTTTTTTTGTTCAATTTTTGTTATTCACAGAACCACAGTTTCTCCGTGGAGGAATTTCGTTGTCAAGGTAATTGCAAGTAACACTGTCTGCGGTTCGCACCCATTATCTCCTGCCTGTAAAATTCTTGATTATCAGTAAGTAAAATTTTCTGCCATGCGAAATGGTTCCATCCGAATAAACAGACTGGATACATAAAACATCATGCAGTGTTAAAATTTTTATTGTTTCTTCCTTCATTCTCCTGGTGCCCTCTCACTATGAAGGACGACTAGGTTCACTACTCCTCTAAGGTTCCAGATTGTCAATAGGGACACTGAAAACTATCTGCCCTCAGTGTCGATTGGGTGGTTGGGGCGAGCAGAGAACTCCAAACATCGGCGCCTTCCCAATGGATGTAGGTAAGTGGTGTAAAGGTCCCTTAAGGTTCGAATGTGTGCTACGGCCTTTTGTATAGACAGGCACGAATTTATTTTGTATATGGCTGATGGCAGCGGCAGGTTTTCGTGGAACCTCCTCACACTCTCCGCCAATAGCCGAGGAAAGCTAGCGTGCTGCCCTGCAGTCAATGCTGTCCACCGAGTGATCTGGCAGCTCATGCTGACAGTCTGGACTTCACGTCTTAGTCAAATCACTATCAACATACCTCCATAACAAAAATGGCGCCCAAAGTGGGCCACCTCAGTTGGACTTCGGTGGTCTAATTGTGACTTTTGCTGGGGACTGAGACTTGTTGTGAGATGGACATTTGGCACTTTGCTAATTGACTGATCTCAAGCCTCATATCCAGTGGAGGTTACTTGCGGACCTGAGTCTGACTGGTCTTGTTATATGAATTAATTTGAGTAAAGTAAAGTTTTTTTTAATAAAGTTTTTGATTGTGACTTAGTTTTGAGATTGTGATTCTAGTAACGTAAAGTTTTTGGTATTGTTTTTCTGAATTCGACTTTAGGTTTGACTTTGGTCAAGCCTTGAGTCTGAACAGTTTGTCGAGTTTTTTTTATTTTTTTTTTTAATTTTAAAATTTTTTGAATTATCTTTCCCGCTGGCCTTCTGCTATGGAAATAGTAGGTGGCCTCACAATTTTTTTTGGTTGTGTTCTCACGGAGGCATGTCTCTGTTGGCCAACTGGCTGGACAGAGTCGTGAATCTGTGAGATGAGTTTTAGCTAATTGGTAGACCAGATTCATGACTCTGCCCAGCTGGAAGGTTACCTAAGTATTGCAATCAGGTGAGGAGGAAGGAAAGAGTTGTTGGAGGATGGAAGTGGTGCTGGAGACCTTCAGTAATCAGGAGTTGTCATACTGCTAACTGCCTGGCTGAAGAATCTCTAGTATCATTTTCAGTCTCTAGCTTCTCAAACCCGACTTTTCCCCGGATTTCTGTGAGGACTCAAGATTTTTCATGCACACACTCACACCTCACGACCTTTGTGTTGGGAGTTGGCTCTTGGAGAGTGAAGGAGAGAACTTTCGTGAAATTTTTTTGATTTTTTTGGAACGTCCGAACGAAAACTTTTATTTTTTTCCTGTGCGATTATGCTAGTGCAAGAATTGATCAAAATTTTACGCGACTTCCTTTAGTACGGCCACGACAAGTTATTTTGAATTCCCTGATGAATTGAATTTCGCTTATGTTGAAGTTTTGCGACATTGCTTATTTGATTATAAAATATATTTTTTTGACCTGTCGAATTCTGAATTTTTTTTGATTTTTTTGGAACGTCCGAACGAAAACTTTTGTAGATTTTCAATTACAAGTTAGCGTTTATTTATCCTGTGCGATTATGCTAGTGCAAAAATTGATCAAAATTTTACAATTTTACGCGTCTTCCTTTCGTACGGCTACGACAAGTTATTTTGAATTCCCTGGTGAATTGAATTTCGCTTATGTTGAAGTTTTGCGACATTGCTTATTTGATTATAAAATATTTTTTTTTGACCTGTCGAACTCTGAATTTTTATCCTTGGTGGATAGTCGTGAGGATTTCCTGTTCGAAATATTTGAGGAACTTTTTTTTTTGAATTTTGAATCGAAACTTTCTCTGACTTTTGTCGAGACATACGTGTCTCTTAACCAAATTACCACAATCCTCTGTACGAGCTGCAGAAACTGAATAGATTTGACTATCGGCTATACGTTCAATTTCGTTAAACTCTTGGAAGATTGTAAATTTTTTTATAATGGCTGCCGTGAGAACACCACCTCCCGCGACAGACAGTGTGAAGAAGTTGCTTGAACAGTGCTCCATCTGTCAAGATAGAGACTGGTCAGTCGAAAGGAAGCCTGTCGTGACCATATGTGGACACGTGTTCCACAAGGCATGTTTGCGAACGTGGATAGGCGAACAGGCCAACTGTCCAAACTGTCGGCTCCGCCTTACACAATATGACTTTACCGAATATACTGGAGCCATCCCAAAGAAACCGAAGACGAAACCTGTCAATAACGAGCGTAAACAGCCCACGCCAACGGTTGACTTACCACCTCCAACGATTCTACCAGTTAGTCGAGGATCCCTATCACCTGGAATGCTAGAACCGCGTTCCATGACTTTTCACAACCCAGGTCACGGCGAAATAGTCCACTACCTACTGCTCAGGGTCAAAACTTAGTAGCGACAGAAGCTATGATGGCAAGTCTGTGTGTGCAGCTACAGGATTTAGTTCGCAAAGGCCTCGAGCAGAGTCTGAACACATTGCGGACGGAACTGTCGAATAAAGTCAGACAGCAGTTATCAACTACAATGCCACTAGTCGACGTATCACGTCCACCTCCTCCTGTGGGTGAACCGATACCACCTCAAGATTTTCACGACCCGCATAGACAGTCGTTTTATAGATCATCGTCTGCATTCACTCAACATGGACAAAATCCTAGCCTGCTTCCGCCAGCTCCATCCAATCGTGTCCCATAGAGCTTAGGACAACGACGTTCTGAAGTCCCATCTGAAGATGGAATATCTCATACAGTGGCGATAGTTCTCGACTTACTGTCGATGAATTTGTTTTCAGAGTAGAAGCACTCACGTACTCGGCCTTAGACGGAGATTTTGATCTCTTAGTTCGGCATATGACAACTTTGCTTTCTGGTTCAGCAATGGACTGGTACTGGTCTCTCCTGAGACAGAACTCCACACATTCGTGAGAATATATAAAAGCAGCTCTGTTAGCTGAATTGGGAGTACCGAAGGATGACCTCAAGGTCAAGGTCTAGCTGAGTTGAGAAAACAGAAAGCAGGGGAATCATTTGCTACGTATCAGCAACACCTGGTACATCTGCGTGATCTACTGCAAAGCCCTTTGGCGGACGGAGAGTTTCTAGAAATCGTGCAATCGATTCTGCTTCCAGACATCCAACAGAAAAAATGTTTGTATCCCACCAACAACATACATCAACTGCGAGGTCTCGTGATTCAGATACAGGCTACTCAGCAGCGAATCGCGACCGCGTGCAGCTGGAACACATATTGCAGCCCAAGAGTTAGCGAGTTAGTTGATTGTCGTTCAACAGATGCTGCTATTTCAGCACCACCGAAAGTTAATTGTTGGAACTGTGGCCAACCCGGACATTTTTACCAGGACTGCATGGAGGAAACACAACGATTGTTCTACTATGGATGCGGACGCAAAAACGCCTTCAAGCCAACTTGTAGACACTGCTTGACGAAAAAAGAGAGATGGGTCGGGAGTCCCATCACCTTTCCTCGACCAGTGTCAACTGGTCGAACGGCAACAACTATGACGACTCCAGTTCAAGCCTTGAACAGGGAGGAAGGTCAGCTCCATCAGCAGACCTCAACGATGAACCACTGAGCTAACTGCCCGCTGATATCATTCAGAGACTCTGGAGATATCAGCTATCCACCTGATCGTACTATTGATTCACTGATAGAGACGGAGAATCTGATAGAGTTCTCCGCAGATCTTCAAGCTCCTGTTTCCACCTATAGGGAGCACATGACACTACTAGACACTTCTCTGGAAGATTCTTTGATCTTTGACGTCCCGATACTGAGCAGGAGATTCGGTCTCCTGTCGTTTCTGTGTTAAAACGGCCACTAAGCTCTGTTATGACGAGTGGGTGTGGGCCTGTTTTATACCCGCTGACGTGTTATCATACGCGTCTGCAAAACTACAATGCAGTACGAGACCGTATCTTCTCCTCAGTAGCTGAGCTAGCTGAAATTATGTATCCTGACCTGGACCTTAGACCAAGAAAGAAACGATCGACCGTTCGTTGGGGTGAGTACTGTCAACGGATGAGACTGGAAAGAAAAAACTGGTACAGATTTCCGTGTCGATGCCAGACGACATTCGACCGTATGCCGAAGTAAGACGACTCGGGCGAACTGAGACTGGGTTATTTGATAGTGGTGCCACTGTCAGTATCCTAGGCCCAGGAGCCCTAGAGAAGTTAGCTGAAGCAGAGGTTGAATTTAAGAGGTATCGGATACAGGTACAAGTAGCTAATGGTGCCATGAGGACTGTTCATGGTCATGTGTACGTGGCCATGACATTCCGTGGTAAGACACAAAACGTGCGTCATTACGTGGTTCCTGGCCTCACACAGGCACTATATCTAGGAATAGACCTCTGGCGTCCATTTGGGTTGGCTCCAGATGTCCTGGGTATAGTTGCAGAAGCGACACCAAGTCTAATAGCTACTCCTGACACCGACTGCTATGTTCTTTCTGTTCTAGAGCACCAACGTCTAGAAGCGACCAAACAGCTCTTTCCTTCTTTCGCCGCGTTGGAATTAGGAAAGACATCTCTTGTCAGTCACAAGATTGAAACGAATGACGCGATTATATTCGATTTCACCTGCAGTACAGAATTTGATGGATGCTGAATTACGAAGAATGCTATCGTTGGGTGTGATAGAGGAGTGCCAGAGTCCTTGGAGCTCTCCAGTGCGGAAGCCTGGAAAGGTCCGGTTCTAGAAATATATGCTTCAACTTCAAAATCAAACTTGAATAGATCGGTGACCATACGAAATTTAATACGGGCATTCATCTAGGGTATCATAAGAATTGGGCTTAGACCAATTCTAGCTTTTTTACTTGTTTTTAATGGAATCGCTTCATAGAGTATCTTTTTTGTTATTATTCCGCCCATGGTAGCTTACGGAATTATATCTTATCAGCAGTAGATCTACTCTTTGTAGAAAGACGCGATTTGGTACGTTTAGCATATGTATACCAGAGTATACATAGGGCCGTAAGCCTGAACATTCATATAAACTTTACCAGGAAGACGAATTGTTGTACCGTCATGTAAAGGGAATCCCGGGCGGACTTTTTAGGTTGTTTCGTTCTCTTTTTTTTTTGTTCAATTTTTGTTATTCACAGAACCACAGTTTCTCCGTGGAGGAATTTCGTTGTCAAGGTAATTGCAAGTAACACTGTCTGCGGTTCGCACCCATTATCTCCTGCCTGTAAAATTCTTGATTATCAGTAAGTAAAATTTTCTGCCATGCGAAATGGTTCCATCCGAATAAACAGACTGGATACATAAAACATCATGCAGTGTTAAAATTTTTATTGTTTCTTCCTTCATTCTCCTGGTGCCCTCTCACTATGAAGGACGACTAGGTTCACTACTCCTCTAAGGTTCCAGATTGTCAATAGGGACACTGAAAACTATCTGCCCTCAGTGTCGATTGGGTGGTTGGGGCGAGCAGAGAACTCCAAACATCGGCGCCTTCCCAATGGATGTAGGTAAGTGGTGTAAAGGTCCCTTAAGGTTCGAATGTGTGCTACGGCCTTTTGTATAGACAGGCACGAATTTATTTTGTATATGGCTGATGGCAGCGGCAGGTTTTCGTGGAACCTCCTCACACTCTCCGCCAATAGCCGAGGAAAGCTAGCGTGCTGCCCTGCAGTCAATGCTGTCCACCGAGTGATCTGGCAGCTCATGCTGACAGTCTGGACTTCACGTCTTAGTCAAATCACTATCAACATACCTCCATAACAAAAATGGCGCCCAAAGTGGGCCACCTCAGTTGGACTTCGGTGGTCTAATTGTGACTTTTGCTGGGGACTGAGACTTGTTGTGAGATGGACATTTGGCACTTTGCTAATTGACTGATCTCAAGCCTCATATCCAGTGGAGGTTACTTGCGGACCTGAGTCTGACTGGTCTTGTTATATGAATTAATTTGAGTAAAGTAAAGTTTTTTTTAATAAAGTTTTTGATTGTGACTTAGTTTTGAGATTGTGATTCTAGTAACGTAAAGTTTTTGGTATTGTTTTTCTGAATTCGACTTTAGGTTTGACTTTGGTCAAGCCTTGAGTCTGAACAGTTTGTCGAGTTTTTTTTAATTTTTTTTTTAATTTTAAAATTTTTTGAATTATCTTTCCCGCTGGCCTTCTGCTATGGAAATAGTAGGTGGCCTCACAATTTTTTTTGGTTGTGTTCTCACGGAGGCATGTCTCTGTTGGCCAACTGGCTGGACAGAGTCGTGAATCTGTGAGATGAGTTTTAGCTAATTGGTAGACCAGATTCATGACTCTGCCCAGCTGGAAGGTTACCTAAGTATTGCAATCAGGTGAGGAGGAAGGAAAGAGTTGTTGGAGGATGGAAGTGGTGCTGGAGACCTTCAGTAATCAGGAGTTGTCATACTGCTAACTGCCTGGCTGAAGAATCTCTAGTATCATTTTCAGTCTCTAGCTTCTCAAACCCGACTTTTCCCCGGATTTCTGTGAGGACTCAAGATTTTTCATGCACACACTCACACCTCACGACCTTTGTGTTGGGAGTTGGCTCTTGGAGAGTGAAGGAGAGAACTTTCGTGAAATTTTTTTGATTTTTTTGGAACGTCCGAACGAAAACTTTTATTTTTTTCCTGTGCGATTATGCTAGTGCAAGAATTGATCAAAATTTTACGCGACTTCCTTTAGTACGGCCACGACAAGTTATTTTGAATTCCCTGATGAATTGAATTTCGCTTATGTTGAAGTTTTGCGACATTGCTTATTTGATTATAAAATATATTTTTTTGACCTGTCGAATTCTGAATTTTTTTTGATTTTTTTGGAACGTCCGAACGAAAACTTTTGTAGATTTTCAATTACAAGTTAGCGTTTATTTATCCTGTGCGATTATGCTAGTGCAAAAATTGATCAAAATTTTACAATTTTACGCGTCTTCCTTTCGTACGGCTACGACAAGTTATTTTGAATTCCCTGGTGAATTGAATTTCGCTTATGTTGAAGTTTTGCGACATTGCTTATTTGATTATAAAATATTTTTTTTTGACCTGTCGAACTCTGAATTTTTATCCTTGGTGGATAGTCGTGAGGATTTCCTGTTCGAAATATTTGAGGAACTTTTTTTTTTGAATTTTGAATCGAAACTTTCTCTGACTTTTGTCGAGACATACGTGTCTCTTAACCAAATTACCACAATCCTCTGTACGAGCTGCAGAAACTGAATAGATTTGACTATCGGCTATACGTTCAATTTCGTTAAACTCTTGGAAGATTGTAAATTTTTTTATAATGGCTGCCGTGAGAACACCACCTCCCGCGACAGACAGTGTGAAGAAGTTGCTTGAACAGTGCTCCATCTGTCAAGATAGAGACTGGTCAGTCGAAAGGAAGCCTGTCGTGACCATATGTGGACACGTGTTCCACAAGGCATGTTTGCGAACGTGGATAGGCGAACAGGCCAACTGTCCAAACTGTCGGCTCCGCCTTACACAATATGACTTTACCGAATATACTGGAGCCATCCCAAAGAAACCGAAGACGAAACCTGTCAATAACGAGCGTAAACAGCCCACGCCAACGGTTGACTTACCACCTCCAACGATTCTACCAGTTAGTCGAGGATCCCTATCACCTGGAATGCTAGAACCGCGTTCCATGACTTTTCACAACCCAGGTCACGGCGAAATAGTCCACTACCTACTGCTCAGGGTCAAAACTTAGTAGCGACAGAAGCTATGATGGCAAGTCTGTGTGTGCAGCTACAGGATTTAGTTCGCAAAGGCCTCGAGCAGAGTCTGAACACATTGCGGACGGAACTGTCGAATAAAGTCAGACAGCAGATATCAACTGCAATGCCACTAGTCGAATAAAGTCAGACAGCAGTTATCAACTGCAATGCCACTAGTCGACGTATCACGTCCACCTCCTCCTGTGGGTGAACCGATACCACCTCAAGATTTTCACGACCCGCATAGACAGTCGTTTTATAGATCATCGTCTGCATTCAGTCAACATGGACAAAATCCTAGCCAGTTTCCGCCAGCTCCATCCAATCGTGTCCCGTCGAGCTTAGGACAACGACGTTCTGATAGTCCCATCCGAAGATGGAATATCTCATACAGTGGCGATAGTTCTCGACTTACTATCGATGAATTTGTTTTCAGAGTAGAAGCACTCACTTACTCGGCCTTAGACGGAGATTTTGATCTCTTAGTTCGGCATATGACAACTTTGCTTTCTGGTTCAGCAATGGACTGGTACTGGTGTAGACACTGCTTGACGAAAAAAGAGAGACGGGTCGGGAATCCCATCACCTCTTCTCGACCAGTGTCAACGGCCCGAACGGCAACAACTATGACGACTCCAGTTCAAGCCTTGAACAGGGAGGAAGATCAGCTCCATCAGCAGACCTCAACGATGAACCACTGAACTGCCCGCTGATATCATTCAGAGACGCTGGAGATATCAACTGTCCACCTGATCGTACTATTGATTCACTGATAGAGACGGAGAATCTGATAGACTTCTCCGCAGATCTTCAAGCTCCCGTTTCCACCTATAGGGAGTCCATGACACTACTAGACACTTCTCTGGAAGAGTCTTTGATCTTTGAAGTCCCGATCCTGAGCAGGAGATTCGGTCTCCTGTCGTTTCTGTGTTAAAACAGCCACCAAGCTCTGTTACGACGAGTGGTTGTGGGCCTGTTTTATACCAGCTGACGTGTTATCATACGCGTCTGCAAAACTACAATGCAGTACGAGTACGTATATTCTCCTCAGTAGCTGAGCTAGCTGAAATTATGTATCCTGACCTGGACCTTAGACCAAGAAAGAAACGATCGACCATTCGTTGGGGTGAGTACTGTCGACGGATGAGACTAGAAAGAAAAAAACTGGCACAGACGACTCGGGCGAACTGAGACTGGGTTATTTGATAGTGGTGCCACTGTCAGTATCCTAGGCCCAGGAGCCCTAGAGAAGTTAGCTGAAGCAGAGGTTGAATGGAAGAGGTATCGGATACAGGTACAAGTAGCTAATGGTGCCATGACGACTGTTCATGGTCATGTGGACGTGGCCATGACATTCCGTGGTAAGACCCAAAACGTGCGTCTTTACGTGGTTCCTGGCCTCACACAGGCACTATATCTAGGAATAGACCTCTGGCGTCCATTTGGGTTGGCTCCAGATGTCCTGGGTATAGTTGCAGGAGCAACACCAAGTCTAATAGCTACTCCTGACACCGACTGCTATGTTCTTTCTGTTCTAGAGCACCAACGTCTAGAAGCGACCAAACAGCTCTTTCCTTCTTTCGCCGCGTTGGAATTAGGAAAGACATCTCTTGTCAGTCACAAGATTGAAACGAATGACGCGATTATATTCGATTTCACCTGCAGTACAGAATTTGATGGATGCTGAATTACGAAGAATGCTATCGTTGGGTGTGATAGAGGAGTGCCAGAGTCCTTGGAGTTCTCCAGTGCGGAAGCTTGGAAAGGTCCGGTTCTAGAAATATATGCGAAAAACAACTTCAAAATCAAACTTGAATAGATCGGTGACCATACGAAATTTAATACGGGCATTCATCTAGGGTATCATAAGAATTGGTCTTAGACCAATTCTAGCTTTTTTACTTGTTTTTAATGAAATGACTTCATAGAGTATCTTTCTTGTTATTATTCCGCCCATGGTAGCTTACGGAACTATATCTTATCAGCAGTAGATCTACTCTTTGTAGAAAGACGCGATTTGGTACGTTTAGCATATGTATACCAGAGTATACATAGGGCCGTAAGCCCGAACATTCATATAAACTTTACCAGGAAGACGAATTGTTGTACCGTAATGTAAAGGGAATCCCGGGCGGACTTTTTAGGTTGTTTCGTTCTCTTTTTTTTTTGTTCAATTTTTGTTATTCACAGAACCACAGTTTCTCCGTGGAGGAATTTCGTTGTCAAGGTAATTGCAAGTAACACTGTCTGTGGTTCGCCCCATTATCTCCTGCCTGTAAAATTCTTGATTATCAGTAAGTAAAATTTTCTGCCATGCGAAATGGTTCCATTCGAATAAACAGGCTGGATACATAAAACATCATGCAGTGTTAAAATTTTTATTGTTTCTTCCTTCATTCTCCTGTTGCCCTCTCACTATGAAGGACGACTAGGTTCACTACTCCTCTAAGGTTCCAGATTGTCAATAGGGACACTGAAAACTATCTGCCCTCAGTGTCGATTGGGTGGTTGGCGCGAGCAGAGAAGGCCAAACATCGGCGCCTTCCCAATGGATGTAGGTAAGTGGTGTAAAGGTCCCTTAAGGTTCGAATGTGTGCTACGGCCTTTTGTATAGACAGGCACGAATTTATTTTGTATGTGGCTGATGGCAGCGGCAGGTTGTCGTGGAACCTCCTCACACTCTCCGCCAATAGCCGAGGAAAGATAGCGTGCTGCCCTGCAGTCAATGCTGTCCACCGAGTGATCTGGCAGCTCATGCTGACAGTCTGGACTTCACGTCTAAGTCAAATCACTATCAATATACTTCCATAACAAAAATGGCGCCCAAAGTGGGCCACCTCAGTTGGACTTCGGTGGTCTAATTGTGACTTTTGCTGGGGACTGAGACTTGTTGTGAGATGGACATTTGGCACTTTGCTAATTGACTGACCTCAAGCCTCATATCCAGTGGAGGTTACTCGCGGACCTGAGTCTGACTGGTCTTGTTATATGAATTAATTTGAGTAAAGTAAAGTTTGTTTTAGTAAAGTTTTTGATTGTGACTTAGTTTTGAGATTGTGATTCTAGTAACGTAAGTTTTTGGTATTGTTTTTTTAAATTTTTTGAATTATCTTTCCCGCTGGCCTTCTGCTATGGAAATAGTAGGTGGCCTCACAATTTTTTTTTGTTGTGTTCTCACGGAGGCATGTCCCTGTTAGCCAACTGGCTGGACAGAGTCGTGAATCTGTGAGATGAGTTTTAGCTAACTGGTAGACCAGATTCATGACTCTGCCCAGCTGGAAGGTTACCTAAGTATTGCAATCAGGTGAGGAGGAAGGGAAGAGTTGTTGGAGGATGGAACTGGTGCTGGAGACCTTCAGTAATCAGGAGTTGTCATACTGCTAACTGCCTGGCTGAAGAATCTCTAGTATCATTTTCAGTCTCTAGCTTCTCAAACCCGACTTTTCCCCGGATTTCTGTGAGGACTCAAGATTTTTCATGCACACACTCACACCTCACGACCTTTGTGTTGGGAGTTGGCTCTTGGAGAGTGAAGGAGAGAACTTTCGTGAAATTTTTTTGATTTTTTTGGAACGTCCGAACGAAAACTTTTATTTTTCCTGTGCGATTATGCTAGTGCAAGAATTGATCAAAATTTTACGCGACTTCCTTTAGTACGGCTACGACAAGTTATTTTGAATTCCCTGATGAATTGAATTTCGCTTATGTTGAAGTTTTGCGACATTGCTTATTTGATTATAAAATATATTTTTTTGACCTGTCGAACTCTGAATTTTTATCCTTGGTGGATAGTCTTGAGGACTTCCTTTTCGAAATGTTTGAGGAACATTTTTTTTAATTTTGAATCGAAACTTTCTCTGACTTTTGTCGAGACATACGTGTCTCTTAACCAAAATACCACAAACTTCTGTACAGAAACTGAATAGATTTGACTATCGGCAATACGTTCAATTTCGTTAAACTCTTGGAAGATTGTAATTTTTTTTTATAATGGCTACCGTGAGAACACCACCCCCCGCGACAGACAGTGTGAAGCAGTTGCTTGAACAGTGCTCCATCTGTCAAGTTAGAGACTGGTCAGTCGAAAGGAAGCCTGTCGTGACCATATGTGGACACGTGTTCCACAAGGCATGTTTCCGAACGTGGATAGGCGAACAGGCCAACTGTCCAAACTGTCGGCTCCGCCTTACACAATATGACTTTACCGAACATACTGGAGCCATCCCAAAGAAACGGAAGACGAAACCTGTCAATAACGAGCGTAAACAGCCCACGCCAACGTTTGACTTACCACCTCCAACGATTCCACCAGTTAGTCGAGGATCCCTATCACCTGGAATGCTAGATCCGCGTTCCATGACTTTTTCACATCCCAGTTCACGGCGAAATAGTCCACTACCTACTGCTCAGGGTCAAATTTAGTTCGCAAAGGCCTCGAGCAGAATATGAACACATGCGGACGGAACTGTCGAATAAAGTCAGACAGCAGATATCAACTGCAATGCCACTAGTCGACGTATCACGTCCACCTCCTCCTGTGGGTGAACCGATACCACCTCAAGATTTTCACGACCCGCATAGACAGTCGTTTTATAGATCAACATGGACAAAATCCTAGCCAGCTTCCGCCAGCTCCATCCTATTGTGTCCCATCGAGCTTAGGACAACGACGTTCTGATAGTCCCATCCGAAGATGGAATATCTCATACAGTGGCGATAGTTCTCGACTTACTGTCGATGAATTTGTTTTCAGAGTAGAAGCACTCACGTACTCGGCCTTAGACGGAGATTTTGAGCTCTTAGTTCGGCATATGACAACTTTGCTTTCTGGTTCAGCAATGGACTGGTACTGGTGTAGACACTGCTTGACGAAAAAAGAGAGACGGGTCGGGAATCCCATCACCTTTTCTCGACCAGTGTCAACGGCCCGAACGGCAACAACTATGACGACTCCAGTTCAAGCCTTGAACAGGGAGGAAGATCAGCTCCATCAGCAGACCTCAACGATGAACCACTGAACTGCCCGCTGATATCATTCAGAGACGCTGGAGATATCAACTATCCACCTGATCGTACTATTGATTCACTGATAGAGACGGAGAATCTGTTAGACTTCTCCGCAGATCTTCAAGCTCCCGTTTCCACCTATAGGGAGCCCATGACACTACTAGACACTTCTCTGGAAGAGTCTTTGATCTTTGAAGTCCCGATACTGAGCAGGAGATTCGGTCTCCTGTCGTTTCTGTGTTAAAACAGTCACCAAGCTCTGTTATGACGAGTGGTTGTGGGCCTGTTTTATACCCGCTGACGTGTTATCATACGCGTCTGCAAAACTACAATGCAGTACGAGAACGTATATTCTCCTCAGTAGCTGAGCTAGCTGAAATTATGTATCCTGACCTGGACCTTAGACCAAGAAAGAAACGATAGACCGTTCGTTGGGGTGAGTACTGTCGACGGATGAGACTGGAAAGAAAAACACTGGCACAGATTTCCGTGTCGATGCCAGACGACATTCGACCGTATGCCGAAGTAAGACGACTCGGGCGAACTGAGACTGGGTTATTTGATAGTGGTGCCACTGTCAGTATCCTAGGCCCAGGAGCCCTAGAGAAGTTAGCTGAAGCAGAGGTTGAATGGAAGAGGTATCGGATACAGGTACAAGCAGCTAATGGTGCCATGACGACTGTTCATGGTCATGTGGACGTGGCCATGACATTCCGTGGTAAGACCCAAAACGTGCGTCTTTACGAGGTTCCTGGCCTCACACAGGCACTATATCTAGGAATAGACCTCTGGCGTCCATTTGGGTTGGCTCCAGATGTCCTGGGTATAGTTGCAGAAGCGACACCAAGTCTAACAAATACTCCTGACACCGACTGCTATGTTCTTTCTGCTCTAGAGCACCAACGTCTAGAAGCGACCAAACAGCTCTTTCCTTCTTTCGCCGCGTTGGGATTAAGAAAGACATCTCTTGTCAGTCACAAGATTGAAACGAATGACGCGATTATATTCGATTTCACCTGCAGTACAGAATTTGATGGATGCTGATAGAGGAGTGCCAGAGTCCTTGGAGCTCTCCAGTGCGGAAGCCTGGAAAGGTCCGGTTCTAGAAATATATGCGAAAAACAACTTCAAAATCAAACTTGAATAGATCGGTGACCATACGAAATTTAATACGGGCATTCATCTAGGGTATCATAAGAATTGGGCTTAGACCAATTCTAGCTTTTTTACTTGTTTTTAATGGAATCGCTTCATAGAGTATCTTTTTTGTTATTATTCCGCCCATGGTAGCTTACGGAATTATATCTTATCAGCAGTAGATCTACTCTTTGTAGAAAGACGCGATTTGGTACGTTTAGCATATGTATACCAGAGTATACATAGGGCCGTAAGCCCGAACATTCATATAAACTTTACCAGGAAGACGAATTGTTGTACCGTCATGTAAAGGGAATCCCGGGCGGACTTTTTAGGTTGTTTCGTTCTCTTTTCTTTTTGTTCAATTTTTGTTATTCACAGAACCACAGTTTCTCCGTGGAGGAATTTCGTTGTCAAGGTAATTGCAAGTAACACTGTCTGTGGTTCGCCCCCATTATCTCCTGCCTGTAAAATTCTTGATTATCAGTAAGTAAAATTTTCTGCCATGCGAAATGGTTCCATCCGAATAAACAGACTGGATACATAAAACATCATGCAGTGTTAAAATTTTTATTGTTTCTTCCTTCATTCTCCTGGTGCCCTCTCACTATGAAGGACGACTAGGTTCACTACTCCTCTAAGGTTCCAGATTGTCAATAGGGACACTGAAAACTATCTGCCCTCAGTGTCGATTGGGTGGTTGGGGCGAGCAGAGAAGGCCAAACATCGGCGCCTTCCCAATGGATGTAGGTAAGTGGTGTAAAGGTCCCTTAAGGTTCGAATGTGTGCTACGGCCTTTTGTATAGACAGGCACGAATTTATTTTGTATATCTGGCAGCTCATGCTGACAATCTGGACTTAACGTCTAAGTCAAATCACTATCAACATACTTCCATAACAAAAATGGCGCCCAAAGTGGGCCACCTCAGTTGGACTTCGGTGGTATACTTGTGACTTTTGCTGGGGACTGAGACTTGTTGTGAGATGGACATTTGGCACTTTGCTAATTGACTGACCTCAAGCCTCATATCCAGTGGAGGTTACTTGCGGACCTGAGTCTGAATGATCTTGTTATATGAATTAATTTGAGTAAAGTAAAGTTTGTTTTAGTAAAGTTTTTGATTGTGACTTAGTTTTGAGATTGTGATTCTAGTAACGTAAAGTTTTTGGTTTTGTTTTTCTGAATTCGACTTTAGGTTTGACTTTGGTCAAGCCTCGAGTCTGAACAGTTTGTCGAGTTTCTTTGATTTTTTTTTTGAATTTTTAAATTTTTTGAATTATCTTTCCCGCTGGCCTTCTGCTATGGAAATTGTAGGTGGCTTCTCAATTTTTTTTGGTTGTGTTCTCACGGAGGCATGTCTCTGTTGGCCAACTGGCTGGACAGAGTCGTGAATCTGTGAGATGAGTTTTAGCTAACTGGTAGACCAGATTCATGACTCTGCCCAGCTGGAAGGTTACCTAAGTATTGCAATCAGGTGAGGAGGAAGGAAAGAGTTGTTGGAGGATGGAAGTGGTGCTGGAGACCTTCAGTAATCAGGAGTTGTCATACTGCTAACTGCCTGGCTGAAGAATCTCTAGTATCATTTTCAGTCTCTAGCTTCTCAAACCCGACTTTTCCCCGGATTTCTGTGAGGACTCAAGATTTTTCATGCACACACTCACACCTCACGACCTTTGTGTTGGGAGTTGGCTCTTGGCGAGTGAAGGAGAGAACTTTCGTGAAATTTTTTTGATTTTTTTGGAACGTCCGAACGAAAACTTTTATTTTTCCTGTGCGATTATGCTAGTGCAAGAATTGATCAAAATTTTACGCGACTTCCATTAGTACGGCTACGACAAGTTATTTTGAATTCCCTGATGAATTGAATTTCGCTTATGTTGAAGTTTTGCGACATTGCTTATTTGATTATAAAATATTTATTTTTGACCTGTCGAACTCTGAATTTTTATCCTTGGTGGATAGTCTTGAGGACTTCCTTTTCGAAATGTTTGAGGAACTTTTTTTTTTAGTTTTGAATCGAAACTTTCTCTGACTTTTGTCGAGACATACGTGCCTCTTAACCAAAATACCACAAACTTCTGTACTAGCTACAGAAACTGAATAGATTTGATTATCAGCAATACGTTCAATTTCGTTAAACTCTTGGAAGATTGTAATTTTTTTTATAATGGCTACCGTGAGAACACCACCTCCCGCGACAGACAATGTGAAGCAGTTGCTTGAACAGTGCTCCATCTGTCAAGATAGAGACTGGTCAGTCGAAAGGAAGCCTGTCGTGACCATATGTGGACATGTGTTCCACAAGGCATGTTTGCGAACGTGGATAGGCGAACAGGCCAACTGTCCAAACTGTCGGCTCCGCCTTACACAATATGACTTTACCGAACATATTGGAGCCATCCCAAAGAAACCGAAGACGAAACCTGTCAATAACGAGCGTAAACAGCCCACGCCAACGTTTGACTTACCACCTCTAACGATTCCACCAGTTAGTCGAGGATCCCTATCACCTGGAATGCTAGATCCGCGTTCCATGACTTTTTCACATCCCAGTTCACGGCGAAATAGTCCACAACCTACTACTACACACATTGCGGACGGAACTGTCGAATAAAGTCAGACAGCAGATATCAGCTCCAATGCCACTAGTCGACGTATCAGGTCTACCTCCTCCTGTGGGTGAACCGATACCACCTCAAGATTTTCACGACCCGTATAGACAGTCGTTTTAGAGATCATCGTCTGCATTCACTCAACATGGACAAAATCCTAGCCAGCTTCCGCCAGCTCCATCCAATCGTGTCCCGTCGAGCTTAGGACAACGACGTTCTGATAGTCCCATCCGAAGATGGAAGATCTCATACAGTGGCGATAGTTCTCGACTTACTGTCGACGAATTTGTTTTCAGAGTAGAAGCACTCACGTACTCGGCCTTAGACGGAGATTTTGATCTCTTAGTTCGGCATATGACAACTTTGCTTTCTGGTTCAGCAATGGACTGGTACTGGTCTCTCCTGAGACAGAAATCCACACCTTCGTGAGAGTGTATAAGAGCAGCTCTGTTAGCTGAATTGGGAGTACCGAAGGATGACCTCAAGGTCAAGGTCCAGCTGAGTTGAGAAAACAGAAAGCAGGGGAATCATTTGCTACGTATCAGCAACACCTGGTACATCTGCGTGATCTACTGCAAAGCCCTTTGGCGGACGGAGAGTTTCTAGAAATCGTGAAATCGATTCTGCTTCCAGACATCCAACAGAAAATCTGTTTGTATCCCACCAACAACATACATCAACTGCGAGGTCTCGTGATTCAGATACAGGCTACTCAGCAGCGAATCGCGACCGCGTGCAGCTGGAACACATATTGCAGCCCAAGAGTTAGCGGGTTAGTTGATTGTCGTTCGACAGATGCTGCTATTTCAGAACCACCGAAAGTTAATTGTTGGAACTGTGACCAACCCGGTCATTTTTACCACGACTGCATGGAGGAAAGACAACGAGTGTTCTGCTATGGATGCGGACGCAAAAACGCCTTCAAGCCAACTCGTAGACACTGCTTGACGAAAAAAGAGAGACGGGTCGGGAATCCCGTCACCTTTGCTCGACCAGTATCAACGACCCTAACGGCAACAACTATGACGACTCCAGTTCAAGCCTTGAACAGGGAGGAAGGTCAGCTCCATTAGCAGACCTCAACGATGAACCACTGAACTGCCCGCTGATATCATTCAGAGACTCTGGAGATATCAACTATCCACCTGATCGTACAATTGATTCACTGATAGAGACGGAGAATCTGATAGAGTTCTCCGCAGATCTTCAAGCTCCCGTTTCCGCCTATAGGGAGCCCATGACACTACTAGACACTTCTCTGGAAGAGTCTTTGATCTTTGACGTCCCGATACTGAGCAGGAGATTCGGTCTCCTGTCGTTTCTGTGTTAAAACGGCCACTAAGCTCTGTTATGACGAGTGGGTGTGGGCCTGTTTTATACCCGCTGACGTGTTATCATACGCGTCTGCAAAACTACAATGCAGTACGAGACCGTATCTTCTCCTCAGTAGCTGAGCTAGCTGAAATTATGTATCCTGACCTGGACCTTAGACCAAGAAAGAAACGATCGACCGTTCGTTGGGGTGAGTACTGTCAACGGATGAGACTGGAAAGAAAAAAACTGGTACAGATTTCCGTGTCGATGCCAGACGACATTCGACCGTATGCCGAAGTAAGACGACTCGGGCGAACTGAGGCTGGGTTATTTGATAGTGATGCCACTGTCTGTATCCTAGGCCCAAAAGCCCTGGAGAAGTTAGCTGAAGCAGAGGTTGAATGGAAGAGGTATCGGATACAGGTACAAGTAGCTAATGGTGCCATGACGACTGTTCATGGTCATGTGGACGTGGCCATGACATTCCGTGGTAAGACCCAAAACGTGCGTCTTTACGTGGTTCCTGGCCTCACACAGGCACTATATCTAGGAATAGACCTCTGGCGTCCATTTGGGTTGGCTCCAGATGTCCTGGGTATAGTTGCAGAAGCGACACCAAGTCTAATAGCTACTCCTGACACCGACTGCTATGTTCTTTCTGTTCTAGAGCACCAACGTCTAGAAGCGATCAAACAGCTCTTTCCTTCTTTCGCCGCGTTGGGATTAAGAAAGACATCTCTTGTCAGTCACAAGATTGAAACGAATGACGCGATTATATTCGATTTCACCTGCAGTACAGAATTTGATGGATGCTGAATTGTGAAGAATGCTATCGTTGGGTGTGATAGAGGAGTGCCAGAGTCCTTGGAGCTCTCCAGTGCGGAAGCTTGGAAACTTGAATAGATCGGTGACCATACGAAATTTAATACGGGCATTCATCTAGGGTATCATAAGAATTGGTCTTAGACCAATTCTAGCTTTTGTACTTGTTTTTAATGGAATCACTTCATAGAGTATCTTTCTTGTTATTATTCCGCCCATGGTAGCTTACGGAACTATATCTTATCAGCAGTAGATCTACTCTTTGTAGAAAGACGCGATTTGGTACGTTTAGCATATGTATACCAGAGTATACATAGGGCCGTAAGCCCGAACATTCATATAAACTTTACCAGGAAGACGAATTGTTGTACCGTAATGTAAAGGGAATCCCGGGCGGACTTTTTAGGTTGTTTCGTTCTCTTTTTTTTATGTTCAATTTTTGTTATTCACAGAACCACAGTTTCTCCGTGGAGGAATTTCGTTGTCAAGGTAATTGCAAGTAACACTGTCTGTGGTTCGCCCCATTATCTCCTGCCTGTAAAATTCTTGATTATCAGTAAGTAAAATTTTCTGCCATGCGAAATGGTTCCATCCGAATAAACAGACTGGATACATAAAACATCATGCAGTGTTAAAATTTTTATTGTTTCTTCCTTCATTCTCCTGGTGCCCTCTCACTATGAAGGACGACTAGGTTCACTACTCCTCTAAGGTTCCAAATTGTCAATAGGGACACTGAAAACTATCTGCCCTCAGTGTCGATTGGGTGGTTGGCGCGAGCAGAGAAGGCCAAACATCGGCGCCTTCACAATGGATGTAGGTAAGTGGTGTAAAGGTCCCTTAAGGTTCGAATGTGTGCTACGGCCTTTTGTATAGACAGGCAGGAATTTATTTTGTATGTGGCTGATGGCAGCGGCAGGTTGTCGTGGAACCTCCTCACACTCTCCGCCAATAGCCGAGGAAAGATAGCGTGCTGCCCTGCAGTCAATGCTGTCCACCGAGTGATCTGGCAGCTCATGCTGACAGTCTGGACTTCACATCTAAGTCAAATCACTATCAACATACTTCCATAACAAAAATGGCGCCCAAAGTGGGCCACCTCAGTTGGACTTCGGTTATCTAATTGTAACTTTTGCTGGGGACTGAGACTTGTTGTGAGATGGACATTTGGCACTTTGCTAATTGACTGACCTCAAGCCTCATATCCAGTGGAGGTTACTCGCGGACCTGAGTCTGACTGGTCTTGTTATATGAATTAATTTGAGTAAAGTAAAGTTTGTTTTAGTAAAGTTTTTGATTGTGACTTAGTTTTGAGATTGTGATTCTAGTAACGTAAGTTTTTGGTATTGTTTTTCTGAATTCGACTTTAGGTTTGACTTTGGTCAAGCCTCGAGTCTGAACAGTTTGTCGAGTTTTGTTGAATTTTTTTTTTTGAATTTTTAAATTTTTTGAATTATCTTTCCCGCTGGCCTTCTGCTATGGAAATAGTAGGTGGCCTCACAATTTTTTTTGGTTGTGTTCTCACGGAGGCATGTCTCTGTTAGCCAACTGGCTGGACAGAGTCGTGAATCTGTGAGATGAGTTTTAGCTAACTGGTAGACCAGATTCATGACTCTGCCCAGCTGGAAGGTTACCTAAGTATTGCAATCAGGTGAGGAGGAAGGGAAGAGTTGTTGGAGGATGGAAGTGGTGCTGGAGACCTTCAGTAATCAGGAGTTGTCATACTGCTAACTGCCTGGCTGAAGAATCTCTAGTATCATTTTCAGTCTCTAGCTTCTCAAACCCGACTTTTCCCCGGATTTCTGTGAGGACTCAAGATTTTTCATGCACACACTCACACCTCACGACCTTTGTGTTGGGAGTTGGCTCTTGGAGAGTGAAGGAGAGAACTTTCGTGAAATTTTTTTGATTTTTTTGGAACGTCCGAACGAAAACTTTTATTTTTCCTGTGCGATTATGCTAGTGCAAGAATTGATCAAAATTTTACGCGACTTCCTTTAGTACGGCTACGACAAGTTATTTTGAATTCCCTGATGAATTGAATTTCGATTATGTTGAAGTTTTGCGACATTGCTTATTTGATTATAAAATATATTTTTTTGACCTGTCGAACTCTGAATTTTTATCCTTGGTGGATAGTCTTGAGGACTTCCTTTTCGAAATGTTTGAGGAACTTTTTTTTTTAATTTTGAATCGAAACTTTCTCTGACTTTTGTCGAGACATACGTGTCTCTTAACCAAAATACCACAAACTTCTGTACTAGCTACAGAAACTGAATAGATTTGACTATCGGCAATACGTTCAATTTCGTTAAACTCTTGGAAGATTGTAATTTTTTTTATAATGGCTACCGTGACAACACCACCCCCCGCGACAGACAGTGTGAAGCAGTTGCTTGAACAGTGCTCCATCTGTCAAGATAGAGACTGGTCAGTCGAAAGGAAGCCTGTCCTGACCATATGTGGACACGTGTTCCACAAGGCATGTTTCCGAACGTGGATAGGCGAACAGGCCAACTGTCCAAACTGTCGGCTCCGCCTTACACAATATGACTTTACCGAACATACTGGAGCCATCCCAAAGAAACCGAAGACGAAACCTGTCAATAACGAGCGTAAACAGCCCACGCCAACGTTTGACTTACCACCTCCAACGATTCCACCAGTTAGTCGAGGATCCCTATCACCTGGAATGCTAGATCCGCGTTCCATGACTTTTTCACATCCCAGTTCACGGCGAAATAGTCCACTACCTACTGCTCAGGGTCAAAACTTAGTAGCGACAGAAGCTATGATGGCAGGTCTGTGCATGCAGCTACAGGATTTAGTTCGCACTGTCGAATAAAGTCAGACAGCAGATATCAACTGCAATGCCACTAGTCGACGTATCACGTCCACCTCCTCCTGTGGGTGAACCGATACCACCTCAAGATTTTCACGACCCGCATAGACAGTCGTTTTATAGATCATCGTCTGCATTCACTCAACATGGACAAAATCCTAGCCAGTTTCCGCCAGCTCCATCCAATCGTGTCCCATAGAGCTTAGGACAACGACGTTCTGATAGTCCCATCCGAAGATGGAATATCTCATACAGTGGCGATAGTTCTCGACTTACTGTCGATGAATTTGTTTTCAGAGTAGAAGCACTCACGTACTCGGCCTTAGACGGAGATTTTGATCTCTTAGTTCGGCATATGACAACTTTGCTTTCTGGTTCAGCAATGGACTGGTACTGGTCTCTCCTGAGACAGAACTCCACACCTTCGTGAGAGTATATAAAAGCAGCTCTGTTAGCTGAATGGGGAGTACCGAAGGATGACCTCAAGGTCAAGGTCCAACTAAGTTGAGAAAACAGAAAGCAGGGGAGTCATTTGCTTCGTAACACCAACACCTGGTACATCTGCGTGATCTACTGCAAAGCCCTTTGGCGGACGGAGAGTTTCTAGAAATCGTGAAAACGAATCTGCTTCCAGACATCCAACAGAAAGTCTGTTTGTATCCCACCAACAACATACATCAACTGCGATGTCTCGTGATTCAGATACAGGCTACTCAGCAGCGAATCGCGACCGCGTGCAGTTGGAACACATATTGCAGCCCAAGAGTTAGCGAGTTAGTTGATTGTCGTTCGACAGATGCTGCTATTTCAGCACCACCGAAAGTTAATTGTTGGAACTGTGACCAACCCGGTCATTTTTACCAGGACTGCATGGAGCAAAGACAACGAGTGTTCTGCTATAGATGCGGACGCAAAAACGTCTTCAAGACAACTTGTAGACACTGCTTGATGAAAAAAGAGAGACGGGTCGGGAATCCCATCACCTTTTCTCGACCAGTGTCAACGGCCCGAACGGCAACAACTATGACGACTCCAGTTCAAGCCTTGAACAGGGAGGAAGATCAGCTCCATCAGCAGACCTCTACGATGAACCACTGAAATGCCCGCTGATATCATTCAGAGACGCTGGAGATATCAACTATCCACCTGATCGTACTATTGATTCACTGATAGAGACGGAGAATCTGATAGACTTCTCCGCAGATCTTCAAGCTCCCGTTTCCACCTATAGGGAGCCCATGACACTACTAGACACTTCTCTGGAAGAGTCTTTGATCTTTGAAGTCCCGATACTGAGCAGGAGATTCGGTCTCCTGTCGTTTCTGTGTTAAAACAGTCACCAAGCTCTGTTATGACGAGTGGTTGTGGGCCTGTTTTGTACCCGCTGATGTGTTATCTTACGCGTCTGCAAAACTACAATGCAGTACGAGAACGTATATTCTCCTCAGTAGCTGAGCTAGCTGCAATTATGTATCCTGACCTGGACCTTAGACCAAGAAAGAAACGATAGACCGTTCGTTGGGGTGAGTACTGTCGACGGATGAGACTGGAAAGAAAAACACTGGCACAGCTTTCCGTGTCGATGCCAGACGACATTCGACCGTATGCCGAAGTAAGACGACTCGGGCGAACTGAGACTGGGTTATTTGATAGTGGTGCCACTGTCAGTATCCTAGGCCCAGGAGCCCTAGAGAAGTTAGCTGAAGCAGAGGTTGAATGGAAGAGCTATCGGATACAGGTACAAGTTGCTAATGGTGCCATGACGACTGTTCATGGTCATGTGGACGTGGCCATCACATTCCGTGGTAAGGACCAAAACGTGCGTCTTTACGTGGTTCCTGGCCTCACACAGGCACTGTATCTAGGAATAGACTTCTGGCGTCCATTTGGGTTGGCTCAGATGTCCTGGGTATAGTTGCAGAAGCGACACCAAGTCTAATAGCTACTCCTGACACCGACTGCTATGTTCTTTCTGTTCTAGAGCACCAACGTCTAGAAGCGATCAAACAGCTCTTTCCTTCCTTCGCCGCGTTGGGATTAGGAAAAACATCTCTTGTCAGTCACAAGATTGAAACGAATGACGCGATTATATTCGATTTCACCTGCAGTACAGAATTTGATGGATGCTGAATTGCGACGAATGCTATCGTTGGGTGTGATAGAAGAGTGCCAGAGTCCTTGGAGCTCTCCAGTGATACTAGTGCGGAAGCCTGGAAAGGTCCGGATTTGTTTCGATGCCAGGAAAGTCAACTCTGCTACTAAGAAGGACGCCTATCCGCTGTCGCAGATAGATCCTCCGGCAAACTACATCACAAGCCTGGACCTCAAAGACGCTTTCTGGCAGATCCCACTATACACTGAGTCCAGAGAGAAGTCCGCATTTACCGTACCTGGTCATCCTCTCTATCGGTACACCGTGATGCCTTTCGGCCTTTGCAATGCTCCACAAACTGAGCCGCCTCATGGATAAGGTCATTCCTTTCGATCTTCGTGAGAATGTCCTCTTCTACTTGGACGATTTATTGATTCTGTGATCAGACTTTGACTCTCATCTCACATTCCTAGCCCTTGTAACGGATTGTTTGAGGAAAGCTGGCTTCACTATCAACGTTGGAAAGAGTAAGTTTTGCATTAAGTAGACTAAATACTTTGGTTTTATTGTCGGGAAAGGAGGAATCAGGACTGACCCAGATAATGTCTCAGCAATAGTTGACTATCCGTCACCTAAAACTGTTCGGCAAGCCCGACGCCTATTAGGTATGGCGGGATGGTACCGACGATTCATTCCGAACTATGCTGATCTAACGGCCGCCATAACTGACACTTTGAGGAATCCTAGTCAGTTCCAATGGGCAACTGAAGCCCAGACGTTTCTGGAAGTGCTAAAACAAAAACTTACCCCTGCTCTGTTGCTAGTGAGCCTAGATTTCACCAGACCGTTCGTTATATAGTGTGATGCGAGCCAACATGGTATTGGTAGAGTGCTGCTTCAACTAGATGACGATGGCCACGAGAAGTCAATAGCCTACGTCTCGAAAAAGTTGAACTCAGCACAACGAAATTATACAGTCACAGAACAGGAATGTCTAGCTGCAATCTTAAGTGTACAGAAGTTCCGGCCCCTCATGGAACTTATGCCGTTTAAGATAGTGACCGATCATGCGAGCTTGAAATGGCTCATGTCTCAAAAGGGCCTCAGCGGTAGACTTGCTCGGTGGAGTTTGAAGCTTCAGGGTGTCGACTTCACTATTGAGCACCGAAAAGGAAGCCTGAATGTCGTTCCTGATGCGCTGTCACGAATTCATTGTGACAGCTTGTCAACACTTGAAGATCCTAGCCCGGAAGTTGACCTTAGTTCTCCATATTTCAACTCGTTGGAATATGAGGAGCTAAGGCATAAGGTTAAAACAGCTTCTGGAAAACTACCAGATCTTTGCGTCAGGGATGGCTTTGTTTATATTCGGACTGTTCCAAGAACAGGCGATCCGATTCAGGAAGAAGAAGCTTGGAAGCTTTGAATTCCACGACGGCTTACCCCGAGGTTATTTCAAGAGCTCATGATCCGCCACTAGCTTCTCACGGAGGTTGTAACGAAGTTAAAATAATCAAATCTGTCAATAGGTATTTACATAAAACACAAAGTCATGTCGAGTAGCACCAGATATACATATATATATATCAGGGTACCAGTCCTTCAGACCAAAATCAATGTCTTACACATACACCACCCATACGGCAGCACGAAGTTGTCCCGTCATGACTACGCCAGCCATCATCTATGGATAAAACCGACAACAATGCATTGTGAACACATAAGCCTGTACCCGCCCAATCTCCGACACTCAGCCACACGCGGTGGACTTGCCTTTAGCTTTGCTTTGCTCAAGTATGTTCATTTAAACTGGTTATAGCTAGTTTTCCATTCAGGCTTAAGTTCCTTGTGTTCGCAAGTGCTATAAAATTCAGTTCGCAGCGCTGATGAAATCAGTTGATCAACCATCCTCGACTAGCTCGGATCTCAAAAAAAGATCCTTCCAGAATCCAAAACACCCAGCATTCCATCTGTTGTGAGTACATCCACAACTAAATTTCCTTTAGGACGTGAGAATATCCACGGCCATTTCACCGTATTCAAAAACAACTAGATTTCTTTGGGGACGTGAGCATATCCGCGGCCACTTCGCCGTTGCATACGAGTATATCCGTATTCAAAAACAACTAGATTATTTTAGGGACGTGAGCATATTCACGGCCACTTCACCGTTGCATAGGAGTATATCCGTATTTAAGCACAACTAGATTTCTTTTGGACGTGAGCATATCCACGGCCACTTCGTCTTTGCATACGAGTATATCAGTATTCAAAAAACAACTAGATTTCTTTGAGGACGTTTGCATATCCACGGCCAGGTCACCGTTACATTATTTGGACGTAAGTATATCCACGGCCACTTTGCCCTTGTATACGAGTATATCCGTATTCAAGACAGCACTAGATTTCTTTGGGGACGTGAGTATATCCACGGCCACTTTGCCTTTGTATACGAGTATATCCGTATTCAAAATAGCACTAGATTTCTTTGGGGACGTGAGCATATCCACGGCCACTTTACATCTGCATTATTTGGAACATACCCACATATCTGTATGCAAAACCCTCTATTAAGAATTAAAAATTGAATAAAAATAAGAACCAAAGACAATAAAAAATATTTACCAATACAATTAAAATTTACTTGAAAACTGTGTGAGAATTAAGATATTTAAATAAATAAAACAAAGAAAGTATTATCATTTCAAAATCATCGTTGGACAAAACTTCACTTAAACCCTGACGTTCCTCTAGAGCTGACCCGCAATCTATCTAACGAAAAACACATTACAAGGTATAGGGAAAACACTGGAACGTTTAAGAAGACACTTGTACTGGCCACGAATAACAGTTGCCAAAACCTGTACATCGACTTTCTAGGTCCTTATCCTCGGTCAGTGACAGGAAATGTCTGCATATTGACAGTTCTTGCCCACTTTTATGAGAAAGGCGTCTACTCTCAATTTGCGTCAGTTCGTCGAGACTGAAATATTTCATATGTTCGGAGTTCCGGAAACTATAGTCTCTGACAATGGAGTCCAGTTTCGCTCGGCTCAGTTCGCCAGATTATTGGATAAGTATGGGGTGAAACACTTGTGAACGGCAGTTTACTCGCCGCAAGCAAACAACTCAGAGCGAGTGAACAGGTCTCTATTGTTAGGGATTAGAGCATATATCCGGAAGGAACATACTAAGTGGGGTGAGAAGCTAAGCCAAATAGCTAGGTCCCTCAGGAACTCTTTCCACAAAGCAAGTGGTTTCTCTCTCTACCGAACACTCTTCGGTATTCATGTCGTGTCCCTAGTAAAAATGCACACATTATCCACATATAAAAACTTTATTTGATTAAACTAAGTTAAACAAGAACACACTTTGAGCTTATCCGACAAACTATCTCAATTTTACTCCACAAACTGAGCAACCTGATCCACCGAACCAGCCGTGCTCCTCACTATACAACTAGGCGGAAGCGACTTTGACCCAGTGACCAGCGCAATACCTTGCAATTATAATCACAAAGTATTACGTCAATCACTGCCGTCAGCTGGAAACCCCAATACTGTATGTAAACAACAGTAAGCCCAGCTGAGTATTCCACTATGCAAAGTGGATTACTTAACCATGACTCAATGCCTAATCACAAACAGCAGTGGATGCGACAGTTTTTAAGTAAACAATTCGCAATCGCCAGGCATTTCACTGTGCGAAGTAAAATGCGTGGCTATTGCAAATGACTCAATTACCCGTACACTTGCTACCAGCTTGAGTCGTGATGACACAATTCCGCCAACTGGATATTGGGCCACGACATTCCTCCCCCTTGAGAAAAACTGATTCCCAAGAGGAATCAGATCGGGGTGCTCAGTTAGGTCACAATACCCAACTTAACAAATTTACTAAAATAAACTATTTTATTTCTATATTTACATCAACGTTTACTACTATACCTTAAATATTTTTTTTTTTTACACATCATATTATCGTATATAAGGGGAAACATACATGAAATTTACCTAAAAAACTCCATAAATAATTTCATAATACATTGTATATATATATATATATATATATATATATATTTTTTTACTGGTCATTTTAAATTAATAATTTTGTGCTTCTTGTATATTAAAAGTGTTTTCCCTTTTTATTCTTTACCATATAATTTCTTTTATTATTTTTTTATCACGTTTTTTTCTTTCTTGTATAACTTTCTTTAAACAGTTCTTTTAACATTATCTTTGCTGATTTCTTTGTCTTAACATTGGTTTTTGTTTATAACATATCTGACTATTTTATAATAAATTCC
This sequence comes from Dioctria rufipes, assembly GCA_963924295.1. Lineage (NCBI taxonomy): Eukaryota > Metazoa > Arthropoda > Insecta > Diptera > Asilidae > Dioctria > Dioctria rufipes. Next base: position 123,507,695 of record OZ002741.1, on the reverse strand, counting down.
CTTTCTTCTAATCTTTCGCGCATTTTTAATTTGTTTATTCGAACACTTAAGTGTACTACAGAAGTGTTTCTTATGTGTTGTTTTTTAATTCTCAACCTTTGGCAAATTATAATATACCTGACTTATCTAATAAACTTAACACTTATTTCTTTCCAAAAAATTTTCTTTTCTCTACAAATACCACTTTCGATCTTTTGTTTAATTTACTTATACTTTACTAAAAATCTTTTTTTTTTTCAACTTTCAATAATAATTATTTGTTTTACGTGTATTTAATTTCAGTTTGTATTCCAATTTTCACATCACTCTTACTTGTTATTTGTTAATATTACCCTTGTATTTTCGCTCATCTCATTTTTTGCTTAGGAAATGACGCCATATATTTCTTATTTGACTCTTATTATTTTGTAAGATCTAGTATCGTGTTATGATATTATCTTTTTACAATGTTAAGTAATACATATCATAATATTAATGCTACTTCGACTGATCCTGGCTGCTTCTTGATGACTGCGGGCAGTGTGGTTTTGTCTTGAGGCAACTAAACGTTGGACGATATCTGCGGGGAAGACCAAGTTTTCTCTTTCGTTGTTAGGCTACTCTACGGGAGTGTTCTAGCGTGATTTTGGGTAGAACGAGTTGTCAATTCACTGTTAAGTTCCTCGTTTATAACGTTCACTGTTTCTTTGCTCACTATTATTGACCTTTGAATCTTTGACTTTTTAAATTCTGTTGTGCTATTTCCGTATGTACGATGGAGTTCTCCCAATTATATCGGGAGTCCACCCTTACATAAAGAAATAAACTTGTTCTATTGAAAGTCTCGTAACGTGCTTTCTGAAACTGCGTATTATTCTGGATGTTTTCTAATTTTGTTGACTTATCCGGATATTTGTCTAAAGTTTGCCGTCATATAAACTTGACTTTAATCTTCAACTTCTTGACACACACAGTAAAATTTTGGAGATGATTCCAATCCTTTTCATTTGACTACTGTCCTAAACCTTATCAACGCGTTTCCTCTTTTCCAATCAATCTTCAGAATCCAGTCAATATGTGTAGATAAGAAAGTCGTAGACGGTGAAAAGTTGACTTTTCTCGAGTGCTTATCATTATTTTCTCACCCACACTATTCGTCTGACGCTTGCTTCAGGTAGAGTATACAGTGATGAATTTATGAAACTGCCCTTTCGCGCACCTGTCTTTGGGGTTATTTCAGCATTAGATACTTGCGGTTAGCGACTATCTTTACATTCTACTTACAATTACTTTCTCAATTTTGCACTTATTTATAAACATATTTGTACAATTTTTCATTCTTAGCGCTCGTATGTCTAATTATTTAATGTATTTTCCTTTACCTCTAATACTTATTTTATTTATTTTTTTAATTACATTACATACTTTTGTACATTTTCACTTCCAAATAACATGTTCTTCTAACCTATTTAGTCCAATCTTGCTTATATTTTTGCCAATGATTTCAAAAGAAATTTTTCTATAAGTAACATTTTTATCATTAAATTTTTATTTTCTTGCCATCTGGCTCTTTATATATTTTTATTTTTAAGATTTTCTTACCCTTTTTTTTTTAAATTTACCTGAGTCATTGTAGTGTTGTCCATGTTATCCATTTCTTGGCCTGTAAAACTGTAAAGCTATCATTTAAATTGTAAAAATCTGCCCCTCAAATTTCTTCCAAAATTTGAAGATCCCCGCAGAAAACCCTGGTTTAGCTTCACGTTACCCGGGAGCTTACCAGTACTTACCTCATAAGGTGCCATGAAAATTGGTGTGGAAGTTGAATTTTCCCCGTGCCTGAAGTTCCGATCCCCTACTTTCTTCCTACCATGATGGACTTCTGTTTTAACCGGCTTCCTACGATATCTCTGAAATTTAAACTTACAATTTTTAAAAATATCCTGGGCTGGCTGTAGTAATGGATAGGAAATGTTCCTCCCCTCATAGCTCAGTACAGGTCTTTCAGAATACTTACGCGTTTCTTGTTGTTCATGCGAAAAATTTATTGGTTCTACTAGATAGGATGTTGCATTAGCGATTCTTACGAATGCACACCCATCCTCCAACCTATCTCCGCTGTGTTCTTTATATCTGTGCTGACTCCTGGACCCTTCGCTAGATTCTTGAGTCATAATCCTGTTGAGCTCTGAACTTTTGTGAGTTATAATAAGGCTCTTTTCACAGCATGGCACTAGAAACGTGTCTTCCCAAACGGGTGCTCTTTTCACTCCATGTCGTGAAATTGTGTCAATATTATATGCTTGTTCTTGCAATTTGGAGTATTGGTCACTAGCGGCTGATGTGATATTTTCTGTCGTGTTGCCTTTAATATCTGCTATTCTGGTCTGATACGGTCTTTCTTGACTGATATTTTGCCAAGCTGTAGATTCCACTTGTGCACAAGCTGCGACATTTTCACAAGAGTTTTTTTCTTCCTTACTATTGGCGGTGCCTGGTATCCACAGTTTCATGTTTACGCAGTCAACAATAGCTCTGTTGTTCAGAAAATCCATTCCCAGTATACCGTCGGCTGGAATTGAGTCCGTCTCACTAATGACATTAAATTTGCAGGCATGCTGACCGTTGTCTATCTGCAACTTTGCCTCACAAGTGCCTATGGAGCTCCTAGCGGATCCGAATAGTCCTCCAATTTGAATTTTTTGATATGTTTGTATGGGCGTATTCCTTTTCATCTTATTAACTTTAATTATGCTACATGAAGATCCAGTATCTATTAAAAGCCTTAACTCACTTTGTAAGGCTATATCCGATGGAACTGAGACGACAAACTTGTTCTGGGAATTTAATTTTTCGCTGGCATTTTCTGCTAAATATTTCTTCAGGCAGTTCACCGTATAGTGGTCCCATGTGCGGCAGAATTGGCAGTAAAGCCCCTCCCCACGTGGATGGAATTTTCCACAAACCCTTTCTGTTATATCTGCGACTCTGACTTGATGTATTCGGCCGTTGGACGCTTCGTGCCTATATTGCTGGCATTTTCTAGAAATATGCCCCATCTGTCCACATTTGAAGCATTTGATAGACCTGGGCTGCTGTGTAGTCCTAGCTGTAGTTTCCCAGTTCATCCCTGATTGGGCTGGCCTCCATGCCGATGGAAAAGGTCTGTGTCTTTCGTCATTAAAATTTCTAGTGCCCCATACTTCCTGTGTCCTTCCTCTGGAAAATTCCTGTGCTTCCTTCCGCGTCTCTGGTGCCATGTTTTTAAGTCTTTCCGAGTCCTTTTCGAAGTAAAGAGCTTCCTCTCGAACTTCTTCCAGTGCTTCAAATCTCCTTCCAGTTAGGTAAACCCGGATGGCCGGATTGCCGACACCAGCTTTAAAGGTTACTACCGCGTCGACCTCCAGTTCTGCTATCAAGCCTCCATCCTTGTTTGGGTACTTAGCTGACACCGCTGCCTTAATCTGATCCAGCAGCTCTTTTAACCTGTCTCCGAATTGCCTGATATCCTCTCCAGGTCTCTGTCTGCATGCCAACATTTCCGCGCGTAATTCACTGAATGATTTTCGCGGCATGTATGCGGATTTTATTGCTTGCTGTAAAGCTTCGAAGTCCTTCGGCTCCTTGGAGTTTATCAGGTAATACGCATCATCCGTCAGCCGATATTTTACACATTTCATGAAAATACCTTTCTCCGCGGCTTCCAGTCGGTCGTAAAGATCTTTGCAGCAACACAGAAATCGAAACACTTCCTTCGCTAACTTTACAGATCTTTCACCAGAGAACATTGGTACGTATTTTGACACCATGTCCATAATTTTATCATGTGCATCGGCCATATTGTATTTTAGCGGTCCGCCTCCGTTGATCTTTGTCTCTATTGTCTGTTTGTTTCTATTGTCACCTAAATTTTGGTGTCTGTCCTTCACTTCACAGCTTTGCGTCTTGTTGCTTGTCCTTAAATATTAATTTTCTTGGCATCTAATTTGTAATGCTCCAGTGGTCGCGAACTATTTCTGGCCGTAATCGACTGACTGCTAAATCCTTTCTCTAATTCCGCTGCAGACTCTTCCGCTTCTTCCAATAGGTTCTTTATCTTTTAAAGCTTTAGTTGACATCCATTTAATTTTTCCGTTCTGCTCTTCAATCCTTTTTTCTAAGCCTCGAATTGAATTAGCTCCTCCCTTGTCAGTATATTAGTCCTTTCTCTGAACCCGAAGATTATCTGATCACTGCTATTAGTATCTCGACATTATGCACTTAAATATCACTTCTCACTGCCACTCATGATTAATTACATATAACAACCGATACATTTGACTTTATTAACATTGGACACGTCACTACAACAAAGATCAATCCCGGCACTCGTGATCTCTAATTTAAATGTTGATAACGAGAACCGTGAACGATACTACCCAATTATAAATATTATATATTTCATGTATATATAGATTTTTACATTATTATTATCCCCCGAATACCCAGGTTACGATCAACGCCACTACGAAAACGTGGCGTTGAAAACTTAATTGCTCACGAAAATAGAAAAAAAAACGTCTTAAAATTATTAGTTTCTTATAATATAAAATCGCACATGATATTTCACAATTATACGCCGACTCACACACTTTTTGCTTTATCTTCACATCAAATAATTTAACACTTCTATTTGTCTGTAACATATATTAAAAAAATATATTTGTTAATAAAAAGGAGAGAGAATTAGACCACTAAGAGCTTAGCAAAAAAAACAATCTCTTCCAACAAAACAAGCTACAAAAAAGTTATGATTTTCCTACTTTTATCCATTTTCTCCATATAAAAAAAACAGAGAATAGATTTACTTGGGTGTGGCTCTAGATATTTTCAATAATGACTTACTTTAAAATTCTATTTTAACACAACAAAAGTTATCATTTCTTATCAACTAGTTTTACATTATTTACTTTATACGAAAATTCCACTGATTCATTCGCAACACAAAAACAATGAAGAGAATATAAAATCATCACAAAACAAACATGAAGATCAATGATTAGAATAATAATGTATACGATCACGAAAAATATGCGCAAAATCGTCGCTAACAAAACAAAGCCCAAATTTTTAAAAAGAAAAACCCCGATGAAATAACTACTTATATTTTAAATTGCTCACTTAGCACACGAGAAAACTTTCAAACACCCATAACTATTAACGCTTAACACCAAAACTCACACTCAGCATTACAATAGTATCTTTAGGCTGAAAGATCCTACTTAATAAACTTAATTTAACACTTCTTTTTAACCTGAAAAGTAAATTAAATTAAACAGATTTTTTTTTTTCAAAAACAAAAATAAAAATACCAAAAGTTTTAAATTTTTTACTCGTAAATAAACAATACAAAAAAAAAAACACCACAGTAAGAAATCTTCACATTTCTTACCTTAGTTTCACCGGCTGCGCCAAATTGTCGTGTCCCTAGTAAAAATGCACACATTATCCACATATAAAAACTTTATTTGATTAAACTAAGTTAAACAAGAACACACTTTGAGCTTATCCGACAAACTATCTCAATTTTACTCCACAAACTGAGCAACCTGATCCACCGAACCAGCCGTGCTCCTCACTATACAACTAGGCGGAAGCGACTTTGACCCAGTGACCAGCGCAATACCTTGCAATTATAATCACAAAGTATTACGTCAATCACTGCCGTCAGCTGGAAACCCCAATACTGTATGTAAACAACAGTAAGCCCAGCTGAGTATTCCACTATGCAAAGTGGATTACTTAACCATGACTCAATGCCTAATCACAAACAGCAGTGGATGCGACAGTTTTTAAGTAAACAATTCGCAATCGCCAGGCATTTCACTGTGCGAAGTAAAATGCGTGGCTATTGCAAATGACTCAATTACCCGTACACTTGCTACCAGCTTGAGTCGTGATGACACAATTCCGCCAACTGGATATTGGGCCACGACATTCAGACGGAATTTTGCCCAAAGCAATTTCCAACAGCGGACTAGTGCTAAACTAGGACGTAAATTTGTAAAGTGTCGGGTCAAGTCAAAGAAAGGAAACTCCTTATACGAGCTTGAGAATCTGCAGGGATAAACGGTAGGAGTCTATCACGCCAAAGATATCAGGCCATTATACCCATATTCTCGGACACATCATCCGGATATTGTCACTTTCAATCCTGGTAGCCCTAATAAGGTATCCAGCCAGCTTTACTGGCAAACTACAGGATGCCTATGTGCCGCTTAGGACATTCCCAGCCTAGCGGCCGGCATACCTTTTTGGACAATAGAGATTTTTTTCCAATCCCTAGCCTAATAATGTTCCAGAACCCATCCTATATGGTAAACCTACGGCAGATAGGTTGCCGTAGGAATTCCACTTATTTAAGGCCTGCAAATTTAAGGAAGAATATCGGTACTCCAACGACGCCTCGGAGACACACCCTTGAACAAGCGTCGGTCTGAGATCAGAGTGAGATATTAGAGCAAGGGAGGCTCAGCGATCAGTTGGTTAGGTTACTGACCGCGGGGTTCCCTCGGCTCATTTCGGTGAAGGAAGATAGGGGGCACTGGCCGACTGGATTTTTTTAAGTTACTGGTTTGTCAGGGCACATCTGGCTTCTGACACGGAGGACGATGTCGAGGTCTGCTCGAGTAATTCAGACTGTCTTGCTTCCATGGGTCATGGGTCGAGCCACACATTGGACGCCCGCAGCGATGAGGGCTATGTGTAAGACCGGCTAACTCAGTCGACCATTTTTCAGCGTTGTCTGAACCATGGGTGGTCTAGACCACTCTGTCCTGTTACGGTCGTAGCATATTGCATCTAGCAATATGCTACACTGAGCTAAGTACACGTCTACGCGACCCGTAGCAGCATGAGGTGTGCGCGGACTGTGTCCTATATGGATGGAGAGCGATACGCGCCGAACGCACCCAAAAGAAAAGAGAAAGGAGAAGAAGTCTTTTTGGGGGAAACACGGTTGTCAAAGACAAGAAAAGTTTTAAAGATTGGAAAAAGCAGTGAAAAAGTAAGAAAATAAAGCGAAGGCTAAGCCTCTATAATATTGTGACTGAAGGGGACCCGAGGAAAAGGGAGTACACGCCAGGATTACCGAAATAAATACGGAAGAAAAAACCATGTTTGGTAAAATAGGTAACCTAAGCACCGATTTTTCATGATTTTCTTGAAAGAAAAACGTAAAATATTCCTGTTACATATATATAGATACGCTATTTACATACTTACCGTAGTTTTAGGCATATATACTCACAGTAGTGACCAATGGATTATATTTATATGTGTACGATCTGAATTTTTTTTAATGGAATCGCTTCATAGAGTATCTTTCTTGTTATTATTAGGCTCATGGTAGTTTACGGAACTATATCTTACCAGCAGCAGACCCACTCTTTGTAGAAAGACCCAATTTCGTGCGTTTAGCATATGTATACCAGAGTATACATAGGGCCGTAAGCCCGAACATTCATATAAACTTTACCAGGAAGACGAATTGTTGTACCGTCATGTAATAGGAATCCCGGGCGGACTTTTTAGGTTGTTTCGTTCTCTTTTTTTTTTAATTTTTGTTAAGTAACACTGTCTGTGGTTCGCCCCCATTATCTCCTGCCTGTAAAATTCTTGATTACCGGTAAGTAAAATTTTCTGCCATGCGAAATGGTTCCATCCGAATAAACAGACTGGATACAGAAAACATCATGCAGTGTTAACATTTTTATTGTTTCTTCCTTCATTCTCCTGGTGCCCTCTCACTATGAAGGACGACTAGGTTCACTACTCCTCTAAGGTTTCAGATTGTCAATAAGGACATTGAAAACTATCTGCCCTCAGTGTCGATTGGGTGGTTGGGGCGAGCAGAGAAGGCCAAACTTCGGCGCCTTCCCAATGGATGTAGGTAAGTGGTGTAAAGGTCCCTTAAGGATCGAATGTGTGCTACGGCCTTTTGTATAGACAGGCACGAATTTATTTTGTATATGGCTGGTGGCAGCGGCAGGTTGTCGTGGAACCTCCTCACACTCTCCGCCAATATCCGAGGCAAGCTAGCGTGCCGCCCTGCAGTCGATGCTGTCCAGCGAGTGATCTGTCAGCTCATGCTGACAGTCTGGACTTTACGCCTAAGTCAAATCACTCTCAACATACTTTCATAACAAAAATGGCGCCCAACGTGGGCCACCTCGGCTGGACTTCGGTGGTCCAATTGTGACTTTTGCTGGGGACTGAGTTTTGATGTGAGATGGACATTTGGCACTTTGCCAATTGACTGACCTCAAGCCTCATATCCAGTGGAGGTTACTTGCGGACCTGAGTCTGACTGGTCTTGTTATATGAATTAATTTGAGTAAAGTAAAGTTTTTGATTGTGACTTAGTTTTGAGATTGTGATTCTAGTAACGTAAAGTTTTTGGTATTGTTTTTCTGAAGTTCGACTTTAGGTTTGACTTTGGTCAAGCCTCGAGTCTGAACAGTTTGTCGAGTTTTTTTGAATTTGTTTTTAAATTTTTAAATTTTTTGAATTATCTTTCCCGCTGGCCTTCTGCTATGGAAATAGTAGGTGGCCTCACAATTTTTTTTTGATTGTGTTCTCACGGAGGCATGTCTTCGTTGGCCAACTGGCTGGACAGAGTCGTGAATCTGTGAGATGAGTTTTAGCTAACTAGTTGACCAGATTCATGATTCTGCCCAGCTGGAGGGTTCGTAAGTATTGCAATCAAGTGAGGAGGAAGGAAAGAGTTGTTGGAGGATGGAAGTGGTGCTGGAGACCTTCAGTAATCAGGAGTTGTCATACTGCTAACTGCCTGGCTGAAGAATCTCTAGTATCATTTTCAGTCTCTAGCTTCTCAAACCCGACTTTTCCCCGGATTTCTGTGAGGACTCAAGATTTTTCATGCACACACTCACACCTCACGACCTTTGTGTTGGGAGTTGGCTCTTGGAGAGTGAAGGAGAGAACTTTCGTGAAATTTTTTTGATTTTTTTGGAACGTCCGAACGAAAACTTTTATTTTTCCTGTGCGATTATGCTAGTGCAAGAATTGATCAAAATTTTACGCGACTTCCTTTAGTACGGCTACGACAAGTTATTTTGAATTCCCTGATGAATTGAATTTCGATTATGTTGAAGTTTTGCGACATTGCTTATTTGATTATAAAATATATTTTTTTGACCTGTCGAACTCTGAATTTTTATCCTTGGTGGATAGTCTTGAGGACTTCCTTTTCGAAATGTTTGAGGAACTTTTTTTTTTAATTTTGAATCGAAACTTTCTCTGACTTTTGTCGAGACATACGTGTCTCTTAACCAAAATACCACAAACTTCTGTACTAGCTACAGAAACTGAATAGATTTGACTATCGGCAATACGTTCAATTTCGTTAAACTCTTGGAAGATTGTAATTTTTTTTATAATGGCTACCGTGACAACACCACCCCCCGCGACAGACAGTGTGAAGCAGTTGCTTGAACAGTGCTCCATCTGTCAAGTTAGAGACTGGTCAGTCGAAAGGAAGCCTGTCCTGACCATATGTGGACACGTGTTCCACAAGGCATGTTTCCGAACGTGGATAGGCGAACAGGCCAACTGTCCAAACTGTCGGCTCCGCCTTACACAATATGACTTTACCGAACATACTGGAGCCATCCCAAAGAAACCGAAGACGAAACCTGTCAATAACGAGCGTAAACAGCCCACGCCAACGTTTGACTTACCACCTCCAACGATTCCACCAGTTAGTCGAGGATCCCTATCACCTGGAATGCTAGATCCGCGTTCCATGACTTTTTCACATCCCAGTTCACGGCGAAATAGTCCACTACCTACTGCTCAGGGTCAAAACTTAGTAGCGACAGAAGCTATGATGGCAGGTCTGTGCATGCAGCTACAGGATTTAGTTCGCAAAGGCCTCGAGCAGAATATGAACACATGCGGACGGAACTGTCGAATAAAGTCAGACAGCAGATATCAACTGCAATGCCACTAGTCGACGTATCACGTCCACCTCCTCCTGTGGGTGAACCGATACCACCTCAAGATTTTCACGACCCGCATAGACAGTCGTTTTATAGATCATCGTCTGCATTCACTCAACATGGACAAAATCCTAGCCAGCTTCCGCCAGCTCCATCCAATTGTGTCCCATCGAGCTTAGGACAACGACGTTCTGATAGTCCCATCCGAAGATGGAATATCTCATACAGTGGCGATAGTTCTCGACTTACTGTCGATGAATTTGTTTTCAGAGTAGAAGCACTCACGTACTCGGCCTTAGACGGAGATTTTGATCTCTTAGTTCGGCATATGACAACTTTGCTGTCTGGTTCAGCAATGGACTGGTACTGGTCTCTCCTGAGACAGAACTCCACACCTTCGTGAGAGTATATAAAAGCAGCTCTGTTAGCTGAATTGGGAGTACCGAAGGATGACCTCAAAGTCAAGGTCTAGCTGAGTTGAGAAAACAGAAAGCAGGGGAATCATTTACTACGTATCAGCAACACCTGGTACATCTGCGTGATCTACTGCAAAGCCCTTTGGCGGACGGAGAGTTTCTAGAAATCGTGCAATCGATTCTGCTTCCAGACATCCAACAGAAAAAATGTTTGTATCCCACCAACAACATACATCAACTGCGAGGTGTCGTGATTCAGATACAGGCTACTCAGCAGCGAATCGCGACCGCGTGCAGCTGGAACACATATTGCAGCCCAAGAGTTAGCGAGTTAGTTGATTGTCGTTCAACAGATGCTGCTATTTCAGCACCACCGAAAGTTAATTGTTGGAACTGTGGCCAACCCGGTCATTTTTACCAGGACTGCATGGAGGAAACACAACGAGTGTTCTACTATGGATGCGGACGCAAAAACGCCTTCAAGCCAACTTATAGACACTGCTTGACGAACAAAGAGAGACGGGTCGGGAGTCCCATCACCTTTCCTCGACCAGTGTCAACGGCCCGAACGGCAACAACTATGACGACTCCAGTTCAAGCCTTGAACAGGGAGGAAGGTCAGCTCCATCAGCAGACCTCAACGATGAACCACTGAACTGCCCGCTGATATCATTCAGAGACTCTGGAGATATCAACTATCCACCTGATCGTACTATTGATTCACTGATAGAGACGGAGAATCTGATAGAGTTCTCCGCAGATCTTCAAGCTCCTGTTTCCACCTATAGGGAGCCCATGACACTACTAGACACTTCTCTGGAAGAGTCTTTGATCTTTGACGTCCCGATACTGAGCAGGAGATTCGGTCTCCTGTCGTTTCTGTGTTAAAACGGCCACTAAGCTCTGTTATGACGAGTGGGTGTGGGCCTGTTTTATACTCGCTGACGTGTTATCATACGCGTCTGCAAAACTACAATGCAGTACGAGACCGTATCTTCTCCTCAGTAGGTGAGCTAGCTGAAATTATGTATCCTGACCTGGACCTTAGACCAAGAAAGAAACGATCGACCGTTCGTTGGGGTCAGTACTGTCAACGGATGAGACTGGAAAGAAAAAAACTGGTACAGATTTCCGTGTCGATGCCAGACGACATTCGACCGTATGCCGAAGTAAGACGACTCGGGCGAACTGAGACTGGGTTATTTGATAGTGGTGCCACTGTCAGTATCCTAGGCCCAGGAGCCCTAGAGAAGTTAGCTGAAGCAGAGGTTGAATGGAAGAGGTATCGGATATAGGTACAAGTAGCTAATGGTGCCATGACGACTGTTCATGGTCATGTGTACGTGGCCATGACATTCCGTGGTAAGACCCAAAACGTGCGTCATTACGTGGTTCCTGGCCTCATACAGGCACTATATCTAGGAATAGACCTCTGGCGTCCATTTGGGTTGGCTCCAGATATCCTGGGTATAGTTGCAGAAGCGACACCAAGTCTAATAGCTACTCCTGACACCGACTGCTATGTTCTTTCTGTTCTAGAGCACCAACGTCTAGAAGCGACCAAACAGCTCTTTCCTTCTTTCGCCGCGTTGGAATTAGGAAAGACATCTCTTGTCAGTCACAAGATTGAAACGAATGACGCGATTATATTCGATTTCACCTGCAGTACAGAATTTGATGGATGCTGAATTGCGAAGAATGCTATCGTTGGGTGTGATAGAGGAGTGCCAGAGTCCTTGGAGCTCTCCAGTGGTACTAGTGCGGAAGCCTGGAAAGGTCCGGTTCTAGAAATATATGCGAAAAACAACTTCAAAATCAAACTTGAATAGATCGGTGACCATACGAAATTTAATACGGGCATTCATCTAGGGTATCATAAGAATTGGTCTTAGACCAATTCTAGCTTTTTTACTTGTTTTTAATGGAATCGCTTCATAGAGTATCTTTCTTGTTATTATTCCGCCCATGGTAGCTTACGGAACTATATCTTATCAGCAGTAGATCTACTCTTTGTAGAAAGACGCGATTTGGTACGTTTAGCATATGTATACCAGAGTATACATAGGGCCGTAAGCCCGGACATTCATATAAACTTTACCAGGAAGACGAATTGTTGTACCGTCATGTAAACGGAATCCCGGGCGGACTTTTTAGGTTGTTTCGTTCTCTTTTTTTTTTGTTCAATTTTTGTTATTCACAGAACCACAGTTTCTCCGTGGAGGAATTTCGCTGTCAAGGTAATTGCAAGTAACACTGTCTGTGGTTCGCCCCCATTATCTCCTGCCTGTAAAATTCTTGATTATCAGTAAGTAAAATTTTCTGCCATGCGAAATGGTTCCATCCGAATAAACAGACTGGATACATAAAACATCATGCAGTGTTAAAATTTTTATTGTTTCTTCCTTAATTCTCCTGGTGCCCGCTCACTATGAAGGACGACTAGGTTCACTACTCCTCTAAGGTTCCAGATTGTCAATAGGGACACTGAAAACTATCTGCCCTCAGTGTCGATTGGGTGGTTGGGGCGAGCAGAGAAGGCCAAACATCGGCGCCTTCCCAATGGATGTAGGTAAGTGGTGTAAAGGTCCCTTAAGGTTCGAATGTGTGCTACGGCCTTTTGTATAGACAGGCACGAATTTATTTTGTATATGGCTGGTGGCAGCGGCAGGTTGTCGTGGAACCTCCCCACACTCTCCGCCAATTGCCGAGGAAAGCTAGCGTGCTGCCCTGCAGTCAATGCTGTCCACCGAGTGATCTGGCAGCTCATGCTGACAGTCTGGATTTCACGTCTTAGTCAAATCACTATCAACATACTTCCATAACAAAAATGGCGCCCAAAGTGGGCCACCTCAGTTGGACTTCGGTGTTCTAATTGTAACTTTTGCTGGGGACTGAGACTTGTTGTGAGATGGACATTTGGCACTTTGCTAATTGACTGACCTCAAGCCTCATATCCAGTGGAGGTTACTTGCGGACCTGAGTCTGACTGGTCTTGTTATATGAATTAATTTGAGTAAAGTAAAGTTTGTTTTAGTAAAGTTTTTGATTGTGACTTAATTTTGAGATTGTGATTCTAGTAACGTAAGTTTTTGGTATTGTTTTTCTGAATTCGACTTTAGGTTTGACTTTGGTCAATCCTCGAGTCTGAACAGTTTGTCGAGTTTTTTTGAATTTTTTTTTTGAATTTTTAAATTTTTTGAATTATCTTTCCCGCTGGCCTTCTGCTATGGAAATAGTAGGTGGCCTGACAATTTTTTTTGGTTGTGTTCTCACGGAGGCATGTCTCTGTTGGCCAACTGGCTGGACAGAGTCGTGAATCTGTGAGATGAGTTTTAGCTAACTGGTAGACCAGATTCATGACTCTGCCCAGCTGGAAGGTTACCTAAGTATTGCAATCAGGTGATTAGGAAGGAAAGAGTTGTTGGAGGATGGAAGTGGTGCTGGAAACCTTCAGTAATCAGGAGTTGTCATACTGCTAACTGCCTGGCTGAAGAATCTCTAGTATCATTTTCAGTCTCTAGCTTCTCAAACCCGACTTTTCCCCGGATTTCTGTGAGGACTCAAGATTTTTCATGCACACACTCACACCTCACGACCTTTGTGTTGGGAGTTGGCTCTTGGAGAGTGAAGGAGAGAACTTTCGTGAAATTTTTTTGATTTTTTTGGAACGTCCGAACGAAAACTTTTATTTTTCCTGTGCGATTATGCTAGTGCAAGAATTGATCAAAATTTTACGCGACTTCCTTTAGTACGGCTACGACAAGTTATTTTGAATTCCCTGATGAATTGAATTTCGCTTATGTTGAAGTTTTGCGACATTGCTTATTTGATTATAAAATATATTTTTTTGACCTGTCGAACTCTGAATTTTTATCCTTGGTGGATAGTCTTGAGGACTTCCTTTTCGAAATGTTTGAGGAACTTTTTTTTTTAATTTCGAATTGAAACTTTCTCTGACTTTTGTCGAGACATACGTGTCTCTTAACCAAAATACCACAAACTTCTGTACTAGCTACAGAAACTGAATAGATTTGACTATCGGCAATACGTTCAATTTCGTTAAACTCTTGGAAGATTGTAATTTTTTTTATAATGGCTACCGTGAGAACACCACCCCCCGCGACAGACAGTGTGAAGCAGTTGCTTGAACAGTGCTCCATCTGTCAAGATAGAGACTGGTCAGTCGAAAGGAAGCCTGTCGTGACCATATGTGGACACGTGTTCCACAAGGCATATTCCCGAACGTGGATAGGCGAACAGGCCAACTGTCCAAACTGTCGGCTCCGCCTTACACAATATGACTTTACCGAACATACTGGAGCCATCCCAAAGAAACGGAAGACGAAACCTGTCAATAACGAGCGTAAACAGCCCACGCCAACGTTTGACTTACCACCTCCAACGATTCCACCAGTTAGTCGAGGATCCCTATCACCTGGAATGCTAGATCCACGTTCCATGACTTTTTCACATCCCAGTCACGGCGAAATAGTCCACTACCTATTGCTCAGGGTCAAAACTTAGTAGCGACAGAAGCTATGATGGCAGGTCTGTGCATGCAGCTACATGATTTAGTTCGCAAAGGCCTCGAGCAGAATATGAACACATGCGGACGGAACTGTCGAATAAAGTTAGACAGCAGATATCAACTGCAATGCCACTAGTCGACGTATCACGTCCACCTCCTCCTGTGGGTTAACCGATACCACCTCAAGATTTTCCCGACCCGCATAGACAGTCGTTTTATAGATCATCGTCTGCATTCACTCAACATGGACAAAATCCTAGCCAGCTTCCGCCAGCTCCATCCAATTGTGTCCCATCGAGCTTAGGACAACGACGTTCTGATAGTCCCATCCGAAGATGGAATATCTCATACAGTGGCGATAGTTCTCGACTTACTGTCGATGAATTTGTTTTCAGAGTAGAAGCACTCACGTACTCGGCCTTAGACGGAGATTTTGATCTCTTAGTTCGGCATATGACAACTTTGCTTTCTGGTTCAGCAATGGACTGGTACTGGTCTCTCCTGAGACAGAACTCCACACCTTCGTGAGAGTATATAAAAGCAGCTCTGTTAGCTGAATTGGGAGTACCGAAGGATGACCTCAAGGTCAAGCTGAGTTGAGAAAACAGAAAGCAGGGGAATCATTTGCTACGTATCAGCAACACCTGGTACATCTGCGTGATCTACTGCAAAGCCCTTTGGCGGACGGAGAGTTTCTAGAAATCGTGAAATCGATTCTGCTTCCAGACATCCAACAGAAAATCTGTTTGTATCCCACCAACAACATACATCAACTGCGAGGTCTCGTGATTCAGATACAGGCTACTCAGCAGCGAATCGCGACCGCGTGCAGCTGGAACACATATTGCAGCCCAAGAGTTAGCGAGTTAGTTGATTGTCGTTCGACAGATGCTGCTATTTCAGCACCACCGAAAGTTAATTGTTGGAACTGTGACCAACCCGGTCATTTTTACCACGACTGCATGGAGGAAAGACAACGAGTGTTCTGCTATGGATGCGGACGCAAAAACGCCTTCAAGCCAACTTGTAGACACTGCTTGACGAAAAAAGAGAGACGGGTCGGGAATCCCATCACCTTTGCTCGACCAGTATCAACGACCCGAACGGCAACAACTATGACGACTCCAGTTCAAGCCTTGAACAGGGAGGAAGGTCAGCTCCATCAGCAGAGCTCAACGATGAACCACTGAACTGCCCGCTGATATCATTCAGAGACTCTGGAGATATCAACTATCCACCTGATCGTACAATTGATTCACTGATAGAGACGGAGAATCTGATAGAGTTCTCCGCAGATCTTCAAGCTCCCGTTTCCACCTATAGGGAGCCCACGACACTACTAGACACTTCTCTGGAAGAGTCTTTGATCTTTGACGTCCCGATACTGAGCAGGAGATTCGGTCTCCTGTCGTTTCTGTGTTAAAACGGCCACTAAGCTCTGTTATGACGAGTGGGTGTGGGCCTGTTTTATACCCGCTGACGTGTTATCATACGCGTCTGCAAAACTACAATGCAGTACGAGACCGTACCTTCTCCTTAGTAGCTGAGCTAGCTGAAATTATCTATCCTGACCTGGACCTTAGACCAAGAAAGAAACGATCGACCGTTCGTTGGGGTGAGTACTGTCAACGGATGAGACTGGAAAGAAAAAAACTGGTACAGATTTCCGTGTCGATGCCAGGCGACATTCGACCGTATGCCGAAGTAAGACGACTCGGGCGAACTGAGACTGGGTTATTTGATAGTGGTGCCACTGTCTGTATCCTAGGCCCAAAAGCCCTGGAGAAGTTAGCTGAAGCAGAGGTTGAATGGAAGAGGTATCGGATACAGGTACAAGTAGCTAATGGTGCCATGACGACTGTTCATGGTCATGTGGACGTGGCCATGACATTCCGTGGTAAGGCCCAAAACGTGCGTCTTTACGTGGTTCCTGGCCTCACACAGGCACTGTATCTAGGAATAGACTTCTGGCGTCCATTTGGGTTGGCTCAGATGTCCTGGGTATAGTTGCAGAAGCGACACCAAGTCTAATAGCTACTCCTGACATCGACTGCTATGTTCTTTCTGTTCTAGAGCACCAACGTCTAGAAGCGACCAAACAGCTCTTTCCTTCCTTCGCCGCGTTGGGATTAGGAAAGACATCTCTTGTCAGTCACAAGATTGAAACGAATGACGCGATTATATTCGATTTCACCTGCAGTACAGAATTTGATGGATGCTGAATTGCGACGAATGCTATCGTTGGGTGTGATAGAGGAGTGCCAGAGTCCTTGGAGCTCTCCAGTGATACTAGTGCGGAAGCCTGGAAAGGTCCGGATTTGTTTTGACGCCAGGAAAGTCAACTCTGCTACTAAGAAGGACGCCTATCCGCTGTCGCAGTTATATGCGCTTCTGAGTCGGCTTCCTCCGGCAAACTACATCACAAGCCTGGACCTCAAAGACGCTTTCTGGCAGATCCCACTATACACTGAGTCCAGAGAGAAGGCCGCGTTTACCGTACCTGGTCATCCTCTCTATCAGTACACCGTGATGCCTTTCGGCCTTTGCAATGCTCCACAAACTGAGCCGCCTCATGGATAAGGTCATTCCTTTCGATCTTCGTGAGAATGTCCTCGTCTACTTGGACGATTTATTGATTCTGTGATCAGACTTTGACTCTCATCTCACATTCCTAGCCCTTGTAGCGGATTGTTTGAGGAAAGCTGGCTTCACTATCAACGTTGGAAAGAGTAAGTTTTGCATTAAGTAGACTAAATACTTTGGTTTTATTGTCGGGAAAGGAGGAATCAGGACTGACCCAGATAATGTCTCAGCAATAGTTGACTATCCGTCACCTAAAACTGTTCGGCAAGCCCGACGCCTATTAGGTATGGCGGGATGGTACCGACGATTCATTCCGAACTATGCTGATCTAACGGCCGCCATAACTGACACTTTGAGGAATCCTAGTCAGTTCCAATGGGCAACTGAAGCCCAGACGTTTCTGGAAGTGGTAAAACAAAAACTTACCCCTGCTCTGTTGCTAGTGAGCCTAGATTTCACCAGACCGTTCGTTATATAGTGTGATGCGAGCCAACATGGTATTGGTAGAGTGCTGCTTCAACTAGATGACGATGGCCACGAGAAGTCAATAGCCTACGTCTCGAAAAAGTTGAACTCAGCACAACGAAATTACACAGTCACAGAGCAGGAATGTCTAGCTGCAATCTTAAGTGTACAGAAGTTCCGGCCCCTCATGGAACTTATGCCGTTTAAGATAGTGACCGATCATGCGAGCTTGAAATGGCTCATGTCTCAAAAGGGCCTCAGCGGTAGACTTGCTCGGTGGAGTTTGAAGCTTCAGGGTTTCGACTTCACTATTGAGCACCGAAAAGGAAGCCTGAATGTCGTTCCTGATGCGCTGTCACGAATTCATTGTGACAGCTTGTCAACACTTGAAGATCCTAGCCCGGAAGTTGACCTTAGTTCTCCATATTTCAACTCGTTGGAATATGAGGAGCTGAGGCATAAGGTTAAAACAGCTTCTGGAAAACTACCAGATCTCTGCGTAAGGGATGGCTTTGTTTATATTCGGACTGTTCCGAGAACAGGCGATCCGATTCAGGAAGAAGAAGCTTGGAAGCTTTGAATTCCACGACGGCTTACCCCGAGGTTATTTCAAGAGCTCATGATCCGCCACTAGCTTCTCACGGAGGTTGTAACGAAGTTAAAATAATCAAATCTGTCAATAGGTATTTACATAAAACACAAAGTCATGTCGAGTAGCACCAGATATACATATATATATATCAGGGTACCAGTCCTTCAGACCAAAATCAATGTCTTACACAAACACCACCCATACGGCAGCACGAAGTTGTCCCGTCATGACTACGCCAGCCATCATCTATGGATAAAACCGACAACAATGCATTGTGAACACATAAGCCTGTACCCGCCCAATCTCCGACACTCAGCCACACGCGGTGGACTTGCCTTTAGCTTTGCTTTGCTCAAGTATGTTCATTTAAACTGGTTATAGCTAGTTTTCCATTGAGGCTTAAGTTCCTTGTGTTCGCAAGTGCTATACAATTCAGTTCGCAGCGCTGATGAAATCAGTTGGTCAACCATCCTCGACTAGCTCGGATCTCAAAAAAAGATCCTTCCAGAATCCAAACTACCCAGCATTCCATCTGTTGTGAGTACATCCACAACTAAATTTCCTTTAGGACGTGAGAATATCCACGGCTATTTCACCGTATTCAAAAACAACTAGATTTCTTTGGGGACGTGAGCATATCCGCGGCCACTTCGCCGTTGCATACGAGTATATCCGTATTCAAAAACAACTAGATTTCTTTAGGGACGTGAGTATATTCACGGCCACTTCACCGTTGCATAGGAGTATATCCGTATTTAAGCACAACTAGATTTCTTTTGGACGTGAGCATATCTACGGCCACTTCGTCTTTGCATACGAGTATATCCGTATTCAAAAAACAACTAGATTTCTTTGAGGACGTTTGCATATCCACGGCCAGGTCACCGTTACATTATTTGGACGTGAGTATATCCACGGCCACTTTGCCCTTGTATACGAGTATATCCGTATTCAAGACAGCACTAGATTTCTTTGGGGACGTGAGTATATCCACGGCCACTTTGCCTTTGTATACGAGTATATCCGTATTCAAAATAGCACTAGATTTCTTTGGGGACGTGAGCATATCCACGGCCACTTTACATCTGCATTATTTGGAACATACCCACATATCTGTATGCAAAACCCTCTATTAAGAATTAAAAATTGAATAAAAATAAGAACCAAAGACAATAAAAAATATTTACCAATACAATTATAATTTACTTGAAAACTGTGTTAGAATTAAGATATTTAAATAAAAAAGGTTTGAATAAATAAAACAAAGAAAGTATTATCATTTCAAAATCATCGTTGGACAAAACTTCACTTAAACCCTGACGTTCCTCTAGAACTGACCCGCAATCTATCTAACGAAAAACACATTACAAGGTATAGGGAAAACACTGGAACGTTTAAGAAGACACTTGTACTGGCCACGAATAACAGTTGGCAAAACCTGTACATCGACTTTCTAGGTCCTTATCCTCGGTCAGTGACAGGAAATGTCTGCATATTGACAGTTCTTGCCCACTTTGATGAGAAAGGCGTCTACGCTCAATTTGTGTCAGTTCGTCGAGACTGAAATATTTCATATGTTCGGAGTTCCGGAAACTATAGTCTCTGACAATGGAGTCCAGTTTCGCTCGGCTCAGTTCGCCAGATTATTGGACAAGTATGGGATGAAACACTTGTGAACGGCAGTTTACTCGCCGCAAGCAAACAACTCAGAGCGAGTGAACAGGTCTCTATTGTTAGGGATTAGAGCATATATCCGGAAGGAACATACTAAGTGGGATGAGAAGCTAAGCCAAATAGCTAGGTCCCTCAGGAATTCTTTCCACAAAGCAAGTGGTTTCTCTCTCTACCGAACACTCTTCGGTCAACAGATGATTGACCGTGCAAGCTCATATTCCATCTTAAGGAGCCTTGGAACTCTTAATGAGCCTCTGAGAGTAGATGCTGAAGATAGATTGAGATTGATCCGTGCGAGAGTGCAGGAGAACTTATACTATGCGTTTGAACAGGGTTCGAAAGCTTACAATCTCAGAGCGAAGCCTGTTAATTTCAAAGTGGGTCAAGAAGTATTCAGATGGAATTTTGCCCAAAGCAATTTCCAACAGCGGACTAGTGCTAAACTAGGACGTAAATTTGTAAAGTGTCGGGTCAAGTCAAAGAAAGGAAACTCCTTATACGAGCTTGAGAATCTGCAGGGAAAAACGGTAGGAGTCTATCACACCAAAGATATCAGGCCATCATACCCATATTCTCGGACACATCATCCGGATATTGTCACTTTCAATCCTGGTAGCCCTAATAAGGTATCCAGCCAGCTTTACTGGCAAACTACAGGATGCCTATGTGCCGCTTAGGACATTCCCAGCCTAGCGGCCGGCATACCTTTTTGGACAATAGAGATTTTTTTCCAATCCCTAGCCTAATAATGTTCCAGAACCCTTCCTATATGGTAAACCTACGGCAGATAAGTTGCCGTAGGAATTCCACTTATTTAAGGCCTGCAAATTTAAGGAAGAATATCGGTACTCCAACGACGCCTCGGAGACACACCCTTGAACAAGCGTCGGTCTGAGATCAGAGTGAGATATTAGAGCAAGGGAGGCTCAGCGATCAGTTGGTTAGGTTACTGACCGCGGGGTTCCCTCGGCTCATTTCGGTGAAGGAAGATAGGGGGCACTGGCCGACTGGATTTTTTTAAGTTACTGGTTTGTCAGGGCACATCTGGCTTCTGACACGGAGGACGATGTCGAGGTCTGCTCGAGTAATTCAGACTGTCTTGCTTCCATGGGTCATGGGTCGAGCCACACATTGGACGCCCGCAGCGATGAGGGCTATGTGTAAGACCGGCTAGCTCAGTCGACCATTTTTCAGCGTTGTCTGAACCACGGGTGGTCTAGACCACTCTGTCGTGTTACGGTCGTAGCATATTGCATCTAGCAATATGCTACACTGAGCTAAGTACACGTCTACACGACCCGTAGCAGCATGAGGTGTGCGCGGACTGTGTCCTATATGGATGGAGAGCGATACGCGCCGAACGCACCCAAAAGAAAAGAGAAAGGAGAAGAAGTCTTTTTGGGGGAAACACGGCTGTCAAAGACAAGAAAAGTTTTAAAGATTGGAAAAAGCAGTGAAAAAGTAAGAAAATAAAGCGAAGGCTAAGCCTCTATAATATTGTGACTGAAGGGGACCCGAGGAAAAGGGAGTACACGCCAGGATTACCGAAATAAATACGGAAGAAAAAACCATGTTTGGTAAAATACGTAACCTAAGCACCGATTTTTCATGATTTTCTTGAAAGAAAAACGTAAAATATTCCTGTTACATATATATAGATACGATATTTACATACTTACCGTAGTTTTAGGCATATATACTCACAGTAGTGACCAATGGATTATATTTATATGTGTACGATCTGAATTTTTTTTAATGGAATCGCTTCATAGAGAATCTTTCTTGTTATTATTAGGCTCATGGTAGTTTACGGAACTATATCTTACCAGCAGTAGACCTACTCTTTGTAGAAAGACCCAATTTCGTGCGTTTAGCATATGTATACCAGAGTATACATAGGGCCGTAAGCCCGAACATTCATATAAACTTTACCAGGAAGACGAATTGTTGTACCGTCATGTAAAGGGAATCCCGGGCGGACTTTGTAGGTTGTTTCGTTCTCTTTTTTTTTTTTAATTTTTGTTAAGTAACACTGTCTGTGGTTCGCCCCCATTATCTCCTGCCTGTAAAATTCTTGATTATCGGTAAGTAAAATTTTCTGCCATGCGAAATGTTTCCATCCGAATAAACAGACTGGATACAGAAAACATCATGCAGTGTTAACATTTTTATTGTTTCTTCCTTCATTCTCCTGGTACCCTCTCACTATGAAGGACGACTAGGTTCACTACTCCTCTAAGGTTTCAGATTGTCAATAAGGACATTGAAAACTATCTGCCCTCAGTGTCGATTGGGTGGTTGGGGCGAGCAGAGAAGGCCAAACTTCGGCGCCTTCCCAATGGATGTAGGTAAGTGGTGTAAAGGTCCCTTAAGGATCGAATGTGTGCTACGGCCTTTTGTATAGACAGGCACGAATTTATTTTGTATATGGCTGGTGGCAGCGGCAGGTCCGAACGAAAAATTTTGTAGATTTTCAATTACAAGTTAGCATTTATATTTCCTGTGCGATTATGCTAGTGCAAGAATTGATCAAAATTTTACGCGTCTTTCTTTAGTACGGCTACGACAAGGTATTTTAAATTCCCTGGGGAATTGA
This sequence comes from Dioctria rufipes, assembly GCA_963924295.1. NCBI lineage: Eukaryota > Metazoa > Arthropoda > Insecta > Diptera > Asilidae > Dioctria > Dioctria rufipes. Next base: position 123,484,861 of record OZ002741.1, on the reverse strand, counting down.
ATTTCGCTTATGTTGAAGTTTTGCGACATTGCTGATTTGATTATAAAATATATATTTTTGACCTGTCGAACTCTGAATTTTTATCCTTGCTGGATAGTCTTGAGGACTTCCTTTTCGAAATTTTTGAGGAAATTTTTTTTTGAATTTTGAATCGAAACTTTCTCTGACTTTTGTGGAGACATACGTGTCTCTTAACCAAAATACCGCAAACCTCTGTACTAGCTGCAGAAACTGAATAGATTTGACTATCGGCTATACGTTCAATTTCGTTATTGGAAGATTGTAAATTTTTTTATAATGGCTACCGTGAGAACACCGCCTCCCACGACAGACAGTGTGAAGAAGTTGCTTGAACAGTGCTCCATCTGTCAAGATAGAGACTGGTCAATCGAAAGGAAGCCTGTCGTGAGCATATGTGGACACGTGTTCCACAAGGCATGTTTGCGAACGTGGATAGGCGAACAGGCCAACTGTCCAAACTGTCGGCTCCGCCTTACACAATATGACTTTACCGAATATACGGGAGCCATCCCAAAGAAACCGAAGACGAAACCTGTCAATACCGAGCGTAAACAGCCCACGCCAACGGTTGACTTACCACCTCCAACGATTCTACCAGTTAGTCGAGGATCCCTATCACCTGTAATGCTAGAACCGCGTTCCATGACTTTTTCACAACCCAGGTCACGGCGAAATAGTCCACTACCTACTGCTCAGGGTCAAAACGTAGTAGCGACAGAAGCTTTGGTGGCAGGTCTGTGCATGCAGCTACAGGATTTAGTTCGCAAAGGCCTCGAGCAGAGTTTGAACACATTGCGGACGGAACTGTCGAATAAAGTCAGACAGCAGATATCAGCTCCAATGCCACTAGTCGACGTATCAGCTCTACCTCCTCGTGTGGGTGAACCGATACCACCTCAAGATTTTCACGACCCGCATAGACAGTCGTTTTATAGATCATCGTCTGCATTCACTCAACATGGACAAAATCCTAGCCAGCTTCCGCCAGCCCCATCCAATCGTGTCCCGTCGAGCTTAGGACAACGACGTTCTGATAGTCCCATCCGAAGATGGAATACGGGATAGTTCTCGACTTACTGGCGATGAATTTGTTTTCAGAGTAGAAGCACTCGCGTACTCGGCCTTAGACGGAGATTTTGATCTCTTAGTTCGACATATGACAACTTTGCTTTCTGGTTCAGCAATGGACTGGTACTGGTCTCTCCTGAGACAGAAGTCCACACCTTCGTGAGAGTATATAAAAGCAACTCTGTTAGCTGAATGGGGAGTACCGAAGGATGACCTTAAGGTCAAGGTTCAACTAAGTTGAGAAAACAGAAAGCAGGGGCGTCATTTGCTACGTGTCACCAACACCTGGTACATCTGCGTGATCTACTGCAAAGCCCTTTGGCGGACGGAGAGTTTCTAGAAATCGTGAAATCTAATCTGCTTCCACACATCCAACAGAAAATATGTTTGCATCCCACCAACAACATACATCAACTGCGAGGTCTCGTGATTCAGATACAGGCTACTCAGCAGCGAATCGCGACCGTGTGCAGCTGGAACACATATTGCAGCCCAAGAGTTAGCGAGTTAGTTGATTGTCGTTCGACAGATGCTGCTATTTCAGCACCACCGAAAGTTAATTGTTGGAACTATGACCAACGCGGTCATTTTTACCAGGACTGCATGGAGGAAAGACAACGAGTGTTCTGCTATGGATGTGGACGCAAAAACGTCCTCAAGCCAACTTGTAGACACTGCTTGACGAAAAAATATAGACGGGTCGGGAATCCCATCACCTTTTCTCGACCAGTGTCAAAGACCCGAACGGCAAAAACTATGATGACTCCGGTTCAAGCCTTGAACAGGGAGGAAGGTCAGCTCCATCAGCAGACCTCATCGATGAACCACTGAACTGCCCGCTGATATCATTCAGAGACTCTGGAGATATCAACTATCCACCTGATCATACAATTGATTCACTGATAGAGACGGAGAATCTGATAGAGTTCTCCGCAGATCTTCAAGCTCCCGTTTCTACCTATAGGGAGCCCATGATACTACTAGACGCTTCTCTGGAAGAGTGTTTGATCTTTGAAGTCCCGATACTGAGCAGGAGATTCGGTCTAATGTCGTTTCTGTGTTAAAACGGCCACCAAGCTCTGTTATGACGAGTGGGTGTGGGCCTGTTTTATACCCGCTGACGTGTTATCTTACGCGTCTGCAAAACTACAATGCAGTACGAGACCGTATCTTCTCCTCAGTAGCTAAGCTAGCTGAAATTATGTATCCTGACCTGGACCTTAGACCAAGAAAGAAACGATCGACCGAGCGTTGGGGTGAGTACTGTTGACGGATGAGACTGGAAAGAAAAAAACTGGCACAGATTTCCGTGTCGATGCCAGACGACATTCGACCGTATGCCGAAGTAAGACGACTGGGGCGAACTGAGACTGGGTTATTTGATAGTGGTGCCACTGTCAGTATCCTAGACCCAGGAGCCCTAGAGAAGTTAGCTGAAGCAGAGGTTGATTGGAAGAGCTATCGGCGTGCGGTAAAAATCTGCGATAAAAATTTATCATTCCTAAAAAACGTCGTAATTGTTTCACTGTTTCTGGCTACTTGAAGTTTACTATCACCTCGACTCGCTCAGGAGAGGGCTTAGCGCCCTGAGGTGTGATGAGGTGTCCCAAGAATTTCACCTCTTCTTTCATGAACTTGCATTTCTCAATGTTGATGAACAGACCAAATTCTTGAAGTTTATTGAAAATGTGTTCTAAATGGTTGTAATGTTCAATTTTGGATTTTGAGGCATTCAAAATGTCATCTATATAAAGAAAACAGAACGAAAATCCTCTTAAGACTGTATGAATAAACCTTTGAAAGGTTTGAGCTGCGTTACAAAGACCAAACGTCATTCGCGTAAACTCAAACAGTCCAAACGGCGTGCAAATGGCAGTTTTTGGAACATCTTTGGAATCAATGGGAATTTGGTGATAAGCTTTAGTAAGATCTAAAGTTGAAAAACAGTTACAATTCTGCAAGTTGGATACGAAGTCATGGATTAGCGGAATTGGGTAATTATCAGTGACGATACGAGAATTTAAACGTCTGTAGTCACCACATGGTCTCCACTCACCATTTTTCTTTTTAACAAGATGCAATGGTGAGGACCAAGCGCTATCCGAAGGTCTACAAATACCTTGCGATAACAAGAACTCAAATTCCTTCCTGGCGTCGGCTAACTTCTCGGGAGAGAGGCGTCGAACTTTTGAGGAAGTAGGTGGACCATTTATAAGTATCTGGTGAGTAACTGTGTGCACCACTGGTTTAACAAAAGCGGTTTCCACAGTAATTGATCGAGACTCACGCAGTAGTTTTTGAACTTGGAGGCCAATTTCTGAACTGATGAGCACAGAAGGACTTGAATGCTGGCATAAGTCATGTTGTGCGATCGACCTCAATTTGGTAATAGGGTCGAACAAGGATTTCTTCTTGATGTCCAATTGGTTTGGGGACGCTTGCGATGACGAACTGCCAGGTGAAAGCTCTGCGCAGCCCCAAATCTAATGATAAGATTTTGCTGCCATACATATGTGTGAATTGGTTATGAATTTGCAGCCACCAATTGAAAGCCTGCATTAGGAAAACGATCTAATGAAGATTTTGGAATCACTGAAATGTGCGCTCCTGTGTCGACTAAGAAATGTCTATGTGTAGATTCATCAGATATGTATAGACAACTATTTGTTGTGCCACTTCCTCCTGTCGTCATAGAAGGAGGGCAGTTTAGTTTGCCGAATTGATACTACTTGAGGAGACACTAGTGTCTTTAAAATTGCAGAGAGATAAACATTTTTGAGCATTGGTACCAAATTTTCTTTGATACCAGCAGTAACTGGAATCTCTACGCGGTGACTCGTAACTGGATTTTGACCGGTGTCTGGAGTTTTCTCTGTGAGATCTACTCCGTGATGCTTCTCTACGGAACGACAAGGATTTCTCGACCAATTTCGAGAGCTCGTTGACTTGGGTCCTTAGCTCCTCCAATCCTTGATCCTGAATTTTGGAGGTGGACGTGACAGCATAAACCTCGCTCCTTATACTAACCTCGGCAATTTTGTCGGCACAACCTGCCAAGACTTCCAATGTACCTGGATTGCACGCTAAGATGGCCTGCATGTGAGCAGGTAATAGTTGCAACCAGAGGGATTTCAGTATTTCGTCGTTGAGTTTGCTCCTGCTCAGATATCGCATTTCCCCTAGCAATTGAGAAGGTTGCGAATCTCCTAAGGACAGTTCAGTGATAAGCTGCTTCAATTTCTGGTTTTCGCTGCCAGAAAGCCTGGAAATTAATGTTTCCTTAATTCTTAAATATCTGTCAGAGCTGGGAGGGTTAAAAACAATGTCACTTATGAGGCGAATGACTCCTTCATCGAGAGCACTAATCACATGGGAATATTTAGTTCTGTCCTGTGTAATTCCCGTAGAGCTCGAACTGAGACTCTAGCTGGACGAACCACAGATCAGGACAACTTCTCCAAAAAGGTACCACCTTTACTCACACGGCACTTAAAGCTGCAGTAGAAGCAAACGACGAGGAGGCACTTGAGTTGGGTGGCGTTTCCTCATCTAAAGAATCCTCATTCCCACCAACTGGCTTATTCGCTGGATCGACCATCGTGGTAGCAGGTCAAGAAAAGGAATAGAGAATTGCAGCGTAAATGCTTACAGAGAAATATTAAGTGTAAAAGAGAAAAGAAAGGAAAATCTACCAAATGTAATGCTTAATAATATTATATAATAACATAATTTTAATATTTTAATTAATATAGATTGCTCGTCTGACCTTAAAGTTTGTACAACTCTTCTTTCAAGCTGCTATGTTGCTACGAATCCAGTGCCGTTTGTTCAGCATTCGTTCCGGAATTAGTTAGGCACTTTTTGCCATCTCCCTCGTTGCAAAAAATCGAGTGTGTCGAATCTGTGTGTTGTGTCCCCTGTTACGTACCTTTTGTGAGATGGGCGGGTAATTTTATCCAAAACACCTTTTGAGTTGTCGGACTCGTGTTATTTATTTTTTACTTCTTTCACCAACTAATCCTTTCTCTTTTGTACAAACTTTTTATAAGCTTCTTCTTATGAGCTTTTCACAATCTTATTCTTATAAACTTTTCACAATTTTATTCCCTTTTTTTTTTACTTTTTTTTTACTTTTCACAATCTGATTCCTATAAACTTTTCACAATTTTATTCTCTTTTTTTTTTACTTTTCACAATCTGATTCCTATAAACTTTTCACAATTTTATTCTCCCTTTTGTTTTTACCTTGACTGCCGTTTTTCAAATTATAAATCCGACTCGCTTTGTTTTCAAAAATTCGACTACCGAACCGCCGTAACCAACCGCTTTTTGTTTTTCAATCCAACTCGTACTTCCGCGCTACTGCCGTGTAGGAAATTTCACATTCAACTCGCTTTTAAAAACCGACTGCGCTCTTGATCATTTTCATCGTGATCAAGAGCCGTCGGTCAGGGTAGAAAATGCATAGTTGCATTTCTACCCTGAGAAAAATTTTCATTTATTCTGGACTTGATTAAACAAGTCCAGAATATTTTTCGTTGGACGGTGGCTTGAAAAAATGAAATTTGATGTTTTTATAAACATCAGCCACCGTCCCGTCGATTGAAATTGCGGCGCGCGTATACATATAATGTCATTTCGCGGCGCGCATTTCTTATCGCGAAAGCTTTTTTTGTGATATGTATGTACGTTCGTACATACATATTATAATTTTCACGACAAATCGTACTGAAGGTACGATTTGTCTTTTGTTTTATATTTTTTAAATTAAATATTTCTACTGACAAATTTTGCTGAAGGCAAAATTTGTCGTGGGAATAAACTTTGTCAAAACTAAATGGTATGTGAAGAAAATTGCATCAGCAATTTTTGATAAGCTATTCATGTTGAAAATTTATGATTTTAAATAATTATTTTATTACCCTTTTTTCAGGTATGTTTTTAGGTATGTAACAATCCTTCCCCCCGCAAATAAGAGAGTTATTCTTTGGAGAGGAATAACTCTCGGGGGAAGGGCTGAGGGATATTCCTCGAAAGATTTCTTATCTGGGGGTGTCGAATATCCGTCCCATTTATCTTTAGGTTTAATATATTTCCGTAGCGGATGCTGATACAATTTCGATGTTTTAATCATTCGTGTCTCAGCTACATCCGCGAAAACCTCGTGATTATTAGTTTGTTTAAAAATTAATTTGTGTACCTTTACTTTTAAAAATGTTGATTACCCTCCGGTTAGAACACCAACCGCCCTATCATAGCCCGGTGGGGCTCACTTCTATGGCGTACTTAATCACCATCGTGCATGTGAACCCCTCTTGGCGAGGACCCATCCGCATGGTACTTTTGAGGGGGGACTACGTCCTTTTACTGTTTGGAGCGCCCCGGCCATGAGTGGGTCAACTCATCGGGTCTTGATACCATTGTATCCGCACCGGGGGCAAGCCTGGGTTGCCGCAGGTAACATTTGTTGTCCGTCCTTGAAATTGTTATATTTAAAAAAAATTTTGTCTGCTTTACCAGGTGGAACTCTTGACATCATTGGGGAGTACGGCTTGTGTGCGTGTTGTCACCCAGTCTGCAGTCCAGAGCTAACCGCGGTTATCAGGCGCATCACGGCTACCCCTCCCCCCGATGAAGCTGACGCTGCTCGGGACCAGGACGAAGCTTGAATGCGGGGTCACCCCATCATTGCTACATTTTTTTTGAAATTTGTATTACTTACGAATCGATTTATTTAAAATAAACAAAAAGAAAAATTATATAAATATTATCATTTTGTTCTTCCTTTGGTGGGGTTTTTGTACCTTTCCTTACTTTTTTTTGTATAGGGGGAACTGAGTGGGAATGAACAACAGTGGTTTGAGGTCCTACCTGGCTTGGCGTAGGTCTTCGGCGGGGAGTTTTTCTAGGCTTTTTAGTTGGACCATTTAGTTTGGCTCGGCTCTCGGCCTTGGATTACAAAATGTTTGTTTGTTCTCTTAAATACTAGCGAATTTTTAACTTATTTAACAAGTACTTATTTTCCGAGCTAACATTAGCTTTTGCTAATATCTATTTATTTGTTATTCTAGATTATATTTTTCACATACAATTGGTTTGTTAGTTTAAAATTTTTTTTTTTGTAAAACGCTTTTTGTGGCCTGGTCTACCCCTTGTTTTTTTTGTCTTTGTTCTATTTGTATTATTTCTTATTCCTTTTTTTTCTATATGCTAATTACTTTTTATTTTCTAATTATTTGTTTTGGTAGGAGCCTGGTGAAATTTATTCCGTCTTAACTATGTATTATTTTGAATTAAATTTTACTAATTCTATTTTTATATACTACCCCTTTTTTTTTTGTTTTCTTTGTTGTGTTTTATTTATATACATATAGTTTTATATTTATTTATGTCTACTTTTAAGGTAGTTTTTCTTTAACTTTATATTTTCTGTATGTATTTTATATTGTTTTCTATATATTATATTCTCGCCAGTATATTTATGTATTCTAACTTATCCTTGTCTATACTTCTAATACATTTTTTTCTTCCAACTGTATATTCAGTTTCTTGTACTGTTAGTTACTACGTACTTCTTCTATGTACTTTATTTTTTCTTATATATATTCTATTTTCCGTTTATATTAAATTCTAATTCTATATTTACAATGTAGTTATTTGGGCCTTGCTGCCTGTAATACATGTTATGTTGTACCTTTACTTTGCGTTTTGGTACATTTTTGTTTCTACGTACCAGGTCTACCTTTTATGTCTTAATTAGGTTGATTAGTAGTCCATATTGACAGTGTCCGTGTTCGCACCTTTACACTATTTGGACTGATTTTGTCTTGGGGAGGCTTCTGGCTCGCCTTAAACTGGGTTGGGGAGCATTAGTTCGCTCCCCTAAAGGAATTCCCTCTGATGAAATTTCGGGGTTACCTTGTATTTGATTTCTCTGTTGTCTCATCTTGATGACAACAGGGTTAAGATATTTTACTGCCACAGCGATCATTATGGCCAGAACTAGTTGGCTCGTAAATGATAGAGAAGTTGTGGACAGGATATGGGAGTTTTTACGTTATATCTTTTCCTGGTATTTAATAATTTTGCCTCTAATTTCCTCTAGTGAATGCGTGTCCTGGTAGACTGATTTGTGAGTATCGTCTCAGTTAAAATTTCCATTGAAACTTGCGTTTGGCTTTGAGATTCTGGTAAAATGTCAGCCAGACTCAAATTAAATAAGGAATGATTAAATTGTGGAAACTGTTTGGGTTGAGTTAATTTCAGCGGGCGTTTACTTTGACCTTCATATTTGGTTGCGTTATCTCTAATATTTCTTGTCCTTCCAGTTTCGAGATCACAAAGTGATCGGGACATGTGAAGTGTAGCACCGTGGAGGTGAGAAATGAAAATAGCCACGCATTCCGCTTGTTTGTTTGATCAACATGTCCTTTTGGGGAGCTTGTACTCTGGTCCTGCATTTGGGCACTTCATTTAAAGGATTATATAACAACTTAATGGCACATTCATTTGATGTTGCTGCCTTTATTATGGGCGTGTTTAGTCGGCCTACATACGTGTTTTCTTCCAAATTACTTGTTATTTTCTTAAAGTTTTTCATGTCCTCGCCTTTTAATAGGGGAAATTCCTGAGTTTTTGCGCTATTGTATGAATAACCAGGGTCTGGAATTAATGAATATTTTGCTGACTTCGGTACAGCATAGCATTGAATCTGTTGTAGCCTCATTTTTGGCAGATTAAAAATTGGGGGAGTAATTCTCACCAGCAATTTATTCTGCATAAGGAGTGACTGAGCTCCTGCTGTCTGATATAGAACAGATAGACAATTTTGGTCGTTAGGGCAATTCGAGGTCGTTTTGCGGTATATCTCCAGTAGATTTTTGGGGGACATTAGGAGTGGATGAATATGATTGGTTCTACTAGCCATTATTATATCCAGAAGGGCTTGTTGTCGATATTCGACTTCGATGATTTGGAGCAATAAGCTTGATATAATCTCTTGTCTTAGTTGCCTCCTAGTTAAATCATCGGCCACATGGTGGAGATCGTTTATCTGGTGTGCTATTTTTTGTTGTCTGTCTATTAACATAGCCAGCGGTTTTTGAATCTTTTCCAAGGTAGTTTTTACAACACTGATTTGTTGTTTCTCTAGCTCGGCTAGGGCTTGTGTATTCGATTCAAGTTCTTCTAACCTGCTGTAAACTTCTTTCTCGTTATTGCTGTCCATAGTGCCAAACAAATAATGCATGGCATTGCCTATTCCATCAAATAGCGATCTGGCCTTGCGTTTTCCTGGTACTAATTCCCTTATAGTTTCCGTGCGCTTTCGTACGCTATCTATTATAGCGTGTATGTGTAGTTGTTGCACGTTACACAGATCTTCTGGGTTGGTTACATTTATGCAGAGTTTATACACTAAGTGCTCTGCATATTCTGCTAGCTTTATCTGGGCAGCTAATTCATCCAAATCTATTTCGGTGAGGACATTCCAGGTGTCATGATATACCATGAGATTTCCCAGGTCCTCGAAAAATATACCCGAGCCATTTAACGGGGTCTTTGCGTAAGGTTTGTCAGCGATTGCTCCATACTGGAGGAAGAGGGCAACTATGATGAATTTTAGCGCCATTTCTGTGGACAGTTAAGAAGAAGAAAACAATCCTTTAAGCATATTTGTATGTGCATTGTGCCGTTTTAAACTGGGCAGTGGAGTGACTCCACCGCAAATGTTTATGGGGAGGTTTTAAACGATTATTGTGTACCGTTACTATACGTTTACCAATTTTGATGGTGGTATTCATCTACTATTGTTCGCAGGTATTCTATCAGGGGTCTATGTGCACGCTCTAGTGCTCCATTAGACTGTGGGTGGTATGCTGAAGTCTGTAACTTCTTTACCTTTAGAAGCTTACATACTCTTTTGAATAATTCACTCAGGAAATTTGTTCCCTGATCGGTGAGTATTCTTTTGGGTATGCGATAGTGTTAGGTAGGAATTTATCCTACTTAAACTTTGCTGTGGTTTCTTTGTGAAGAAACCGTTTGACTTAATTTTTTGTTTTTGCTTTTGTTTTTCCCAGCAGCGATTGTCGTAACTCTAATGTGAGAGTAGATGCGTGGAGTAGCTTGTTAAAGCACAACTCCTGATATTATTATGGAGTAGCTTGTTAAAGCACAACTCCTGATATTATTTTGGAGTAGCTTGTTAAAGCACAATTCCTAGGGTTATTATGGAGTAGCTTGTTTAAGCACAACTCCTAGTGTTATTATGGAGTAGCTTGTTTAAAGCACAACTCCTAATTCAAACGAACTGTTTACTGTACACTTACTCAAATCGACTACTCTCGACTTCTTTATTTTACTCGACTGCCGTCTTTTACAATTTCTTACCTTATTTATACAGAGTAATCTTATTAATACGGAAATAAATGAAATACTCCCGACCAAACATTTTGTATATAACAGTACAAAGTGTTAGGTCATTTGCACTTCATTTATTTCTGTTTATAAATAAATTGCAGCACTCGTCGTTGTTACATAAGTACATACATAAATCTTGACAAACGCTAACCGCTTGTTGCTTGTTCATCGTGACATTCATGATTTACATACATATCACTTTCTTCATATACAAATCGTGAACCATCATTTGGTCACCTGGGTTCTACCGCTGGCGCAAGGTTATCGTATTACAACGTGCGAATTCTTGCGCGCAGGGTATTGCGTCACTCAATCTACCTTAGTTATTTCCTCAACTTGTTAAGTAATTGGGGAAGGTCAGTAACGAGTGGAATTATAATTTAATGAAAATGATGTAGGTATGTATGTACATTGAAAAATGATGAAAATATGTATGCTTGCGTTTGCTAGCATTTCTTTGATAATTGTTGTAGGTATGTACGTATGTTACAATGCTTACTGTGAGATCTGTGCTCAAGCTAAAGGGGGTGCCGGTTGTAAAAGGATAACTCAGCCTTGTCTCAATTCAAATATAAAATTTATTCAATTGCTTACAACTATTATCACAAATTCAAACAAAACTTAACCTATGAAGACATAATTCAATGCTTAAAATTAACCTAGCCTACTACAAAATTCAATACTATCACTATATTAATTCAACAAATAAATTCAGTAAAAGACGATACTAAATACTCCCGCTGAGGTTTGTTCCCCTTATTTCTGAAAAGAGAGGAAAATCTACTATTAATATAATAGGAGTTTTATGCTACTCGTATAAGTAGCAGTAATGCAAAAATATTTATAATGACAGAAGTATGTTTCTGCAGCAGGAGTAGATTCCTGCTTAGACGTAAGATCAAATTAAAGCAGAAGTAGATTTCTGCAGTAGGAGTAAATTCCTACTCAGGGTGAGAGATAAAATAATAATAAGCAGAATTAAATTTCTGCAGTAGGAGTAAATTCCTTCTCAGGTGGGAGATAAAATATAAGCAGAATTAAATCTCTGCAGTAGGAGTAAATTCCTACTCAGGTGGGAGATAAAATATAAGCAGAATTAAATTTCTGCAGTAGGAGTAAATTCCTACTCAGGTGGGAGATAAAATATAAGCAGAATTAAATTTCTGCAGTAGGAGTAAATTCCTACTTAGGTGTGGGATGGATTTAGCAGAATTAAATTTCTGCAGTAGGAGTAAATTCCTACTCAGGTGGGAGATAAAATATAAGCAGAATTAAATTTCTGCAGTAGGAGTAAATTCCTACTTAGATGGGAACAAAATTAGGTTTGGATAATTTAGGAATATCAGAGTAAATTCTGAGGTTTTCAGATCAAATTCTGAATTGGGAATGGATGATTCTGCTGCAGCTCGTCGCCTTTTTATAGCCGCCGCGAACCGCTACGTTTCGGCTTCATGATCGGTTGCCTTGACAACGCTCGTTCTCAAAGTTGTTATACTTTGATGGCGGCGTCCCGCAGTGACGTCATATGAGACCATTGAATTGCACTGAACTCTGAGGGCGAGAACATATGATGTGATGTGTTGACATTTTGACGTGTCAACGTAAATAATCGGAGGGAAGCTTGAGAAATGGTAAGTTTGTAATATTTATTAATATTATTAGTTATTTATGAGAGTTTTTTGTTTATTTCCAGGTGAAATATCATGGAGCAAGCCCCAGGACGGCGTTGGACCAAAGGGAGGAAGTTCCCTTATATTAGATAAGTGCCTTTTTTTAAAATTATTGTAAGATAAGATTCTTTGTATTCCCTTTTTTAATCTTTTTAGGAACATTACCGGAGGAGGAATTAAAGAATCATCGTGGGATACTGGTGTGGCCTGAACACTTACTTAAAATTGTGGGTGGAGGTATGTATGTAACAAATCTCCCCCTTTTTAAAAAATATGTGTTATTCTTAGAAGAGGAATAACGCATTAGAATATGGTTCAATCGTTCGATAATTTTCGAGAAATTTAGTGTTTTTATATGCATGTATATACATAACGCCGGGTGCCGGTACAATAATTGACTTATCGGTTTACAAATTTATATCCGTTATTTTTCTAGATTATTAGTATTACTGCTATGTTATGTGCATTTTTATTACATGTGCATACTGTATATATATTTCTTTTTTATAATTCCTACATTTTATACTTATGGCTGTTTGACTCTTTATATATGTGTGTATACATAATTTACTTAATACTTTTAATACCAATTCCAAGTGTCGTGGAATAGTAAAATTTGACCTAATTCCTCGAACATTATACCCGTATTGTTTAGAGTCTGAGTCTTATATGGATCCGCAGCAACATTTGTTATTATCATGAAGATCGGAAAAAAGGTACCCAATAAGATTAGTTCCATATCTGGAGGAAAAAGAATCTTATAAAATCATATCATAAATGACACAGTAAATATAGATTGCGCAGAAACCTCAATATTTTCGATCATTGCTGTTGCAATTGAAATTATTGTAATGAACTGAATAATGTATTGATTTGTACATTGTGTAATTGTGCTTTGCTTGCAAATGCATTATTCGCTAATAATTCAAGAGTGTTATGTTTTTTTTTTTTATATTTGTATAACCCACATTTAGTAGTGTTGTAAGTGGTGTCCGGGATTATTTAATTGACCGGAATTTTTTTAATTATTTTGGGGTAAGCAATAATTTTAGTTATAAATATCGTGAAGAAAATAATTCAGTCTCACTTATTGATATAAAGTGTTTTGTTCAAGTAGTTTATCTAAATTCTTCAAATGGCCCGCGAGATTAGTAAGGCGCTTGGCAAGTTAATCGCTAAGGCTGAATTGTTAAACGTTCCCGAGAGGCAGACTAATGGTCTGACTTTGTATCCAGTGGACAGGCCGATAGAGCCATATGTGCCCAAGGCGTCTTCTGAGCCAGCACCGGATGGTCCACAATATACACCAGGGCCACGAAAATTGACACTGGAGGAGTATCACAAGAAAGTTGGCGGTAGCGGCAGTAGCGTAAGCAGTTTGGAACGACTTAAATTGGTCCGAGGCGGTAAACGTGCGAGACTGTGCAGAGAGTTGCACTATTTCAGGATGAGGGCCAGCCTAGCTGACGATATTGCCGAAAAGAGGAAATTTGAGTGCCTAGCGGATCAACGATCGAGACAAATAAATTCCAACAAAAGGAAAAATAATATAAATAAAAAATAAAAAAATTTTTTGTGTTATTATAAAAATAAAATGATTTGTTTGATCATTCTCTCTTTTTCTTAAACAAAATTTTTCCCTTACCCTTTTTTTTATCTTAAATGCAATTGTAATCCCTTCCTGGAAGATTAGCCATTATTCGTGAAATGGTTTCAATCTATTATTATGTACGGTTACTCTTCTTTTACCGATTTGTATGATTGTGTTAACAGGCGTAAAAGCTTGTACCACGAGATATGGTCCTAGCCATATCTGGGAAAGCTTGTGTTTTTTAGCGGGATTTTTTAGCAATACTTTATCTCCTGCTTTGAAAGTTACCGGACGTGAGTTCCTATCATAGTACGCTTTCGACTTTTCCTTGGCTTTCAGAAAATTTTTTCGGGCGATAGCATATGCCTTTTGTATTTTGTACCTAAGCAGGTGATAGTAACTCTCGTGGTTATAAATGGGCTCTGGCTCTCTTTTAAGATTAGAGGGAACATCTGCTGTGAATCCGAACAAACAGTCCATTGGCATGAGCTTAGTGCCTTCATGTGGGCTGTTATTGTATACAAAAGCCGCGGTTCTCAGGAATCGATCCCAAGCCTTTGGATTTTCGGACACAATAGCTCTTAAATACTCCACTAGAGGTCTGTGGGTTCGTTCAAGTGCGCCATTGGATTGCGGATGATAAGCGGAAGTCTGTAATTTTTTTATTTTTAGAAGTTTACAGACACGTTTGAAAAGATCGCTTAAAAAGTTAGATCCCTGGTCAGTTACTACCTTTTTAGGAATACGATAACGAGTAATTATCTCATCGCAGAATATTCCTGCTACCGTTTCTGCTTCGCCATTCCTCATGGCATAACAATCTACGAATTTCGTAAGATTGTCTTGGAATGTCAATATATACTTGTTTCCGGAGTGGGTTTCTTCTAGTGGTCCTACTATATCTAAATAGATTTTCTCAAAGGGCATTAGGGCAGTATCTGTGATTATCATCGGTATACGGTATTCCGGGCTAGCCTTCATTTTTTGGCATTTAGGGCACTTTCGAATATATTTCCTGATGTAACTGAGCATATTTCTCCACTTATATTTTTTCTTTATTTTTTTATAAGTTTTCATTACTCCTTGGTGACCAACAAACCCGGAGTCATGATAGTCTTTTAAAATTGTCCCAATTTCTTTAGGGTCTGAGATATTTTCCGGTAATGTATGCTGGGAATTTATTAGATTTTGGTTCCAAGGTAATTCGCCGTGTTCAGATGCACTGCTTTCGGATCTGCTGCTATCAGTTGAGTCAATTTCGACTAATTCATTTTGGAGGTTCCGTGGATGATTTTGAACTATATTGGGAGTTTTTGGGTTTTAATTTTCTTCTTCAATATCATTTTGTGCCTCCCTTATTTGAGCTCTCGTAACAGCATGACAATGTTTTTGTTTAGGCTTTGAGGGTGTTGGAGAACTAGAATCATTTTCGTCGATGTCGGAATCGGCTCGGTGATGTACCTGAGATTCCACAATGAACGAATTGGGGTTTGCCTGGTTTAGCTCGGCAGGTATTCGACTAAGCGCGTCTGCATTAGTGTTATATTTTCCAGGCTTATATTCAATTTTATAATCAAACTCTGAGAGTTTATGGTGAAACCTGACTAATCTCGATGTCGGGTCTTTCACATTGAATACGCCTTTCAAGGGCTTGTGGTCTGTGTAAACCGTAAAAGCTCTACCTTGTAAATAACACCTGAAGTTCCTGACGGCCCACACAATAGCGAGCAACTCTTTTTCTATTGTGGAGTATCTTTGTTCCGCCTTATTTAAACTTCTACTTGCATACGCTATTGGCCTGTCTTTACCTATTGCCCCTTGTGATAAAACAGCTCTCAATGCCTCGTTACTAGCATCTGTTGTTAGATTAAAAGGTTGGGTAAAATCTGGATACTTGAGTAGAGGCGGATTTATAAGGGAATTTTTAATTTCATTGAAAGAGTCTTGGCACTTTTGAGTCCAATTAAATTTGACGTCTTTCCGTAATAGATTTGTTATTGGCCTGACTATCTTTGAGAAATTAGGGATAAACTTGCGATAGTAGTTTACCAATCCCAGAAACGATTGAGTTTGTCTCACAGTTCGGGGTTGAAGAAAATTTTGAACGCAACTTGTTTTACCGGGATCTGGAAGTGCTCCTTCGTTTGAGCATTTGTGTCCAAGGTAGATCACTTCTCGGCGAAGGAACTGACACTTTTCGGGTTGTAATTTAAGATTATGGGCTCGAAGTCTGTCGAATACCTTAGCCAGTTTCTCGTTATGATCTTGTAAATTTTTTCCATATATTACAATATCATCGAGATAGACAAAGCATTCTAATCCTTGGAGACCCGTTAGAATGTAATTCATCAGGCGTTGAAAAGTCGCAGGTGCGCCTTTCAACCCAAATGGCATTCTCTTAAATTCATAATGCCCGTAAGCGGTACTAAATGCAGTTTTTGGTCTATCCCTTGGGTCAACCAGTACTTGATGGTATCCGCTTGCAAGGTCAAGAGTAGTAAAATACCGTGAATGCCCAAGTTGTTCCTGGGTAGTGGAAAGGCATCTCCTATAGATTTCTCGTTGACTTTACGGAAATTTCTTGGGAACTACAAGTAACGGAGAATTCCATGGGCTTTTGCTTATTTGGATTATGTCATTCTCTAACATATCCTTGATCTGTTCATTTATTACAGCCCGGTGCGTTTCTGGAAGTCTATACATCTTTTGGTTTATTGGTGGCTGATTGTGCAAAATGGGGATGGTATGCTTTATGGTATTAGTGCTTGTTAGTTTATCTCCCTTTAGATAAAAAAGATCGTTATACTTATAGCATAACTCAAGAATTGATCTTTCTTCTTCGTGATTTAAATTTTCATCCAACAGTAATTCTTTACGTAAAGCCACAAGTCTGTCTGGGTTATAGCTTTTAATATGGTTTACGTTTATTGAATATGGATTGGAGTTGAAATTTGTCTTATCACCTTTGAAGTTGTATTCTGTTTTGTTATGTGTACGAGGGGAAGGTGGATCACCTTCTTTCTGATTACTTTGGGTATTTATGTCGTCCAAAGGTATATTGAGAAGTTTAATATTGTAATGACTACTTGGAACTAGAGTAAGCTTTAGTCTTCTTAGGAATACTGGTTCTATGTTTATGTTTAGAACAGATAATGGTATAAAGCTTTTATTAGGACTAACTAGGCAATTTGCGACAAATACTCCTTGGATCTCCTGAGACATACAGATCATTTCTTGGTCCAATTGTAATGGTATGCTCAGTACAATTTGAGATCGAGGAGGTATTCTATTGGATCGCTGAAGTACTACTTCATATTGCCTACTTTCATCTTTTTTTGAGGTGTTCAGAGTTTCTTCCATTGGAGGTAAGGCATTTTTTTTATCTGGTGCCCGTGATTTAAATTGCTCCTCCAATTGATCACTTGGTATTTCCTCTCCATCTTCTAGGGATGTTTCGAGAGGTACCGTGAATTCAATAGGGTTGGTTTCCGTGCGAGGGAACCGGAGTAATTTATTAGGCCCTTCGATATTACAATTTTTTCCAAGAAAGTCATTGCCTAGCAGCCCATCGTGGGAGATTTGGGCAATGTTTTCTACTACCTGGAGTTTGCATGGGACACTGCGGCTTAATAAAAAGTTGCCTTGGCAGTTTCCTAATGTTTCTCCTTCTCCAAATGGAGTCTTCAAAGTCACCTTTTGGCTTCGTTCTATATGTTCTGGGTTATCTAATGCTTCCTTTTTTATGATGCTTACTTCAGCTCCAGTGTCTACTATCAGCCGAACGGCTGTGTTTTTGCTTATGTCCAGTGGTAAGTCTACCACTGGTACATTTTCTCTATTTGATTGTTTTTTTTTGTTTGATAGGACCCTGAAATAATTTGCGCAGTTTTATTTAATGTCGAGCCGGGGATTTTTCGGTCGACAGTGTGCCGTTCCCCGATTTTGTAGCTTCCCATCGTTGCTTCTGTTGACAAGTGGGTACTGTATGACCTCTTCTTCCACAAAACTTACACATCTCTTGAACATTAAATCTTTGTTCGTGATTTGGATTGCCCCACTGAGTGTTGTTGTTACTATTTAAGTGATTCCGTGGCGCTTTGACATTTTGTTTACAATATTGGGCATCATGCCCCTTTGTTCTGCAGTTAATACAGAAGGGAGTATTTTTACGTTTTAAACAATCATCATACGTATGTCCCTTGTATTTGCAATAACTGCAGGTGATCCTACCTAAAAGTAATTTTTGCTCTTCGTATGGTTTCTTGTCTGGATATTGAGAAGAAGAGTTCTGGAATGGAGGTGGACTTCTTAAGGATTCTCTTACCTTACTGGCTTGAGTAAAGCACCAATTATTTGTTTGATTTTTATCAGTATTAAAGGATACTGAAGGTACCTTTAATGACTCCAGATTTGGAGGTATACCACACTCAGTTTTTATATTAGGTTTTCCTGTATCAGTTGTGTAGGGATATATAGAGGAGTTTAAATTTTCGTGTATGGGATAACCATAAGCATTAGTAAAAGTCGAGGTATTTGGTCTAAAGAAATGGTCCGTTTGAAAAGAATTTGTATGTTGAGGTAAGTAGTTTATTGGTTGTGGAATGAAAAAGAGACCCTGTTGTAACCTTTCCATATCTAATGCTTTTTGAATGAGAGTCTCTAACGAGCTTTCATTTATTGTCAACAGATAGGCGCTTAGATGGGGGTTATTTGCACCACTCTTTACGGAAGCCATTGCAAAGTCCTCTATCTGTTGCTTTACTACATTAAAATTTTCAGCACCGTATTTGCTTTGTGCTGCCTCGTTACATTGTACTAAAAGTCTTTTTAGTCTAGTAGTAAATGTATTAAACGATTCTTGGGGATATTGTCGGCAAGTGATTAGTTTGTTAATTAACTCATGATATGTTTATGTATGTAAGTAAGTCCGATAAAGCAACTGCTCAACTTCTTCAAATGTCGTGAGTGTACTGGACGCTATTAATTGATATGCATTTCCTCTTAATCTTTTTGGGAAAATTTGCATGAAGGCTGCCTTTTCCTCCTCCGCTAGACATTGTCGTACTTGTTTACAACAGCCTAGGAACGTTTGAAATTCTGTGAGGGTTTGAGAATTAATTTCTCCAGAGAACAGAGGCGCCATTTGTGCAGTAAGTTTAACTACTTTCTCATAATTTACAGGCATTTTGTTTGTATTGTGTGGATGCTCAAACTGGGAAGTATTTTGTGTATTTATATCTAGATTTGAAGTGGTTAACGATTTTTCGGGTATTATGGCGTTTAGACTGTGAGTTCTTATAAGGAAGTTAACCAAACTGTGCCTTCTAAAACGTTTACCTGACCGATGTTCACGATACCAATTTATTCTTCTTTGGGGTGAACTTTGTTCTGCTCTGGGGCTATTCGGAGGGCTTACGTTGTCGAATGAAAGTGAATTTAATTTTGCTTCAAAATCTGAGCAAGGCTTTGATCAGATTTGTGCATGAAAGCAGACTTTTCTCGAAAAGGAGGTAGTCTTGAATAGTTTTGCATATACGTATGTATATGAATAATCTATAAAAAAAAGAACAAGTTTGACGGAATATGTGCAGAATTTTCTCGAAGAAACGATAGTTTAACTAATTTTTATGTACATATATATATATATGCTTGAATATATGTTAATAACAGAAGTTTGATTGAAGATGTATTACACTGACATTATTTGATGTGTGTTTTATACTAAGTAGTTTATTTAAAGTATTTTGGGGAGATGGCAATGAGTAATATTGAAGCTCTGCCAATCGCTGAATTTAGATTGAAACTTACTTAGTGCTTGATGTATGTAGTTTCAGCAATGCTTTGATGTCTGTCCAAAATGTGGATTTTACGTCTTCTTAAGATCTGAGCCGATAACTTTCCTTAGAAGTATATTCCCTTTATTTCTTGTAGTAGTTGTTGGAATTAAATCAGGAACAAACAAATTAAGTCAGAAGTGCCCTAACGTCATGCTTTTGACGCTAGTTTTTGTTTCACCTCTATGTGGGTTCGAGGATCAAGGTTTTTCAAGTATATTGAATTAACTTCCTTGATCCTACCGGCTGCGCCAAATTGTTAGGTAGGAATTTATCCTACTTAAACTTTGCTGTGGTTTCTTTGTGAAGAAACCGTTTGACTTAATTTTTTGTTTTTGCTTTTGTTTTTCCCAGCAGCGACTGTCGTAACTCTAATGTAAGAGTAGATGCGTGGAGTAGCTTGTTAAAGCACAACTCCTGATATTATTATGGAGTAGCTTGCTAAAGCACAACTCCTGATATTATTTTGGAGTAGCTTGTTAAAGCACAACTCCTAGGGTTATTATGGAGTAGCTTGTTTAAGCACAACTCCTAGTATTATTATGGAGTAGCTTGTTTAAAGCACAACTCCTAATTCAAACGAACTGTTTACTGTACACTTACTCAAATCGACTGCTCTCGACTTCTTTATTTTACTCGACTGCCTTCTTTTACAATTTCTTACCTTATTTATACAGAGTAATCTTATTAATACGGAAATAAATGAAATACTTCCGACCAAACATTTTGTATATAACAGTACAAAGTGTTAGGTCATTTGCACTTCATTTATTTCTGTTTATAAATAAATCGCGGCACTCGTCGCTTCCGTACATACATACATATATTTTTCTCTGACTAGAATCGTACTGAACGTTTCGTCAGTACATTATCGCATTCGTTGTTACATACGTACATACATAAATCTTGACAAATGCTAACCGCTTGTTGCTTGTTCATCGTGACATTCATGATTTACATACATACCCACATACATATCACTTTCTTCATATACAAATCGTGAACCATCATTTGGTCACCTGGGTTCTACCGCTGGCGCAAGGTTATCGTATTACAACGTGCGAATTCTTGCGCGCAGGGTATTGCGTCACTCAATCTACCTTAGTTATTTCCTCAACTTGTTAAGTAATTGGGGAAGGTCAGTAACGAGTGGAATTATAATTTAATGAAAATGATGTAGGTATGTATGTACATCGAAAAATGATGAAAATATGTATGCTTGCGTTTGCTAGCATTTCTTTGATAATTGTTGTAGGTATGTACGTATGTTACAATGCTTACTTAAAATTGTGGGTGGAGGTATGTATGTAACAATAGCGCTACTGTGACTGCTTCTACATTAGGTATTGCATACCAGTCGACAAATTTTGTTAAATTATCTTGGAAGGTCAAGATATATTTGTTACCTGATGTGATCTCTTCTAATGGACCTACAATATCGAGGTAAACTTTGTCGAACGGTTGTTCTGCGATGTCCGTGATAACCATTGGCATTTTACATTGTGGAGAAGCTTTCATCGTCTGGCACTTTGGGCATTTTTTTTATGTATTTCTTGATGTCGCTAAGCATGTGTCTCCACCAATACTTGCGTCTTATGCGTTTGTAAGTTTTTATGACACCTTGATGGAGAATCGTGATAATCTTTTAAGATTGTTCGGATTTCCGTAGGGCTCGTGATATCTTCGGGTGTCTTACCAGTACTTACTTTTTGCTCAAGCGATGCTGGGTCTCCACACGGGAGCTATTTACTGTCTCCTGAGCCTTTTGCTTCTGAGCTCGAGTCACGACTAAGCAATGAGCGGATATCTTTTTCTTTTTATTATTTGTTGAATCGTCTTCCTCCACATCTGAGTCCATCGTGTGGTGGACTAGGGCTTTTACCCTTATGGTATTGCCTAAACTGTCTTCCTTTAATGCTTGAGGGATGCGACTTAGTGCATCTGCATTAGTGTTGTACTTCCCTGGTTTATATTCGATGTTATAATCGAATTCAGATAATTTGTGGTGAAATCTCACCAAACGGGAAGTAGGGTCTTTCACATTGAAGACACCTTTGAGAGGTTTATGGTCAGTATAGACCGTGAATTTCCGGCCTTGAAGATAGCACCTGAAATTCCTGGTAGCCCATACAATAGCCAATAACTCTTTCTCTATAGTAGAGTAATTTCTTTCGGCTTTGTTTAATGTGCGGCTTGCATAGGCAATGGGCTGGTCCTTTCCGACTTCTCCTTGAGAAAGAACAGCTCCTAGAGCCTCGTTACTTGCGTCTCTAGTAAGATTAAGAGATTTCGAAAAATCGGGGTAAATTAAAAGTGGTGGAGAAATTAAAGCACTTTTTATGCTCTGAAATGCTTCTTGGCATTTCTCTGTCCAAGTGAATTTTACATCCTTTCGGAGTAAATTCGTAATTGGACGTACAATTTTGGAGAAGTCTGGAATGAATTTCCTGTAGTAATTGGCAAGTCCTAAAAATTACTGAAATTGCCTTATTGTTCTTGGAACAGGAAATGTTTGCACGCAGGCCGTCTTACTTGGGTCTGGTAGGGCTCCTTCGCTAGAACATTTATGTCCTAGGTAAACAACCTCTCTTCTTAGAAACTGGCACTTTTCTGGCTGCAGTTTTAAGTTGTTCTGTCTCAACTTATTGAAGACTTACCTCAACTTTTCGTTGCGGTCATTTAAATTTTTTCCATAGATGACTATGTCATCTAGGTAGACAAAACATTCGAGGCCTTGTAGGCCTGTTAGGACGAAATTCATTAGGCGTTGAAATGTGGCGGGGGCTCCTTTGAGCCCGAATGGCATACGCTTGAACTCGTAGTGCCCATAACTTGTGCTGAAAGCAGTTTTATGTCGATCTTTTTTGTAGACAAGAACTTGGTGATAGCCGTTGGCCAAATCGAGTGTGGTGAAATACCTTGCGTGACCTAGTTGGTCGAGAATATCCTCGATTCGGGGTAGCGGGAATGCATTTCCAATTGTCTTTTCGTTTAATTAACGAAAATCGACAACGACGCGCCACCTTTTTTCCCGGTCAGGTCCCGCTTTCTTCGGGACAACTAATAGAGGTGAATTCCAAGGGCTTTTACTAGACTGGACTATCCCGCTGTCTAGCATTTCTTTTAACTGCTCGTTAATTACTTTCCGCTGTGTTTCAGGTTAGCGGTACATCTTTTGATTGATTGGTGCTTGATCTTGCACCAATGGAATATTATGCGTTATCGCATTTGTATAGGTGAGTTTGGCACCCTTGAGGAAGAAGATATCGTTATACTCTTCGAAGAGTTCCGATATCGAAATTTTTTCTTCCGCGGTTAAATTAGGGTCTAGGTTGAGTTCTTGCTCTAGCCTAGAAATACGCGGGTATTGTTTTGGATCGTCCGGAGTCTCATTATCCGGGTATAGATATCGTACATGTTGTAAAATTGCTGATTTTTCAGCTGAACTTTGGTTTGACTTACTATTCCTTGTAGATTTGTGTCCTGAGATTGGATTGAATTTAGTTAATTCCTTATGAGGCTTTATTTTGTTGTATTTAGCATGTAACAGGGTACTTGCTTCCTGCTTTGCCGACGGCTGAGTTTGATACACCTGTGCAGTCTTTGCCTTAGGTTATGTGGGATACTCATGCGCGTCAGTACTACTGCTTTTTGACCATGTAGAGGTTTTTGTGTTGTGTGACGGTGGAGTAATATGCACCTTTCATATAGGCTTTAGCGACTCTCTACCGTTCTTATATGGCCGTTGTTTGTTTAAGAGTGATTTATGCCTCGGGATTTTGGACGGGAGAGTTATATGCCCCTTTTTGGCAGGCTTTAGACACTCAGTTCCGTCTCTTGTGTTGTTTGATATTGCCTCTTTGTTTGGTATGGGAATGTGCGTTTGGTTGTGGTCTTTTGTGTGTGTCAATGGGACTAGTGTGTAGTCGTTTATTGGAAATAGCTGTAACTTTAAGCTATGTATGACTACTTGATGACTGTTAGCGTTGAGAATACAGACCAGCACTAATTCTTCTCCAGATGACAGCAAACTGTTTGCCAAGAAGACTCCATCGCTTATCTCTTGGGATAAACAGAGCATTTCTTCTTGAGTTTGTAACGGCACTGGGGCAACAAGTTGAGAGCGCGCAGGTATGCAGATTGGTTCCTTAAAGGTAACCAATTGCTGCCTGCCTTCATCGGTCTCTTGTTCGCCCAGACAGCTTTTTTCACATTCCTTGGGCCCTTTTGGAGCTTGGCAGCCAGCTTTTCTCGTTTGAGAAGCCTTGAAGACACTACAGGTGGATAGTTCAGCCTGTTTAGACTCTACCTCTTCTGCAAGTGTTCTTACTTCGACTGCTTTTTCAGAATGTAGCTTGTCCGTTTCAAACTCTAATGGCAAAGCAAATTCGTCTGGATTAGTTTCCGTGCGAGGAGACCTTAGTGCCTTTTTAGGACCCCCAACGTTACAGTTTTTTGCTAGGAAATCATTTCCTAGAAGTCCATCATCGGAAAGGCCGGGCAAGTTCTTTACGACTTGAAACTTGCAGGGAATTTTGTTTTTGAAAACGAAGTTTCCCTGGCAATTTCCCAGCGTCTTTTCGGTACCAAGTGGGGTCTGAAGTGTGCATGCCTCATTGTGGTTAATTTCCTTGAGATCTTTTAATGACCATTTCTTTATTATACTTACCTCAGCGCCTGTGTCTACTACTAGTTTAGTTTGGCCGTTCAGGCCTATGTCTAAGGGAAGTTTTAATGTAGCGACACTGGAATCGGGCTGCTGAGGGGACCCTATTTTATTAGATGGGAGTTTTATAGTCGAGCCGGGGAGTTTTGGGTCGACCGTACGTCGTTTCCCTGACTCCGGGCTTCCCATTTACGTTTTTGTTGGCAGTTATTTACTGCATGTCCAGAACGACCACAAAATTCGCACTTTTTACGCACGTTATATACTCTTCAGTTGTTATTGGGGTTTTGCAGCTCTCTAGGACGTTGATTTGGTGGTCCACTATTATTGTGTGGTCTCTGGAAACTATTTTTGTTTCTTCTGCAGTCACGCACGTCATGATTATACATTTTGCAGTTCACACAATAAGGCGTATTTTTCCTTTTGAGGCAATCAGCATATGTATGGCCTCTTAAGTTACAAAAACTACAACTGATTTTATTTAAATAGGTACTTTTATTATTTACATTATAAGTTTTATTTGGCGATCTTTGTTCCTGTTTAAGATATGCTGTGCCTGCCTGTGCGAACTGTGACGTTGGTATGTGACTGCTTGGGTTAATGGGCATATTGTTTTGGAGGGGAGCCTGTGAGTATGATATGATACCAGGATTATATACGCTTTGATTTATTAGAGTACTACTTTGATTTAATTGTGCGTTATTTGGTACACTGGCACAAGCAGAATTTGGCAATGTATTCTGCATCATATTTGTTTGGAATTGTCCTGGAGGTTGCAGGAATAAAGCACTTTGCTGGAGACGCTCCATGTCAAGCGCTCTTTGTACGAGGTCATCCACCGTGCCGTCTGTCATGGTCAGAAGGTATTGGCACATATACGGGTTATGGACTCCTGTTTTTAGAGCGTTTTTCGCGAAATCTTCTAGCTGCGTTTTTACAGCTGGTGCTGCTGTGGCACCGTATTTGGACTCTGCTGGTTCATTACAGAGTGCCAGCATCTGTTTCACTCGTGCCGTGAAGGCTGTGAGGTTTTCCAAAGGATACTGCCTTGTAGTGATTAATTTATTTACCAATTCCTGGTAAGTTTCTCTAGGCAGGTATGTGCGATTTAGCCGTTCTTCTACTTCTTTGAAAGTAGTTGGCATATTTGAGGCAAAAAGCTGATAAGCTTCGCCTCGAAGTCTGGTGGGGAAGTTTTGCAAAAATGCTGTTAGTTCATCCACCGAAATGCACTGAATTACCTGCCTGCAGCATCCTAGGAACGTTTGGAGCTCAAGGCTCAATTTTGGATGCTGCTCTCCCGAGAATAGGGGGACGAGTTGGGCAGTCAGTTTGGCGATTTTAGCGTAATCTCCCATGTTTAATTTGGGGATTTTGAAACTAGAGTTTGACAGTTTTGGGGCGCTAGTTTCTTCTATGCTGGTTTCCAGAAGGGAGTCGCCCAGCCAATTTAAAAGGAATTCACTCGCGGTGGAATCACTGACACTGTCGATGGCACTTTCACTTAAATCTACCCTATTATTTTTATTGATATCTATCCCGAGAGAGTGCGAAAATTCTTCAAACTCCTTTAAGCTCTTTTTGAACTTATCTGTGTTAATTTTAAATTTTTCGATTGTTTCCAATCTTGCTTTTCTCGACTTTTCGATCTGCATTTCTACTGATTCACAGAGAGTTCGGAGGAGTTTCGCACTTTTTCTTCCAAATTTTTTAAATATATTTCTAAATTTAAAGTGTTTCTTACTTGGTGGGGACCTGTCAGGATTGTCCCGCTCCATAACGTGACTCCTCTTGTTGTTGAATTTGTTGGGGGTGTTTGTTCTCCACCCTCTGTTGCGGATGTTGCTCCCCCGTTGCCTCCTTCGTTCCGGGACGGAACTTCCTGTGCGTCGCCCGGTGAGGAAGATTGTTGTGGAGTTGGTAGAGATGGTAATATTTCCTGCGGCGTCTCTTGGTGGTAGCTTTCCTCGCTCATGGACCACCGTGTGTAAAATTTGCAGCTAGGGGGGCTTCTGCCGTCTTAATTCCCTTGGTTCAAATTGACAGGGGGGCTTATTGCCTTCTTCGAGGTCAGGATCGCTGGTTTTTGTGATTGAAGTTCTTTTGCTGCCGGGGGGGCCCGTGGCCTTCTTAAATTCCCCTGAAAAGGAAAAAAGGGGAGAAGAAAAAGAAAGAAAAGATTAACATTTTGGAACCACTTTTATTATTTTTTTTTACTTTTTATTTTTTTTATTATTTATTATTATTATAAGAAAAACGAAAAGAAAAGACAAAAAAATATTTTTTTTTCCTTCAGGAAACCATCTCACTGCCACTCAAGGTCCCAGTCATCTTCAGCCGCAGCCTCAACTCCGAGAGGGGGAGGGGTGACCATCAGCGACCGGATGATCGCGGTAATAGCCGGCTCAAACACCGGGTGGCAGCAGGCACATAGACCATGTCGTCCATATATATTTACGGCACCGCCTGAAAGAAGAAAACAAAAATGGGATAAGTGTCGGGAATTCAAAGACATTTTTCAATAACACTCACCTCTGACAACCCAAGCCTGGCCCTGGTGCGGATATAAGGGCAAGTCCACAGTATATGTATGGCCGGCTACGGCGTCCTCGCCCCACACGGTGAAGGGCCGCTCCCCGCGCCTTAACAAAACTAGCCGGATCGGGCCTCGCCATCCGGGAATTACGTGCATTACGTAAACGGAGCTGGCCACGGAGGTGAGACCCGGCGGGCTATGCTGGGGCTTGTTGTTCAGGCGTAGTGAAAATAACATTATAAGGCCTCAATGTTAAAGTTTTTTTATATAAAACAACTCGGCAACTGTCACGGATGAGGAAGAAAACTCGAGTGAACCTCAATCAAAAAGTTTTCTTCCATCCAGGCCATCGCAATTCCTGAAGATGGAAATCGGACACCAGCAGATAAGAACTCCTATTTGGTACATAAAAGTAATAAAAGCTGATTCTGGTCAAGACCATCCTCCCTTCCCCGAGAGTTATTCCTCTCCAAAGAATAACTCTCTTATTTGCGGGGGGGGAGGAATGTTACATGCGTAAAAAAGCCCTAAAATTTACAAAATATAAAAATATTCCAAATTATAAATTTTCACATAAGCTAACCATGCCTAAAACATGGTTAGCTTATCAATTCAATCAGTGAAGAAAATTGCGTCAGGAATTTTCTTCACATTCCATGAATTAAAATAAAATTATTCCCATGGCAAATTTTGCCAGTAGAAATATTCACTTAAAAAAAAAATAAAGCAAAAGACAAATCGTACCTTCAGTACGATTTGTCGTGAAAATTGCAATATGTATGTACGAACGTACATACATATCACAAAAAGCTTTCGCGATACGAAGAGCGCGCCGCGAAAATACATTGTATGTATACGCGCGCGGCAATTCTAATCGTCGGGACGGTGGCTGATGTTTATAAAAACATCAAATTTCATTTTTTCAAGCCACCGTCCAACGAAAAATATTCTGGACTTGTTTAATCAAGTCCAGAATAAATGAAAATTTTTCTCCGGGTAGAAATGCAACTACGCGTTTTCTACCCTGGACGACGGTTCTTCATCGCGAAGATAGCGATCAAGAGGGCAGTCGAATTGTAGCACGAAAAGAGTTGTGTTCTAAATCCCATACGCGGCAGTAGAATTTTGAAAACGAGTGGTGATATAAGTTTTACACACGGCGGTTAAATCTAATAAAACGAGAAAGGTACGGCGCTCTCGGGGCGAACAAGAAAGGAAAGAAGAAAAATAAGTAAAAACAAAATTGTGGATGTATATTTTTTGTATGCGGATCGGTCGGTTCGGTGCACCACAGAATTGTGGCATCTAATAGTTATTACTATCAACCAAGTGTATATGCAAAACCTAATTGCAAACAAAAAGTTTGAATTGTGGAAACTAATAGTTATTACTAGCAACCAATTGTATGTGTAAAAGTCAATTGTAAAAAAAAGGGTTTGAATAAAGGGCGGTGGATATATTCCCGCCGTACAAGTGAGAAAGTGAGAAATTGTTTATTTAAACCAACAAGGGATTCAGCAGGTAGGAGAGAGTGATACCTATATATATACGAGGAGATATATACATATATATATATAAATATATAAAGAAAAGAATATATAACAAAATTGGCGCAGCCGGTAGGATAGAGGAAGCCTACTTTGAAAAACAAAAAAAAAAGTATAAGCGCTCGAAAACCCTCTATCCTACGAATCTAAAAGGAGTTTAGGACGAGATCGAATACTGGGCAAGACACCCTACCCTTCGCCTGAAGTTGAGTCTGGCTTCAGGAGTATTTCGATCTTGTCGGCTCCCAACGCTCGGGGTCGGACAGCTTTAACTGCCTCTGTTTGAAAAACACGCAGCCACCCCCTCATCAAAGCACAAAGTGCCAACGTGGGAAAATAGCGGGCTTCATCCCAGCCCAGGATAAAGAAGTCCACATCCCAAAATTTTAAAATTTACGCTTGAAGGAAGGAAGTTTGCAAACCATCCGCTATCTGCGATCCAGAGCTGAAAGGGACTTCGAAGTAGGCAACGCGCCCCCCTTTCAGCTTTTATCCAGGGGAATTTAAGAAGGCCACGGGCCCCCCCGGCAGCCAAAGAACTTCAAGAAACCGAACCAACGATCCTGAATTGAGAGGGACCTCGAAGAAGGCAATAAGCCCCCCTCTTAATTTGCACCAAGGGAATTAAGACGGCAGAAGCCCCCCTAGCTGCAAATTTTACACACGGTGGTCCATGAGCGAGGAAAGCTCCCACCAAGAAATACCGCCGGAAATCCAACTTCCATCAACTCCTCAACAATCTTCCTCGCCGGGCGACGCACAGGAAGATCCGTCCCGGTACGAAGGAGGCAACGCGGGAGCAACATCCGCAACAGAGGGTGCTAATCAAACACCCGCAACAAATTCAACAAAAAAAGGGGTAACACTCAGGAGTGGGACAATCCTTACAGGTCCCCAACAAGTAAGACCTTCTACTTTAAATTTAGAAAGTTATTTAAAATATCTAGAGGGGAAAGTGCGAGACTCCTCCGAACTTTCTGTTATACAGTGCGATTCTATCGATAAACAGCTCAAAAAGTCCCGTGAACGGCGGCTTAAGCAAATCGCGCAATTCAAAGAAAGTACGGAAAAATTTAAAGAAAGCTTAAAGCAGTTTGGAGAACTCTCGCACTCTCTCGAAACAGAAATTACAAATAATAGTGTAGAATTAAGAGAAGGTGCCATTGAGGACAGTGTCAGTGATTCTACCGTGAGTGAAATCCTATTGAATTGGCTGGGCGACTCCCTTTTGGAAACCAGCATAGAAGAAAGTAGCTCCCCAAAGGTGCCAAACTTTAGCTTCAGAATCCCCAATATAAACATGGCAGATTACGCGAAAATCGCCAAGCTAACTGCCCAGCTGGTTCCCCTATTCTCAGGAGAACAGCACCCAAAATTGAGCCTTGAGCTCCAAACCTTCTTAGGATGCTGCAGGCAGGTAATTCAGTGCATTTCGGTGGAGGAACTATCTGCATTTTTGCAAATCTTCCCCACCAGACTTCGAGGCGAAGCTTATCAGCTTTTTGCCTCAAATATGCCAACTACTTTCAAAGAAGTAGAAGAACGGTTAAATCGCACGTACCTGCCTAGAGAAACTTACCAGGAACTGGTAAATAAATTAATCACTACAAGGCAGTATCCTTTAGAAAATCTCACAGCCTTCACGGCACGAGTGAAACAAATGCTGGCACTCTGCAATGAAGCAGCAGAATCCAAGTACGGAGCCACAGCAGCACCAGCTGTTAAAACGAAGCTGGAAGATTTCGCGAAAAACGCACTAAAAACAGGAGTCAATAACCCCTATATGTGCCAATACTTGTTGACTATGGCAGACGGCACGGTGGATGACCTCGTACAAAGAGCACTTGATATGGAACGTCTTCAGCAAAGTGCTCTATTCCTGCAACCTTCAGGGCAGTTTCAACAAAATGTGATACAAAATACACTACCCCATTCAATAACGGCAATAACACCCAATAACGCACAATTTAGTGGAATTAACTCATCAGCCAACCACAGCGTATTTAATCCAGGCATAATGCCATTCATTCAAGTTCCCCACAGCAACCCCACAAATACAAACAGTCACATACCGCCGGCACAGTTCACACAGGCACACACCCCATCGCCGAATATAAAACAGGAACCAGGTTCTCCAAATAGAAATTTTCATGTACAAAATAAAAATAATTATTTAAATAAAATAAATTGTAGTTTTTGTAATTTAAGAGGCCACACATATGCTGATTGCCTCAAAAGGAAAAATACGCCTTATTGTGTGAACTGCAAAATGTATAACCATGACGTACGTGACTGCAGAAGAAACAACAATAGTTTCCAGGGACCACGCAATAATAGTGGACCACCAAATCAACGTCCTAGAGAGCCGCAAAACCCCAATACCAACTCAAGAGTCTATAACGTGCGTAAAAAGTGCGAATTTTGTGGTCGTTCTGGACATGCAGTAAATAACTGCCAACAAAAACGTAAATGGGAAGCCCGGAGTCAGGGAAACGACGTACAGTCGACCCAAAACTCCCCGGCTCGTCTATAAATCTCCCATCTAATAAATTAGGGTCTCCTCAGCAGCCCGATTCCAGTGTCGCTACAGTAAAACTTCCTTTAGACATTGGCCTGAACGGCCAAACTAAACTAGTAGTAGACACAGGCGCTGAGGTTAGTATAATAAAGAAAAGGTCATTAAAAGATATCAAAGAAATTAACCACAATGAGGCATGTACACTTCAGACCCCATTTGGTACCGGAAGGACGCTGGGAAATTGCCAGGGAAACTTCGTTTTCAAAAACAAAATTCCCTGCAAGTTTCAAGTCGTAAAGAACTTGCCTGGCCTTTCCGACGATGGACTTCTAGGAAATGATTTCCTAGCAAAAAACTGTAACGTTGAGGGTCCTAACAAGGCACTAAGGTTTCCTCGCACGGAAACCAATCCAGACGAATTTGCTTTGCCATTAGAGTTTGAAACGGACAAGCTACATTCTGAAAAAGCAGTCGAAGTAAGAACACTTGCAGAAGAGGTAGAGTCTAAACTGGCTGAACTATCCACCTGCAGTGTCTTCAAGGCTTCTCAAACGAGAAAAGCTGGCTGCCAAGCTCCAAAAGGGCCCAAGGAATGTGAAAAAAGCTGTCTGGGCGAACAAGAGACCGATGAAGGCAGGCAGCAATTGGTTACCTTTAAGGAACCAATCTGCATACCTGCGCGCTCTCAAATTGCGGCCCCAGTGCCGTTACAAACTCAAGAAGAAATGCTCTGTTTATCCCAAGAGATAAGCGATGGAGTCTTCTTGGCAAACAGTTTGCTGTCATCTGGAGAAGAATTAGTGCTGGTTAGTATTCTCAACGCTAACAGTCATCAAGTAGTCATACATAGCTTAAAGTTACAGCTATTTCCAATAAACGACTACACACTAGTCCCATTGACACACACAAAAGACTACAACCAAACGCACATTCCCATACCAAACAAAGAGGCAATATCAAACAACACAAGAGACGGAACTGAGTGTCTAAAGCCTGCCAAAAAGGTGCATATAACTCTTCCGTCCAAAATCCCGAGGCATAAATCACTCTTAAACAAACAACGGCCATATAAGAACGGTAGCGAGTCGCTAAAGCCTATATTAAAGGTGCATATTACTCCACCGTCACACAACACAAAAAACTCTACATGGTCAAAAAGCAGTAGTATTTACGCGCATGAGTATCCCACACAACCTAAGGCAAAGACCGCACAGGTGTATCAAACTCAGCCGTCGGCAAAGCAGGAAGCAAGTACCCTGTTACATGCTAAATACAACAAAATAAAGCCTCATAAGGAATTAACTAAATTCAATCCAATTTCAGGACACAAATCTACAAGGAATAGTAAGTCAAACCAAGGTTCAGCTGAAAAATCAGCAATTTTACTACATGTACGAAATCTATACCCGGATAATGAGACTCCGGACGATCCAAAACAATACCCGCGTATTTCTAGGCTAGAGCAAGAACTCAGCCTAGACCATAATTTAACCGCGGAAGAAAAAAATTCGATATCGGAACTCTGCGAAGAGTATACCGATATCTTCTTCCTCAAAGGTGACAAACTCACCTATACAAATGCGATAACGCACAATATTCCATTGGTGCAAGATCAAGCACCAATCAATCAAAAGATGTACCGCTTACCTGAAACACAGCGGAAAGTAATTAACGAGCAGTTGAAAGAAATGCTAGACAGCGGGATAGTCCAGTCTAGTAAAAGCCCTTGGAATTCACCTCTACCAGTTGTCCCCAAGAAAGCGGGACCTGACGGTGAAAAAAGGTGGCGCGTCGTTGTCGATTTTCGTAAACTAAACGAAAAGACAATTGGAGACGCATTCCCGCTACCCCGAATCGAGGATATTCTCGACCAACTAGGTCACGCAAGGTATTTCACCACACTCGATTTGGCCAACGGGTATCATCAAGTTCTTGTCAACAAAAAAGATCGACATAAAACTGCTTTCAGCACAAGTTATGGGCACTACGAGTTCAAGCGTATGCCATTCGGGCTCAAAGGAGCCCCCGCCACATTTCAACGCCTAATGAATTTTGTCTTAACAGGCCTACAAGGCCTTGAATGTTTTGTCTACCTAGACGACATTGTCATCTATGGAAAAACTTAAATGACCACAACGAAAAGTTGAGGAAAGTCTTCAATAAGTTGAGAGAGAACAACTTGAAACTGCAGCCAGAGAAGTGCCAGTTTCTACGCAGAGAAGTTGTTTACCTAGGACATAAATGTTCTAGCGAAGGAGCCCTACCAGACCCAAGTAAGACGGCCTGCGTCCAAACATTTCCTGTTCCACAAACAGTAAGGCAAGTTCAGTAATTTTTAGGACTTGCCAATTACTACAGGAAATTTATTCCAGACTACTCCAAAATTGTACGTCCAATCACGAACTTACTCCGAAAGGATGTAAAATTCACTTGGACAGAGAAATGCCAAGAAGCATTTCAGAGCATAAAAAATGCTTTAATTTCCCCACCACTTTTGATTTATCCCGACTTCACAAAATCTTTTAATCTTACTACGGACGCAAGTAACGAGGCTCTAGGAGCTGTTCTTTCTCAAGGAGAAGTCGGAAAGGACCAGCCCATTGCCTATGCAAGCCGCACATTAAACAAAGCCGAAAGAAATTACTCTACTATAGAAAAAGAGTTATTGGCTATTGTCTGGGCTACCAAGAATTTCAGGTGCTACCTTCAAGGCCGGAAATTCACGGTCTATACGGACCATAAACCTCTCAAAGGTGTCTTCAATGTGAAAGACCCTACTTCCCGTTTGGTGAGATTTCACCACAAATTATCTGAATTCGATTACAACATCGAATATAAACCAGGGAAGTACAACACTAATGCAGATGCACTAAGTCGCATCCCTCAAGCATTAAAGGAAGACACTTTAGGCAATACCTTAACGGTAAAAGCCCTAGTCCACCACACGATGGACTCAGATGTGGAGGAAGACGATTCCACAAATAATAAAAAGAAAAAGAAATCCGCTCATTGTTTCGTCGTGACTCGAGCTCAGAAGCAAACGGCTCAAGAGACATTAGATAGCTCCAGTGTGGAGACAGAAGAGCACACGAAAGCGGACCAAAACGAAATTCAACACACGGAGGCGGAAAAACTAAACCCAGCATCGCTTGAGCAAAAAGTAAGTACTGGCAAGACACCCGAAGTTATTACGAGCCCCACGGAGATCCAAACAATCTTAAAAGATTATCACGATTCTCCATTTGGTGGCCATCAAGGTGTCATAAAAACTTACAAACGAATAAGACGGAAGTATTGGTGGAGACACATGCTTAGCGACATCCAGAAATACATAAAAAAATGCCCAAAGTGCCAGACGATGAAAGCTTCTCCACAATATAAAATGCCAATGGTTATCACGGACATCGCAGAACAACCGTTCGACAAAGTTTACCTCGATATTGTAGGTCCATTAGAAGAGACTACATCAGGTAACAAATATATCTTGACCTTCCAAGATAATTTAACAAAATTTGTCGACTGGTATGCAATACCTAATGCCGAAGCAGTCACAGTAGCGCAAGTTTTCTTTGATGAAATCGTTACACGCTATCGCATACCCAAAAGAATACTCACCGATCAGGGAACAAATTTCCTGAGTGAATTATTCAAAAGAGTATGTAAGCTTCTAAAGGTAAAGAAGTTACAGACTTCAGCATACCACCCACAGTCTAATGGAGCACTAGAGCGTGCTCATAGACCCCTAATAGAATACCTGCGAACAATCGTAGATGAAAATCCCAAAACATGGGACCAATACCTACGAACTGCTGCATTCGTGTATAACAACAGTGTACACGAGGGTACTAAACTTACCCCAATAGACTGCCTATACGGCTTCACAGCGGATGTCCCATCAAACTTAAAACGGGATCCCGAACCCGTTTACAATCATGAGAGCTATTATCATATATTGAAGTATAAGCTCCAAAAATCATATGCCACGGCAAGAAAGAACTTATTGGCAAGTAAACAGCGATCAAAGGGGTACTACGATCAGACAGTACGGCCCCTAACTTTCCATGTAGGAGACAAG
Source organism: Dioctria rufipes (assembly GCA_963924295.1). Classification (NCBI taxonomy): domain Eukaryota; kingdom Metazoa; phylum Arthropoda; class Insecta; order Diptera; family Asilidae; genus Dioctria; species Dioctria rufipes. The sequence continues at coordinate 123,449,915 of OZ002741.1, read as the reverse complement.
GTCCTCATCAAGAATGAAAGCAGAAATCATAAGCTTTCTCAAATCTGGGTAGGACCTTATCAGGTAATCGCAATACCAAGTGATGTGAATACCACCATCAAAATTGGTAAACGTATCGTAACGGTACATAATAATCGTTTAAAACCGTATTTCGAGTAAGATCATGTTGAACAAAAATGAACCAGGTTGACTTGAAATCCCTACTACAGTGTCCATTAAACCTCATTTGAATACCTCCCCATAAACATTTGCGGTGGAGTCACTCCACTGCCCAGTTTAAAACGGCACAATGCACATACAAATATGCTTAAAGGATTGTTTTCTTCTTCTGAATTGTCCACAGAAATGGCGCTAAAATTCATCATAGTTGCCCTCTTCCTCCAGTATGGAGCAATCGCTGACAAACCTTATGCAAAGACCCCGTTAAATGGCTCGGGTATATTTTTCGAGGACCTAGGAAATCTCATGGTATATCATGACACCTGGAATGTCCTCACCGAAATAGATTTGGATGAATTAGATGCCCAGATAAAGCTAGCAGAATATGCAGAGCACTTAGTGCATAAACTCTGCATAAATATAACAAACCCAGAAGACCTGTGTAACGTGCAGCAACTACACATAGACGCTATAATAGACAGCGTACGAAAGCGCACGGAAACTATAACGGAACTAGTACCAGGAAAACGCAAGGTCAGATCGCTATTTGATGGAATAGGCAATGCCATGCACTATTTGTTTGGCACTATGGACAGCAATAACGAAAAAGAAATTTACAGCAGGTTAGAAGAACTTGAATCGAATACACAAGCCCTAGCCGAGCTAGAGAAACAACAAATCGGTGTTGTTAAAACAACCTTGGAAAAGATTCAAAAACCGCTGGCCATGTTAATAGACAGACAACAAAAAATAGCACACCAGATAAACGATCTCCACCATGTGGCCGATGATTTAACTAAAAGGCAACTAAGACAAGAGATTATATCAAGCTTATTGCTCCAAATCATCGAAATTGAATATCGACAACAAGCCCTTCTAGATATAATAATGGCTAGTAGGACCAATCATATTCATCCACTCCTAATGTCTCCCAAAAATCTACTGGAGATATATCGTAAAACAACTTCGTATTGCCCTAACGATCAGAATTGTTTAGCCATCCTCTACCAAACAGCAGGAGCCCAATCACTCCTTATGCGGAACAAATTGGTGGTGAGAATTACTCTCCCAATTTTTAATCTGCCAAAAATGAGGCTACAACAGATTCAATGCTATCCCGTACCCAAGTCAGCAAATTATTCATTACTTCCAGACCCTGGTTATTCATACATAGCCAATAGCGCTAAAACCCAGGAATTTCTCCTATTAAAAGGCGAAGACATGAACAACTTTAAGAAAATAACAAGTAATTTGGAAGAAAACACGTATGTAGGCCGACTAAATACGCCCATAATAAAGGCAGCAACATCAAATGAATATGCCATTAAATTACTATATAATCCTTTAAATGAAGTGCCCAAATGCAGGACCAGATTACAAGCTCCCCAAAAGGACATGTTGATTAAACTAAACAAGCCAAATACGTGGCTATTTTCATTCATCACCTCAACGGTGCTACACATCACATGTCCAGATCACTTTGTGATCTCGAAACTGGAAGGACAAGGGATATTAGAGATAACGCAACCATGTCAAGTTCAGATAGGTGACAAAGTGCTTAAATACGAAGGTCAGAGTAAATTTCCACTAAAAATTATCCAGCCGAATCAATTTCCTGAGCTCAACCGCTCTCTACTCAAAGTAAACCTGACTGAAATTTTACAAGGAACTCAAAACCACAGTCTGGGGAAAATCGAAATCTTAACAGGAGACGATGTCCAGAAATCAATTTATACCGACACCCATTCGCTAGAGGAAATCCAAAACAAAATCATTAAATACCAGGAAAAGGTATCAAGCCGACAATCCCATATCCTGTCCACAACCTCTTTATCATTTACGAGCCTATTAGTTCTGGCCATAATGATTGTTGTGGCAGTGAAATATGTACACCCTGTTGTCACAAGAATGAAACAGCGGTCAAAACACCCACAAGGTAACCCCGAAATTTCATTAGAGGGAATTCCTTTAGAAGAGCAAACCCACGCTCCTGCACCTACCTTAAAGCGAGCTCGATCACTCCCTAGGACCAAATCAGTTCAATTAGTTTAAGTCGGCATAAAGGAACACCGACACTGTCAGCATGGCCCAACAAATCAATTTAAACAATGTTGTTCAAACGATGGACAAACAAAAAGTAGCCCTGGTAATAAAAAGTATATATATAGGGACAGGGAACCAAAAATGAAAAAAAAAAAAAATGTAGCAATGTCTCAATAAACTATATATTAGTAATATATAAATAAAATAAAGGAAATAATAATAATAATTATATAAAAATAGATAGAGTGGTAAAAAATTAGAATACATTAGATTTAATTATGAATAAAACTTGATAAAATAATAGCATTTAGAAAAATGGATTAGAATTATATAACAATAAATAAATAAGAGAAAATAAAACAAATAGGCAAACAATACCAAGCTACTAAGTAAAAACAAAAAAAAATAATAATAATTTTTGTAAGATTAGGGTCAAACAAATAACATAATAAATAAAATAGTAAATAATATTAATAAATACGTATAAGGAAAACACAAAAAAAAAGGCCCAAAGTAATTCTGTACAGCCAACCGAGGCCAGAACCGACCAAGACCCGAGCCGCAAAAATAGCAACCACAACAACTTCCCCTGAGAATTATCCCTCTTCAAAGAATAATTCTCTTTTTCTCAGGGGGAAGATTACTAAGTACATAAGACATACCTGAAAAAAGGGTACGCAAAAAGAAACTATGAAAACAAATGCCCTGAAAAGGAAAAAAGGGGAGAAGAAAAAGAAAGAAAAGATTAACATTTTGGAACCACTTTTATTATTTTTTTTACTTTTTATTTTTTTTATTATTTATTATTATTATAAGAAAAACGAAAAGAAAAGACAAAAAAATATTTTTTTTTCCTTCAGGAAACCATCTCACTGCCACTCAAGGTCCCAGTCATCTTCAGCCGCAGCCTCAACTCCGAGAGGGGGAGGGGTGACCATCAGCGACCGGATGATCGCGGTAATAGCCGGCTCAAACACCGGGTGGCAGCAGGCACATAGACCATGTCGTCCATATATATTTACGGCACCGCCTGAAAGAAGAAAACAAAAATGGGATAAGTGTCGGGAATTCAAAGACATTTTTCAATAACACTCACCTCTGACAACCCAAGCCTGGCCCTGGTGCGGATATAAGGGCAAGTCCACAGTATATGTATGGCCGGCTACGGCGTCCTCGCCCCACACGGTGAAGGGCCGCTCCCCGCGCCTTAACAAAACTAGCCGGATCGGGCCTCGCCATCCGGGAATTACGTGCATTACGTAAATGGAGCTGGCCACGGAGGTGAGACCCGGCGGGCTATGCTGGGGCTTGTTGTTCAGGCGTAGTGAAAATAACATTATAAGGACTCAATGTTAAAGTTTTTTTATATAAAACAACTCGGCAACTGTCACGGATGAGGAAGAAAACTCGAGTGAACCTCAATCAAAAAGTTTTCTTCCATCCAGGCCATCGCAATTCCTGAAGATGGAAATCGGACACCAGCAGATAAGAACTCCTATTTGGTACATAAAAGTAATAAAAGCTGATTCTGGTCAAGACCATCCTCCCTTCCCCGAGAGTTATTCCTCTCCAAAGAATAACTCTCTTATTTGCGGGGGGGAGGAATGTTACATGCGTAAAAAAGCCCTAAAATTTACAAAATATAAAAATATTCCAAATTATAAATTTTCACATAAGCTAACCATGCCTAAAACATGGTTAGCTTATCAATTCAATCAGTGAAGAAAATTGCGTCAGGAATTTTCTTCACATTCCATGAATTAAAATAAAATTATTCCCATGGCAAATTTTGCCTTCAGCAAAATTTGCCAGTAGAAATATTCACTTAAAAAAAAAATAAAGCAAAAGACAAATCGTACCTTCAGTACGATTTGTCGTGAAAATTGCAATATGTATGTACGAACGTACATACATATCACAAAAAGCTTTCGCGATACGAAGAGCGCGCCGCGAAAATACATTGTATGTATACGCGCGCGGCAATTCTAATCGTCGGGACGGTGGCTGATGTTTATAAAAACATCAAATTTCATTTTTTCAAGCCACCGTCCAACGAAAAATATTCTGGACTTGTTTAATCAAGTCCAGAATAAATGAAAATTTTTCTCCGGGTAGAAATGCAACTACGCGTTTTCTACCCTGGACGACGGTTCTTCATCGCGAAGATAGCGATCAAGAGGGCAGTCGAATTGTAGCACGAAAAGAGTTGTGTTCTAAATCCCATACGCGGCAGTAGAATTTTGAAAACGAGTGGTGATATAAGTTTTACACACGGCGGTTAAATCTAATAAAACGAGAAAGGTACGGCGCTCTCGGGGCGAACAAGAAAGGAAAGAAGAAAAATAAGTAAAAACAAAATTGTGGATGTATATTTTTTGTATGCGGATCGGTCGGTTCGGTGCACCACAGAATTGTGGCATCTAATAGTTATTACTATCAACCAAGTGTATATGCAAAACCTAATTGCAAACAAAAAGTTTGAATTGTGGAAACTAATATAGCAACCAATTGTATGTGTAAAAGTCAATTGTAAAAAAAAAGGGTTTGAATAAAGGGAGGTGGATATATTCCCGCCGTACAAGTGAAAAAGTAAGAAATTGTTTATTTAAACCAACAAGGGATTCAGCAGGTAGGAGAGAGTGATACCTATATATATACGAGGAGATATATACATATGTATATATAAATATATAAAGAAAAGAATATTTAACAGTTCCTATAACAGGTATAAGAATCTGAAAAGGTTGAGGTTAATTGCGAATAAAGAGCCAGAGTAAGCTAAAGAGATGAAAGCTTAAAATAGGGTAATCTTCTATAGTGGCGCTTCACACTCTGTATGTAATTGTAGTGCTTATCCTCTATGAATAGCACGTACAACCGTTGTTGTCTTTATCTATTTGCCTTCAATATATAACGTCTCCGTGGTAGGATATCAAGAAAGGTTCTTGTTTGGACCTCGTAAGATATTACACCCCTTTGAAGTAGGAGGTCGAGGAACGTTCTTGGCTGGACCTCTTCAGAGATTATGCTTCTTGAAGTAGGCAAGTCAAAGCACGTTCCGGCACAGGATCTTCACGGAGGTTCTGTCAGCTAGACGTTAGTCCTGATTGGAAGTAGAGGCTAGGAAATAATGAAGTTATAAATACTGAACAACTTATTAATAAAAAACAATCTTCTTCGGCCTTCGTTATAAACTTTATTGTGATTTAATTTATGGATAATAAATATCGCAGGGTACTTCCTTAGCTGTGCGGCTCTACGGGGAACAATCTTAAACTAATTTATTTTATATTTTGGTCTAGCTAGGATGTTTGCTTCCGTGAGAATAAATTGATCACAACTGGCTTAAAAAACTAACATTGTTTTATTTTCGCTTTCTTATGCCTACTTACAAAAACTGAAAAAAAGAATGCATTTACGCTGCACAAAGTAGAAATTAGGGAACAGACGAATTTAGAAGCATCCCCAATATTCAGGTCGATACAGCGGTTAACTATTTAGAGTGCATTTTTGTATTCAAGTTACTCATTACTCCGCTGTCAGCGAATCCAATGTTTCAGCGAAATCGTAAAGGTACTTTTGTGGTTCGTCCAGCCCGAGAGGTACGATGCGGAATCACAGTGGACCCATCCGGCAGAAATCTAATGTGCCGAGATACTGTATTTGTTGGAGGTGCTACGACGTGATTCGTATTTTGAATGTTGGGGTTTTCAGATGTTGATCGCGAATTTTCTTGGTTTGTAACCAAATAACTTTCAGCAACGGATTGAACTGATATGTTTTCCTCTTGTGTAGCGTGAGTGCTGTGACATTGTTCTGGACCATCTACACTCGACTCTGAGAAGCAAGGTTTGAGTCTATTTAAGGAAATGTTTCGATCTTTATTCCTGACGTTCAGCGAAAAAAACTTTTCATGGCGCTTTAGCACTTCGAACGGACCTTCATAAGGAGGTTGAAGCGAAGCTCTAATAGCGTCAGTTCTAATGAAAACGTGCGAACAATTATCGAGATTTTTGAATTTGAATAGGGCTTGACGAGAATGGTTTGATGCAGCAATCGGTCTGATATCAAAGAAAACATTACGCAAAGAGATGACGAATTCACTTTGAGGTTGTATTTTGGAGTTTTGTAGGAAGTCAATTCAATTCAATTCAATTTATTTAATTAATTCAGGTGTACACAAGAGTATTTTTACTTCTTATTACTAGTACACAAAAATAGTGGTAGCCAACATATAAAATAATATAATATAAAATTAGACAAATTAACCAATAACTAAAAGTAAACCTATAAAACAAAGAAAATAATAAAGAAAGAAAAGAAAATTATGAAAGAATATAAAAATAAGATAATATAAAAATAAAAGTAAAAGATTAAGAAGAGAAAAAATTTTTTTTTTAAAAAATTTAAGGAATTTAAAGAATTTAAAAAAACGAAACAGCGATAAAAAGACTAATGAAATTAATTGTGAATTTTGAACCAAAAATTGTAAAAATGTTAACTTGATTTACTGTTTTACCCATGAAGACCCTGCCCTGCTACTACCGAACCACTGAACCAATCCCTGACATACCTCAATTTACAAATTACAGTTTTTAATAATCTCCTTGAATTTAACAATCGAGCTAGTGCGCTGAACATTTGTCGGCAGACGATTCCACAAACGTGAAGCTTGAACGAAGTAAGAGTCACTTTGAACAGAATAATGGAAGACAGGAATAAGTAGGTTAAAATGCCGTTCGGAATTCAAGAATCGCAAATGATTGCTAAAGTACTCTGGCTTGCCTGTATAGATAATTTTATGGAGAGAGAATAACAGCCTTCTCTGACGGTACTCATTGAGAGAACAACCCAGCAAGTTGTTACTAAGAGAAGAGACGTGATCAAACCGTCTAAGTCCGTACACAAATCTTACACAGTCATTAAATGCTATATTCAACCTTCTTAAGCAAATGGAGTCCAAATGTAGAAAAACTAAGCTACCATTCGTAAAATAAGGTAGAAGAAGTGATAACCACAGCCGCCGAAGGCCACCATAGATTTTACCTATCATATTGCCGATATGGTCACAGCATTTCATATTCGTACCAATTAATACACCAAGATTCTTGACACGTCTAGAAAAAGGCAGAGTAAAATCATTTAAAGTGACAGGTGGGAGATCAGAGAGCAAAATATCATTCCGATAAAAGGCAATACACTGTGACTTGAGTGGATTCAATTTTAAATTATTATTAGTAGCCCAACGAGAAACATTTTCCAAGTCGGAATTCATGCGATCTAAGCAATCCTCTAAGAGGCCGATAGGTCTGCTAATTTGAAGCTGCACGTCATCGGCATATAAATGAATATTGCAATTGTCAATAGAATTCGGCAAATCATTTATAAACATACTGAATAATAACGGACCCAGTATGGACCCTTGTGGTACACCGCAACTTAGAGGACAAGTACTTGATACAAGATCACCGACTTTCACACGTTGAGATCTTCCTGATAGAAAACTACCGATGAGGGCGACAGACGGATTTGAGAAATTAAAGTTAAGCATTAGTTTAGACAGTAATTTTGGATGATTAACTGAATCAAAAGCTTTAGAGAAGTCGAGTAATGTTAAGACACATAGATGATTCATGTCAAGTGATTTTCTGATGTTAGACGTGACTTCAATCAGTGCCGTTTCGCAACTATGCAAACGCCGAAAACCAGATTGGTAAGGACTGAGGAGGTTACGACAATCCAAATATTCAATTATTTGAAGATGCAATAGCTTTTCAAGTACTTTGGCTAAGAAACAGAGAATACTTATAGGGCGGTAATCAGCTGGTTCCTTTGCTTTTTTAATCTTGGGAACCGGTAAAACTATTGCAGTTTTCCATATAGAGCGGAACTGAGAGGTGGTTAGACATGTGTTAAAAATTAGTAGCAATGGCTCGATAATCCATGGGAGAAGAATTTTCACAAATCTGGGGGAGATTCCGTCAGGTCTTGTGGCATTGGATCTAATAGCCAAAATAGCATTTATAACTTCAAATTCATCCACACATCTAAAACTAAAATCATCGTCATTATCATTACCCGAATCCAAAGTACGTCGGTGGGTTGAATATGCGTTTTGTGTGGAAGAAGTTTGCAAAGATGAGAAATGATGGTTGAATAATTCAGAATCAATATCGCTGACGGATATGTCTTTGCCGTATACACCTGCCTTATGTAGATTAGTCCATAGATTTTTGGTACACAGATTTGGTGAAAATTTTGCTCCGTAGTACTGCTTCTTGGCTGCACGAATTTTAGTATTGACCTTATTTCGCATAACCTTATAGTGTAATCGACTTTCAATGGTTCTTAAACGCCGAAATCTGCGAAACAAAAAATCTCGTTCTACAATAAGGGATTTAATTTCAGCTGTGAACCATGGGCAACCAGCATCCATCCTGATACGTCGTACATGTACAGGAACAAAGCGATCATGGAGATAATTTATTACTTCATAATAATAAATAATAATAATAAAGGCAGCAACATCAAATGAATATGCCATTAAATTACTATATAATCCTTTAAATGAAGTGCCCAAATGCAGGACCAGATTACAAGCTCCCCAAAAGGACATGTTGATTAAACTAAACAAGCCAAATACGTGGCTATTTTCATTCATCACCTCAACGGTGCTACACATCACATGTCCAGATCACTTTGTGATCTCGAAACTGGAAGGACAAGGGATATTAGAGATAACGCAACCATGTCAAGTTCAGATAGGTGACAAAGTGCTTAAATACGAAGGTCAGAGTAAATTTCCACTAAAAATTATCCAGCCGAATCAATTTCCTGAGCTCAACCGCTCTCTACTCAAAGTAAACCTGACTGAAATTTTACAAGGAACTCAAAACCACAGTCTGGGGAAAATCGAAATCTTAACAGGAGACGATGTCCAGAAATCAATTTATACCGACACCCATTCGCTAGAGGAAATCCAAAACAAAATCATTAAATACCAGGAAAAGGTATCAAGCCGACAATCCCATATCCTGTCCACAACCTCTTTATCATTTACGAGCCTATTAGTTCTGGCCATAATGATTGTTGTGGCAGTGAAATATGTACACCCTGTTGTCACAAGAATGAAACAGCGGTCAAAACACCCACAAGGTAACCCCGAAATTTCATTAGAGGGAATTCCTTTAGAAGAGCAAACCCACGCTCCTGCACCTACCTTAAAGCGAGCTCGATCACTCCCTAGGACCAAATCAGTTCAATTAGTTTAAGTCGGCATAAAGGAACACCGACACTGTCAGCATGGCCCAACAAATCAATTTAAACAATGTTGTTCAAACGATGGACAAACAAAAAGTAGCCCTGGTAATAAAAAGTATATATATAGGGACAGGGAACCAAAAATGAAAAAAAAAAAAAATGTAGCAATGTCTCAATAAACTATATATTAGTAATATATAAATAAAATAAAGGAAATAATAATAATAATTATATAAAAATAGATAGAGTGGTAAAAAATTAGAATACATTAGATTTAATTATGAATAAAACTTGATAAAATAATAGCATTTAGAAAAATGGATTAGAATTATATAACAATAAATAAATAAGAGAAAATAAAACAAATAGGCAAACAATACCAAGCTACTAAGTAAAAACAAAAAAAAATAATAATAATTTTTGTAAGATTAGGGTCAAACAAATAACATAATAAATAAAATAGTAAATAATATTAATAAATACGTATAAGGAAAACACAAAAAAAAAGGCCCAAAGTAATTCTGTACAGCCAACCGAGGCCAGAACCGACCAAGACCCGAGCCGCAAAAATAGCAACCACAACAACTTCCCCTGAGAATTATCCCTCTTCAAAGAATAATTCTCTTTTTCTCAGGGGGAAGATTACTAAGTACATAAGACATACCTGAAAAAAGGGTACGCAAAAAGAAACTATGAAAACAAATGCCCTGAAAAGGAAAAAAGGGGAGAAGAAAAAGAAAGAAAAGATTAACATTTTGGAACCACTTTTATTATTTTTTTTCCTTTTTATTTTTTTTATTATTTATTATTATTATAAGAAAAACGAAAAGAAAAGACAAAAAAATATTTTTTTTTCCTTCAGGAAACCATCTCACTGCCACTCAAGGTCCCAGTCATCTTCAGCCGCAGCCTCAACTCCGAGAGGGGGAGGGGTGACCATCAGCGACCGGATGATCGCGGTAATAGCCGGCTCAAACACCGGGTGGCAGCAGGCACATAGACCATGTCGTCCATATATATTTACGGCACCGCCTGAAAGAAGAAAACAAAAATGGGATAAGTGTCGGGAATTCAAAGACATTTTTCAATAACACTCACCTCTGACAACCCAAGCCTGGCCCTGGTGCGGATATAAGGGCAAGTCCACAGTATATGTATGGCCGGCTACGGCGTCCTCGCCCCACACGGTGAAGGGCCGCTCCCCGCGCCTTAACAAAACTAGCCGGATCGGGCCTCGCCATCCGGGAATTACGTGCATTACGTAAATGGAGCTGGCCACGGAGGTGAGACCCGGCGGGCTATGCTGGGGCTTGTTGTTCAGGCGTAGTGAAAATAACATTATAAGGACTCAATGTTAAAGTTTTTTTATATAAAACAACTCGGCAACTGTCACGGATGAGGAAGAAAACTCGAGTGAACCTCAATCAAAAAGTTTTCTTCCATCCAGGCCATCGCAATTCCTGAAGATGGAAATCGGACACCAGCAGATAAGAACTCCTATTTGGTACATAAAAGTAATAAAAGCTGATTCTGGTCAAGACCATCCTCCCTTCCCCGAGAGTTATTCCTCTCCAAAGAATAACTCTCTTATTTGCGGGGGGGAGGAATGTTACATGCGTAAAAAAGCCCTAAAATTTACAAAATATAAAAATATTCCAAATTATAAATTTTCACATAAGCTAACCATGCCTAAAACATGGTTAGCTTATCAATTCAATCAGTGAAGAAAATTGCGTCAGGAATTTTCTTCACATTCCATGAATTAAAATAAAATTATTCCCATGGCAAATTTTGCCTTCAGCAAAATTTGCCAGTAGAAATATTCACTTAAAAAAAAAATAAAGCAAAAGACAAATCGTACCTTCAGTACGATTTGTCGTGAAAATTGCAATATGTATGTACGAACGTACATACATATCACGAAAAGCTTTCGCGATACGAAGAGCGCGCCGCGAAAATACATTGTATGTATACGCGCGCGGCAATTCTAATCGTCGGGACGGTGGCTGATGTTTATAAAAACATCAAATTTCATTTTTTCAAGCCACCGTCCAACGAAAAATATTCTGGACTTGTTTAATCAAGTCCAGAATAAATGAAAATTTTTCTCCGGGTAGAAATGCAACTACGCGTTTTCTACCCTGGACGACGGTTCTTCATCGCGAAGATAGCGATCAAGAGGGCAGTCGAATTGTAGCACGAAAAGAGTTGTGTTCTAAATCCCATACGCGGCAGTAGAATTTTGAAAACGAGTGGTGATATAAGTTTTACACACGGCGGTTAAATCTAATAAAACGAGAAAGGTACGGCGCTCTCGGGGCGAACAAGAAAGGAAAGAAGAAAAATAAGTAAAAACAAAATTGTGGATGTATATTTTTTGTATGCGGATCGGTCGGTTCGGTGCACCACAGAATTGTGGCATCTAATAGTTATTACTATCAACCAAGTGTATATGCAAAACCTAATTGCAAACAAAAAGTTTGAATTGTGGAAACTAATATAGCAACCAATTGTATGTGTAAAAGTCAATTGTAAAAAAAAAGGGTTTGAATAAAGGGAGGTGGATATATTCCCGCCGTACAAGTGAAAAAGTAAGAAATTGTTTATTTAAACCAACAAGGGATTCAGCAGGTAGGAGAGAGTGATACCTATATATATACGAGGAGATATATACATATGTATATATAAATATATAAAGAAAAGAATATTTAACAGTTCCTATAACAGGTATAAGAATCTGAAAAGGTTGAGGTTAATTGCGAATAAAGAGCCAGAGTAAGCTAAAGAGATGAAAGCTTAAAATAGGGTAATCTTCTATAGTGGCGCTTCACACTCTGTATGTAATTGTAGTGCTTATCCTCTATGAATAGCACGTACAACCGTTGTTGTCTTTATCTATTTGCCTTCAATATATAACGTCTCCGTGGTAGGATATCAAGAAAGGTTCTTGTTTGGACCTCGTAAGATATTACACCCCTTTGAAGTAGGAGGTCGAGGAACGTTCTTGGCTGGACCTCTTCAGAGATTATGCTTCTTGAAGTAGGCAAGTCAAAGCACGTTCCGGCACAGGATCTTCACGGAGGTTCTGTCAGCTAGACGTTAGTCCTGATTGGAAGTAGAGGCTAGGAAATAATGAAGTTATAAATACTGAACAACTTATTAATAAAAAACAATCTTCTTCGGCCTTCGTTATAAACTTTATTGTGATTTAATTTATGGATAATAAATATCGCAGGGTACTTCCTTAGCTGTGCGGCTCTACGGGGAACAATCTTAAACTAATTTATTTTATATTTTGGTCTAGCTAGGATGTTTGCTTCCGTGAGAATAAATTGATCACAACTGGCTTAAAAAACTAACATTGTTTTATTTTCGCTTTCTTATGCCTACTTACAAAAACTGAAAAAAAGAATGCATTTACGCTGCACAAAGTAGAAATTAGGGAACAGACGAATTTAGAAGCATCCCCAATATTCAGGTCGATACAGCGGTTAACTATTTAGAGTGCATTTTTGTATTCAAGTTACTCATTACTCCGCTGTCAGCGAATCCAATGTTTCAGCGAAATCGTAAAGGTACTTTTGTGGTTCGTCCAGCCCGAGAGGTACGATGCGGAATCACAGTGGACCCATCCGGCAGAAATCTAATGTGCCGAGATACTGTATTTGTTGGAGGTGCTACGACGTGATTCGTATTTTGAATGTTGGGGTTTTCAGATGTTGATCGCGAATTTTCTTGGTTTGTAACCAAATAACTTTCAGCAACGGATTGAACTGATATGTTTTCCTCTTGTGTAGCGTGAGTGCTGTGACATTGTTCTGGACCATCTACACTCGACTCTGAGAAGCAAGGTTTGAGTCTATTTAAGGAAATGTTTCGATCTTTATTCCTGACGTTCAGCGAAAAAAACTTTTCATGGCGCTTTAGCACTTCGAACGGACCTTCATAAGGAGGTTGAAGCGAAGCTCTAATAGCGTCAGTTCTAATGAAAACGTGCGAACAATTATCGAGATTTTTGAATTTGAATAGGGCTTGACGAGAATGGTTTGATGCAGCAATCGGTCTGATATCAAAGAAAACATTACGCAAAGAGATGACGAATTCACTTTGAGGTTGTATTTTGGAGTTTTGTAGGAAGTCAATTCAATTCAATTCAATTTATTTAATTAATTCAGGTGTACACAAGAGTATTTTTACTTCTTATTACTAGTACACAAAAATAGTGGTAGCCAACATATAAAATAATATAATATAAAATTAGACAAATTAACCAATAACTAAAAGTAAACCTATAAAACAAAGAAAATAATAAAGAAAGAAAAGAAAATTATGAAAGAATATAAAAATAAGATAATATAAAAATAAAAGTAAAAGATTAAGAAGAGAAAAAATTTTTTTTTTAAAAAATTTAAGGAATTTAAAGAATTTAAAAAAACGAAACAGCGATAAAAAGACTAATGAAATTAATTGTGAATTTTGAACCAAAAATTGTAAAAATGTTAACTTGATTTACTGTTTTACCCATGAAGACCCTGCCCTGCTACTACCGAACCACTGAACCAATCCCTGACATACCTCAATTTACAAATTACAGTTTTTAATAATCTCCTTGAATTTAACAATCGAGCTAGTGCGCTGAACATTTGTCGGCAGACGATTCCACAAACGTGAAGCTTGAACGAAGTAAGAGTCACTTTGAACAGAATAATGGAAGACAGGAATAAGTAGGTTAAAATGCCGTTCGGAATTCAAGAATCGCAAATGATTGCTAAAGTACTCTGGCTTGCCTGTATAGATAATTTTATGGAGAGAGAATAACAGCCTTCTCTGACGGTACTCATTGAGAGAACAACCCAGCAAGTTGTTACTAAGAGAAGAGACGTGATCAAACCGTCTAAGTCCGTACACAAATCTTACACAGTCATTAAATGCTATATTCAACCTTCTTAAGCAAATGGAGTCCAAATGTAGAAAAACTAAGCTACCATTCGTAAAATAAGGTAGAAGAAGTGATAACCACAGCCGCCGAAGGCCACCATAGATTTTACCTATCATATTGCCGATATGGTCACAGCATTTCATATTCGTACCAATTAATACACCAAGATTCTTGACACGTCTAGAAAAAGGCAGAGTAAAATCATTTAAAGTGACAGGTGGGAGATCAGAGAGCAAAATATCATTCCGATAAAAGGCAATACACTGTGACTTGAGTGGATTCAATTTTAAATTATTATTAGTAGCCCAACGAGAAACATTTTCCAAGTCGGAATTCATGCGATCTAAGCAATCCTCTAAGAGGCCGATAGGTCTGCTAATTTGAAGCTGCACGTCATCGGCATATAAATGAATATTGCAATTGTCAATAGAATTCGGCAAATCATTTATAAACATACTGAATAATAACGGACCCAGTATGGACCCTTGTGGTACACCGCAACTTAGAGGACAAGTACTTGATACAAGATCACCGACTTTCACACGTTGAGATCTTCCTGATAGAAAACTACCGATGAGGGCGACAGACGGATTTGAGAAATTAAAGTTAAGCATTAGTTTAGACAGTAATTTTGGATGATTAACTGAATCAAAAGCTTTAGAGAAGTCGAGTAATGTTAAGACACATAGATGATTCATGTCAAGTGATTTTCTGATGTTAGACGTGACTTCAATCAGTGCCGTTTCGCAACTATGCAAACGCCGAAAACCAGATTGGTAAGGACTGAGGAGGTTACGACAATCCAAATATTCAATTATTTGAAGATGCAATAGCTTTTCAAGTACTTTGGCTAAGAAACAGAGAATACTTATAGGGCGGTAATCAGCTGGTTCCTTTGCTTTTTTAATCTTGGGAACCGGTAAAACTATTGCAGTTTTCCATATAGAGCGGAACTGAGAGGTGGTTAGACATGTGTTAAAAATTAGTAGCAATGGCTCGATAATCCATGGGAGAAGAATTTTCACAAATCTGGGGGAGATTCCGTCAGGTCTTGTGGCATTGGATCTAATAGCCAAAATAGCATTTATAACTTCAAATTCATCCACACATCTAAAACTAAAATCATCGTCATTATCATTACCCGAATCCAAAGTACGTCGGTGGGTTGAATATGCGTTTTGTGTGGAAGAAGTTTGCAAAGATGAGAAATGATGGTTGAATAATTCAGAATCAATATCGCTGACGGATATGTCTTTGCCGTATACACCTGCCTTATGTAGATTAGTCCATAGATTTTTGGTACACAGATTTGGTGAAAATTTTGCTCCGTAGTACTGCTTCTTGGCTGCACGAATTTTAGTATTGACCTTATTTCGCATAACCTTATAGTGTAATCGACTTTCAATGGTTCTTAAACGCCGAAATCTGCGAAACAAAAAATCTCGTTCTACAATAAGGGATTTAATTTCAGCTGTGAACCATGGGCAACCAGCATCCATCCTGATACGTCGTACATGTACAGGAACAAAGCGATCATGGAGATAATTTATTACTTCATAAAAAATTTGAATCTGATCGTTGACAGAGACGCGAGCATTAATA
This sequence comes from Dioctria rufipes, assembly GCA_963924295.1. Taxonomy (NCBI): domain Eukaryota; kingdom Metazoa; phylum Arthropoda; class Insecta; order Diptera; family Asilidae; genus Dioctria; species Dioctria rufipes. Next base: position 123,433,912 of record OZ002741.1, on the reverse strand, counting down.
CAAGCCCAGCGCAATGATTGGCATTCTTCATCAAGTGCAGCCATATTTATATTCTTATAATTACGAAAGCTAACCATCTTGTAAAGAGGACAATTTCTTATATTAAAGTTGTAAGTAAGGAATAGAAAGTCGTGATCAAATATGGAAGGAGAAGTAATTTAGTTATGGTACAAGACTGCACTCATATCAGTAGTTAAAAACACATCCAGAAGCGAAGGGTTACTTGAGTTGAAATATGTTGGTAGATTATTAACAACGTTCAGGTGCAGAGATTGTAATAAAAATAGAAAAGATTGAGCCAAACTGTTTGGAAGTAAAATATTTACATTAAAATCTCCTCCAATAACAATGTTAGAGTACCTGTGGGCTAAATCACTAAAGGTTTCTTCAAACTCAGGTATATTAGAGGGTGTAAAGCAATTTGGCGGGCAGTAGACTGAAGCCAATAAACATTTTTGTAAGCCATATTCAATCTCAACCCATAAGAATTCTAAGGTGTCTGCAACAGAACTTTTTATCAAACGGGCCTTAATACCTTCGCTTATATACATAGCCACACCGCCCCCCATTCTGCCATGCCTATCATTCCTGAAAATCCTAAAGCCAGGTAAAGCAACCATAGAAGACGAGACTTCGGAGCGTAGCCAAGTTTCGCAGACTAATATGACATGGATATTAGATCCAGTGCATTTGATTTACAAAATTTACTTATTGTAAAAGTTTTTTTAATATATTTTATTTCAAATCTTGTGACGGATTTTTAAACTACTTCTATTTATAACGATTGAGTTGAAATTTTGCAAACACGTGTAGCTCCGACTACAATACATTTACAGGATTTTATGTACTAAAAATGGCGGCGCAAAGATGGCGGACTTAATTTGTCATTTATGGTTAAGGGGGTCAGACATAGGCATCAAATGAAAGGGTTTGACGAGTAGAATGTCATAAGCTATGTGTCGTCGTCATTTTAAACACAATATGGCAGACACCTCAAGATAGCGGATTATCGTTTTAAAGGTTTTTTTTTTTGCTAAAAATGTTTTAGCCCATTATTATGAACGCGTCTAAATCTGTGCCCTATTTGTATAGTTGTGTTAAGGCCTTATATATATATATATATATATGTAATTCCACAACTTCCCACTCCCATCCAACTTCCATATTCCTTTAAATCCGCAAATTACTAAATAACAGACAAGAACACAGCTTGCCGTCGCGCAACAGGCTGTAATAATTTCGACATCGTGTAACCTTAAGTTAATAATTTTTCGAACAGTTAAAGTATAAAGTGAACCAAAGACATAAGTGAAATCTAGGCCAAAATTAAAGCCTGTACGTAAACATTTTCAAATATCCCGGGACATCGGTTCGGTTATAATATCGCCATAATTCGTTTTATTTCGTTAATCGCGTGTGAAGAACACTTGACTTGACTTGACTTGACTATATGTACGCGAAAAATTTCAAAATGTTTTTTTATTTTTATTCCATTAGCCTGGACGTTTACGAATATTTTAAGCTTTACAGAATTGAAAAATTGCAAAAATTGTTAAAGTTACAGCATTTAGGGCGTAAAAACTTTTATTTTCTTGGAAGCAGGCAGGTAGCTAGATCGGCAATTACCCTTTTCTATTGTTCACTTATTATCCCTACATACAGCCGTGTAACGGTAAAAGTAACGGGTTTTGTCGGTTTGGTCTACGATAAAAGTAGCGGGTTTTTTCGGTTTGGCACGCATAGGCATAGAATGAGTGCGACGCGCCCGACCGCCAACTACAAAACTGTTTTCCACGATTCACTTTTTTGAACCTGGTGAAAGTTCTAACTCTTGAACAAAGGATCAAATTGCTTTAAAATTTTTACAACATATTCTTATCACCTATCACAAAAAAATATAAAAAATTAAATACCGACAGAAAATAGAGTAAAAAAATTTGAAGCTTCGAATTTTTATTGTAATAATTTTTTTTATAATATTGTTAGTTTACACTGAAGATACATTCATTATGCAATTATAAATATGTTAATTTTTTTTTTTTTTGAGAAACCCACATCGATGCCGAGAGCTTTCACTATCAACGCGCGCGCAAAAAAATACATTGCTTTAGTATGTTATATCTCAGCCATTTGTCAATATTTCTTTTTTTTTTCTTACATATACTTAACCATGTACATAAATGATCTGTAAAAAAATTCGTCAATATATGCTTAATTTTTTTTAAATTGCGTCTAGAAAAGTAAATTGGAAAATCAGCGAAATCGCGTCGTTGGAAAGGCCATGAAGCTTTGCATACAATGTCGTCTTAAAATAGGCCGTACAGGGTGTACTTTTGCATATATAGGGTGTTTAATGAAAAAGGAGAATACTTTACTAATCACCCTGTAACTCGACGGGGTGACATTTTGCCCCTCCCCATGCCATACAATTTTTTACTTTTCTGGACGAGATGAATCATTTGGCAAAATATAGTCATATTTGTCTGGGACACCCTGTATAAGGCCTTAATTTCGTTATTAACTTTCTTTGTTATGTATGTCGTGCCCCTCGAGCAATTAAACGACGTTTTTACGATACTACTTTACTTCTTTATTGACTGAATATTGAAAACTGCCCTATCTCAACAATGTTAAAAAAAGTCACGACCCGCACTCTTAATTTTACGCTAACTGAAAAAACGCGACTCTAAACTGAACGCTTAACGGCGAGAATACTACAGCTAAAAAATACTACAGGCACTCGACAGACCAGTCATTGGTCTTTTATGAACCTATACTCGGAAGTAAGCTTTCTTTGCTCACAACGCGGATGTAAACAAACGACAACAACCTTGTCGTTTGTTCTACCGGTTGCAGCACCTGAGTCGCTTAGTAGTAAACAATCGCCTTACATAATAATTACCATGCGAGGTTAATTATTATTGTAATCGTCGATTGCTCCACTAAGCGCTCATCGCAGCCAGCTGTTGGGCTAATCAGCAAAATAACCGACAGTAGCAGAACAATACCGTGCGAGGTTATTGTTTAGCAATTGCTGATTATTTCGCTAGAATGCGCCCTTGGCTGCTGGAAGAAGAATCTTCCTTATATTGGGCCATAACATCCCTCCCCCCTTGGAAAAACTAGTTTCCGCAGGAAACTAGTCTGAAGAGTGCAACAATCTTAAAATTGAAAATATTTTGGTTCGCGTTCAGTTCAGATTCATTTCCATACTTACTAACTAAATTCTCTTATTTTTCTTCGCTTTACATTTTTTCTTTTCTTTCTAACATTCTATATTTTCTGTTACCATTATCTTTGTTTAAATCCATTCCCATTACAAATTTTATACATATGTATCTTCTCTATATTTCATTTCTTACACATTTTTTTTTATTTGACATCTTTACTTTTTCATTTCTTAAAGTTTCCCTTTTTACATCTTTTCTTTTTCATTTTACTTTCTCTATTTTCTTCTCATATATACTTTATTAAAATTTTTCTTCTCATACATATTTTATTAAAATTTCATGACTAATTAATTCACATGGACCTTAATATATAATCTTACTTATCTTTATATCTAATGTTTTAATTTCTTTCTTTTTTATTGAATTAATAATTAATAATTTTATAATTACATCTTCACGTTTTTATACATTTTTCTGAAAAATTCTCTTTATCTTTATTTTATTTTACTATTGTGCGGGTCTCACAAACATACTATGCTTATATTATACATAGAGTTACAAACACTAGTTACGAATATACCAATTCCTAAGGTTGCCGTATACTTACACAAGTTACATTATTTTTACATCTACAGTAGCTATTCTAACTGAACTAACTGCTTCCCGACGGCGGTTGGTAGGTGAGTTGTGGGCAAGTTGGCTGTTGTGGGGATGACCAGTTCAATGCCGTTGTCAATTTCTTTATCCTCTTGCTCCAGCTGTACCATTTTCGATTTTCTGGTTGATTTCAGTATCGTAGGTAAAGTCGACAGCCTTCTAGTGCTTATTCGATGTTGGTTCTTTTTCCACCGTCTCAAGTGCATGAAGACTCCTATGATAAGTGTCAAACTAATTATACCCAAACCTCCTGTGATGGATGTGGTCACTATATGAATATGGTGAGGCCGCATTTGATGTCTGTTGCTCTCCTGTTCCTTGATATCACTCTGAACTCTCTTAATGTTGACTTCTTGTGCTTTCCACGCCTGATTAAAATTATGCGCCGCCAATAAACGTACCTCGTGCTTTTCTGGCTTCAACGTATCTGTTTTCTTCAATCCTGCTTGAGATGTTATGCTGTCCCAAGCTGGTAGCTCCGACCGTACTGGTTGCCAGAGAACTTGATTACTGCGAGATTCATCTTCAGAGGTTATCAGCAAGTCTCCCATTTGCAAATGACAGTGTTCTTCGATCGTCAGTACCCCCGTTGACGTAAGTTCTCCTATCGCGGTTGGCGAGTCCCTGCAGTTCACTTCTAATTTTGCTTTTTCGGACATCACAAAAAGCCAATGATTTCTTGTCACCATTTTGACTAAGCTGTCCCATTTGGCCACGACTTTCTCCTTGCATGCTCCTGCGTTGACGTTGAAGCTGCGAAATAAGTTGAGGACGCAGTTGTCACCAATAGCTGTGATGACGGGACCTAGCTGAGGGCACAGAATCTGTTTATGATCTGCTAAAGTTATAAGCTGCTGGCATAGACTTTGTACAAGTCGAATAAAACTCTTTGTGGTTGGGGGATTTCTACCCTGACCAAAATTTTTTGATCTGCCTGAATAGCTTGTACCTTTGCAATCTGGATCAATAACTGGAAATCTTGGAATTTTTCGTCTAAATCAAATTCTCTGGTAACGTTTGCCATTATCTCAGACATTTCTCGAGCGTGAATTATAGCGGGGTGTAATTTTCCTGCATTCAACGACACCACAATATTGGACAGTGTCTCCTGTATATCGCTAATTTCTTGCAACTGAATTGTCATTAGCGTAATAATTTCATTGATCTCCATTCTTTGCTGCAAATTTGACAACTCATCGCTCTTATTTTGCTGAGCAGCGATGAGGAATGAAATTTTACTCCAGAGCTCCTCACGTTCTGCATCAGCCTGCGCTCGTGATGCATTAAATACGTCGAATGTTGATTTGATTAAAGTCGTCTGCTCCTTCAGAAGGTGAAAGGTCCGATTCTCCCTCCCATCAAGATCTTCAAGTCTGCTATTAATGTCATCCGAGTCGGCCTGATCCATTGTTCCAAAAAGTGTCTTAAAAAGGGACCCCACTCCATCAAAAAATGAGCGCTTCGTACGATGGGATGCTTCCCCATGCATATGATGGCTAAGCTCTTCATTCTGTCGTTCAATTCTGGACACCCACGTTCTTATTTCCTTCGTTGCCACTTCGCATCTGGTACCTACTCCGATGTGCCTGATCCTGGTACATAATTCTCTGCTTAGGCTGCTGCAATTTTTTGCAAACTCCAACTCTTTTGTTAAATCCGGCATTTCCAGTTTAGTTAGAATCGTCCAATGCTTGCTGTAGAAGTTCACCTTTCCCACATTCTCGAATAGTACCCCCGTTTGTGTTATGGGTTTGATGCTGTAGTCGGCATTCTCTGCATACAGTGATGTCACACTAGCTAATATTATTATCATAAGCCTTTCCATTTTGGTTCTCCTACTTCTTATCTGTATTCCTTAATCTACTGGCAACCTTCCTAATATCTAAAATAAAAGCTTCTCCTATTTCTTCTTATTATTTATTTATCTTAATTAGTTATTTATTCTTTATTTATAAATCTCTTCTTTATTGTTTCTTTCCTTTTTTTTTTTAACTTTTACTGGGTCGTTAAAAACAAATTTTACCAAACCTTACCTCATTTAAGATACCCTTCTTTACCTTTGCATCCGAATACCTGACCCCTTATCTGAATACTTCTGTTTACAATATGATACCTGTAAAATAACAGAGGTTAATAAGTAATCAACTAAGTAGGGTGAAGTGAAATTGATCATTCAACAAATTTTCTTAAACGGTTAGTGTGAATCCGCTTAAGTTTTTTGCCCTGAAGAATCGTTACATTCTCCGGACTGTGTACATGTATGACCTCATAGGGTCCTTTAAAAATTGCTGATAATTTTCCTGCGCGGGCTGGATCTCTGACCAAGACCTTATCGCCGACATGTAACCGCTCTGCCCTGGTCTTCTTATCATAATAATTCTTTGACGTAACCTTACTCTTTTGCAGATTCTCCCTTGCCAGCTCAAATGACTTTTGCAGCTTAAAACGTAGTACTGCATGATATCTGTCGGCATTGTATAATGGTTCTGGTTTGGTTTGTAACCTGCTGGGAATTCTCGATGCAAACCCGAAAAGTGTTTCCATCGGTGTGAGTTTAGTGCCTGTATGTATTTTATTGTTATATGCATGAGCCGCCGTTCTTAAATATTCGTCCCATGCTTGTGGTTCACGATCCACGAAACTCCTCAAATAGTTTGCCAAAGTAGAATGTTGTCTCTCTACCGCATTCGACTGAGGATGATATGCCGTGGTTTGCAATTTTTTTACCTTTAAGATCTTGCAGAGGGCTTTCATAATTTCTCCTGTGAAATTCGCCCCCTGATCGGTTACCAGTTGTTTCGGCAGTGAGTAACGACTCAGAATCTGTTCAAACAAAGCTCGGGCAACGGTATTCGCCTCTTGATCTGGTATAGCCACGAAGTCAACAAATCTCGTAAGATCATCCATTAATGATAGGATATATTTGTTGCCATTGTGACTTACGGGTAGAGGTCCCACCAAATCGACGTAAACCTTGTCAAACGGTTTCTCTGAAATTTCCGTCACTACCATAGGCATCTTAATGGTTCGCGCGTGCTTGTTTTTCTGACATTTTACACACTGTCGAACATATCTTCCGATCTCACCCTTCATCCCCTTCCAGCGGTAGAAACGTTTAATTCTGTCGAACGTTTTAGTTCGTCCAAAATGTCCTCCGAACCTAGAGTCATGATAATCTTTCAAGATCATCTGTACCTCCTTCGGATCCGAAATTAATTTTGGCTCTGGCTGTCTTATCGCTCTTCCGGCAATCAACTCACACTCGCTCATCACGTCCCAGTCGTCTTCGGATTCCCGATTTTGACTTTCGTTTAATGCCATTTTCCTCCGGGCTTGGGCTCGCGTTACTGCAGAACATGGAAACTCTGTAGTATTTTCTTCGTCTTTATCATTAGAGATTTGGGGAATTCGGCTCAATGCATCCGCATTACTATTCTGCTTGCCAGTTTTATAAATAATCTCAAAGTCATATTCAGATAATTTCTGATGAAATCTCACCATACGGGATGTGGTATCCTTCACTTTAAAAATTCCGCGTAAAGGCTGGTGGTCGGATATAACTTTAAAATGTCTACCTAACAGATAACATTTGTAATTCCGCACAGCCCAAACAATGGCCAACATCTCTCGTTCGGTGGTAGAATAATTCCTCTCAGCAGGATTTAAAGTACGGCTGGCATAGCTTAGCGGCTTTCCCTCTTGTTCTAAGACTGCCCCTAAGGATTCTCCACTTGCATCTGTAATTAATGTGAATTCCTTACCAAAATCGGGGTAACCCAAGACAGGTGGCGTAGTTAAAGCCTCTTTTATAATACCAAAGGAATTGTCGCATTTAGAGTCCCAATTAAATTTTACCCCTTTTCTCAGCAATTTCGTAAGGGGGGCCATGATTTTAGAAAAGTTCGGTACGAATTTTCGGTAATAGTTAGCTAGTCCCAGAAACGACTGTACTTGACGCATAGTTCGTGGTCTTGGAAAATCACGCACTACTTTAACTAACCGTTCGTCCGGCCTTACTCCCTTTTCTGAGCACACATGGCCTAAGTACACAACTTCCTTCTTCAAAAATTGGCATTTCGAAGGCTGAAGTTTTAAATTGTGTTCCCTAAAACGCTGGAACACCTCCCTTAGTTTCTCGTGGTGTTCATCCAAATTTTTTGCAAAGATGACCACATCATCTAGATAAACAAAGCATTTTATTCCTTGTACCCCTGTCAAAATCCCATTCAATAACGACTGAAAGAATGGGTGGGGGGGGGGGGCAGTTTTTAGTCCAAATGGCAATCGCTTATACTGAAAGTGATTGAAATTGGTACTGAATGCTGTTTTCTCCCTATCTGCTGGATCAATTAGTACTTGGTGGTACCCGTTAGCTAGATCTAACGTGGAGAAGTACCTGGAGTGACCCAATCTGTCCAATATATCTTCTATTCGTGGGAGAGGATATGCGTAAGAGATACACACTTTGTTCAGTTCTCGAAAGTCTACGCACAGTCTAAACTTCCGATTACCATCTTCATCCATTCCCTTTTTAGGGATAAGTAGAACTGGAAAATTGAATGGACTTTTACTGGGTTCTATGATATCTTCTTCTAGAAGCTTTGCTAGCTGTTTCTGGCATTCTTCCCTGTAAGCTTCTGGCATCCTGTACTGTTTTTTATGTATTGGGCCTGCGTTAGGCATAAGTGGCAATTTGAAAGTTTTCGTTGACGTGTACGTGAGCCTATCTCCCGGTAAATAAAAAATATCGCTATATTCATAGCATAGTTGAGCAACGGACTTTTTTTCTTCTGCGTTAAGACTTTCCTCCAGCACTAACGAGTCCCTCATGAGCTTAAGTCGGTGTTGGCTGGCGTGGGTCCTACTTCTAGGGTGTGAGAATGGGTATATTACAAACTCGTTTAATCTTTTTAATTGGGGCTGAAAATTCATAATTTCAACCGGTTCTATTCGGGCGTTAATAACACCCACAAAGGCCTGTCCATTCCTAGGTTTAATTATAGTGTTCCCACAATATACTCCTGGTCTGATTTCCGTCGCCATGCATACCAACTCTTCTTGACTGGCCACATCTATCTTTACCAGTTGTTCTGTCCTGGCTTCTAGCCTGAAAGTTGAACCTGAATTATGTCTGGAAAATGGCTTCCTCATCTGTGGGTGGTTCCGCTGGTCCTCCGGTATCTTGGGTCCAAAGTTAAGAAATCCCACTTCCTTGCGAGGAGATTTGGATTCCCTATCTTCACCATCGCCCTCTGCCATGTGTGATTCACCCCACATTTCCTGAGGCCACCTTAAGGATGCTTCTGTTTTAACACTTTTAACCCTTTGTTCAGTTCCCATGCGAGGTGCTGTTGGCAAAGTGCTTCCTTCACATCCGCCTAACTGTGGCTCTATACTTGTGTGATTCACCTGCATCATTTCTTCTATCTTGGTGTCCCACTTATCTAATTCAGTCTCGTCTTCAGCTGAATTCGCATTCTCTTTTTTACTACTACTATTCACCCTCCCTAGGTACCTGTTTATACTATCCACAGCTCCATTTGCTTTACTCACAATATCTTTCAATGCTGACATCCGCTCTTGAATCCTATTTTTTACCTCCTCAGCTGAGGTAACTAAGACTTTATTAATGCTCGGTATACTTGTGCTTTTTTCCGTACCCTTCTTCAAGACGATTGTCTCGACACGTTCATTTCCTGTTATGTTTCGGAAGAGTGGATTTTGTTTCACAGGTCTTGCCTCGCTTTGTATTGCCACCTTTTCATCTATACAATCGATGATGGCCTTGCCTTTAAGAAAGTCCATCCCCAGTATCCCATCGGTTAGTATTGAGTCTGTGTCTTCAATCGTGTGAAATTCACAGGACCGAATGACTGAACCGATGCGTAAATGGGCCTTGCAAGTTCCAATTGAGCTGTTTTGAGCTCCAAATAATCCCCCTATCATTATTCTTTGTTGAGTCTGTATGGGTGTATTCCTTTTTATGCTATTAACCTTAATAATGCTACAGGTGGATCCGGTATCTACTAAAAGTCTTAACTTACCTTCTACTGCTATGTTCGATGGAACTGTTATAATGAACTTACTCCGAGAATTTAATTTTTCACTGGCCTTCTCTGCTAAATATTTTCTAAGACAATTCTCCGTATAGTGATCCCATGTGTGGCAGAATTGGCAGTAAAGCCCCTCCTGTCGTGAATGGAATTTTCCACAAGCTTCTTCTATTATATCTGCGACTCTGACTTGATGTATTCGGCCGTTGGATGCTTCGTGCCTATATTGCTGGCATTCCCGAGAAATATGCCCCATATGTCCACAACTGAAGCATTTGATAGACCTGGGCTGACTGCTTCTGAGAGGAGTTCCTCGGTATTCTCTTACATTTGACTGAGATGGCCTCCCTGGCTCTTTCTTGGCCAACCTGGGCTCCCATGTATTCTGAGGGTTTCCGCTGTTACTCTTAAACATTTCCCCTACTCCTGATGGCCGAAGTTGAAGACGTTTTGCATCCTTCTCGAAGTAAGTCGCTTCCTCACGCACTGCCTCCAGAGACTCGAACTTCCTTCCCGTCAGATGTACCTGAGTGGCATGATTAAGCACACCACCCTTGAAGGTTGCCACTGCATCAGACACTAACTCCGCTATTAGTCCTCCGTATTTGTCGGGGTACTTTGCTGATACGGTTGTCTTGATCTGGCTCAACAGTTCCTTCAGTCGGTCCGCAAATTCTCGGATGTCTTCACCTGGTCTTTGTCTGCAGGCCACCATCTCCGTTCGCAATTCACTAAATGACTTCTTCGGCATATAAGCTGTTTTAATTATCAGTTGCAGAGCTTCAAAATCTTTTGGTTCCTCTGAGCTTACCAGATAGTAAGCATCATCTGTCAACCGATACTTCACACATTTCATAAAAATGTTCTACTCCTCAGGCTTCAGTCGGTCGTACAAATCCTTGCCGCAGCTTAAGAATCTGTACACCTCTTTCACCAGTTTTGGAGATCGATCTCCGGAAAACATGGGTACGTACTTGACGACCATATCCATCACTTTATCGTGTATATCCACCATTTTTATGTGATCTTCGTTTGATTTTCCACTTTCCTTATGTCTTATTTCCTTATTTTCCTTTACGCTAATTACACTGCCGCGTGCGATCGAATTTTGTTTTGGCTCCGACTGATGGTCCCAAAATACTAAACTTCTTGGTGACCACTTTCTGCTGTTTCCTTGGTTGCTATTGCCCTTGGTGGTTGACTGACGTTCCTGCAATTCTATCGGCAATTCCCGTTCGAGTTCGGCCGCAGTCTGCTCTGCTTCCTTCAATTGAACGTTTAAGGTATCTACCTTCTTGACCAGAGCTTTAATTTCCTCGCGGCTCTCCTTTAGTGCCTTTTCTATTGTCCCTTCTTCTTTTTGAATAATGTCGAAGGTTATAGTCACCAAAAGATCCACAACCTCTCCTTTCGTGCTTGTTTGAGTGGCTGTTTCTAGTTCCTGTAGAATATTGTTGAGATCTACACTCGCCACACGTTTTTTCAATTCTCCTGTTAAATGATCTGTGATATATTGCCAGTCTCTCTCATAATACTGAAGCTTTGTTTGGCACTGCTTCAATTCTTCTGATTTATTTTCCAGTTCCTGCTCCTGTGACTGGAATTGCAATAATTGCTCCCTGGTCAATACATTAGACCTGCCCACTGACATAGATGTATCTTGAACCCTATCTTTATCTACTATTGCAAACGCGAGGAAACTTTAACACATTTGATTAACGGAAAATCATTACATCACAAAACATAAATGCCCACGATTAGAATAAAATACGCTACATGGAGAATTTTTTAGAGACAGTCGAGAAAACGTAATATTAATACGACAATTAAAGTAAGTGACAAAACTGAAGTTTACCCTTTAAAATATGTGAAGGAATTTATCTGCCAAGCAGTACGCGAGTTTAGTGGAAGAGTTAAAGAAGATTTTAATATGAGTAACACAATACACAATACATTTAGAAGAACACAAACACTGTTCAAATGAAACGTCTCAAAATTATAACTTCCTTATAATATTCATGAAATTTATCTATCATACGCCTCTCACAAAAAATTTACCTTGAAATAAAACAATTTCTACTTTTCTTACTCTTTAGCTATCGTTTCTTTATCTTTAAAACTGTATGTCTATACAAGACACAATTTCCTCTTAAGAGCATACTATCAATAAGCAGCGAAAATTTAATCCCTTCCAACAACCTAACATTTAGAATACCTAATTCCACAAATCACAACTATAACAACACTTTTTTGTTTCCTATGTCGCCGCAAAACCAAATTTCACTCTGAAATATTCTAATAATAACAGTCGATAAATAAAAATGGAGTAGCTGAAAAAAATGTTAAATAAATGGCGAAGCCAAATGAGGCTTTGCACCAATTTAATTAACGTAGTTTAAGAAAAAATGGAGCAGCTAAAAAAAAGCTTAACTCCCAATATATAAAAATTTTAAAAATTCAATACCTTTTTAAACCGGCTGCGCCAAATTGTCGTGCCCCTCGAGCAATTAAAAGACGTTTTTACGATTACTACTTTACTTCTTTATTGACTGAATATTGAAAACTGCCCTATCTCAACAATGTTAAAAAAAGTCACGACCCGCACTCTTAATTTTACGCTAACTGAAAAAACGCGACTCTAAACTGAACGCTTAACGGCGAGAATACTACAGCTAAAAAATACTACAGGCACTCGACAGACCAGTCATTGGTCTTTTATGAACCTATACTCGGAAGTAAGCTTTCTTTGCTCACAACGCGGATATAAACAAACGACAACAACCTTGTCGTTTGTTCTACCGGTTGCAGCACCTGAGTCGCTTAGTAGTAAACAATCGCCTTACATAATAATTACCATGCGAGGTTAATTATTATTGTAATCGTCGATTGCTCCACTAAGCGCTCATCGCAGCCAGCTGTTGGGCTAATCAGCAAAATAACCGACAGTAGCAGAACAATACCGTGCGAGGTTATTGTTTAGCAATTGCTGATTATTTCGCTAGAATGCGCCCTTGGCTGCTGGAAGAAGAATCTTCCTTATATTGGGCCATAACATGTATGGTGCCAGCCATATGGGTGACAGCTTGTATTTCTTTATTGGGTTTCTGAGTAGGACCTTTTATCCCACATGTCATGTTATATCCGTTGCTTTCTTATCGAGCGTCCGTTTTTGAGATATATTAGCTTTTATGATTCATTATTTCGTTCATTTTACTGATAATGGAAATCGCTCCTAATTTTATGCAATTCACGCAAAATTATCGAAATAAATGAAATAATGAAACTGGTGTATGTCAAGAATGCTGGTATGTGGTTGGTACATGTGTAGGATCTAATGAAAAGTAAAACTGTAATGTCTCCAAATCTTGCAAAAAAATGACTGGATATTAATTTTAATTTGATTTTTAACCATTTTTACTTTATATCCTAGAAAATTTTGATTTGTAAGATTAAATAAAAGTTTCTTTCACATTTATTGCATGAATTGACATCTTCTATACAACACAGAAATGATTAATGTGAACAAAGAACGGAATACGGAATTTCTGTAGCGTATTTCCTATTAACATTTTTCTGACTTTGTAGAAAATAAATGAAATAACTTACGTTGTGTGTCAATTCCTTGCTAGAAGCAAGTTTTCTAACATTTAACTTGGCATTCATTTTCGAGAGGGTTGAGTCTTGGGAAAAGTAAATTTCCGAGCATACATTGATATTTGAATTGCTTTTCAAATCTGGAAATATAGGGTTTTCCAATAACAGGTGTTAGTTTAATTAGCCCGCTATTTCGGTAGATGTCACTTTTGGAGCTGTAATTTTTTGACATTTGACAAGTAGAAACTTCACTATAAAAATGGTGAAAATGTGGCAGAGACGGTTCGTAAAACTCGAGCATTTTTGGGTCGTCGTGAAGCACCTTGTCGGACCGCAATACAGAAATTGGTAGAAAAATTCGAGCTGTCGGGACAAGTTAGTGATGTGAAGAATAAAGCCCGTGCACGTCGCTCAAGAACAGCCGAGAATATTGCTGCTGTAGCCGAAAGTGTTGAAGAAAGCCCAGGTTTGTCCATTCCTCATCGTTCTTTGGAATTAGGTATTCCACAAACGTCATTACACCGTATTTTGCATAAAGATTTGGGTCTTAAGGCTTAAAAAGTTCAGTTAACACAAGAACTCAAGCCGGCCGATCATCAACAACGTCGAGTCTTTGCTGATTGGGTCCTTGAAATGCATGAAAATGATCCGGAATTCCATCGAAAACTCATCTTGAGTGATGAGGCCCATTTCCACCTCGATGGCTTCGTCAACAAGCAAAATTGTCGCATCTGGGGCTCGGAAAACCCAAGAGTTATTGTTGAAAAGCCTCTCTATCCTCAATGTGTGACTGTTTGGTGCGGTTTATTGTCCCGCGGGGTCATTGGACCTTACTTTTTCGAAAATGAGGCTGGAGCAACACTTACGGTGAATGGCTTACGCTATCGACAGATGATTAATGATTTTTTATGGCCGGAATTGGATGGTATTGATCTGGACAACGTTTACATTCAACAAGACGGCGCTACGTGCCATACAAGCAACGAAACCATTGATCTTTTACGGGAAAAGTTTCCGGACCGTGTTATCTCTCGAAGAGGTGATCACAATTGGCCACCGAGATCTTTTGACTTAACACCTTGCGACTTCTTCCTTTGGGGCCACGTGAAAGAGAAGGTCTACGCAAACAGCCCAGCGTCGATTCAAGACCTCAAAGATGGAATTCGTGAGGCTATCGAGGTCATAGGGCAGCCATTTTGCGATTTGGTTATGGAAAATTTCATGAAAAGGATATGGTCCTGTAGGCGTGGTCGTGGTGGTCATTTGGCTGATGTTATGTTCCATTATTAACGGCATACCTTCCTCTTTATAATGAAATAAAGCTCCGATCATTTGTCTCAAAAAATGGCATTTTTCTTTGAATATCAAAATAACACCTCTTATTGGAAAACCCTATAATGAATAAATGAGAATCATGTTATTATCCCGGACATACTTCAGTTTACAAATTACAGTTTTTAATAATCTCCTTGAATTTAACAATCGAGCTAGTGCGCTGAACATTTGTCGGCAGACGATTCCACAAACGTGAAGTTTGAACGAAGTAAGAGTCACTTTGAACAGAATAATGGAAGACAGGAATAAGTAGGTTAAAATGCCGTTCAGAATTCAAGAATCGCAAATGATTGCTAAAGTACTCTAGCTTGCCTGTATAGATAATTTTATGGAGAGAGAATAACAGCCTTCTCTGACGGTACTCATTGAGAGAACAACCCAGCAAGTTGTTACTAAGAGAAGAGACGTGATCAAACCGTCTAAGTCCGTACACAAATCTTACACAGTCATTAAATGCTATATTCAACCTTCTTAAGCAAATGGAGTCCAAATGTGGAAAAACTAAGCTACCATTCGTAAAATAAGGTAGAAGAAGTGATCTGACCAGCAATAATCTGGTGCCAATCTGCAGAATACTGGCCGATAACCACAGCCGCCGAAGGCCACCATAGATTTTACCTATCATATTGCCGATATGGTCACAGCATTTCATATTCGTACCAATTAATACACCAAGATTCTTGACACGTCTAGAAAAAGGCAGAGTAAAATCATTTAAAGTGACAGGTGGGAGATCAGAGAGCAAAATATCATTCCGATAAAAGGCAATACACTGTGACTTGAGTGGATTCAATTTTAAATTATTATTAGTAGCCCAACGAGAAACATTTTCCAGGTCGGAATTCATGCGATCTAAGTAATCCTCTAAGAGGCCGATAGGTCTGCTAATTTGAAGCTGCACGTCATCGGCATATAAATGAATATTGCAATTGTCAATAGAATTCGGCAAATCATTTATAAACATACTGAATAATAACGGACCCAGTATGGACCCTTGTGGTACACCGCAACTTAGAGGACAAGCACTTGATACAAGATCACCCACTTTCACACGTTGAGATCTTCCTGATAGAAAACTACCGATAAGGGCGACAGACGAATTTGAGAAATTAAAGTTAAGCATTAGTTTAGACAGTAATTTTGGATGATTAACTGAATCAAAAGCTTTAGAGAAGTCGAGTAATGTTAAGACACATAGATGATTTATGTCAAGTGATTTTCTGATGTTAGACGTGACTTCAATCAGTGCCGTTTCGCAACTATGCAAACGACGAAAACCAGATTGGTAAGGACTGAGGAGGTTACGACAATCCAAATATTCAATTATTTGAAGATGCAATAGCTTTTCAAGTACTTTGACTAAGAAACAGAGAATACTTATAGGGCGGTAATCAGCTGGTTCCTTTGCTTTATTAATCTTGGGAACCGGTAAAACCATTGCAGTTTTCCATATAGAGGGGAACTGAGAGGTGGTTAGACATGTGTTAAAAATTAGTAGCAATGGCTCGATAATCCATGGGAGAAGAATTTTCACAAATCTGGGGGAGATTCCGTCAGGTCCTGTGGCATTGGATCTAATAGCCAAAATAGCATTTATAACTTCAAATTCATCCACACATCTAAAACTAAAATCATCGTCATTATCATTACCCGAATCCAAAGTACGTCGGTGGGTTGAATATGCGTTTTGTGTGGAAGAAGTTTGCAAAGATGAGAAATGATGGTTGAATAATTCAGGATCAATATCGCTGACGGATATGTCTTTGCCGTATACACCTGCCTTATGTAGATTAGTCCATAGATTTTTGGTACACAGATTTGGTGAAAATTTTGCTCCGTAGTACTGCTTCTTGGCTGCACGAATTTTAGTATTGACCTTATTTCGCATAACCTTATAGTGTAATCGACTTTCAATGGTTCTTAAACGCCGAAATCTGCTGAACAAAAAATCTCGTTCTACAATAAGGGATTTAATTTCAGCTGTGAACCATGGGCAACCAGCATCCATCCTGATACGTCGTACATGTACAGGAACAAAGCGATCATGGAGATAATTTATTACTTCATAAAAAATTTGAATCTGATCGTTGACAGAGACGCGAGCATTAATACAAGCCCAGCGCATTCTTCATCAAGTGCAGCCATATTTATATTCTTATAATTACGAAAGCTAACCATCTTGTAAAGAGGACAATTTCTTATAGTAAAGTTGTAAGTAAGGAATAGAAAGTCGTGATCAAATATGGAAGGAGAAGTAATTTAGTTATGGTACAAGACTGCACTCATATCAGTAGTTAAAAACACATCCAGAAGCGAAGGGTTACTTGAGTTGAAATATGTTGGTAGATTATTAATAACGTTCAGGTGCAGAGATTGTAATAAAAGTAGAAAAGATTGAGCCAAACTGTTTAGAAGTAAAATATTTACATTAAAATCTCCTCCAATAACAATGTTAGAGTACCTGTGGGCTAAATCACTAAAGGTTTCTTCAAACTCAGGTATATTAGAGGGTGTAAAGCAATTTGGCGGGCAGTAGACTGAAGCCAATAAACATTTTTGTAAGCCATATTTCATTTTTGTAAGCCATTTATCAAACGGGCCTTAATACCTTCGCTTATATACATAGCCACACCGCCCCCCATTCTGCCATGCCTATCATTCCTGAAAATCCTAAAGCCAGGTAAAGCAACCATAGAAGACGAGATTTCGGAGCGTAGCCAAGTTTCGCAGACTAATATGACATGGATATTAGATCCTGCCAACATTTCAGTCAATTCATCCATTTTAGGTCTCAGGCTTCTAGCATTCAAGTTAAGAATATTCAATCCGTGTGGCTGTTTACAAAGTATGTTTAGAAGAACTCTCACCCCGCTCAGCGCATTAAAATCGTCAGCCATTCCCATAAACGCACAAAGTTCGATTTGTAATAAAGTCAGTTAAACCACCACGAGAGCCAGCAGACAAATAACCTCCATGGGAAAACAGCTCCTCAATCACAAGTAAACAAAGAGAAAAGAGAGAAAGAAAGAAAGCTAAGCTAGAAAAACTAAAGTATATATCACACATAATAAGCAACATTACACTTAAAGATACTGAAACATACATATTTCAAACCCAGTAATCAAATTATATTGAAAGTAACAAACTAATTCATGAAAAAAGCTTCTTATTCCCGGTCCAAAGGCAAAGTAACGAGCGACCGCAGCTGATCCAAGTGACTCACACGATGAGCCCGACCTTCATTCCCCAGCTTAACAACCAAATGACCCTCACTTGTGTACGCAGATTTAATTTTGCCCCGCTGACGTAATCGCAGGGCTTCACGGAGCATAGCACTTGTTTTAGGAGTGACACTCTCATGAATAAATACAGGGCTTTGAGAGGAGAAGCCATCCAGATCCGACAATCGCATTTGTCCGAAAGTTTTCAGCGCAAGTAAGAATGCCCGCCGCTCGCCAGAACATGAGAATTAGCGATAATTGGGGTATCAGCAGCTATATTTGCACTTACCCCAGGTTTGCTCTTTACTCGAAAAGCACTTACATGAGCAGATGGTATATGCTGAATGCGTGCACAGATATTTGATAAAATATTTCCAGGCCTTTCATTTACTTTGGAGGGGACACCACGAATTACTACATCACTCGCACGCTGTAACTGGCATAAGCTCTCATTAGTTTCCTCCAGAGCAGAGTACTTCGCCTTCATGATGATTATAGACTGTTCAACGGCATCAAGTCGTTTGTTTATCGAGCCAATGATATCATGAAACTTGGTCATCACCCTGGCTTCAGATTCCAGCAGAAGACCATTTATTTTATGTAGTAATTTGGCGACGATTCCTTCAAT
The DNA here is from genome assembly GCA_963924295.1 of Dioctria rufipes. Taxonomy (NCBI): domain Eukaryota; kingdom Metazoa; phylum Arthropoda; class Insecta; order Diptera; family Asilidae; genus Dioctria; species Dioctria rufipes. The sequence goes on along the minus strand of OZ002741.1, from coordinate 123,415,254 downwards.
AACAACATCTGATACATTATCAATGCTGGGAGAAAGAGCAGCTTTCGATGAGATCTTTGGAACTCTCTCGGCACTCTTTGCCAACAGTGCAGCATCAGAGAGCGGACCTACTTCAATACAAGGAGAAGTAGCAGACTTTGTTGAGTTTTTTGTTATTCTCTCAGCACTTTTTGTCGACATCGAGGGAACCGTTTAGATTTCACGTTGAAATTTAGGTGAAAAACGAGTACAAAGACTTTGCAAATATTTAATAGAAACCGATATTTTCAACAGAAACCATGAACAAAAGCAAAAGAATCCAAATGCACAACATCGAAGATTGAAGTGACCGTAAATTAGATAAATATCGCCAAAAATCACAGAAAACACCGGAGCAAGCAGAAGCACGTCTATTCCGTTTCACTCATAATAACTAATCATCACTTGGTATACGTAAATTTTTCCCATATACAAGTTCTGCTGGCGCTGCGAGGAATTCCTTTCTGAAAGTAGTTCTGAGTCCTAAAAGAACGAAAGGTAAAACTTTGGACCATGACTTTTTTTGATAAGCCATAAGTGAAGCTTTCAGCGTTCTATGCCATCTTTCTAGGAATCCGTTGGATTGAGGATGGTAGGCCGTTGTCCTATTGCGTACGAAACCGAATAGTTTAGATAGTTCAGTAAATAGCACTGATTCAAACTGAGATCACTGGTCTGCAATTATTGTTTTGGGTACCCCAAATCGGGATATCCAGTTTTGACACAGAGCATCCGCTACCGTTTCAGCATGCATATCGGGTAAGGGAATTGCCATCTGGTAAATCGATCGATGATAGTGAGGCAATATCTAAAGCCTTGTGAGGGAGGTAGCGGTCCTATTAAGTCAAGATGAATGACTTCAAAGCTATCTGAACATTCCTGGAATGTTCCCAAGGGACTCTTGCAGTGGCGAGAAATTTTACTTCGCTGACACGCTAAGCATGCGCGAGACCATGAATTGACATCCTTGTTGATAGAAGGCCAGAAATATTTTTCAGTGACCATTTTGTTGGTTGCTCGGATACTGGGATGTGCTAAGTTGCGGATTGAAGTGAAAATTTGTTTCCTAAAATCTTTTGGAATGTATGGCCTGGATTTGGTAGAAGAGATTTCGCAAAACAATTCCTTATCTGACCCAAAAATTGGCAATCTCCTAAACTTATATTGAGAATTTTGACGGAGTTGTTGGAACTCCGTATCTTCAGCTTGCCTATCTGAGATTGATTTGAAATTCACAGAACCGATCAGATGTATGTCGTCAATTCTGGAAAGGGCATCAGCAAACACGTTATCTTTTCCAGGTACATGCCTGATATCTGTTGTGAATTGGCCAATTTAATCCAGGTGCCGCAATTGTCATGGAGACGCCTTGTCGGGACTTTGACGAAAAGCGTAGACTAGGGGTTTATGGTCCGTGTATAAGGAGAAGGGGCGTCCTTCTAATAAATACTGAAAATATTTGATTCCTTTGTAAGCCGCCAGAAGCTCCCTATCGTAAGTACTATAGTTCCGCTGAGCACTATTTAATTTGACTGAATAAAACCCCAGCGGCTGCCAGCTGTCGTCAACTTTTTGTTGCACTGCTGCTCCAATGGCGGAGTCGGATGCATCTACCCAAAGGGATAAGTCGGCCGACAAAATAGGGAAAGCCATGAGAGCTGTTTGCACCAACTGACTTTTCATTGAGGCGAAGGATCTCCTTGCCTCGTCAGACCAAATGATTCGCCTTGTACCGTCTTTTTTGGGACCTCTGAGATATTGATTAAGTAAAATTTGAGCCTCTGCGGCGTGCGGTAAAAATCTGCGATAAAAATTTATCATTCCTAAAAAACGTCGTAATTGTTTCACTGTTTCTGGAATTATTTCAGTATTACGCGATAACATTCCCACAGTCAAAAATGTTCGTGTCCAAAAGACGTTCCCACAGTCAAAAATGCGCATTTCACCTATGCATCTTACGTTGCATATCATTGGCGCATGTATATTAGTAATATACTGTCTGGACACTTGTCCCTTATGGCATATATGGTGCGCGTATATTTTCGTGGAAAATATGAATACTGTATCAAGCGCGTGTGTACTTGATGAAATATGAATATATTTTACTTTGACTTGCATTTGTTGAAAGTAGAGACTTCTCAGATTTCATTGTCTTTCCGTAAAAATGTTCTTGTGATGATAGACTAATGCTTTTGCATTTTGTGGGAAAGTATTTTTGAGCTGGAATTTGAATTCCTTTGCATTTGTGGGAAAATATTTTCAGATGACAAAAATGAGTGCTTTTGCCTTTTGAGGGAAAATTTCGTACTGAAGCCGGTCTAATTACGTATAAGCCATTATGCTTATATTTTAATTAAGCCTTTTGGCTTATGTAACAGTACGGATAAGATTTATTTGAATCGTTTATTTCTAAAGAAATGTATCGTATGAGAGGATGGAGTTATTTCCCACAATTTGAAATGGGTGCTCTAGGATGGAGTTAAATTTGGTAGATTTCAAATTCAATTTTGCAAATATGAGTCCTTCTGTACAAGTGGACTCGGTAAATAATGTATTAATATTGCAGACAGCATCTCTGTAGCAGATACTGTCTGGTTTCAGTGGATGGAGTTTTATTAGGCTGATCTCTGCTCCAGTATCAATTAAAAATGTAAGTTTTGGAGCAGAGCAGATGTCAACAGGCAAGGAAAGAGTTAGTGAATTTTTGTTAATTTGGACGGGGATACGAATTAATTTGTTGTTGCCTGTGTCGATTTTGTCTCGGGAATTCTGTGAATTTGTGCTTCTGTTTGTATGTGCGAGGGGTTGCCGAAATTGACCCCCCCCCCTTTGCATCCAGTTTCCCTGCCTGGATGCTGATGAACTTTTGCTTTTCTCCTCTTTGGAGATGGCGATTTAGCCGAGATATTGGCATTATTATATCTCGGCCGTGAAGTTCGACCTTCCCGGAATACTGGCTGCTGCCAGTTGCTATTTTGAGAGGCTGTCTGTCAGCCGTGTTTGTTGGTGGATCACCTTCTGGAAATTATTTTGATTTGCCTGATTGTATCTAGAACGACTATTGTTCGCAGCTCTTGTCCAGCATTCTTCGATAGTGTGTCCCATCCTATGACAATATCGACAAGATGGTGCTTGTGACGGAGATGTGGCATTCTTAAAATCTGGAGGATGTTGCAATTGTGAATGTGTTCTTTGGATGGTGTTAAAATTTTCCATAGATCGTTGTATGACTGGGCATTTTGAAGCAGCATGCCCTAGTCTATTGCATTTGAAGCAACGTAGGTTGTTATTTATACTTTGAAAGGAATTTTGATTTACCTTATTATATGCTTGAAAGTTGGGTTTCTTCTGCTCTATACGTTATGAGTGATCTAGAATATGTGATTTTAGTCCATAGAAGGATTTATCGGAATGCACTTTGGGTAAAGTTTGGAGTTGTGGATTGGATAATCCGTCTTCAATTGTCCTTGCAGCTTGACTCCCATTATCCTTCAATAAAGATCTTAGGAGTATTTTGTCCGTTGTATATGAGTGTGTAGCCTCATTCAGCTTCGACAGTGTCACATTTAATCTTTGGAAGAAATCTTTTGTATTTTCCTCCTTTCTTTGTTTCAAATTGCTTAACTGGGACTGCAAGGTAGCTCTAGATCTCTAGATTGACTTCGAAGGTCTGAGTCAACAGAGATTTTAATTCAGACCAATCTGATATTTGGTTGTACCTGAATACATAATACGCCTCGGCGGATAGTTTACTCCTTATTTAGCTTAGGAGGGAGTACTTTTCGTTCGCCGTCGATGCCGTCGCGTATATATATATCACAACTAGAAATAAATTTGTGAAGATTCTTAGGGTTTCCAGAAAAACTAGGAATTAACGATCTAGCTTCTGATAGAAAGATGGTAGATTGTTCTCTAAAGGAGACATTATGACGATGGTCTGTGTATAGAATTCTTTTATTCTACTTGGTCAAGGTGCTTGTACCTTGATGTAATGGCTGCGTTAACGGTGCTTGTACCGCAACGCCAAAAGATTGTAAAGAATTCTACGTTGAATCTCGTGCTGCTTAGTCAAGGTGCTTGTACCTAGAATTTACCAATATGTTATGTTAACGGTGCTTGTACCGCAACGCCAATTCAAAATCGAAACTACGTAGAATTTAAAATGAAACTTCTCACTTGATGATTGAAACGAGACTAACAAATTATATTTTCATAAAACTTAATTTATAACACAAGAAAAATGTTTACTAAGCTAGTTTCTTTTTTTGCAAATAATAAGAATGAGAATCTCACACAAATTCGGATTCCCATGCATGCCTTCATAATATGACACAAATGTGTATATCGTATTTCGTCTGGTGGCGACGGGCACATGTGCCTACTCAGCATAATTTGCGTGAGATTCCCATTCGGTGAGAATGAAAAAATGAAATATGAATTTGTATTTTTTTCATATGTATGTAGGTAGGTATATTTATTTTCATATATTGAAATTCTAATTGCTATATCTATATGATGATATACGATTAATCTATAATGTATTAAAGTCTGAACATCCTCCCCCGCGTTGAACGGTTTGTTCAACTACTCGTCCAAGTGGACCTCTACGGTGAAGCTCTCGCGTCTATTTTTGCGGGGAAGCGGCGTCGGCTTGGTCTTATTGTTCTCCCAAAGATTCGCTCGATGTCTCCAAATTAAGTACGATACTATCACGAGTATGCAGAATAGGCCAATGTACCCAATGGTGTACTGATGTATGTCATGGGGCTGAATTCGGTACGGCAGCTCGTGAAGTTGTTGTAAGGTGATTTTCCTTTGCAATGCTTCAAGTTCCTCAAGGTTGGATTGAAGGGTGTGCGTCTTCTGGGATAGAGGTGTTATCTTTTCAGGATCAATGAAGTCTATCAAGTTTCCACTTGGAGTAAAGGATGTTCTTGAATTGGTCGGATATGTATTGTGTCCTTGAATTGTTATGAACTCTTGTTTAATTGTGCAATGCCCTTGAAGTGTAAGAATTCCGGAGCCCACTAGCGTGGCTTGCGTGACATTTGTTCCACAGACGATGTTTATTATTGTTTTCTCCTTAACAGCATATATCCATTGATTGGGATTGTAAAGCTGTATCCATTGTTGTTTGCCTTCAATGGTCATAAATTGACAACTTGCTGACTGAGGCTTATGGTTGATAAATCTATTTCACACGTACTAATGTTGGCTCGCTTTCCATAAATTGGATGCCTCCGTTTACACATGTGGTTTGCTTCTTCTGTGAGAACACAAGAGTATAATTCTTGTTCGGTCAGTGGATAATATTGATCCCGATGTAAGTTGATGACCAAGAAATGTGAAGATGGTTTGATTGCCACAAATGTCTCGTTGATTAATACTGGTATTGGAATGATTCTGAATAATTCAAAATCTTCTGCAGCCAATAAAGGTAGCTTCAGCCTAAAGATGACATGATGTGCGACCGTACGACCTTCTATAATCAAGAGGTTATAAAGGTTGGCTATGTTGTCTTGTGAAATCGGTAGCCTTAGCGATGAAGCTAGATGTGTCTTGATAGTAATTACCTCATGCCTTAGTTGTTGTGGCGACAGTAGTTCTGCGCTTACCCTTCCCTGATGAGTGTTGGTAATAACGTCTAGTATTGAGGATTGAGCTCTTTGAAAATTGGTGTTGATCAGCAATAGCTGTATGGATAATGATGCGAAGAGTTGTGCTATCTTTTCTTGATACAATTCCTCAGTGATGTTATTTATTCGATTCGCTGTTTGAAGGACGTGGGCTTCTAGCTCTTGAAAGTGTTTATTATTCATCTCTTGATTTTTTCTTATGATATTTACTGTCGAATCTATGATAGACGTTTGGTTTCTTAGAAGCTGTAGTAAGTGACCTTCATTTTGGTTAATGTTTTCAATAGTCTGAGACATCTTCTCAGCGTATTCTGAATCTAATACTCCGAATAGTGCATTTGCCACATTTCCTACGATATTGAGAGCACCTCGCTTATTTCTACTTGCTCCAGATTGAAGTAGCTCATTGCTGTCTGTTAATTCTTCAAAGACGTGTTGAAATTGGCTAATGATTCTCGAGCATGGACCCTTGTCGACCAGCAGTTTACACATGCTTTTCAAAATAGCAGTTCCGTTTCGGAGCATTTCGTATTCAGCCCAATATGGTCGTAAGTTATAATAGACCACCAAATGCCATTCGTTTGCGATTATATTTGCTGCTCCCAGGTTTTCAAAATAAATTCCCGGCTGGGAATTGAATGGCGTTTATTTTTTGGGGGTGCATCTTTTTCTTGTCTAACCTCTTCGGCATTAGTCGAAGTTGATTGGCCGACTTCGTTGTATCTCAGATTTGTGCGCTCAACTTCAGGATTGGCAGAGTTGCCCTTCTCCTGCATTTCCTCTGTTATGGGGAGTGGTGATAGTTTGTGAATAGGTCTACGGAACACATTCGTTGCCGTTCGAACGTCTGCCACTCTCACTAGTCCATCTTCTCCCTTATGAATTTTAATGATTCGTCCAAGTGGCCACTTCATAACTGGGACATTATCTTCCTTAATGATAATCATTGTTCCGGGCTTGACATTCTCAGATTTCCTTTTCCACTTCTGTCGTTGTTGTAGCTCATTCAGGTATTCCCTTGACCAGCGTTGCCAGAACTCATTTTTGATGTGTGCCAGTAATTTCCATCTTGTAAGCATGTCTACCTTCATGGACTGAGCCTCTGGATTAACTGGGTTAGTAAGGGGCTCGCCGACAAGGAAGTGACCAGGCGTTAGTGCGGTCAGATCATTTGGATTCGAGGACATCTGTGTTAAAGGCCTTGAATTTAGAATGGCTTCTATCTCAATTATTACGGTTTCCAATTCTTCATATGTTAATGATGCAGAACCCATTGATCGGTGTAATAAATGTTTAGCTGACTTCACTGCAGCTTCCCAGAGGCCGCCAAAGTGAGGGGCCCGTGGCGGTATAAAGTGGAAATCAATACCCTTCGCACTACAAGTGTTCATGATTAGTTCTGTCGAATTGTGGGAGTGGATGACTGTGTTTAGTTCTGATAGCTGGTCTTAGCCCCGATGAAATTGGTTGCATTATCGCAATAAAGATTCTTGCAGTGTCCTCGTCTTGCTATAAAACGCTTAATTGCTCCGATGAAGGCGTAGGCCGATAAGTCTGTCACTAATTCAAGATGAGTGGCCTTGGTCGCAAAGCAACAGAAAACCGCTATGTATGATTTTAGCGGCCGCTTTCCTCTTATTTTAAGGTGAGTCCAAATGGGGCCACAAAAATCAACTCCGGCATTCATAAAAGGTCGTGCTGGCTGCACTCTAGTTGCTGGTAGGTTGCCCATTATTTGTGTCATCAACCTTGGTTTAGCTCGTGCACAACGTACGCATCGTTGAACCACAGACCGGGCAATGGTTTTACCCTTCATGGGCCAGAATCTTTGTCTGGTTGCTGCAAGGAGTGTCTGTGGGCCGCAATGCAAATTGTCCATGTGCAGATCCGTCATTATAAGCTTCGTGAACGGATGGGAGTATGGAAGTAGGATTGGGTGCTTCGCATCGTAAGATAATGTCGATGCTTGCAACCGTCCTCCGACTCTAATAATTCCTCTTTCATCGATGAAGGGAGCGAGACTATTTAATGAACTATTCTTGCTAACTTCTCCGTACCGTAGTAGTTGTGTAGAATCTTCCTTGAATTCATATTGCTGCATTTGTTTAACTATGATGATGAGGGCCTCTTGTAGTTCGAATGTTGTAAGCACTGTTGGGTTGAAACGAGAGCTTTGTAGATAACGGATTTTCATCTTGGTTATGAAGCGCAGCATATATGCGACTATCCGTTGCAATTTCTTAAATGAGTTCTTATGATCGATCGTATCGATGAAATTCACTGCTTCCTCCGTAGCAACTAAGGATAATTTTATCCCCTTTCTTTCCAGTCTCTGATCAATGCTGTTTGTGTCAATTGTGTGTGACACTGGCCAGGTGGACTCAGCACTATGTAGAAAGAGGGGTCCATAGAACCAAATATTGCACGTTTCCAATCTTTTTGGTGATGTGCCCCGCGACAACACGTCAGCCGGATTTTCCCGTGAACTGACATGTCCCCACTGTTGTATTGTAGTTCGTTCTTGGATGGCTGATACTCTATTAGCCACAAATGTATGAAATGATGCTGAGGGAGCACTGAGCCAATTAAGCACGATTTCTGAATCTGTCCATAAGAACGTAGGTTTGTCTCTTAAGCCCAAGTCTGTCTTGATGCGATCTGTCAACTCTGCCGCAAGCTTGACTGCACATAATTCCAAACGTGGTAGTGTTGTCTGTTTAAGCGGTGCGACTCTTGACTTGGCACAAAGCAATCTTACACTTATGATATTGTCCTTACTCACAGATCTGATATATATCGCGGCACCATATGCCTTCTCAGATGCGTCTGCGAAAGCATGTATTTGCATTGAGCTGGATGATGTATGGTAGAGAACATGTCTTGGAAATTTTATATTTTCTAATGATTTCAAATCTTCACAGAATCTAATCCACTCTGTGTGGAGTTCTTGCGGCAAGGCAGCATCCCAATCGATTTTAAGAGCCCACAGCTTTTGAAGGAACATTTTGGCAACAACTACTACTGGTGCCATGAAGCCAAGGGGATCAAACAAGTGTGCTATGTCTGAATATGCCCTCCTCTTTGTAACCTTGGATGTATTGTTCCACGATGTTTTTATCGAAAATGAATCTGTTTTAGGCAGCCAAGTGAGCCCTAAGGTTTTTATGTGATCCTCAGTTCCATCGTTAAAATCAAGCTCTAGCTCTATGTCCTCTTTGGGAAGATCCTGGATTAGACGGGAATGGTTTGCACACCATTTCCTTAGTTTGAATCCCGCCGTTTGAAGTAGTGAGTTCAGTTGCGTCTGTGCTTCAACCGCTGTAGTTAAGCTATTTGATCCAGCCATGACATCATCCACGTAAAAGTTAGATGTAAACATTTCGGTGGCAAGTGGGTATTTCTCTGATTCCTCTTTTGCGAGCCTCTGCAAGCATTTGATAGCCAAATACGGAGCAGAGGTAGTTCCATATGTTACTGTCTTGAGCTTGTAACATTTGAGCTTCTGAGCAGGGTCACTCCTCCATAAAACCAACTGATACTTCTGGTCGCTATTGTGCACCAATATCTGCCGATACATTTTTTCGATATCAGCGGTAAATACGTATCTGGGAAATCGAAATCATCTTGGATTTTTGGTCCAGTGCACAAAATATCATTCAGTGATAAATTTGAAGATGTTTTGGCGGATGCGTCGAAAACGACTCTCAATTTTGTGGTACTACTCTCCGGTTTAACGACGCAATGATGTGGCAGAAAATAGTGGGGCTTATCAATTGTCTTAATATCAATTTCTTGCATGTGGCCGAGTCGAATGTATTCGCTCAGGAAATCGATGTATTGTAGTTTGATATCTTGGTGTTTAGCTAACTTTCTCTCTAATGATGAGAAACGCTGTAGCGCAAGCTCTTTTGACTCACCTAACTTGCTCGGATCACCCTTGAATGGAAGCTTGACAATAAAACGCCCATCAGGATTTCTTGTAGTGGTTTGATTGAAGTGATTCTCACAGTATTTTTCTGCTGTGGTAAATCTGGTTTCTGATGGCTGAACTTCTTCCAATTTCCAGAATTTTTCCACTTGCTGGTCAAATCTATCATCTTCACTACATATGCCACACGTCGCATTTGGTTGAGATATGTCGTTTATCTTTCCAGCTACTATCCATCCAAGTACTGAATTTTGTAGTGTAGGTAGATGGTCTCCAAGCTTTATTTGTCCAACAGACAATAGTTGAAAATAGACTTCTCCTCCAATTAGGAAGTCTATACGCCCAGGACGATTAAAGTGTGGATCCGCTAATTGGATGTTGCTCGGTATTGGCCATGTTGCTGTATTTAAAGTACGAGTTGGCTGATATGATGTGATTTCTGGCAAAACGAAGGCTTCCAATCTGGTATTGAGGCCATTCACTCTAGATTCTATTGAAATGTTGATTCTTTTTTGGGCTTGCTGTTTTCCTTGACCAATTCCCATTATATCCATTAGTTCAGGAACTTGTGCTAATCCTAACTTTTTGGCGAGTCTCTCAGTTATGAAATTTAGCTGAGAGCCTGAGTCCAACAGAGCTCTACATTCTACGCTTGAACCTTCATTGTTTACGAGTTTTATTACCACTGTGCCCAAAAGGACATAGCCTCTTTGCAGTTGAGTGCTGCGTGCTGATAATGCAGAGGAATGATCTGCACTTGCTGATGAGTGGTCGAGGTGATCTTCTGGGTGTTTTTGCTTCATCGGCGAGGTTTGTTGAATGCTGCTGCCTACTTGTTGAATTGAATTTGCTCGATTTGATGAGATATTTTCTATATGGAGCAAGGTATTGTGTTTTCTAGCACACTTTAAGCAGCCTCGTGAAATACACCTTGATACTGGGTGCCCAGTTTTAAGGCAGTTGATGCATATACTGGCCCTTTTGACAAGGTTCAAGCATTGGTTGGTGTCAGCTGAAGAAATTTCTGACACGCGAAGAGCTTGTGATCTCCCTTGCAGCAGGCGCATGTCGACATAGGAATGGCTATTGAGCTCAATGCTTTTGCTGCAACTGACCTTCTATGTTGTTCGTCTAATCCTTTCGCCTTGTTGCCCAAAGCCTCAAGTGATTGGAACCGATTCTCTACAAATTTGAGGAATTCGTTTGTTGATTGCAACTTTTTAGGTTGGGATAGTGTATGCTCGTATAGCCCATGTGTTGTTCTGTCAAGTTTCTTGATCAGTAGATGTGATAATAGCGGGTCCCAGCTACTTGTATCAACACTAAGATTGTCAAGTCCAAATAGGCATTCTTGAGTTGTATCATGTAGTGACTTGATACCTGATACACTTTCTGTAGTTAAAGTAGGCTGAGATAACATCTTGTTCAGAAGTGATGTTACAAGAAGCCTAGTATTGTTGTAGCGATCCTGGAGCATTTTCCATGCTGCAGTGTAGTTATCTTCTGATAAGCTCAAGTGCCGAACTAATTTTTCTGCCTCCCCACAGAGATTCATTTTAAGGTACCACATCTTTTGACAGTCTCCCATAGGTTGTTCGTGTACCATCTGGGAGAATAAATCATAGAACTGCCGCCATTTCAGGTAATCGCCATCAAACTTAGGGAGCGTGATCTTTGGTAATTTTACTGTCGGGCTGCTGCTTGAAATAACCCTTGATGGTTGAGGATGGTATTTATCCAATTCTCCAGATAGAGTGATTAGCATGTCTTGAACCTGCTCCTCCAATTGGAAATACTCCTCAATATTGTAGCCCGCCTTGAGAGGCTCTCCGGTGATCTCCCATATGTCATGATGAAGTGTCTCGATTCTTGACCAATAATGATTGACGGTCTTCATCTTTACTTCACAAAAATATTTAGAAGAGTCATGCAAACCGATCTCAATTCCTTTTAAGAGGCGGCGTAGGGACTCTATAACTGATTCTTGTATTCTAATCAGTTTGCTTATTTCATCCTTCGGATTTCTGTGTATATCTCGTGCCTGAACCTCGCCTTCCCCCATGTCATTCACTGGATCAGCTTGTTTTGTTGTAGGCTGAGGTGTTTCCATGGAGATTTGTTCTGCATTTGTATCTTCTTCAGGCAGTTTCTTCTCTGGTTTTTCACCTTCTTGGTTTGAGGTGGTTAGGCTTGCAATATGCGTTTGTATTTTGCTGCGATGGGCCTGATAGATGTTTTGCATCGCCTCGTAATAGCCGTTTGCATAATATGGATGGCCTAAATCTTTGCTATGATCAGTGCGGATTTCATTGTCCGTATCTTCGAATGTATTCCACAGCTCATCTAGTTGACGAATTCTTTCCTTGCAGTACTGAAGGTGCCTCCTGCTTGGGCCGCCCTTAATGTAATTGTCTATTGCTCGTTCAATTTCTGATCCTGTCGCCTTCTGCCTTCTTGCGAGCTTCTCCATGTTGCTATTTCTGATATGCGTCACAAGTCGTAAACCTGGATCACGTCGGGGTCACCAAACAATGTATAGAATTCTTTTATTCTACTTGGTCAAGGTGCTTGTACCTTGATGTAATGGCTGCGTTAACGGTACTTGTACCGCAACGCCAAAAGATTGTAAAGAATTCTACGTTGAATCTCGTGCTGCTTAGTCAAGGTGCTTGTACCTAGAATTTACCAATATGTTATGTTAACGGTGCTTGTACCGCAACGCCAATTCAAAATCGAAACTACGTAGAATTTAAAATGAAACTTCTCACTTGATGATTGAAACGAGACTAACAAATTATATTTTCATAAAACTTAATTTATAACACAAGAAAAATGTTTACTAAGCTAGTTTCTTTTTTTGCAAATAATAAGAATGAGAATCTCACACAAATTCGGATTCCCATGCATGCCTTCATAATATGACACAAATGTGTATATCGTATTTCGTCTGGTGGCGACGGGCACATGTGCCTACTCAGCATAATTTGCGTGAGATTCCCATTCGGTGAGAATGAAAAAATGAAATATGAATTTGTATTTTTTTCATATGTATGTAGGTAGGTATATTTATTTTCATATATTGAAATTCTAATTGCTATATCTATATGATGATATACGATTAATCTATAATGTATTAAAGTCTGAACAGTCTGTAAGTTATGTGTATTATTCTATATGTTTTGGATTCGAGAGTCGATTTGGTCTTGAGGCGCAATTATCGTGTCTGTGTATGATGTTTCTACCTCGGCGTAAACATAATTTTTGAAATAGTTATGCTCCAAATCATTAGGGCCGGTATATGAAATTATTTCGCTATGCGTGGCCTCAAAATCATCCCAGTATTTGTGTAATGAATTGATCTTTTGTGTCAGATATGTCTGTGTCGCAGTTGATAATGAATAAAAATTAATCGATTGTATAATTCGTGATATAGACTTTTGCCTATGATCCTGCAGTCTGAACCGTACTGTATTTGACTGATTTTTGTCTGTATTATCTTGGGTGTCAGCTACAGATGTTTTCTGCGAAGTCTTATTTTTTTTCAGTCATGTTTCGTATCGTGAAGTAAATGTGGGAGTATTTGATCGAAATCAGGAAGAGATTTCTAAAATGGGCAGCAGGTTGATATATAATTATATATATATAGTATATATTTAGATATGGAAGTGTAAGTGCGTGAAAGAATAACAAAAAAAAGGTAAATCAAATCAATTCAAATTAAGGTTCATCAAACTAAATAAGAATCAGTGCAGATAAAAGTTGTCTGTGTTAAATTTCCGAGTGTTGGCACGATTAAATTGATTATTCTTCCAATCGATATCTTTCTCCTGAACGGTAGGCTCACAAAGTCCTATCGCAGGGGATCAATATTTGATGAAGTCCTCTGACCAGCAAGCTCACAGAGTCTTACCGAAGAGGTCGCTTCTAGGAAGAGCGGATTTCAATTTTAATGTGTAGGATCAAAACTTTCTTTCAAATTGGAAGAAAATTGAAGAATATGGAGAAGGAGAGAAAAAAAATCTCTTTTTCACCCTTTGTATATAAAAATATGTGGACAATTCGAAAAATGTAGATAATTAGAAGTTATGTAAACAAATAGAAAATATGTAATTATGTATATAACTTTTAAATGTGTAGAAAACCAGAAAATATGCAAATGGCTTGAAGGTATAAATATCTAATTAGAAAATAATAATTAATTATTTAATAAAATATATATGGAAAGAAAAAAAAATGTTTCTTTGTTCTGCGTACTACCGATATTAGAGCATAGTAATTATATTGCAAGATTTAATTTCTCTACCTTATTATTATCCAAAATGTATTGGTATGGAGTTGTAGGAGATGTAGATGACGTTGTTAGAGATGTTATATTTAGATTCCTTCGTCGGGTTATTTCTAATGGTGAAAATACGTCGTGCGTCAAGGGCGACGATTTCTAGTTGCCGTCCTTCTGGGAATCATCTTTTTGAGGCAGGGATGAAGACCCGCAAGGGTCCACCGGTGGGGCACAATGGCACCGAAACTTTTATGTTAGTTATTTTTCCTCTAAGTATCCCTTATTGGGTATACCCGGGCTAATTTTTTTATTTATTATTTATTTATTTATTAAAAAAAATATTTGCATTTATTTTAATTTAACTTTCTGCTGCCACCAGTTGTTTTGTACGTTTATATTAATTTTTTTTATTTCTAGTTAAAGGCACTGGGTTAGTTTTAGTCCGCTGCCACCATTTGTTTTGTAGGTTTATATTAATTTTTTTAATTTATAGTTAAAGGCACTGGGTTAGTTTTAGTCCGCTGCCACCATTTGTTGTCGTCAGCCGCTCATGCTCGCCAGTTAAAAATGAAGAAGCGGTCGATTGGGGTGTTAATTCCATGTATATGAAAACAATAAATAAATATTTTTCAGGTTCGCAAAAAAGCAATATTTAATTTTAATCTTTAGTCGGATTTTTTAAAGCACAATATTTTTCTTTGATCTTCACACTTTAATCGTGGTTAAATTAGTTTCGACTTTAGTTTCTTAGGTTAATTTATTATTCTCTCCGATCATAGTCGGATTTTTCAAAGCACAATATTTTTCTTTGATCTTCACACTTTAATCGTGGTTAAATTAGCTTCAAATTTAGTTTCTTAGGTTCTCCAATAAAAAAACAATATTTTAATTTTAATTTCACTCGAACTTTTCACGACGGGTCTTGAAGAAAAACTCCCCGAGGTTTAGGCAAATTGCACCCAGGTACCCACGATCGCTTCAAAAAGCGGTTTTGTTATTTTATTGTTTTCTCACGACGTTGAAAATCGTACGTGAGGAAATGTACCAAAGTTTTGATGTATATGCATCTATGCAAACTGTAATCCGATATGCGCTTGTGCGCCCGCCTTGAAATACGCGAATAATTATGATACTTGTATGTATGTACGTACATACAATTAGATTGGAAAAATAGGTACTGTACGTATGTAGAGTGTACATGCGGAAAAAAAGTAAGAAGACACTGTATGTAGGTAAGTGTGCATATCGTGTGAGTGGAATGTGTGTCTGATAACAAAATGTAATTAATGCTAAATTGCATTTTGATATAATATGGGAATGCATTTCTAAATGCATTTTGAATTTATGTTAAAATTTTAAAATGGATTAATTTTTTATTTTCAGGCTCATTTATGAGGTACATCAATATATTGTATAGGACAATATATTGATATATTGACCTTATGATTGTGATTCGGGGCATTGGGCATCTGAGTCACAACACTGTGCAATGAAATAGAAACTAAACAGTTTTTTCTAGATGAAAATAAAACCTTCAATAGTTTTCATATGCATGTTAGCAGGGATGTGAACGATTCAAATTTTGACTCAACTCATCGCTCAACTCAAGCTGTGAGTCCGCTCAATAGTTGAGCGGTAGTTCATCGCTCGAAATTTGAGCGGACTTAATCTTGAGCGGACTCACTGCTTGAGTGGATTCGATCGGACTCACTACTTGAGAGAACTCATCATTTGAGTTGAGCGGACTCAAATCATGTTTTAAATAATATCAGGAGAATCTGATTTAATTAAGATTGAAACTGAAACTGAAATTTCAATCAAATAAGAAAAGTTCATAAAAAAGTCATTCATTATATTATATTTGTAACGAAGTTACATGCACGATATACACAGGGTAAGCTCCGCAGTATTGGCACTCATAGGTGCCTATATTTATTAAGAGCAAAGTGTGCAGTCTCGTATACAGACCGCTGTACAGCCACACATATGGCATAACCACAGTCATTTATATGATTTCTCCCCACAGAACAAATCATCCAAGTAATACGTGATCACTCATAGTGGAATGACGAAATAGGAAATGGAGGGGCAGACCAGTCGAGAATGATTACAGTGTCCAGGACCATATAAATAGGAGGTCACCAGAACAGAGAAATCAGTCGATGTTCAACCGCAGTACCGAGCACTTACCAGTACCAAGCTAGTACTAGAAATCCAGACTAGTACCAGAAATCGGAAGCAAGTAGCAGTAGCGCAGTTGCAAATAAGTCCGATCTCCAGTACCACCGTTACGTTATACACATTCTCTCGTGCTAACGCTACGACGTATTCACGCTTCTTGCGTGGTCCGAAGTTGCACAACTTCCTCCCGTGTTAACGCTACGAAATATTCCCGCTTCGAGTGTGGTCCGACGTTACACAAATAAATCTCTCTAGTGCTAGCGCTACGATGTATTCTTGCTTCTTGCGTGGTCCGACGTACACCTTCCCGACCCCACCGCATAAAAGTATACAAGCACACCCCCACAGATTTAGAATCAGTGTATTAATTAAGCTGTGTAGTGAATAAGTCATTAAATTAGAATATGGCAACATTAGTGTTATTAGCTTAGGATAAAGAAATAAAAGCATTTGAAATCGAGTGAAACATACAGTGTTCTCATTTTATTCTACCAACGTGTGATTTTGGTTTAACCCTGGGCATCCTCCTGACTATTCGCAGTAATAGTCGACCCGACGTTACATAAAATTGGCGCCCGAGCAGGGACCTGGCTTTACACTGAGGAAACATCATGACCGATAAGCAGAGCGGGACGAATACCGATAAAACCGCCAGTTCGGTATACACACTGAAGAAAGAGCAGCTAGTGAGCGAATTAATTCAAGTAGGGCTAACCAGTACAGGAACAACCGACGAACTCAGGAAAAGACTAAGTGACTACATTAAGCAAGGGAACAAGTTGAGTGAACCAGACATCCCCACTACTGCCAGCCATTCGACCGAAAGTATTGAAACCAACACAGGGGAGACAGATAGAGACATGCCGTCAGACACAGAGATGTATACAGCACCATCTCCCACCCAACCACCAATTTTGGCTGTGCCCGATACCAGATGCCTCACAGATTTTGAGGTAATGGACAAAGTGAGAAAGTGGAATGTGCGATTCGATGAGGGACAAGAACCACTGAGTTTCCTAGAGCGAGTGCAAGACCTAGCACAATGTTACCAGATACCGACCGACCGATTGCTCCGAACATTACCAGAGCTCTTGCATAAGACAGCACTCGCATGGTATAGGAATAACCGACAAAACTGGACAACGTGGAGTGATTTCGTAGAAGACTACACAGAATATATGAAAACCTGCTGCCAGAATACCGCCTATACATACGGCCCAGAGGTTTTAAAGGCCTCACTGAATTAGTGAAACTAGCGGAAGAATACGAGATCGTGAAAGAGCAAGAGAAGAATATGAAGCCTAAACCAGATGCAAAAAGGGCCCTACGACCAGCCAGTACAGTACATCCAATAAATGTACCATTCTCTAGAAATGAATGCTGCTGGCGGTGTGGAGATCGTGGCCATACCAGAATGCAATCCAGGAATCCGCCGAAGCTATTTTGCTCGTACTGTGGGAAAACCGGTACACTAACTAAAGACTGTCTATGTAACCAGTTCAACAATGCGGGAAACGGAAGAGGGGTACAGATAAGACCTGGCAACCGTGTAGCTCGAAACTAAATATCTTAACTCAAACCACAGCCTATCGTTACTTTATTTCACTCACGATATTAGGACAAGAAGTACCCGCACTTATCGATACTGGAGCAGGAAAGTCATTTGTTGGAGAGAAAATGTTAAGAGTGTTGAAGGCGGCCAAAATACCATTTTTTAGTTGCACATGGTGTGCAGCACTAGCTTATGGCACTAAAGTAAATATAGGAAAGGCCTGTAAACTAGAAGTACTTTGGAAACAGCATAGGGTCACTCACACGTTTTACCACATGCCACAACTAGCTGAAACCATTATTCTCGGAGTAGACTTCCTCCAAAAAGCACAGACGGAAATCTGCCTCTTTGGAGAGACAATACAACCAGACATCCCACCAACAGAAACGGCGGCATATACGATTGAAATCCCAAATGAACTAACCAAAGATCAAGAAGAACGATTCACACAGTTGGTAGCTACACAACTACCTCGGTTCGATGAAATTACTAGTCCCACCCACCTGGCCGAACACCGTATACGAATGAAAAACGATCATCAGTTTAAACAACGTCACTACCCGAGAAATCCAGCTATGCAAGATGTTATCAATAATGAAATAGATGAACTGTTAAACACCAGTAAAATCGAAACTTCCAGTAGTCTGTACAGTTATCCTATAGTATTAGTTAGAAAGAAACAAGGAGGGTGGAGACTTTGTATAGATTACCGGCAACTGAATGAACAATCAGTGAAAGACACATATCCGCTGCCCTCAAATCAATCATATTCTCGATAAATTGAAGGGAGCGCGATACATTTCTACTCTTGACTTGAAGAAAGTGTACTGGCAAATTCCACTAGAGGAAACCAGTCGACAATATACACCCTTCACTGTACCAGGGAGAGGCTTATTCCAGTGGAAGGTAATGCCATTTGGATACCACTCTGCGCCAGCTACTTTCCAAAGAGCACTAGACGGAGGCATAGGCCCTGAAATGGAACCATATGCATTCGCCTACCTAGGTGATATCATTATAGTAACCGCGCCCGTCTACGTGAAGTGTTTGAACGACTCATTAGAGCGAATTTTAAAATCAATATCGAGAAATGCGAGTTCCTAAAATGTGAAATACAATATTTAGGACAAATGGTAAGTCAGCATGGCATACAGACTGATCCGGATAAAGTGAACGCCATCAAAACCATACCAGCACCAACTAATGTAAAAGAACTGAGGAGGTCTTTAGGCGTAGTCTCATGGTACTGACGTTTTCTCCAGTCGTTTTCAGAACTTGTCGCACCACTAAACAAGTTACTACGAAAAAAGGTGGAATGGCAATGGGCAGACGAACAGCAAAAATCGTTCGAAGTGATTAAACGAAAACTCACAGAAGCACCGGTCCTCGCTTGCCCTGATTTTTCTAGTCCATTTATTCTCCAGACTGATGCAAGCCAAGATGGACTCGGTGCAGTATTATCACAAGGGCTAGATAATAACGAACACGTCATTGCCTACGCCAGCCGAACGCTCAATGAAGCAGAAAAGAAATATTCAGTTACCGAAAAAGAATGTCTCGCCATCATATGGGGAATACGAAAAATGAAGCCATATCTAGAAGGGTATTACTTCACCGTAGTGACAGATCACCAAGCACTTTGTTGGCTACGGACAATAGAGAATCCATCAGGCAGATTGGCACGATGGGCTATCGAGCTCCAGCAGTACCACTTCGAGATTAAATACCGTAGAGGAAAGCAAAATATAGTGGCACATGCTCTATCTCGGCAACCACTACCAGCGACAGAAAGCGAAATTTTTCTGGTCAACACAAAGCCTGCATGCTCTTGGTATGAGAATAAAATGCAATCCGTAAAAGCTAATCCCACCGCATATCCAGACTATACAATCACCAATGACGAGTTATATCGACACTTCCACGATATAACCACGCATGCAGATAACGACACTGGACGCGAATGGAAACTATGTATACCTGCTCCGCTCAGACCTAAGGTGCTGAAAGAATATCACGATAGTGTTACCGCCGGACACTTGGGAGTAATAAAAACCATAGCAAGAATTGCAAAATATTATTATTGGCCTGGTATGTTCAGCGAATTAAACAAATACGTACGTAGTTGCCAATCCTGCATGAAATATAAACCCATACAAGAAAAACCAGCTGGGAAAATGCATATGACAAGTGCAAAAGAACCATGGGAGATTGTAAGCTCCGATGTCATTCGCCCACTACCTAGATCTACAAAATGCCATATCATGATATTGGTATTTCATGACAAATTTACCAAGTGGACTGAATTCCTACCAATGCGAGAGGAAACTACTCCAGCGTTAATAAAGGGGTTCAAAGAACGCATTCTTTCTCGCCACGGATGTCCTAAAGTTTTAATAACCGACAATGGAAGACAATACACCAGTCACAAAGTCACTTAAATGTTGAAAGATCTACAAATTCAGCACCGTCTCACCCCACCGTACACACCACAGTCAAATCCGACCGAAAGAGTAAGCCGTGTCATCAAGACTATGATCGAACAATATGTTGAAAACGATCAACATAAGTGGGACGAGTTTCTGCCAGAATTAATGCTAGCACTCAACACGAGTCAGAACGAATCTGCCGGATACACACCAGTATTTCTTAATTATGGTCGAGAATTAATTCTCCCCGCTTCACTCTATAGCAAGCAGAATATCGCCGACACCAGCACAACATCCCCTGAGGGAAATCAAGCAAAACTGAGAGATATATTTGAGTTAGTTCGCATAAACATGGGAAGGGCGTTTACAAAACAAAGCCCCCATTTCAATTTACGCCATCGAGCATGGTGTCCTCAGGTCGGAGAACAAGTGTTGAGAAAAGAGAGGCATTTATCATCACGCATCAGAAATTATAATGCTAAACTGGGACTAAAATATGAGGGACCATTTTCGGTTACCAAAGTGATTTCAACAGTGATTGTACAGCTTAAAATACCAAAAAAGGGAGTGAGAGAGCCCATATAAAAGATTTGAGGAAATGTTATGAGCAAGTGGATGCCGTTAGAAGTAAGGTTTATAAAGCAGCCACAATTACAGAATATTTTTCAGTCAGCAAGATGAGTGCGAAGGTGACACGTAACCCTACGTTAAGACGAACAGTGCAAAATATCCCAGATCCGACATTTAGAGTTAAAATACGACCTATGAAGCCTGCTGCCGTAGCCGTGAAACGTAAAGATGTCTTCGGGGGGCCTACGCCCACAAATGTAGAAAATAAATTAAACATCAGTCTAACAGCATCAAGTCTACCAGTCAAGCGGAAAGTGTTTTTAACGTGGGGACCAGGAAAAGAAGCTACGACCATATTAGCACGTGCAGATGGAAGCGACGCCTAGATCTGAATTGAAACCAGACGTCCAACGAAAAATAACCTTCAAGTCGCCAATGATAACTACCGAAACAAAAATCCCGAAGAAACCACTAGCGAAGCCATCTGCATTGCCCGATTTATGACGTCAGATAATCGTGCCCAAAAGAAACCAAAAGGGGACCACAAAACTGATAAAGAAGCCAACCCCAACCACCAGTTCAATGAAAGTAGCACTACCAAGCCTCCCAATCCTAACTCAAGAAGTGGTGATAACGTCAAGCCCTGTGACAACAAACGTGCCTCCAACCAGTAACCCCGGACGCGCACCACTTTCAGTTACCCCAGTGAACAAGTCAGAGAAAACCGACATAATTAAGCCCAGCCAAGCTTCATCCGTCACCGACTCAGCCAACCACATACTCATTATCGAGGACATCACGAAACTAAAGAAGCCCATTCTCAATATGAACCCGGGAGCTCGTACGTTCTTTTCTCCAGGACACAAAAATGCGGCTGGCTATGTCCGGATTCTACGGTTACCAGATGGACGTTATGCGTTAAAATATCATCCGCCAAGCCGACCGGTTTTTTTTGTTTTTGTTTTTTTTTTAGAAATCGTCAAGCTTATAGATCATTTCGGTGACGATTCGAGATATTCTCTGGTATGGATGAAGACAGGCAAAGATTTTGTATTAAGGTATACGAAACTGGCGACGGGGTGAGGTATGTATAGAAATTAATTTATATGGGAAGTTATTGAAATAGCGATATGGAAAGAAATTTATATGGGGAGGAAGATTGCTATTGGATTGTGGGATGATAAAGTGTGCTTGGTAGAAACTGGCGACGGGGACGGTACATATGTACATACTTCCGAATATATTATATATACATACATAGCTGATTAGATCATTTTGCGGACGGGGTCAGGCACATAAATACATACTGCCAAATAAATTAATAAATTACATTTTTTTTTTTTATATACATACATACATAGCTGATTAGATCATTTTGGTTTGATCTGAATGATATGTAAGAAATTAATTTTTAATTTATATTAGAAGAGTTCTTTCGGTGTGAAGAAAGAGTTGGAATTGGAAAACAACCGGGAAAATTCGGAAAATTTGGAAAAAAAAATTGGGAAAAATTGGAAAATTATTCGGATAATTCGGAAAAATTGGAAAACATCCGGAAAAATTAGAAAATTATTCGGAACAGTTGGAAAACATCCGGAAAATTTGGAAAATTATTCGGAAAATTTTTGGAAAAATTGGAAAGTTTTTTGGAAAAATTGGGAAACATCCGGAAAAATTTGGAAAATAGCCGGAAAATTTGGAAAATTATTTGAAAAATTATTATTATTATTATTTGAAAGTTTTTTGGAAAAATTGGGAAACATCCGGAAAAATTTGGAAAATAGCCGGAAAATTTGGAAAATTATTTGAAAAAATTCTGAAAAATTGAAGGAAAATTATTCGAAAATTTCGGAAAATTATTCCAAAAATTCGGAAAACATCTGGAAAATTTGGAAAATTATTCGGAAAAAATTATGAAAAATTGGAAAATTATTCGGAAAATTTGGAAAATTATTCGAAAAAATTCTGAAAAATTGGAAAACATCAGAAAAAATTGGAAAATTATTTGGAAAATTCGGGAAAACTTCGGATTATAATAATATTTTTTTTTTTTTTTTTAAGAAATCTTCAACTCTGATTATATAATTTTGGTGACGTGGTTATGCTAAGAGCGAGATATGCATAGAAATTTGTGTGGGAAGTTCTTGAAATAGCTTTATGGATAGAATTATATATGGGGAGTTGGAAGGATGATTGGATTGCGTGGTTGGTAGAAACTGGCGGCGGGGACGGTAGATAGATACATACTGCCGTTCCAATAAATTTATAAAATAATTGTTTTTTTATACATATATAGCTGATTAGATCATGTTGGGGACGGGGTCAGGTACCATACTGCCGAATAAATTAATAATTTTTTTTTTTGTATATATACATACATAGCTGATTAGATCATTTTGGTTCTTTGGTCTGAATGAAAGGGCGAGATAGTATGTAAAAAATTAATTTATATGGGAAGTGTTCCTTTTCGGTGTGAATTTGGAAAATTATTCGGAAAAATTGGAAAACATCCGGAAAAATTGGAAAATTATTCGGAAATTTTGTAAAATTATTCGGAAAGTTTTGAAAATTATTCGGAAAATTTGAAAAATTATCAGGAAAAATTGGAAAAAATTCGGAAAAATTGCAAAACATCCGGAAAATTTGGAAAATTCGGAAAACACCCGGATAAATTAGAAAAATTCGGAATAATCAGAAGGAATTCGGGAAAATTGGAAAAAATCCGGAAATCACCCGGAAAATTTGGAAAATTATTCGGAAAATTTGGAAAGCATACGGAAAAATTGGAAAATTAACCGGAAAATTCGGGAAAAACTCGGAAAAGTTGGGAAACATCCCGAAAAAGTTAGAAAATTATTCGGAAAATTTCGAAAAAATCCGAAATTTTCGGAAAATTCTTGAAAGATTCAGAAAAATTGGAAAATTATTCGGGCAAATTCGGAATAATTGGAAAAAATTCTGAAAAATTGGAAAGCATCCGGAAAATTATTCGGAAATTCAGAAAATTATTCGGGAAAAATTCTGAAAATTTGGAAAAGTATTCGGAAAATTTTGAAAAGTATTTGGAAAATTCGGGAAAAAATTGGAAAATTTGGAGAATTATTCGGAAAATTCGGAAAAATTCGGAAAACATCCGGAAATTTGGAAAATTATTCGGACGATTCGGAAAAAACTTGGAAAAATTGGATAGACTAGGGAACTCATTGATTTTTTTTAAGAAAGGGGGAGATGTAAGCTCCGCAGTATTCGCACTCATAGCTGCCTACATTTATTAAGAGCAAAGTGTGCAGTCTCGTAAAACAGACCGCTCTACAGCCATACATCTGTTATAACCACAGTCATTTATATGATTTCTCCCCACAGAACAAATCATCCAAGTAATACGTGATCACTCATAGTGGAATGACGAAATAGGAAATGGAGGGGCAGACCAGTCGAGAATGATTAGTGTCCAGGACTATATAAATAGGAGGTCACCAGAACAGAGAAATCAGTCGATGTTCAACCGCAGTACCGAGCACTTACCAGTACCGAGCTAGTACCAGAAATCCAGACTAGTACCGGAAATCCGAAGCAAGTAGCAGTACCGCAGTTGCAAACAAGTCCGATCTCCAGTACCACCGTTACGTTATACACATTCTCTCGTGCTAACGCTACGACGTATTCACGCTTCTTGCGTGGTCCGAAGTTGCACAACTTCCTCCCGTGTTAACGCTACGAAGTATTCTCGCTTCGAGCGTGGTTCGACGTTACACAAATAAATCTCTCTAGTGCTAGCGCTACGATGTATTCTTGCTTCTTGCGTGGTCCGACGTACACCTTCCCGACCCCACCGCATAAAAGTATACAAGCACACCCCCACAGATTCAGAATCAGAGTATTAATTAAGCTGTGTAGTGAATAAGTCATTAAATTAGAATATGGCAACATTAGTGTTATTAGCTTAGGATAAAGAAATAAAAGCATTTGAATTCGAGTGAATCATACAGTGTTCTCATTTTATTCTACCAACGTCGTGTGATTTTGGTTTAACTCTGGGCATCCTCCTGACTACTCGCAGTAATAGTCGACCCGACGTTACATAAAATTGGCGCCCGAGCAGGGACCTGGCTTTACACTGAGGAACCATCATAACCGATAAGCAGAGCGGGACGAATACCGATAAAACTGCCAGTTCGGTATACACACTGAAGAAAGAGCAGCTAGTGAGCGAATTAATTCAAGTAGGGCTAAACAGTACAGGAACAACCGACGAACTCAGGAAAAGACTAAATGACTACATTAACCAACGGAACAAGTTGAATGAACCAGACATCCCCACTACTGCCAGCCATTCGACCGAAAGTATTGAAACCAACACAGGGGAGACAGATAGAGACATGCCGTCAGACACAGAGATGTATATAGCACCATCTCCCACCCAACCACCAATTTTGGCTGTGCCCGATACCAGATGCCTCACAGATTTTGAGGTAATGGACAAAGTGAGAAAGTGGAATGTGCGATTCGATGAGGGACAAGAACCATTGAGTTTCCTAGAGCGAGTGCAAGACCTAGCACAATGTTACCAGATACCGACCGACCGATTGCTCCGAACATTACCAGAGCTCTTGCATAAGACAGCACTCGCATGGTATAGGAATAACCGACAAAACTGGACAACGTGGAGTGATTTCGTAGAAGACTACACAGAATATATGAAAACCTGCTGCCAGAATACCGCCTGTAAATACGGTCCAGAGATTTTAAAGGCCTCACTGAATTAGTGAAACTAGCGGAAGAATACGAAATCGTGAAAGAGCAATAGAAGAATATGAAGCCTAAACCAGATGAAAAAAGGGCCCCACGACCAGCCAGTACAGTACATCCAATAAATGTACCATTCTCTAGAAATGAATGCTGCTGGCGGTGTGGAGATCGTGGCCATACCAGAATGCAATCTTCCAGGAATCCGCCGAAGCTATTTGGCTCGTACTGTGGGAAATCCGGTACACTAACTAAAGACTGTCTATGTAACCAGTCCAACAATGCGGGAAACGGAAGAGGGGTACAGATACGACCAGGCAACCGTGTAGCTCGAAACTAAATGTCTTAACTCAAACCACAGCGTATCGTTACTTTATTTCACTCACGATATTAGGACAAGAAGTACCCGCACTTATCGATACTGGAGCAGGAAAGTCATTTGTTGGAGAGAAAATGTTAAGAGTGTTGAAGGCGGCCAAAATACCATTTTTTAGTTGCACATGGTGTGCAGCACTAGCTTATGGCACTAAAGTAAATATAGGAAAGGCCTGTAAACTAGAAGTACTTTGGAAACAGCATAGGGTCACTCACACGTTTTACCACATGCCACAACTAGCTGAAACCATTATTCTCGGAGTAGACTTCCTCCAAAAAGCACAGACGGAAATCTGCCTCTTTGGAGAGACAATACAACCAGACATCCCACCAACAGAAACGGCGGCATATACGATTGAAATCCCAAATGAACTAACCAAAGATCAAGAAGAACGATTCACACAGTTGGTAGCTACACAACTACCTCGGTTCGATGAAATTACTAGTCCCACCCACCTGGCCGAACACCGTATACGAATGAAAAACGATCATCAGTTTAAACAACGTCACTACCCGAGAAATCCAGCTATGCAAGATGTTATCAATAATGAAATAGATGAACTGTTAAACACCAGTAAAATCGAAACTTCCAGTAGTCTGTACAGTTATCCTATAGTATTAGTTAGAAAGAAACAAGGAGGGTGGAGACTTTGTATAGATTACCGGCAACTGAATGAACAATCAGTGAAAGACACATATCCGCTGCCCTCAAATCAATCATATTCTCGATAAATTGAAGGGAGCGCGATACATTTCTACTCTTGACTTGAAGAAAGTGTACTGGCAAATTCCACTAGAGGAAACCAGTCGACAATATACACCCTTCACTGTACCAGGGAGAGGCTTATTCCAGTGGAAGGTAATGCCATTTGGACACCACTCTGCGCCAGCTACTTTCCAAAGAGCACTAGACGCAGTCATAGGCCCTTAAATGGAACCATATGCATTCGCCTACCTAGGTGATATCATTATAGTAACGAAAACATTTGATGACCACCGCGCCCGTCTACGTGAAGTGTTTGAACGACTCATTAGAGCCAATTTTAAAATCAATATCGAGAAATGCGAGTTCCTAAAATGTGAAATACAATATTTAGGACAAATGGTAAGTCAGCATGGCATACAGACTGATCCGGATAAAGTGAACGCCATCAAAACCATACCAGCACCAACTAATGTAAAAGAACTGAGGAGGTCTTTAGGCGTAGTCTCATGGTACTGACGTTTTGTCCAGTCGTTCTCAGAACTTGTCGCACCACTAAACAAGTTACTACGAAAAAAGGTGGAATGGCAATGGGCAGACGAACAGCAAAAATCGTTCGATGTGATTAAACGAAAACTCACAGAAGCACCGGTCCTCGCTTGCCCTGATTTTTCTAGTCCATTTATTCTCCAGACTGATGCAAGCCAAGATGGACTCGGTGCAGTATTATCACAAGGGCTAGATAATAACGAACACGTCATTGCCTACGCCAGCCGAACGCTCAATGAAGCAGAAAAGAAATATTCAGTTACCGAAAAAGAATGTCTCGCCATCATATGGGGAATACGAAAAATGAGGCCATATCTAGAAGGGTATTACTTCACCGTAGTGACAGACCACCAAGCACTTCGTTGGCTACGGACAATAGAGAATCCATCAGGCAGATTGGCACGATGGGCTATCGAGCTCCAGCAGTACCACTTCGAGATTAAATACCGTAGAGGAAAGCAAAATATAGTGGCACATGCTCTATCTCGGCAACCAGTACCAGCGACAGAAAGCGAAATTTTTCTGGTCAACACAAAGCCTGCATGCTCTTGGTATGAGAATAAAATGCAATCCGTAAAAGCTAATCCCACCGCATATCCAGACTATACAATCACCAATGACCAGTTATATCGACACGATATAACCACGCATGCAGATAACGATACTGGACGCGAATGGAAACTATGTATACCTGCTCCGCTCAGAACTAAGGTGCTGAAAGAAAATCACGATAGTGTTACCGCCGGACACTTGGGAGTAATAAAACCATAGCAAGAATTGCAAAATATTATTATTGGCCTGGTATGTTCAGCGAATTAAACAAATACGTACGTAGTTGCCAATCCTGCATGAAATATAAACCCATACAACAAAAACCTGCTGGAAAAATGCATATGACAAGTGCAAAAGAACTATGGGAGATTGTAAGCTCCGATGTCATTCGCCCACTACCTAGATTTACAAAAGGCCATATCATGATATTGGTATTTCATGACAAATTAACCAAGTGGACTGAATTCCTACCAATTCCATAGGAACCAATCCAGCGTTAAAAAAGGGGTTCAAAGAACGTATTCTTTCTCGCCACGGATGTCCTAAAGTTTTAATAACCGACAATGGAAGACAATACACCAGTCACAAAGTCACTCAAATGTTGAAAGATCTACAAATTCAGCACCGTCTCACCCCACCGTACACACCACAGTCAAATCCGACCGAAAGTGTAAGCCGTGTCATCAAGACTATGATCGAACAATATGTTGAAAACGATCAACATAAGTGGGACGAGTTTCTGCCGGAATTAATGCTAGCACTCAACACGAGTCAGAGCGAATCTACCGGATACACGCATTTGAATTCGAGTGAAACATACAGTGTTCTCTGAGCATCCTCCTGACTACTCGCAGCAATACTCGACAAGACTTTACATATTATATTAATATAGCCAACATTTCTCTTCCTTTCAATATAATGTACAAATTCAACAATGTGTGAAATCTGTAAGGAAAATACCATACTTCAAAATGTTTTAATTCAATTCAGGAAAATTGTACTTTATATTTTTTCCACTGATATGTAGCATCATTTGTATTTCAAATTTTTCGTCATTTAGAAGACATCTATTAGGAGTTAACGTTAGTTGTCCTATGCTAAATAATTTCTCTACCGAAGGGTAATGTTGTGTTGTTTTCGGTAAAAAGTCTTTATGACCGAAAAACGTTTGTTTTAAAATATTTAAAATACGGTCCAGACTTTTTTTGTGGAAAAATTATACTCCAAGAACAATTTCTGACCCTCCATTGAAATTTGGTCATCTTCATAATCTGAGTCCCAAAATGGCCTAGCGTAAAAGAAATGTTGGCTAAGAAAATTAGCAAAAGCTAAATTAATATAATATAATAAATGACTTTTTTGTGAGCTTTTCTTATTTGATTCAAATTTCAGTTTCAGTTTCAATTTTAATTAAATTAGATTCTACTTATGTTATTTAAAACATGATTTGAGTCCGCTCAACTCAAATGATGAGTCCGCTTAAGATTTGAGTCCGCTCAAGCCGCTCAACCAGTGAGTTCGTTCAAGTTTCGCGCAATAAACCACCGCTCAAGTGCTCAGCGGACTCAAGTCCTGAGTTGAGCGATGAGTTGATATGACAAATGAGTCCGTTCATTTACAATCCTGAATATTAGGAGCATAAGTAAACATTTTGATGAACTTAAAATGCTCTAAAGTAATATAGGTGTAGATTTTGATGTAATAGTGTTAACTGAAACTTGGCAAGACGACTATAGTTGCTTTTATATGGAAAATTACATTTAGCCACTACAATAAATGTGATGGAATTGTCGTATATGTCAGAAATCACCTTCATGTAACTAAGTTAAGTTGCCAAATTATTGAAGCCAATGCACTGCATCTACAAACTACCGCTCATGGGAATGTGATCATTGATATCACAGGCATTTACAGATCTACTGGTTTCAATCCAAATAATTTTTGTTAATTCTCTTGAAGATTTTTTATGTTCCTTCGGTATATCATTGTGGGTGATATAAATATTGATATTATAAAGAGCAAAGTTACTCCCATTGTGGGTGAGTACCTGGAAACTATCAAATCATATCAATATTTGCTTGGACAGCAGGGTTGCCATGTTTTTAATATTGAAAAGTCGTACGAGCATAATCTTTTGACCGTACAGGCAGCATTTTGGTCATACAATCCTAACAATAAATCTAACATACATAATTATTTAGAGAAAAATCAGTACATCCAATTTATAAGTAACAGTTGAGCATTTATGTTATTTTTCAATTAAAAAAGCAACAATATATTTTGTTCTTAACATATTCGGAAATACTTATATTTTCACATTTTTATTAATAATAAAATAAAAAATATATATAAAACAAATAATTTGTATACACAAATTTACACGATTTCTCCACATTCATTTTGGAAACGAGAGTAGAGAACAGCAAAGTTGGTGGAATAGATTTAATACATAACCCAAAAAAAGGAACAGGATATCTCATATCTGAAATAAAAAATTCAAATTTTAAAGAAAGAGACTTTCTGATACATACCAATCTGTGCATCTGTGCAAAGATAAAAATAAAGCAGGTACTAGTCTACCAAATTGTGCTGAAAACGGAAAATATGTGGACTGTATAGAACAGGCCGGTGAAAAAGAACACGTCCGCGTTGCTCAAACTATAACTTTATTCTGATAAATTTTTAGTACAGAATTCTCAGCCAAGATTGGCCCGTTATTGCTGATAACAATGCTTAATAACTAACTACAGATATATAGGTACTTATGCACTAACTTAAATAAGAGATTTCAGGGTTGTCGAAACTATAAACTGCGAACATTCCGCCCGCCTTGAACTATCGAGCTTCAATTAGGAAATAGTGTATCTCTGGGTAATAAACACAGCTTTGAGATTGGCCTCTTAATGATTCCGGATCTTCCCTTTAATGTAACCACTCTTACCTTTTCGTCCTTGCCGGGATGGACTTGAAGAACTCGCCCGAGGGCCCATACTGTTGGCGGCAGATTGTCTTCCTTGATGATGACAATATCATAAGGTTGCAAATTTTTTTCTGGACGCTTCCATTTCGCTCGTTGCGGGAGTTGACTGAGATATTCAGCCTGCCATCGACGCCAGAATGATTGGTGCAGCCTTTGTACATACTGCCAACGTGATAGCGTATTAAGCGACTCTGTTCCTGATTAGCTTCCAATACAGCTGTTAGTGGAGCTCCAGTTAAAAAGTGGCCTGGTCTAAGGGCTTCATAGTCATCTTGTCCAATCGATTGTTGGGTGATTGGCCTTGAATTCAAGACAGCTTCAATCTGGCAGAGGAGGGTTGTCAATTCCTCATAGGTTAAGAGAGCATTGCCTACTTGACGCCGAAGATGGTGCTTGGCTGCCCTAACTCCAGCCTCCCAGATGCCTCCGAAATGAGGTGCTGAGGGAGGTATAAAGTGCCAATTAATTTCATGATCCGTAGCAAATCCAATGACTCTCTCTTGATGAGCCTTTGATTTTAAAAGATTTCCAAGTTCTCTTAATTGGCGATTCGCTCCGACAAAAGTTGTGCCATTATCAGAGTAGATACTTGAAGAAAGGCCTCGATGCGAAGTGAATCGCTTAAGAGCGGCGATAAACTCCTCTGACGCTAGACTGCTAACCAGTTCCAAATGATATGCTTTTGTGGCTAAACATACAAACAATTCAATATATGCCTTCCAGGTTTTTCCTCCTCGACCTTTCCAACTTCGGACCATAATAGGCCCTGCTTAGTCGATGCCGGTGTTTTGAAAGGGCCGTGCTGGTTTCACCCTGACTGCGGGTAAATTTCCCATTTGCTGATGCTGAAATTCAGCTCTGTAACGTGAACAAGCGACGCAAGAGAAGATGATTCTGTTCACAGCATTCCGATAGCCAGGAATCCAGTAGTTCATCAGGACCAAATTAGTCAGTAGGCGCTGACCTGCATGAAAGTATGGTAAGTGTAGATCTAGTAATAGTAGTTTGGTGAAGGGGCTTGCTTTAGGTAAAATTGCGGGATGTTTGCGAATGAATGCTATATTAGCTTCTTCAAGCCGTCCTCCAATTCGTAAAATTCCACACTGATCAATAAAAGGTGCTAATGAGGATAATTTATTCCTTTCCGGGAGCGATTGTTTGTTGCGAATAAGCTTCAACTCATCGGCGAATGTATCCTGTTGAGCTCGACGAATCCAAATATTCCGTGCATTTTGCAACTCTCGTAAAGACAGTGGTTCATAAATTCTTTGTGATTCCTTCTCTACTGTGGAATTATGCTGAAATCGTAGACAGAGTGCTGTAATTCGTTTAAGACGGGTAAACGATAATGAGATATTAAGAGATCTTGATTGCCATCTGAGTCATTTATAATATGCAACACATTTTTTTTCGTCTTTCTAACGTTGCTACTGGCATGTTGATAAGTTCATCTTGCTTTATTGGTTCCTGATGGAGAAATTTTGGTCCCTTCCACCAAATCTCGTGCATTAATAAACCTTTAGGGCTGAGACCTCTTGAGGCGCAATCTGCAGCATTTTGTGCAGATCTAACATGTCGCCATTTTCTGCGTGGTAGTGTTGATAGGATTTCAGCAAAGCGGTTGGCAATAAAAGCTTCCCATCGTTTGGGGATGTCTGAGAGCCATGATAGTACAATGGTTGAATCTGTCCAACCGTAGCTTTCGATTTGTGGGAATTTTAGACCATCACATACCTTGATAAGAAGTTTTGTAGCTAAATGAGTAGCGCACAGCTCTAACCTTGGTAACGATACTTGTTTAGTAGGTGCTACGCGGGTTTTTGATGCGAAGAGATAGACTGATGTGCGATTATAGATTAGATAAACAACGCCTGCATAGGCAACCTCGGATGCATCTGCAAACGTGTGATATTCGAGTCTAAGTTGAAAACATGGAGTCCAGCGAGGAATTCTAATAGATTCTAAGACTTTGGAATCCTTTTGAAACTCTTCCCATTCCTTAAGAATCTCCGGTGGAAGCTCACTGTCCCAGGATATTCCAGCGACCCACAATCTATGAATAATTAATTTAATCCTTACGACACATGGCGCTAACCAGCCTAATGGATCAAATATTTTGGCTATTTCGGAAAGAATTTGTCGCTTACTTGTACTGCAGCGTTCCGAAGATGTAACCTTAAAGAAGAAGTAGTCTCCCTTTACATTCCAGTTGAGTCCTAGCGTTTTTATGCAAGCATCTTCTTCGAGTGGAAGATTTGACTGCAGTTCTCGACGCTCTTCTGGTATATGTTCGAGTAGTTGTTCTGAATTCGAAGCCCACTTCCGTATGGTGAAACCACCTCTTGAAAGTAACTGTCGTAGTTGACTAACACACTCGATCGCTTGTTCCAATGTATCCGAGCCAGACATCGTGTCATCGACATAAAAATCTGTTTGTAGAGTTTCAACACCAATAGGATATTCATTGCCTTCATCTAATGCCAGCTGCTTTAAAGTTCGAGTGGCTAGAAAGGGTGCCGGAGATGTATCATAGGTCACCGTTAATAATTAATAGGCCTTGACTGGTTGTGAATTCGCAGATCTCCAAAGAATTTTTTGAAACTTTGTATCACCATCATTCATGCGTATCTGCCGATACATTTTGGCAATATCAGCTGTTAATGCTATCTTATGCGTTCTGAATCTCATGAGGATCGTTACTAATTCATGCTGTATTATTGGACCAATCAAAAGCTTTTTATATAGTGACAATCCTGTTGAAGTAGATTTTGAGGCATTGAATACCACGCGAAGTTTTGTAGTGGAACTAGTGTCTTTTATGACTGCGTGATGAGGGATATAATAGCAGTCTGAATGTGGTTGAGGGTTAAATACTCGTCCATGAACGTAGAGTACTGTTGTCTGAAGGATTCATCTTTATCGAAGCGTTTCTCCATCATGTGAGGACTCCTTACTGCTGCTGCTCTTGATTCACCAAGCTTCTCAGTGATTAATTGCGGCTTAAATGGTAGTTGTACAACATATCTTCCATCCAATTCTCTACGATGAGTTGATATATAATGGTTTTCAAATAATACTGCATCTTCGGTTAAGTGAGGTTCATTTTTCTTGAGCTCATCTAATTCCCAGAAGCGTTGAAGTAGATTGTCGAGATCTGTTTGTATGTGGAAACTGCTGATTCCAATAGCTGCTTCACTGGTAGACTTTCCGCCAATTATATAACCGAATATTGTATTTTGAGCTGTCAGCCTTGAGTTGAGAGCAATGCGATCGTCTTGCAATATGTTAAAGAAAATTTCAGAGCCAATAATTAGATCAATAGGGCCTGCATCGGAAAATGTTTCGTCAGCTAAGTTTAAATTGTTGATGTCCTTCAGGCTTTGGATATTGACCTTTATGGTGGGAGCAAATGAGATAACTTACACAAAATTAGAGCCATGACTTCCACTGATTCAGAGTTGATACGAGATTTTATATTTATATTCACGCCACCGCGTGAATATTGACACTCTTTTGAACCCAGGCCGCTTACTGGAGTGCGTGAATGCAGCCTACGAAGCTGAAGCCGTTGAATACATGATTCTGTTATTAGCGTAGCCTGCGAGCCAGAATCTAATAGTGCTCTGCATGGTTGCGGTTGATGCCTGCAATCATCTATTAGTACTATGGCAGTAGGTAAAATGGTCACTATATTATTAGAGAACGATCGAAGATGAAGTGACATTGACGGTCTTTGTATAGACTGTGTTGTGGATTCTTGCTCCGGTTCGTTATTACTGTCTGATTTTGACGAAGACACACTATCATGAATTAGTGTATGATGGCGCTTGTGGTGACATATACGGTAAGACGAAAATCGGCAATTTTTGGCTTGATGACCACTTCGGAAGCAATTTTGGCATAAAGCTTGTTTAGTTATAAAACTCTTCCTTAGCTATACATTTAGTGGTAGAAATTCTGGACATTTGTATAACGCGTGATTTCCCTTACATTTTACACATTCGGTTATCGATACTGTATATATTTGCTTTGCATCAGACCTATTTGATTTATGACCATGTTTTCGATTGAACTGTACAGATTGAAGCTCGAATTCGCGTTCATCTAAGAAATCCATAAGAGACTGAAATGTTGGTCGACTCTCTGCTGATAACCTTCTGGCCCATAGATGACGTGTCTCTGAATATAGTTTCTGCACCACTATGAAAATCAGCCAGCAATCCCATGGTCCAGTTGGTAGTTTAAGAGCCTTTAGGGCACGAACAGATTCCTTGATGGAATTACATAGCTTCCTAAGCGCATTGGCAGAGGGTTGCTGCTGAATTGATGTTTGCTCCATTATATTTCTTAAATGAGTTTCGATGATGTACTTTTCCTTATTGTACCATGAATTTAATTCATTCCATGCTTCTAGATAATTTGCGTCACTGATCGTTAGATGCTTAAATAGTGACGCGGCTTCACCTCTGAGACTAGCCTTTAAGAATAGCGCCTCTGTTATGTTGTCTAGTAGCCTTTTGATACTTTCGGCAGTATCATGATTTGTGGTTGGGAGAGACAATAATTTTTTTAATTGCACGTTGACTAGGATTCGCTTATTTGAATAGCGTTCCTTGAGGAGTTGCCAAGCTGGTTTATAGTTTGCGTCGCATATTTCATAATGCCTGAGCAATTTTTCAGCTTCTCCTACTAGATTTGTTTTTAAGAAATACAATTTGTCAACGTCTCTTAAATTATTGTTGTTGTGTATTACTGAGTTAAATAAATCATGAAATGAGATCCATGTAGAATATTCACCATTGAATGTCGGCAGCTTGATTCTAGGAAGTCTTTCGCTATTGCATGACATTGTGCTAGCAGAATTTGTCTGTGTGTAAGGTGGATTGCTGACAGATGGTGTTGGTGTTAATCTGTCTATGTCTTCTTCCATGCTTGCTGCTTTCTCAATGTAATATTCCTGTACTTCGCTAAATATCTCTTTGGTGAAATATTCTAGTTGGAGATCTTGTGTTGTCACTCTCCTTTGTATAGACCTATGTCGAGTTTGGAATTCTTTCCAATACTCGGTGAACGTTTGTAGGCGTTTTTCTGTCGATTTGACAGTTTTCTTTTTTCCTTCTCTTTGGTGCCTTTTAAATAATTCTTCCATTAAATCTTTGACTTCTTTTTGGGACTGTACCAACTCTGACACAGAGTCAATGGTTTCGTCACCAACGTCAGATGAAATGGATTCGCCATTTTTCGGCATTTCTAATCGAGAAGCTTGAATTATGTGATATTAAGCAATATTTCAATTTTATATTTGACTGACTGAGTTATCCGGCTCGAAGGACCAATGTGAGAGCTAGTCTCGTTCGTGGGAGGGAGTGCCGGTTTTTAATGGACAACTCAGTTTTAAAATTCAAATATAAAATTCTTTATTTAAAATAAATTCATTTGCTTAACCTAATATCACAAATTCATTTCATAATTTCATAATTACAAACTAACCTACAAACTATAAAATTCAATTTAATTCAAAACAACTTAAAATCTAGTAAAAATCCAAAGATTCGCGTAGTTCGCCTCCTAGGAAAAAGAAGAAGAAGAACGTCTCTTAAATTATTGTTGTTGTGTATTACTGAGTTAAATAAATCATGAAATGAGATCCATGTAGAATATTCACCATTGAATGTCGGCAGCTTGATTCTAGGAAGTCTTTCGCTATTGCATGACATTGTGCTAGCAGAATTTGTCTGTGTGTAAGGTGGATTGCTGACAGATGGTGTTGGTGTTAATCTGTCTATGTCTTCTTCCATGCTTGCTGCTTTCTCAATGTAATATTCCTGTACTTCGCTAAATATCTCTTTGGTGAAATATTCTAGTTGGAGATCTTGTGTTGTCACTCTCCTTTGTATAGACCTATGTCGAGTTTGGAATTCTTTCCAATACTCGGTGAACGTTTGTAGGCGTTTTTCTGTCGATTTGACAGTTTTCTTTTTTCCTTCTCTTTGGTGCCTTTTAAATAATTCTTCCATTAAATCTTTGACTTCTTTTTGGGACTGTACCAACTCTGACACAGAGTCAATGGTTTCGTCACCAACGTCAGATGAAATGGATTCGCCATTTTTCGGCATTTCTAATCGAGAAGCTTGAATTATGTGATATTAAGCAATATTTCAATTTTATATTTGACTGACTGAGTTATCCGGACTTGAAGGACCAATGTGAGAGCTAGTCTCGTTCGTGGGAGGGAGTGCCGGTTTTTAATGGACAACTCAGTTTTAAAATTCAAATATAAAATTCTTTATTTAAAATAAATTCATTTGCTTAACCTAATATCACAAATTCATTTCATAATTTCATAATTACAAACTAACCTACAAACTGTAAAATTCAATTTAATTCAAAACAACTTAAAATCTAGTAAAAATCCAAAGATTCGCGTAGTTCGCCTCCTAGGAAAAAGAAGAAGAAGAATTAATCGTCTATGCGAAAAGTATTCTTATATAAATTTAAGAGTGCTATTTTTGGCAGTAAATGCTACAATAAAAAAGAAGAAGATTGCAGATTATTCTCTGCGGCAGAATTATTCTTCTGCTTATACGTGGGCAACAAGATGCTAGTAAAAAGAAGAAGATTGCAGATTATTCTCTGCGGCAGAATTATTCTTCTGCTTATACGTGAGCAACAAGATGCTAGTAAAAAGAAGAAGATTGCAGATTATTCTCTGCGGCAGAATTATTCTTCTGCTTATACGTGAGCAACAAGATGCTAGTAAAAAGAAGAAGATTGCAGATTATTCTCTGCGGCAGAATTATTCTTCTGCTTAGGTGTGGGCAGGAGATTGCAGATTATTCTCTGCGGCAGAATTATTCTTCTGCTTAGGTGTGGGCAGGAGATTGCAGATTATTCTCTGCGGCAGAATTATTCTTCTGCTTAGGTGTGGGACGGAAATTGGAAATGATAGGAATTTCAGATTATTCTCTGAAATATAGAATTATTCTTCTATTTTGGAGGTTGGGAATAATATTCTTGTTAATCGGATTATTCTCCGAATCAGATGAGCTCTGAACCAAGAATGATTTTCTGCTGCGGCTCGTCGGCTTTATATAGCCGCCGCATCCAGTTATGAGTTCTCGCCTTTCGGTGTTGCCCTAGCAACGATTGATGCATTATCTGAATGCACCTTAGACAGCTGACTGACGTAATGTCACTGAGAAATTGTAAATATACGAGATGGTGGTATATTTTTGAGGTAAGTTGAAAGTTTTGTACAATTTAGTTATGAATAATAATATTCTTATACGTTTCAGGTATTACACGTATTTATTGGAATGCTTGGACATCGCTGGATGAACGAAAGGAGGTTCTTAACTATTAGATAAGTAGTTTTTTTGTCAATTTCATTTAGAGTTTAGTTCTTTGTGTTTCCTTTTTTCCCTTTTCTATAGGAGAAAATATTTCATCGTGGGAAGGATTAAAAATGTGGATGGACTTTACAAAGAGGGACCATCATTATGTATGTGTGGCCTAAACAAACCTTAAAGAAGAAGTAGTCTCCCTTTACATTCCAGTTGAGTCCTAGCGTTTTTATGCAAGCATCTTCTTCGAGTGGAAGATTTGACTGCAGTTCTCGACGCTCTTCTGGTATATGTTCGAGTAGTTGTTCTGAATTCGAAGCCCACTTCCGTATGGTGAAACCACCTCTTGAAAGTAACTGTCGTAGTTGACTAACACACTCGATCGCTTGTTCCAATGTATCCGAGCCAGACATCGTGTCATCGACATAAAAATCTGTTTGTAGAGTTTCAACACCAATAGGATATTCATTGCCTTCATCTAATGCCAGCTGCTTTAAAGTTCGAGTGGCTAGAAAGGGTGCCGGAGATGTATCATAGGTCACCGTTAATAATTAATAGGCCTTGACTGGTTGTGAATTCGCAGATCTCCAAAGAATTTTTTGAAACTTTGTATCACCATCATTCATGCGTATCTGCCGATACATTTTGGCAATATCAGCTGTTAATGCTATCTTATGCGTTCTGAATCTCATGAGGATCGTTACTAATTCATGCTGTATTATTGGACCAATCAAAAGC
Source organism: Dioctria rufipes (assembly GCA_963924295.1). NCBI lineage: Eukaryota > Metazoa > Arthropoda > Insecta > Diptera > Asilidae > Dioctria > Dioctria rufipes. The sequence continues at coordinate 123,376,678 of OZ002741.1, read as the reverse complement.
TTTTTATATAGTGACAATCCTGTTGAAGTAGATTTTGAGGCATTGAATACCACGCGAAGTTTTGTAGTGGAACTAGTGTCTTTTATGACTGCGTGATGAGGGATATAATAGCAGTCTGAATGTGGTTGAGGGTTAAATACTCGTCCATGAACGTAGAGTACTGTTGTCTGAAGGATTCATCTTTAGCGAAGCGTTTCTCCATCATGTGAGGACTCCTTACTGCTGCTGCTCTTGATTCACCAAGCTTCTCAGTGATTAATTGCGGCTTAAATGGTAGTTGTACAACATATCTTCCATCCAATTCTCTACGATGAGTTGATATATAATGGTTTTCAAATAATACTGCATCTTCGGTTAAGTGAGGTTCATTTTTCTTGAGCTCATCTAATTCCCAGAAGCGTTGAAGTAGATTGTCGAGATCTGTTTGTATGTGGAAACTGCTGATTCCAATAGCTGCTTCACTGGTAGACTTTCCGCCAATTATATAACCGAATATTGTATTTTGAGCTGTCAGCCTTGAGTTGAGAGCAATGCGATCGTCTTGCAATATGTTAAAGAAAATTTCAGAGCCAATAATTAGATCAATAGGGCCTGCATCGGAAAATGTTTCGTCAGCTAAGTTTAAATTGTTGATGTCCTTCAGGCTTTGGATATTGACCTTTATGGTGGGAGCAAATGAGATAACTTACACAAAATTAGAGCCATGACTTCCACTGATTCAGAGTTGATACGAGATTTTATATTTATATTCACGCCACCGCGTGAATATTGACACTCTTTTGAACCCAGGCCGCTTACTGGAGTGCGTGAATGCAGCCTACGAAGCTGAAGCCGTTGAATACATGATTCTGTTATTAGCGTAGCCTGCGAGCCAGAATCTAATAGTGCTCTGCATGGTTGCGGTTGATGCCTGCAATCATCTATTAGTACTATGGCAGTAGGTAAAATGGTCACTATATTATTAGAGAACGATCGAAGATGAAGTGACATTGACGGTCTTTGTATAGACTGTGTTGTGGATTCTTGCTCCGGTTCGTTATTACTGTCTGATTTTGACGAAGATACACTATCATGAATTAGTGTATGATGGCGCTTGTGGTGACATATACGGCAAGACGAAAATCGGCAATTTTTGGCTTGATGACCACTTCGGAAGCAATTTTGGCATAAAGCTTGTTTAGTTATAAAACTCTTCCTTAGCTATACATTTAGTGGTAGAAATTCTGGACATTTGTATAACGCGTGATTTCCCTTACATTTTACACATTCGGTTATCGATACTGTATATATTTGCTTTGCATCAGACCTATTTGATTTATGACCATGTTTTCGATTGAACTGTACAGATTGAAGCTCGAATTCGCGTTCATCTAAGAAATCCATAAGAGACTGAAATGTTGGTCGACTCTCTGCTGATAACCTTCTGGCCCATAGATGACGTGTCTCTGAATATAGTTTCTGCACCACTATGAAAATCAGCCAGCAATCCCATGGTCCAGTTGGTAGTTTAAGAGCCTTTAGGGCACGAACAGATTCCTTGATGGAATTACATAGCTAGAATTATTTGGCTTGGATCGATGCTCATACTGGCTCTCTCAGGATTTAACAGAGCTAAGCATTGACTTTTAATTTCGAAGTATTTATCTTCCATTTCCTGCCGATATGTATCATCATCCTCCATCTCATCAATCTGGTCTTGGGTTTCTTCAAAGTTTGCGAAGAAAGTTTCAAGTTTTTGTAAGCGCGCCGTAAGTTGCTCTAAATCGACAGTATCCGAGGTTTTTAACTCGGAGATATATTTTTCGATCCTCTTGATACTACCTTTTATCGAAGAGCGTTTTTTCTTAAGACTATCCATAACGAAAGTGGTACTTACTTGAGTGATTGATGTGTATAACAGAAATTCTTTATAGCGCTACCTACTCGTAATCCAATATGAACGCGCTCATGTGATGACGTAACTATCTCATTTAATGAAAAGAGTCACAATTTCTAAGATTGATTTTGGATATTTGTGCAATTATTTTTAACCTCGTGCGCACACCACTTCTTAATTCATTAAAGCAACAGGAATGAAATTAAATTGAGTTATCGCACGTTACTCTATTTTATAAGCACTGTACACAAGATTCTCTGTTCACCCGATCAGACACCCGTAGTTTTCAATAGTCAAACTGTTATACTCAAATAAACTCGATAATCACGCACACATGTCGCCCGTAGCCTTCAAACAATCAACTTCCAACAATAAAATGAATAGCGAGTAGTATGTACAGATTCTCTGTTCACTTGCGCACTGCATCCGTAGTTTACAGTTAGGCGCTGTTAATTTGCACTAAACTCGACACAAAATTTGATGCACTGGTGGATGGTGGTTAATTTTGGTAGCTCTTCTGTTCACTTGAGCTTGCTTGACATGCAACCGTATCATATTTAGATATTTCAGAATTGCAATTGATATCACTTTGGTTATTATGAAAACTGTGTGTAAATGTAAACACTTTTTATACTTAGGCAAGTATTTTATGCCGAAATTTATGAAGTATTCTATTAGATTCACAGATCATGTGCACTTGCAGTTTAAACTCCAGCTCTTGTATGACCTGATTATGCGATCTATTGTATTATGCGATAAGCGAAATCGATACGAAAAAAAATTGGTTACCACAACGATTAACAGGTGAATAATTTGCTCTGCGCGTATTGTCAGTGGGTAATTAAATGCTTTTTATTTTGTTTTTACGAGAATAAAGCTGCGAACTGAACGTATGTTACTTGCGAGTTTATCCGGTTATAGAAGGACCAATGTGCTGAAAACGGAAAATATGTGGACTGTATAGAATAGGCCGGTAAAAAAGAACACGTCCGCGTTGCTCAAACTATAACTTTATTCTGATAAATTTTTAGTACAGAATTTTCAGCCAAGATTGGCTCGTTATTGCTGATAACAATGATTAATAACTAACTACAGATGTATGTACTTATACACTAACTTAAATAAGAGATTTCAGGGTTGTCGAAACTATAAACTGCGAACACAAATGATATCAAGAAAATCTGCGATGAACAGATTGAAGAAGATATTCTCTTACTGAAAAATGCATTTGTTCCACAGCAAATAAATCTAATAAAGGAAGCATTGAAGCCTCGAAGGAAATGACTTGTTCGAATATTATTTCGAAGTTTTTATCATAAAATATATTCAGTGCTATTTTTACACTCTTAGATCTGGTTTTTAAATTTAAAACTAAAGTTTTTTTAGTGGATATGATTAACTTGTAGATTAATTAGTTTTATTAAATAAGAACAGTAAGGATGAGCAGAAACTTTGCAACTTTCAGATTTTCTATGATTTCCAAATACAATTTTCTGCACAATCTTATAACTTTTGAAGATATGGCCTACATATGAAATCAAAGTTTTTGACATTCTTAAAGAATCGGCAGCAAACATACAAGATCGCAAAAGTATAATTATCCCTTTATTAAAGTGCATATGAGCTATAGTTATATGGATTTTTTTTTTATTTAACAGAGTGCAATAAAAGTACGTTGGCCTTCCTTGCTTTAATTAAATTTTTACCAACGACAGCCACTGGAAAGAAAAGTGAGTCGCGAAGTTGATTCGAGAAAACTAAAAAAAATAAAAAATATTTCTTTATTTTATTTTATTTATTTATTTAGCTGACCTGTTTTAAGATATTCTTAAAACTAACTGTGAGATCTAGTCTCGTTCGTGAGGGAGGAGAGCCGGTTCAGAGGATAACTCAGTTTTTATTTCAAATATAAAATTTTATTCAATACTTAAGGTACAAATTCATTTGCTTAATCTAATATCACAAAATTCATTAATAAATTCAATTCAATCTAAAACTACCCTACAAACTAATATAAAATTCAATAACAAAAAAAATTCAACATAAAAAAAAAATAAATTCACTAATTCAAAATCAGATACGGAGTAGAATAAAGTACGCCGCCCTTGAATTATCTATTCTGAAAAAGAAGAAGAAGCAAAATGTGAAAGGAAACTCAGGTTATCCCTGACCAGAATTATCTTCTGTAATAAGGTAGGAAGCGCAATTCTTTTTATTCAGATTAGCTCTGATACAGATCAACTCTGCCAAAAGAATGGTGCCATCTACTGAAATTCATCGGCTTTATATAGCCGCTGTAACCAGTTATGTCTGTTTCGCCTCGTGGTGTTGCCCTAGCGACGTTTACTTGAATTTTATTCGAGGCGAAAACAGCTGGCTGTCATAATGTCATTTGATGACATTACAAGAAAAATATATACGGCGGTGCCTGTAATTTGGTAAGAACTTTGTTGATATTTTTTATTTATTTTTTGTCTATTAGTTTCCCTTTTGTGCATTTGTGGAGTTTTTGTGGTTTTATCCCAATTTGTTTTAATGCCGTGGGTGAACCCCTGAATCACACTGCCAGCAGCAAATCGTTGATTGGATCAACAGTAAGCTTTAGATAAGTATTATGCAATTTATCTACTTGAATCTAGATACTTTGTGTCCCTTTTGTATATTTTAGGTAGACCGAGCGTGAAGCTGAGGGATCATATCTGCTGCACAAAAATTGACAGCAGAAAATTTATTATTTGTGTGAGGACCGAACATCCTCCCGCCTCGAGAAAAAATATATATTTATATATTTGTTTTATGAATAAACTTACGTTTTGTTGATAGAAGATGTGTAATTTATCCCTCTTCCTTTTCATTTTCATGGTTACATCTCCAGGCAAAGACCATTTGCAGCACGTCTTTGCTTCCCTGATGACGTTCCAAGGAGAATTAGTTGTTTCCAGCAGTTTGACGACAATTGGCGTGGCAATAATACTCCCAATTAGATCTTTTGGAATCCCTGGCTCTGATCTCTCTGGTGTTTGCTTACTACTGGGTGCCGGCTGATCTTGGAATTCCTTTGGAGGAGTAATCGGGACATTCATATATTGTTCCTCTATATTCCTCGGTAATTTTTTGTGTTGAGAGCGTTTTTCAGATTTGCCCTTTGCTGAATGAGGTGCCTGCGTACTCGGTGGATGTTGAGAGATCGTTTTCTCTACTGCGTTTGGTACTACTCCATGTAGATTTTCCGACAGTAGAGCAGTACTAGGTGTTTTATTCACTTTGGTTGATCTCTTTTCTGTATTAGATCTGTGATCAGCGCATTCTGCAGGTTTTGCCTTATGAGGTTGAGTGCTGGGAGATTGCTGGGTTGATCTACTAACTTCTGTGGACAACACTTCGTGCAGAATCGGTAGACTAGGTAGCATAGACGTTTGTTTAGTAGGAGGAGGTCTTGGCTTTGTTGTCTTTCGAATCACGGGGTGATTCGCAATCGGTTCGGGCCCAAATTTCCACGTTTTGTTGGGCAAAGGCATTCCTCGTAAGGCCTTTACTGAAGAAGATGCTTCTTGTGCCTCAAATGGCCTGACCTTTCGTTTGATGGGTGAGGAATGTACGGGTGATGGTCGTATGATGACTGATTTCATCTTCCGTTCCTTCTTGGGTGTTGGAGGTAGAGGGCTGATAGGCCTGATTGGCTTGAAGGGAGCCAATAATTCTGGTGGAGTTGGAGATAGACCAGCATCCACAGAATCCAAGGATTCCGAGTTAAAAATCTCCAATAATTCATCCATGGTAGAAGAAAAATGAAAAAATGAAAAAATAAAAATATGAAAGAACTCAAAAAGAAAAAACCACTGCGCGCACTTGTCAACTTTCAAACTTGAAGTGACTTTTGGCGGATTTTGGAATCGTTTATATTTGAATATAACGGGTATTTTGGAATTTGGTAATGCCAGAGAGTAGAAGATTTTGGTGGGTATATTTGATTGTCAGGAGTTTTTTGTGAGCGGAAGAGGACAGATTTTAGAAATTGGACGGGTGAGAATATTTTTTGCAGTTTTAATAGTTACTGCTCTGACCAAATTATTATGACCAGTATGGATTTCAATAATTCGACCTAATGGCCATTTTCCAATTGGGATTTGGTCTTCTTTTATTAAAGCGAGAGTTCCGTTTTTTAAATTTTCCTTTTCTGTCTGCCATTTTTGTCGTTGGTGTAATGTTTGCAAGTAGTCTCGTGACCATTGTTTCCAAAAGTTATGAGAGAGGGATTGGATGTACTGCCATCTCTTGAGAGGATGTTGTTGAGGGTTAAGTGGGGAAGGTTCTACTATGGTGAGATTATGACGACCAGTGAGGAAATGTCCGGGAGTGAGTATATTATAATCCGTGGGATCATTGGATAAAGGAGAAAGGGGCCTTGCGTTTAAACATGCCTCTATTTGAACTAAAATTGTATATAGTTCCTCGTATGTGAGTTTTGCATCCTTGATTGTTTTATAGAGATGGCGTTTGGTAGATTTTACACCAGATTCCCATAAGCCTCCAAAGTGAGGTGCTGCAGGAGGGTTGAAGTGCCAGGTTATGCCTTGGTTGGCAAACTCGCTGGCTAAATTTCTTTCAATTGTTCTGATAGATTTCTCTAAGTCTGATTGTAGAATTCGATTTGCTCCTACGAAATTCGTTCCTTGGTCTGAGTAGATGTGTGAGCAAAGGCCTCTCCGTGCAACAAATCGCTTAAGAGCGGCTAGAAAGGCTGGTGTAGATAAGTCAGAGACAAGCTCTATGTGTATAGCCTTAGGGGCCAGGCAAACGAATAGACATATATATGCTTTAGTAGTTTTCGCTCCTCTTAGTGTAGGTGTTTTCATATCAAGCGGGCCTGCATAATCTACCCCAGTATGTTGGAAGGGTAAAGATGTGTTGACTCTAGCGGCGGGTAGAGAACTCATTAATTGAGTACTAGGTCGTGCATTGAATCGAAAACATTCGACACATTTGTGGATGCGATGTCTAATTGTATTGCGGGCGTTTAGTAACCAATAATGATTTCTTATAGTACTTAATATTAGTTGAGTGCCTCCGTGTAGAGTATAATGATGTATATGGTCTATAAAAATATTGGTTATGTGATGATTATTGGGAAGAATTATAGGGTGCTGTTGGTCGTAATACAACTGAGAGTTTGTGAGACGACCTGCAACTCGTAACATATTTTCAGAGTCAAGTTTGGGATTGAGTGAGAGAATTCGACTCTTTTTAGGAAGGGGCAAATTCTTCTGTAAGCGAGTGATTTCGGTGGAAAAGGTGATATTTTGGATAAGTCTAATTAAGCATTGTTCTGCCTTTTTTAGCTCCGAGACTGTTAAATATTGAGTAGTGGACTGTATTTTGCGCATGCTGTTTATAAATCTGAGACAGTATGCTGTGATTCTTACGGTTTTTTGAAATGATGAATATTTGTGTAATAAAATTATTTGTTCATCGATGATTGTAGTGAAGACTTTTGGTTTTTTGGACTCTAGTTGAGTATGTTTATCTTGTGATTGTTGAGGCCATAGATCCTCACTTTGATGTAGCCAGTCTGGGCCATTCCACCACATTGAAGTAGTGACCAAGCTGTCTGGCAGAATTCCAGGTTGAGGGATGTTTATGAAGCCATGACAAGACTATATTGGAATCTGTCCAAGCTATTAGTTTGACTCTTTCTAATTCCAAATCGATGGTAACTTGTTTTATGAGTCGAGAGAGCAAAACAGCCCCACATAGCTCTAAGCGTAGGATTGAGACTGGTTAAATATAGAACAGCTGAGTAAGCATTATTGGATGCGTCAGAAAAGCCAGGGAGCTCCCTATCTGTTGAATTAGGCATGTAGCCTAGCCAACGTGGAATCTGGATGTTTTGAATTGGATGTAATTGATTTTTAAAATAATTCCATTCTCTTGATATTTCTGTGGATACAATGTCATCCCAATCGCATTTTGAGAGCCAAAGTTTCTGAATTAAGATTTTTGCCGTGATTATGGATGGAGCCAGCCATCCTAATGGATCGAAGAGAGATGAGACTTCGGATAATATTATTCTCTTTGTATATGTGGTTTTTGGCTCAGGAATGTTAACTTTGAATGAAAAGCAGTCTGTGGTTGGATACCAATGGATGCCAAGAGTTTTTATGGAATCGTGTTCTGAAAATTCTAGGTTTGTTTTCAACTCTCTATGATTTAATGGTATATTATTTAAGAGATCATAATGGTTGGCAGTCCATTTGCGCAGGTTGAATGTCCCTTTTGCTAAAACTTCAATGAGTTCATGTTGTAGTTGCTGTGCCTCATTCAAAGTATGTGCTCCTGAAACCAGGTCATCCACGTAGAAGTCTCTCATGATGCTCTTAGCTGCTCGAGGATGATTGATCGCTTCGTCTTTTGCTAGTTGTTGTAGAGTTCTGATGGCGAGATATGGTGCTGGTGTAGTTCCAAATGTGACCGTAGTCAGAATATAATCTCTTAATTTTTCATTTGGACTGTCTCTCCAGATTATTCTTTGATAATTCTGGTGTCGTGGCGTCATTTGAATCATTCTGTACATTTTCTCTATGTCTGCTGTAAATGCAAACTTGTACAGGCGCCATCTCAGTAGGGTGGTCCATAGCGTTGGCTGGATTGTAGGTCCAACTAATAACTGCTCGTTTAATGATTTTCCATTTGATGTACTAGCTGAGGCATTAAAAACAACCCGGAGTTTTGTTGTAGTACTCTCTTTGAGCACCGCATGATGTGGGAGATAATAGAAAGCATTGTTGTCGTATGGTGTACTTTCTGTTGGTGTAAGTGAGATAGGCCTCATGTGGCCGAGTTGAATGTATTCATCTATGCACTCCTTGTATAGTTTGTGCATTGTTGGATTATTCGATAATCTTTTTTCTAGTTGGAAAAATTGTTTGACAGCCATGTTTCTGGACTGTCCAAGTTCGGGTGAATCTCTGGCCTTGAAAGGTAAATTTACTTCATATTTGCCAGAGGGTAATCGCTTAGTTGTCTCTTGATAGAGTTGTTCGCAGAGTTGATCTTCTGGTAATAGTTTTGATTGGGTGCTATATTCCTCGAGCTCCCAAAATTTTCTTAATTGATCGTCCAACGTAGTGTTTATGGTGGTGTGGGTGGATAGCACGGTGGTGATAGTGCTTTTCGCTTCTGGTACTGCTCCAACCAGAATCCAGCCCAATTCTGTGTTTTGGGCTGTGGGTGTATTTCTAGGTCCTCTTTTAATGCCATTTCTAATAATGGCGGCGTAAACTTCTACTCGAAGAAGAATATCAACCTCTCCCGGAACCGAGAAGGTGGGATCCGCTAATGGGAGATTGTTAATGTGTCTCCAATTTGACGCGTTAATCGTATTAGTAGGTAGCAAGTCTGTGATTTTTTTTATCACGAGCATATTGCTTGTAATTTTGAACTTGGTATGTAATGACTGAATGATGACAGTTGTTTGCTTTACAGCTGTATTGGTGGGCGTTGTACCAAGTCCAATTAGTTGATGGGTAGTTGGGAGTCCTTTAAGCTGCAGTCGCTTAAAGGCTCTTTCAGTTAAAATGGAAACTTGAGATCCAGAATCGATCAGTGCTCTAAACACTATTGTGATTCCAGATGGTAATGTGACATTTATCAAAGCTGTAGAGAGTAGCGCTCTCTTCATATTAGATGTTAGGAAGTTTTGAACTTGTTGCTCATTATTCCTGTAGGCGGGTGAGTATTGCTTTGTTTCCATATTGGAATTTTGGGTGAGCTGATTGGGTGATTTACTTTCGTAATGGAGCAGTGTATTGTGATTTCTGTTACAATGATAACATCTTTTTTTGCTTGTACAATGTGATGTTGTATGATTAGGTGATAAGCAATTCTTGCATAAATGCTTATTTGAGACAGCTTCGTGTCGCTGTTTGGTGGTCAGAGTTCGGAATGTTGGACAGTGAAAAATTATATGGTCCTTTTTGCTGCAATTTGTTTTATTAGGTGGGGGCGCTGGATTCATAGATTTGTTTAAGAGTCCATACGTTGTTCTAGGTGAGTATGGTTTTCTCTGTGTCGTGTTTGATGACATATTTTTGCTTCCTATCATTTCCAGAGTTCTGAAGCGAGACTCTAGGAATTTTGTGAGTGTATTTAATTCTGGTAATTCAGTGCTATTATGTAAGCTTTGTTCCCATAGTTGATGAGTGTCTGGGTGCAATTTCTGCACTGTTAAATATATAATTATTGGATCCCAATTATCAGTTACTATTTCTAAATTTTGTAGTGCTAACAAAGCCTCGGTTATGTTATCTAATAGCCTTTTAATATTGTCGGCACTGTCATGGTTTATGGTTGGGAGAGACAATAATTTTTTTAACTGTACATTGACGAGGATTCGCTTGTTTGAGTAGCGTTCCTTTAGGAGTTTCCAAACTGGTTTATAATTTGCGTCGCATATTTCGTAATGCCTGAGCAATTTTTCAGCTTCTCCTATTAAATTCGTTTTTAGAAAATATAATTTGTCAACGTCTCTTAAATTATTGTTTTTATGAATAACCGAATTAAATAAATCGTGGAATGAAATCCACGTAGAGTATTCTCCATTGAAAGTGGGAAGTTTAATTCTGGGGAGTCTTTCATTATTACATGAATTTGTGCTAGCATGTGATGTCTGAGTCTGAGGAGGATTGTTGACAGGCGTTGGTGTTAGTCTGTCTACATCCTCTTCCATGCTTGCTGCTTTTTCAATATAATACTCCTGTACATCACTAAATGTCTCTTTCGTGAAATATTCTATTGTTCGATCTTCCTTTGTCGCTCTCTTTTGAATTACCCTATGCCGCGTTTGGAATTCTTTCCAATATTCGGTGAACGTTTGTAGGCGTTTTTCTGTGGATTTGACAGTTTTCTTTTTACCTTCTTTTTGATGCCTTTTAAAGAGGTCTTCCATTAAATCTTTGACCTCTTTTTGAGACTCAACCAACTCTAATACTGAGCTAATGGTTTCGTCCCCGGCGTCAGATATACTGCCTTCATCATCTGTAGGCATTTTGTGTGTAGGCTTGAATCACGTGATAGTATTAAGCAATGTATATTTTATATTTGATTTGACTGAGTTATCCGGCCTTGAAGGATGAATGTGAGATCTAGTCTCGTTCGTGAGGGAGGAGAGCCGGTTCAGAGGATAACTCAGTTTTTATTTCAAATATAAAATTTTATTCAATACTTAAGGTACAAATTCATTTGCTTAATCTAATATCACAAAATTCATAAATAAATTCAATTCAATCTAAAACTACCCTACAAACTAATATAAAATTCAATAACAAAAAAAAAATCAACATAAAAAAAAAAAATTCACTAATTCAAAATCAGATACGGAGTAGAATAAAGTACACCGCCCTTGAATTATCTATTCTGAAAAAGAAGAAGAAGCAAAATGTTAATCTTCTATGAATCAACTAAAATTTTCTGAAATAAACTTCAAAGGGGTGCTACGTCTAAGCACACGGAAGTAAAAAACTTCTAAAGAATTCAAGCACTCAGGTTATCCCTGATCAGAATTATCTTCTGTAATTATAAGATGCTCAGGTTATCCCTGACCAGAATTATCTTCTGTATAATGTGAAAGGAAACTCAGGTTATCCCTGACCAGAATTATCTTCTGTATAATGTGAAAGGAAACTCAGGTTATCCCTGACCAGAATTATCTTCTGTATAATGTGAAAGGAAACTCAGGTTATCCCTGACCAGAATTATCTTCTGTAATAAGGTAGGAAGCACAATTCTTTTTACTCAGATTAGCTCTGATACAGATCAACTCTGCCAAAAGAATGGTGACATCTACTGAAATTCATCGGCTTTATATAGCCGCTGTAACCAGTTATGTCTGTTCCGCCTCGTGGTGTTGCCCTAGCGACGTTTACTTGAATTTTATTCGAGGCGAAAACAGCTGGCTGTCATAATGTCATTTGATGACATTACAAGAAAAATATATACGGCGGTGCCTGTAATTTGGTAAGAACTTTGTTGATATTTTTTATTTATTTGTTGTCTATTAGTTTCCCTTTTATTTTTGTTTTAGAGACTACATTTCACAGCCGCAACATTCGGCCGCTACCAGCATTTGTGGAGTTTTTGTGGTTTTATCACAATTTGTTTTAATGCCGTGGGTGAACCCCTGAACCACACTGCCAGCAGCAAATCGTTGATTGGATCAACAGTAAGCTTTAGATAAGTATTATGCAATTTATCTACTTGAATCTAGATACTTTGTGTCCCTTTTGTATATTTTAGGTAGACCGAGCGTGAAGCTGAGGGATCATATCTGCTGCACAAAAATTGACAGCAGAAAATTTATTATTTGTGTGAGGACCGAACACTAACCTTATAAATAAATAAAAATTGAATTTACAATTTATTTGTGCGCTTTCATCGTTACTGGTTAATGCCAGCTGAAAGCAACGTGGCTTAGTAGGCTAATTACAAATTGATAAATGCAGGAGGGAAAATCATCTGTCTCGTTAGCTCAGTGGTAAGAGCAGTCGCCCGGCAAGCGGAAGGTCCCGGTTTCAAACCCCGGATGAGACGGTTGTTTTTTCTTCTTGTATTTATAATTTGATTTGGAATCGTTAAAAATAAAAATTCTTAAAATTCTTCAATTCTCTAACCTTATAAATTTGACAAAATACTTTTAATCATAAACTATATAATAGAGATATGATTAGCTTTTTTTTTAGATCAATATGAAATTGATTTGTTTTATTTGTAAGAAAACTTTGAAAGTATTTTGTAATTTAAAGAGTTTACACACACATTTTAAAGGCAACGGCCATATAATTTTAAATTGTATTGTTTCTGCTACATGTCATAAAACTTTAGCCACATACTGTGGCTTGTACAGGTACAAAATGCTTGAAGCAAGGTTATTCTAATAGAAGTCATTCTTCCTACAATTCAGTTAATGATAAAATGAAAATTAATGTCGTTGTTCATAGAAACCAGAATAAGGGTGATTATTTAAACGAAGAAAATGAGGTACTCGCCAAAGCACTATTACATTCGTATAAAAAGAATCCGAGGGAAGTTTCCGACAGTATTTGGACTTTTTTTGAGCGAATTAATTTGCTGGGAATACCCAATTCTGCAATTGACGAAATTCATAGTCAATTTACAAATGCCTTTCAACATATTTTTCAAATATTTTCCAACGTTTTGTCACTTGTTGCACACAAAACAGGGATTGCTGAAGTAACTAAGTTACTGACATTCTTTTTAATTTCAAAAATTCCTTCTCTGAAACTCTTAAACTTTTTCGATCAAAATATAGACGAGAAAATCGATATGAAGCTCAAATTACTTTCGTTGAAAAGAAAAGGCTTCATTTGTTGATATACAAGTTCTATCATATTATCAGAACATTTCTAGTCTAAAAACTTCGAAATCATTTTTTGAAAACCCAACATTTCAAAGGATTTTTTTCGGAGCGAAATATCAATGTAGCGCAGAAAGTATAGAGAATTTTTGCTGTGGCGTGGCGAGAGCTTCAAAAGAGTATTTTTTTTTCAAGTAAACGAAAATGTTTTTTATTACATTGAGTGTATGAATCTATTAGGAAGGAAAATATCTATTCACAAAATAGAGGTAATTTACTTCAGCATTCGAAATTTACCACTAAAATACCTAACCGCATTAAATAATATTCACTTAGTGTTACTGTTTTATGCAGAAGATGCGAAATCTGATAGAATGTACAATAAAATATTAGAGCCTATAGTCAAGGATATTGCCACCTTAGAAACTCTTTATCGCTATAGTAGTAGTTGAACTGACATTGAAAGGATCATTAGTTTCAGTTGCGCATGATAATTTGGGAGGAAATAGCCATCAGAGCTTTCATTCCAATAAATTCTATCGTTTCTGCGTTTTGTCCAACGAAAAAACGCAGCATCTTGCGAAAGAAAACTCTCCAGAACTAAGAAGTTATTCGAAATACGATTACTTCTTGATTCAATTAAATCACTACTCATATTTATAATACGAAAAAGGACTAGTTTTATCACACTTGTGTTTTCACATTCACTAAAATTAAGTGGGATATATGAAATGAAGTTGGTGCGACAATGATTTCTCCCACGTCCGTTGAGATATACTTTGCGATTATTTTAAACAAAGAAAGCAACTTGGCAGTTAGCAAACACAAAAGCATATTGGCGCTCCCATGGTCAATACGAGAACGAGAAAACATCAGAAAAGGATTGAACTGATGACTTGGCAGTAACACTGTGACAAGTCGAAATTTTTCTTCTTCGCGTCGCGTCTGTTGAGTATGCTGATTGCTGCTTCTTTGTTTGCGTGAGTACGTCCTACGGCTAGGTTACGGTTAAATGCATGACTCGACTGTGCTATGGCCACAGATTTTTTCCATTGGTTCAATTCGTAAATAACCGTACATTTTCCGCTAAAAGTGAAATAACCGTACATTTTATGTACGGTCAGAGATCTTGGTTGTACACCGTACAAGGGTCAGAAAAACCGTACAAATACGACCAAAACCATACGGTTGGCAACGGTGTTGGACAGACTCGTGAAAGGGCTTACTTGGATCATATTTTTTGTAAAATTGGTAAAAATCTGGATTTTTCGCCTGCTATTCTTGAAATTCATTGAACTTTTAACCAGTCTGGATTTAAAAATGAGCTGCCCAATGATGAGTAAATAAGCCCTCGCACCCCAAGAAGAAAATTACATATTCTTTACTTACAAAGAAAAAGATTATAGCCGTTACAAGCATAGTAACTGATGAAGTTTTAAACACATTTTGCACAATATTAGATGACTATATAGAAAGCGGTTTTATATACATAAAACTAAAATTCGGTCTAAAGTAAAACCTGTGAAGCTGTGGGCTACTATAGGGATAATTTCTTCAATTAGAATAAGAAATAATCTAGCACGACAAGTAAAACGGCAACCTTTCAACGAAATCTTAAAGACTAGATACAAAACATACAGCAATATATTAAATTCAATCATTAGCTCTGCAAAAGAGTCTTATTATTCACAGGTGAATAATACGATTTCTGATAACCCTAGAAAAGTATGCGAAAAAATAAACGAAATAACCGGATCTAGTAAAAAGCTTCAAAATATAAAGGAAATCCAGGCAAAGGATGGTACTTTAATAACAGACCCATTGCAAATAAGTAATGAGATAAACAACCATTTTATGGCCATATAGGCACAAATATCAAATATAGTTGAAAATGATATCTCAGAAAATTCGACAACTTTTGGGTCATTTGATTCTAGTCCTATTACAAAATGTGAACTTATATAGCAGTTCGAGACCTTAAAGAACACTACAGCAGCTGAATAAGATGGTTACACAAGTGATATATTGAAAAAAGGTTCAGAATGTGTCACCTCTCTGTTATATTTTCAACCTTGCTATGTCGCAAGGAGCTTTTCCTGCTAGACTCAAGTATGCTGTGGTAATACCAGTGCACAAAGCAGGAGACTGAAGTAATCCTCACAATTACAGACCAAAATCATTGTTATTCAACACTGCTAAACTGCAGGAAAAATACATTAAAAGTAGATTGTTATCTTATCTACAGTGCAATTACATTATAGTACGTCGGATGCGTTATATGATGTAACTACATATGTTTGAGCCGTGAAGGATTCCTACACAGTTCAGATTTGGTTGGTTTAAGAAGGCTTCCTAATTAAACCCAGAACAACAGAACAACGCCTTCATTTAATAAAAACTTTATTCTAAATTCTATTTACAAAGCTCGATATTTATATACAAATTTTGATATGACAAATATGCAGAATCAACTAATTTAATTTAACAAATTTAATTGACAACAAATTTCATGCGTGAGATTCGATCTCACGAAATTGTTATTTGTCTGCAGGTGTTGCTGATGCAGCAAAAGTACATGAAATTTACATAATTAAATTTCAAAAGGTTTCTTTAAGACTTTCTTGGAAAACTCCGGTTAAACAAAACAAAACAAAAAAAGAATTAAAACACGATGTCTCCTTTTATGTTTTTTGTTTTTTTGTCTTTATTTTAGATGTGAAAGGGCAACGTTTCGGACCTAGGTTTGGTCCATCATCAGGCCCTATGAAACAATTATAAATATTTATAAATAAAAATAAAAATAAGAGTGAAGGGTTTTTTTAACAGGTCTTTAAAATTTTAAAAATGTGAGAGGAATTAAAAAAATTCTTTGTACTCTAGAAGTATAAATAATCCTAAACATGGTAAAAGTTGAACGTTAAAATGAAAAGCTAGATTCTTAAAGATATAAAAAGAAGAAGAAATTTATGTATAAGGAAATTATTTTAAAGATTTTAATAGTATAAGTGGTAGAGACAAAAGATCAAAGTATCAACGTGCAGATCACTTACATGAATCAAAAATCAAACAACAAAAAACACTGTAGACACTAAGTACGTTAAAAAATAATAAATAAATAAACGGATAAAATCACAAATTACTAGTCAAAAATTAATGGTCAAAAGAAATTAACAATTATAAAAGTTATAAAAAACGAATGAATCAGCAAACAATGAAATCACAGAACATATCACTAAGAGTAATCTTGTAAATCTAGACAATGCTCCAATTATATACAAATACCGAGCGGAGGCTCACCGGCTGATCGATCTTGCTTATCAGCAAAAATATATATGGGGAGTGCATTCAACCCAACTGTGATTGCTCGACGATAATGTGTCATATATATGTATATATATGTGTGTGTACTATTGCATTATGAGCAGCAATGATGCTCAGAAGAATTTTTACGTAATATCATGTAGTGTGGTAAATTTGGTCTAAGCATTCGAGGTCACATTTAATGTTTACCACTTTATTGCAGTTTGCAATAATGTGGCACGTTTCTTTGACTTCTCGTTTTCTTCTGTTGTTTTCCATCATGATGATGTGAGCCTGGTCAAAGTTAAAGATGTGTTGAGTTTCAAGGGTATGTGCAGCAAGCGCCGATGATGGTGTTTCCTTGTTGATATAATATTTATGTTGGTCAAGTCTTGTTTTTAGGCACTGCAATCTACTTTGTAGACTACATTGGATTTCTTGCTGGTCGGTACACTATCTTTAAGGTTTGTAAATGTCAGTTTTCGTAATGTCTGGGTTGGTTTCATAGCTACCCGCAAGCTATCGAGATGGTGTCCTATGTTCGTTTTAATATACAGGGATAGCGGGAAAACGTAACTGAGTCCCCTATAGAGTGGTATGTTCGGTAGCTGAGGTGAAGAATAATTTGTCTGGGCATTTGTATTAATGGGCGGCGCAAGTGAAAGTCTTCGAAGAGCCTCCTTGATAAACTTCCTTGTTATGTGTGCAGGGTAGTTGTTTTTACATGCAATATTATTGACAATATCTACGTTCTTGTAATGGAAACTTGGATGACTCAGGCTGAAAACTCGATTAATAAGGTTTTTTAGTACATTCATCTTCAATGAGTGTGGATGAAATGAGAGATAGTTCAAGATCCTATTTGAGGAACAAGGCTTACAGTACCAATCCGTGGATATTGTGCCATCGTTATTGTGGAAGAGTTTCATATCTAAGTAAGGGATAGTTTTCTCTTCCTCCAACTCAACCGTGAAATTGATATTATTATGCATTGAATTAAATCTAGTCAAGATGTTACCAATTTCATTTTCAGGAGCAGCAGCTATAATATCATCAACGTGTTTATGTATGAAGATCGGTCTTGTATTAAGATCATTTAGTGCTAATTTTATTAACCTGTCCATCGATATATCAGCAAGTATACTGGAGAGTGGGTTTCCCATTGCTAAACCAAAATTTTGTGTATACAATTTACCATCAAAAGAAAAATAGTTGCATTCACAGGTACAAAATTGTATTATGTCCTTGAAGAAAGTGTGGTCAATCGGGTGAGTTCCTGAATTTCGTCCCACTTGCTGTCAATGGCATCTAGAGCAAGGTTAATATCGACGTTGGTGTATAAGGATTCTACGTCAAAGGATACTAGTTTGTTTGAGGTTGGTAGTATTATGTTGTTGATTGAGTTCTTCAAGGAAAAAGATTTTTTTAAGTTTAAGTCCGGATCAAGAACGGGTTTTAGAATATTGCCAATGAATTTTGATAATTTGTATCCAGGTGTATTGATGTTGGCCACTACGGGCCTTAATGGAAGGCCATCTTTGTGGATCTTGGGGAGGCCATATATCTTTGGACAGGTTTGTGTTTCAGAGGTAAATTGGGCCTTCTGTAACTTGTTTATCAAGTGTTCATCGAAGAGGCGTGTTATAAATTACTCTCACTTGAATTCTCACCTTGAATTCTCACCTTGAATTCGGCTGTTGAACTGGTAATCCACGTTTACGTATTGACAACACCTGTTTTGCTTTTTTTTTCACATTTTATTTCCTTTTATGTTACACCACTCTTACTCCACATTAGTTCTTCAAACTAAAAACTTTCTTTAAATCTAAAAACTTTCTAATACAAAATTTTCTTAAAACCGAACATTCCAAGACTATATTTAAAACCCGAAAACTTTCTAATACCATTTTTTTTTTAAAACCGAACATTCAAAAAAATCTTTCTTAAAAACAAATCCGCGCCGTATTTTTTTTATATCCGTTTCTAGCGAAAAAACCAACTCTTTTTGATGGCTAAAAATCAACTCGATCCGCCGTAATGAAAATTTAAAAATCAACTCAACTCTTGATCACACTCATCGTGACCAAGAGCCGTCGGTCAGGATAGAAAATGCTAAATTGCATTTTCTTATCCTGAGAAAATTTTACTTTTTCAATTCTGGACTTGTTCAAACATGTCCAGAATTATTCGCGTTGGACGATGGCTTCAAAAATGTAATCTTACACTTTTTAAAACATCAGCCACCGTCCCGTCGTTTGAAATCGCGGCGCGCATATACATACAATGCATTTATGCGGCGCGCGTTTCTTATCGTGAAAGCTTTTCACACAATATGTGTGTATGTATGTACATATACATATTGAATTTTTTCGCGGCAAATTGTACTGAACGTACGATTTGCTTTTTGATTTATTTTTTAATTAAATTGTTGAATTGACAAATTTTGCTGAAGGCAAAATTTGTCTTGGAAATTTTTAAGTAAAACGACTTGGGATGTAAACTGAAACTTTTGTTTTTCCCAAGTCGTTTTATGGGAAAAATTTTATGAGTTGTGTGGAATGTGAAGAAAATTGCTGATGCAATTTTCTTCACCCTTTTTGGAAGATAAACTAATCATGTTTTGTGCATGATTAGTTTATTGAATTTTATAATTTATGATTTTCTTTTCCTTTTTCTTTTATATGTCCAATTTTAGTTTTTTAGGTGCAAGATTTTTGTAAAGCGACCCATATGGTACATATATGTACCTAGGGTTTTATATATATAACATTCCTCCCCCCCGCGAAAAAGAGAATTATTCTTTGAAGAGGAATAATTCTCAGGGAAGCTGTGTTGGTGCATCTTTTGGTGACTGAGTCTGGTCGTTAAAAAAAATTCTTTTCTTATTTCTTCTACTAATTTAAGTTGCTATTTCCTATTTATAAACTTAGTACATTATATTTCTATTTAGTCTAATTGTATGTATTTATATCTATATCTTACTAGTTAGCTAATTTTTCCTATGTATTACTTAATGTTGCTAAATATGTTTGCTTATTATTTTTGCTATTATTATTTTTGTGTAAATAAATTCCGGTTATTTTTTATGTTTTAATTCTATTTCTTATGCCTTTCTTTCTTCTATTTATTATCTTAATTTTTTGGTTATTTAGTTTATTTTTACTACTTGGCTAAGTACTACTTGGGTTTATTAATTGTGGGTTCTTAGGTACTACTAAATAAAGTTTATTCTTATATAATATTAATTTTATCTGGTTGCTTTATTTCTTATTTGCTATAAATTATTTCAACTTATATCTAAGACCAGTGTAGTGAAAGGATAGAGTGTTGTGTCAGTAACAAAAGAATGAGACGGGGCCAACCAACGAGTATAGATATTTTTGATTATACTACTTGTATAGATCTCGATCTGTGGAGACTTTGAGTACGTTTTAATTTTTCTTGGGATCCTGCGTAAACCGGTTCCATAGGAACGTTTTCAGCTGCGGGCTGTTGTCTGCGTTTAGCAACCCATGCCATGAATGCCGGTACGACATATTTTGCTATTGCCACCACTGATACCATTAGCAACAAGAGTCCGGTCATTGATAGGGATGTAATAGAGAGTATATGAGGAATCATGGCCTTTGGTCCAAAGTAAATGTTGTTCACTTTGGTTCAGATTTCTTCTAGAGATTTTGTATCCAGGTGGATACGTTGGTTTGTATCATCTCCGAGGAGTAACGTTGGTTGATTTTCAGGGTTTTTAGGAGTGGGTATCTTGGACATATATTCCACCAATTCATCCTGAGTTTCGTTTGTGCCTGGGAAGTAGGGTGGTTGGAAAACTTTTAGCGGATGCAGATTTTCTGCTTCGTAATACAGAGTGTGAGGCCCTATTTGCAAGGAACATGGTTCGTTGACTGTCATGATTCCTTGTCCTGCGAGACGATGAGTGAGCAACTTTTGTGTACAGGTTACTTGTACTATATAGTGGTTTCGGTTAAGGAGTACAGCCACAAATTTGGTCTATTGAGTTTAATTATTGTGTCTCTTGGGGGAACTTCAGCTCTGATGCTACATTGTGGGTGTTCGCCCAGTGGATTGAATAAAAGTTTAGTAACGCATTCATCTGTTTTTGTAGCCTTGGTGAGTGGTGTATTTAGCTTACCAACCCACGTATCCTCATCGATTCCCTCTGCAATTTTTTTTGAAAGATCTCAGGTTTTCCGGCTTCAGCAGCAGAAATTCCTGGGTCTGGATTTGACTTGCCACATGGGAAAATTCGATATCAGGTATTAATGAGTGGTTTGAATCCACCCGTATGGGAAAACACCTAATCTGTTGGATTTTCATCTTGGGAATATTAAATATGGGAAGTTTGATTCGGATAACTAATTTGTCCTGCAAGAAATGTATCTTAACAACTGCTGTTTGATACTCTCTAGCAAATGGTTTGGGGAAATTAAAAGGGGATGAATTTGATTGTTTCTACTGGACACTATTATGTCCAGTAGAGCTTGTTGTCTAAATTCCAATTCTATCATTTGTAGTGTCAGACTAGAAACGATCTCTTGTCTTATTTGGTGGGGTATCAAATCGTCCGTTGTGTTCTGCAGATGGTTAATCTGATTGGTTATCTGATGTTGTCGTTCAGACAGTGAGGACAAGGGTTTTTGAATTTGTTCAAAAGTGGTTTTTAATACACTGATCTGTTGCTTTTCCAGCTCAGCTAAGGTTTGAGTATTTACCTCTAATTCGCTTAGTCGGCTATACACCTCTTGTTCGTTTCCGCTATCCATAGTGCCAAAGAGATAGTGCATCGCATTACCTATCCCATCAAAGATGGATCGGGGCTTGCGTGACTTAGGCACTGCTTCTTTAATGACATTGGTGCGTCGCTGGATGTTTTCCATCAGGGCATGTACATGTTTGGTTTGTAGGGTACATAAATCTTGATCAAAGGATTTGTTACCACATAATTGATGTACGTAGTGTTTCGCACGTTCCGCCAGTTTTGTCTGATTGTCCAACTCGCCCAGATCTAACTCAGTGATGATGCTCCAAGTGTCGTGGTAAACCGATAAGCTTCCAAGATCCTCAAATAGTACTCCCGTATTATTTAGGGGTGTTATAGTGTAAGGTTCCTCCGCGAGAGCTCCTATTGTGATCAGGAACAGTCCGTAGAGAATTATTGACCGCATTGTCATCTAGGAGAGGATAGGATAGGGTATTAAAATGGGTTTCTTGTTGACTTTTTAACTTACAGGCTATTATATATGTACCTTAGAATTAGTTAGATGGTATTGACACCATTTTAGTCGTAGAAAGGTTTTAGACGGTTGTTATGTACCAAGACTTCTCGTTTACGAATTTTTATTGTGGTGTTTACAGTACTGGGGATACCGGTTACCGTATAGGGTCCTACCCAAATATGGGAGAGCTTATATTTTCGACTCTCGCTCTTGAGTAGAACCTTGTCTCCTCTGTGAAATGTCGGGGACGTACAGCTTTGTCGTAGTAATTTTTCGAGCGCTGTTTACTCATCAGAAGATTTTTTCGTGCCATGGCGTAAGACTTCTGAAGCTTATACCTGAGAATATGGTAGTAGCTCTCGTGATTATACACGGGTTCGGGGTCTCGCCTTAAGTTGGACGGAACGTCCGCTGTAAAGCCGTAAAGGCAGTCCATGGGAGTTAATTTTATTCCTTTCGTGTACACTGTTATTGTACACGAAAGCAGCGGTTCGCAGATAACTATCCCATGAGCTGGGATTTTCGTCCACTATAGTTCGTAGATATTCAATCAATGGTCTATGTGCACGTTCGAGTGCTCCATTTGATTGGGGATGATAAGCTGAGGTCTGCAGCTCATTTATCCTGCATCCCTTTTTGAGTAGGTCACTCAGGAAATTACTTCCCTGATCGGTGACTATTCCTTTGGGAATGCGGTAGCGTGTGACGATTTCGTCGAAGAAAATTTGCGCTAGCGTTATAGCTTCCCCATTCGGTATGGCATACCAATCTACAAATTTCGTGAGGTTATCCTAAAATGTTAATATATATTTGTTTACGGATTCTGTCTCCTCTAGTGGGCCGACTATATCTAAATAGATTTTATCGAATGGTTGTTCCGCTATGTCTGTAATCACCACCGGCATATTATACTGTGCTGAGGCCTTCATGGTTTGACATTTGGCACACCGCTTAATATGCTTTTTGATGTCACTAAGCATGTGCCTCCACCAGTACTTTCTTCGGATCCGTTTATAGGTTTTATCACTCCCTGGTGGCCACCAAAGAGAGAATCATGATAATCCTTTAAGATTAATTGAATATAATTTGTGGATTGGTACTAGGTGGACTGTCAAGGTCCTCTGCCGCTTCTGGATGACGACTTTGTTCTTTTTGTTTGGACTGGCTGTCTTGATTTGTTCCACTTTCCTGAATGTTTCGTGTCTGGGTTCTGGTTACTGCATTGCATTCCAGACACTCCTTTTGGTCCGGTGAGTGTTTTTCCTCCTCTATATCCGAGTCCATTTGGTGGTTGACTATAGCTTCTACCGTGAAGGTTGCAGTTTCCTTGTCTTTGTTATTATCCCGTGGAATGCGGCTTAAAGCGTCGGCATTCGTGTTGTACTTTCCGGGCTTATACTCAATTTTATAGTTGAACTCGGAAAGTTTATGGTGAAATCTCACCAGACGGGATGTGGGGTCCTTAACATTGAAGACTCCCTTGAGTAGTTTATGATCTGTAGTTAGTCGCCCAAACTACAGCCAGTAACTCTTTCTCAATAGTGGAATAGTTACGTTCGGCTTTGTTCAGGGTACGGCTGGCGTAGGCAATTGGCTGGTCATTTCCTACCTCTCCTTGAGAGAGAACTGCTCCAAGAGCCTCGCTGCTGGCGTCTGTGGTAAGGTTAAAGGGTTTTAAAAAATCGGGATATATTAAGAGTGGAGGGAAATTAAAGCGTTCTTAATGCTTTGAAATGCCTCTTGGCATTTCTCAGTCCACTTAAACTTTACATCCTTTCGGAGTAAGTTTGTTAGAGGACGTACTGTTTTTGAAAAACATGATTGCACTTGCTTTACTGTCTTAGGAGTGGGGAAAGTTTGGACGCATGCCGTTTTGCTAGGGTCAGGTAGTGCTCCTTGGTTAGAACATTTGTGTCCTAAGTACACTACCTCGCGCCTGAGAAATTGACATTTCTCAGGTTGAAGTTTCAGGTTATTTTCTCTTAACCTGTCAAAGACTTTGCGAAGCTTTTCGTTGTGGTCTGCCAGACTTTTTCCATAGATGATGATGTCATCTAAGTAGACGAAACATTCTAGGCCTTGTAGGCCAGTTAATATGAAATTCATTAAACGCTGAAATGTGGCCGGGGTTCCTTTAAGCCCGAACGGCATGCGTTTGTATTCATAATGCCCGTAGTTGGTACTGAAAGCCGTTTTTGCTCGATCTTTCGGATCGACGAGTACCTGATGAAAGCCATTGGCTAGGTCTAGGGTGGTGAAGTATCTTGAATGGCCCAGTTGATCGAGGATATCCTCAATTCGTGGTAGCGGGAAGGCGTCGCCAATCGTTTTTTCGTTCAACTTACGGAAATCAACGACGACGCGCCACCTTTTCTCACCATCTGGTCCCGCTTTTTTGGGGACGACTAGCAGTGGCGAGTTCCATGGGCTTTTGCTGGGCTGGACAATGTGGTTGTCCAGCATTTCTCTGAGTTGCTCATTTATGACATTTCGCTGTGTCTCTGGTAACCGGTACATCTTTTGGTTAATAGGTGCTTGGTCTTGCACCAGAGGGATGTCGTGGGTGATGGCGTTGGTATGTGTAAGCTTGTCACCCTTTAAAAAGAATATGTCATCATATTCGTAACAAAGATGTGTTATTGAGGCTTTTTTCTCGGAATTTAAAGTTCCATCCAGACAGAGTTCTTGCTCTAATCTGGTGAGATGGGGCTGAATACTGGTGTCTTCTTGTTCGGCATCGTTTGGGAACAAGTACCTTATATGTTGTAGGGTGGCCGTCTGATCGGCGCTTATTGCCCTGTTTGTATTATTCTTAAATCTAGATCTATTATTATTATCCCTATTCATTTTACCTCTTAACCTATTTCTTTGATATATGAGTGGCGCTGGGCCAGATGGATCTGTGGGAGTTGCTACCGGCAGACCGTTTGTGTGCTGGCCAGCGCCTGACGTAGGGGTTTTCATGAGGGACCCGCAAGCGTCGTGAAGCTGTTTCTTGTTACTGCTTGGTTGATCTGGGCTCTTATGCCCGATTTTCTTAATCTTAGGTTTAATTATATTTTGATGCTCACCATCGCCACCATTTCGACTCATGGGATTCAAAGGATGGGCTGTTGTAATATTTTTATCTGGCTCTCGTTTGATGGGGACGACAGTGTAGTCTTTAATGGGAACCAGCTTTAGGTTCACGCTGTTTAGGACTACTTGTGAATTGCGTGTGTTGAGGATTCCTATAGGGACTGCTTTTAACCCAGCTGAGAGTAAGCTGTTCGCTAAGAAGATCCCGTCGTCTATTTCTTTTGACAGACTGAGCATTTCTTCCTGCAACTACAACGGAACTTTGCTACGATCTGAGACCTTGCTGGTATGCACACAGGTTCATTTAATTTTACCTGATGCTGGCCAGTCTTGCAAGCCAGATTTTTGGTAATCAACTCACCCTTATCGCGTTCTTGTTTATCACAGCCGACTTTTTCTGACTGAGAAGTTTTGAAAACACTTGGGGTAGAAGGCGTATCCCCGTCGGGTTTAATATCTTCTACCAGTGTCTCTTTGTTGACTGTGTTTTGTGAACACGGGTTATCCCATGCTGTTTCTAATGGAACAGCAAACTCTTCTCGATTGGTTTCCTTGCGAGGAAATCGCAGAACCTTGTTGGGTCCCTCAATATTACAGTTTTTGGCTAGGAAATCATTCCCTAGTAAGCCGTCGTCAGAAATATCTGGGATGTTTTTTACCACCTGAAAGTTGCAAGGTAAGTTACTTTTTAGCATGAAGTTTCCTTGGCAACTTCCTAAGGTTTTTCCGGTGCCAAAGGGGCTTTGAAGTGTTAGTTTTTTGTTGGGGTTTATTAGCTCGCGAGATTTGAGAGCTTTTCTCTTAATTATACCGATCTCAGCGCCGGTGTCCACTATTAGCTGGGCCTGACCATTTAGACCTATATCTAGGGGAAGTCTGGCGGTGAGCACACTGAAGTCGGGCGGCTGAGAAGACCCTTGTTTATTGCTGGTAGGGTTTATAGTCGAGCCGGGGAGTTTTGGGTCGACTCTGTGTCGTTTCCCTGCTTTTTAACCTCCCATTTTTGCTTTTGTCGACATTCGTCGATCTTGTCTCCACGGCCGGCGCCCACAAAAATCACATTTTTGTCTTTTGTATTGTTCGGGTCTGACTGTGGTGGATTGTTAGGCGATCCTCGTGTGAAACGATTTGCAGACTGTGTTTGGTTGTTTCGACAGTCGCGAATATCATGCCCGTAACTTCTACAGTTAGAGCAGAAGGGGATGTTTTTGCGTTTTAGACACTCCGTGTAGGTGTGTCCCCGCTTCTGGCAGAAATTACAGGTGATGTTTTGTACCAGATTTTGTGTATCCGGTTGTCTAGAATTCTTTCGTGGAAATGGCGGGCGTAGCGGGTGAGCATGTACATATGGGGGATTGTTAAACTGTCGGGCTCTTGTGCTCGTGGTGACGCATACATGGGTGGCTGTGGTGCTTGATGGTAAGGAGTTCTGCTAAGAGCTCGAACTCGAAGACTAGGGTCTACTGGTGCCATTGGGTATGGCTGTGTGTTAATGGCGTTTGGACGAAAACCGTGCCTGCTTGCAGCTTTTCCATATCTAAAGCCTTTTGTATCAGGTGCTCTAGATCATTTTCTACGAGAGTGAGGAGGTACTGGCATAGGTGGGGATTGTTCACTCCTCCTTTGAGGGCATTTTTGGCGAAGTCCACCAACTGTGTCTTCACAGCTGGGGCTGCCGTTGCTCCGTACTTCAGTACCGCTGCCTCGTTGTAAAGCATCAGCAACTGCTTCACTCTTGTTGTGAAGGCAGTGAGAGTTTCCAACGGGTTTTGCCTCATTTTGATCAATTTGTTGACCAACTCTTGGTACGATTCTCGTGGTAGGTAGGTTCTGTTCAGACGTTCCTCCACCTCACTAAAAGCAGTTGGAACGTCCGAAGCAAACAGCTGATAGGCATCGCGACGAAGCCTTGTGGGAAAGATATGTAGGAAGGCTGGTTTTTCTTCCTCGCTTAAACATTGTAGGGCCTGTTTGCAACAGCCAATAAATGTTTGTAGCTCACGACTTAGCTGTGTGGTATTTTCACCCGAAAACAGAGGAACTAGTTGTGCCGTGAGCTTGGCCACCTTTGCATAATCTACCATTGTGATTATCTTTTTGTTTATAGGCTTGTACGGTAGTCCGCTTGTGCCTTGTCGAGTTTCAGGGCTGGTTTCTGGACTAGAATCTGTGAAGGATACTTCTAGCCAGCCACTAAGGAGATTTTCGGCGGTTGTTTGTTCCGATGCGTCACCACCAATATTACTGTCACTTTCAGCGCTTACAACTACACTGGCTGAGCTCTTATCTAAACCTAGTGAACGTGAAAGCCCGGCGAATTCGATAAGCTCTGTTTGAATCGCTCTGTATCTTTTTTAAATTTTTCGATTTTTGTCAGTCTCTGCTCTCTGCCTTGACTTAATCTGTGGTCAAGAGCGTCGCAGTGCGTGACAGTGAGCTTATCGGATTCACGTGCCTTTTCTAAAAACTTATCTAAAAAACTATCTAGACTTACTTGATTTGATACGGTGGGACCAGTTAAAATGGTACCACTTCGAAGGCGAACTCCTGTTGTTTCCTGCTGTTGGGGTAAAGCTGAATTGTGCTGGCTAGTTGATTGTGTCGGGTTGTCTTCTGGGGCGTTGTCTGTACCTTCCCGGAGGTGATGAAGATTTTCACCTGGGGATTTCTCCGCGTCGGATGAAGGTATGGAGTCTAATCTCGTGCCTGTCTCAGGTGCCGTTGTCGAGTTTTCTTCTGACATATGCGTCCCGCGTTGTCCAAAAGGGGGGCTTCCAGCCTTCTTGGAGTATTCCCTTCTGGAATATTTCATGCTACTAGGGGGGCTCCTGCCGTCTTAATTCCCTTGGCTGAGATTGAAAGGGGGGCTTTTGCCGACTTCGAGATCCCTTTCAATCCTGGAAGGAAGTTTTTCTTTTGTAGCTTCTGTCTGCTGCCTGGGGGCCCTAGGCCGACTTATTTCCCCTGGATATGGTTGAAAAGGGGGACTTAAAGCCTTTTTCGAAATCCCCTTCAACCCAGGAACGATGATATCTTCCTTCTGGAGTTGATTTTGATGGGGCTGCTGGAAAAGAGCTTCTGGTGTTCGGTAATGAATTCCAATCTGGAGGTCCAAGTCTCTTAATGCTGTCTTTTCACTCATTGGGGTGAACGCTTGCTCGCCTGGAGCAGAGGCGCCTATAGATGATATCTACCCCGAGTGTTGGGGGTGATGTGGCCGCATAGTGTGGCTTAGTCTAAGGATCCCCGTAGATTCTTGCAGGATCAAGGCTTTTCAAGCGTTTACGATCTTTTAACTTTGACCAAGCTTCCTTGATCCTACCGGCTGCGCCAATTTGTTATAAATTACTCTCACTTGAATTCTCACCTTGAATTTTCACCTTGAATTCTCACCTTGAATTTTCACCTTGAATTCTCACCTTGAATTCTCACCTTGAATTCGGCTGTTGAACTGGTAATCCACGTTTACGTATTGACAACACCTGTTTTGCTTTTTTTTCACTTTTTATTTCCTTTTTTTTTGTGTTACACCACTCTTACTCCACATTAGTTCTTCAAACTAAAAAATTTCTTTAAATCTAAAAACTTTCTAATACAAAATTTTCTTAAAACCGAACATTCCAAGACTATATTTATAAACCAAAAACTTTCTAATACAATTTTTTTTTCTAAAACCGAACATTAAAAAAAAATCTTTCTTAAAAACAAAGCCGCGCCGTATTTTTTTTTATATCCGTTTCTAGCGAAAAAACCAACTCTTTTTGATGGCTAAAAATCAACTCGATCCGCCGTAATGAAAATTTAAAAATCAACTCAACTCTTGATCACAACGACTTGGGATGTAAACTGAAACTTTTGTTTTTCCCAAGTCGTTTTATGGGAAAAATTTTATGAGTTGTGTGGAATGTGAAGAAAATTGCTGATGCGATTTTCTTCACCCTTTTTGGAAGATAAACTAATCATGTTTTGTGCATGATTAGTTTATTGAATGGCGTCTAACAATTCTATTATTTTTATTGATTAATCTTCTTGTTGGATCGTTAGTTAAAGTTGTGTAAGTGCAATTGTCATCCAACATGTGTGTCATCTTGTTAGTGTAGTCATTCTTAGTCATAATGACAGTTTTATTCCCTTTGTCTGCATTAATGATGTAGAGATCTGTGTTGTTTTTGAGGAATCTCTTTGTTTCTTTATAGCAATGGATTAAACATTTTTCGGTTCTACCCAGTCTGTGATGTTTTATATAGTTACGCATTGCTGACGCGCAGTTTACTCGTAAATCTTGGCGAATATTGAGATCATGAAAATCAGCCAATATGTTTTCAATGTCTGCTATTAGATCAACTATTGGAACTTCACTGTTAGTTTTAGGCATGTTAAATTTTGGGCCGAAACTAAGGATGATGATAGCTTCAATAGGGACATTGACATCCGTTAGTTTTACTACGCAGTCTCTGTCAAATTGGATTTCTGCGTCATGCAAGTAGGTTTCCGTGAGGGTGTTGAACTTCTGTTGTGACATTAAGTGTTTTTCATTTAAAGCTGACTCAAGTGATTCATTTTGTGTGCGAAAAAACGGTTCAATGTAGTCAAATGTAGTTAGTCGTCGTAAATTTCTCTCGAGGGTTATTTTTAGTCTTTTTAACCTGTTAATTTCTAAGCAACAACTGGATATTTCCGCGCCTAGTAGTGCTTTACATGCCTTTTCATAAATGATGTTGTGCTTTCGGCTGGGTGTTCCCAGTTTTTGTATGTTCTGACATGCGTGGGTGATAAATTGTGGAATTATATAAGTTCCTTTGCACTTGAGTAGGAAAATACGTCTAGGAATTAATTTTCCCAATTTTGTATTGATATTCATATATGATTTGATATTGTCTCTGGCTGTGGAACAAAAACGGTCAGCCATATTGGTGGAAAAACTTTTTCTCTCCATTATTCTAGTCCAAGGAGGAATGAAAATTTAGCAATTGGTCGTTTCTTTCCGGGTGTGTCCATTAATTTTTGACTAATAATTTGTGATTTTATCCGTTTATTTATTTATTATTTTTTAACGTACTTAGTGTCTACAGTGTTTTTTGTTGTTTGATTTTTGATTCATGTAAGTGATCTGCACGTTGATACTTTCTTTTGTCTCTACCACTTATACTATTAAAATCTTTAAAATAATTTCCTTACACATAAATTTCTTCCAAAAATTTTTCTATCTTTTTATATCTTTAAGAATCTAGCTTTTCATTTTAACGTTAAACTTTTACCATGTTTAGGATTATTTATACTTCTAGAGTACAAACAATTTTTTTAATTCCTCTCACATTTTTAAAATTTTAAAGACCTGTTAAAAAAACCCTTCACTCTTATTTATATTTTTATTTATGAATATTTATAATTGTTTCATAGGGCCTGATGATGGACCAAACCTAGGTCCGAAACGTTGCCCTTTTACATCTAAAATAAAGACAAAAAAACAAAAAACATAAAAGGAGACATCGTGTTTTAATTCTTTTTTTGTTTTGTTTTGTTTAACCGGAGTTTTCCAAGAAAGTCTTAAAGAAACCTTTTGAAATAACACACCCGGAAAGATACGACCAATTGCATAATTAAATTGAATTTGCATTTTTTTTTCTCTTCAATAAAAGTTATTGACTTCTGAATTTGCTGATTGTTTTTTAATGTGTAAAGCTTAAACATCCTCCCCCCTTGAGTTGGTGTCCAACACAAATTTCTGATCCAGGCCCTTGCCTTTTTTTGGGATAGGTTGATGCGATGAACCTGGTAGTTTAAAGGTGTTGGTTTTCTTACATCGCAAATACATTAAGTAGCTGAAGATTGCTAGCAAAGCCGTCACTGATAGATAGGTTATGGTATAGTGATGGACATCATGTACGTTAAATTGTTCGGGAAAGGTTGAAGCTCCCTTGAGGCATTTGATTCTAGAGGTTGGTTCCTTTATTTCTCGTGCATTAGATTGCAGATGAAATTCGGATGAGGCGAGTTGCGGTGTCCTTTGTGTTACACTCAGGTGGTCTTCTATCAAAGCACTGATGTTTATCCGTGGGATAAGTGCGGAGGTAAGGTTACTTTGATACCGGCCGTGTCCGCTAATCGTCCTGGAAATCTGTTTGACTGTGCAGTCTGGTCGTAGCCTTAAGATTCCACTTCCGTTAAGTGTTTTGAGTAGTACTTCTGTTCCACAGACAATATTGAGTGTAGTTTCCGCATCCAATGAAAATAGCCAGTTATTGGGTGTGTGAAGCTGAATCCATATCTTCGAGAGCTTTGTGGTTCGGAATTGACACGATGCTGATAATGTTGGGTGATGATTTAGTAGCTCCATTCCACAGTGGCTCACACTGGGTTTTAAGTTGTAGATCGGATGATTTTGAGCACATAGATATCGTTCATCGTCTAAGGTTTTGCATTTGTCCAGTTCGAATTGCATTAAAGGATAGTATCGGTCTCTTGGTATATTAACGATGAGTTATTCGGTAGATGGCTCAATTAAGATAAAGCTATTTTTGTGGAGTGTAGGAATTGGGATTACTTTAAAGAGTTGAAAGTGTTCAGCTTGTTGTAGTGGAATTCGTATGTCGAAGAGGATATATGATTCTGTCACCCTTGATCCGGCTGTCATTAGGCTGTAAAGTAACAAACCGCCATCCTTTCCATTTCCAGGAATTGTTAACATGTAAGGAAGGTGCTCTTTAATTTGTGCGATTTGTTCTTGTAGCTGCATAGGAGAGAGCAAAAGAGGATTAATTTTGTTGTGATGAAGATCCGTTAAGACATCAAGTAATGCTCCTTGAATTCTGTGAAAATTTTGCAGGACTAGCGTGGTTAGTATGGACAATGAGTTGAAAGTTTGTGCACTTTGTTGTTCGTATTGGGCATTACCTATGTACTTGTGTAAAGCTTCGATGTGATTCATTATTGAGTTGAACTGCTGTTGAACGGATTCTTCCCTGCCTTTCATAATATTTGTAGTAGATTCCAGAACTGATGTTTGATTTTTTAGTAATTGCATTAGGTAATTTTCATTCTTCCGTGTTTTTTTAATTTCACTCGTTATATATTCAGCGTACTCGGAGTCGAGTACTCCAAAGAGTTTCCTTGCAATGTTTCCGATTATATTGAGAGGTGCTCTTTTTACCATTTTGTGGCCACCACTACGTTTGTATAAAACGTCACTTGCTTCATCTATTTCTCTAAACTGATGCTCGAACTGATTTAGTATCTCTAGGCAATGATTCTTTCTGATTGTTGTTTTATTGCAAAGGTGGTCTATTGCTGCCATACAACTCCTTATTCCTTGAAACTCGGCCCAGTAATTTGTTAGGTTATAATAAACCAGCAAGTTCCATTCAGTGTTTATTATTTGAGCCTGGCCTATAGATTCGAAGAATAACCCAGGATTATCTGTGAATGGTGCTATCTCCACTGGCTCATTAAAAGGTGCACCGAATATTGACAGCACCAAGATGTTAGCAGGAGAAAACTGACAGCCATCGAAAAACCTCTTTGTGGATTACCTAAAACTTGAGTCTGTTGCTCAATACCCTTGCTCTCTTCTGCCGTTATGCTTGGTTGTGTGGTTTTTGCCTGTTTTGAGAATGTTAGCCAATTTGACCAGTTTGGGTTTATAGGCAAGAATCTGCCTTTCAATGGATGATTGACTTTCTTGCCAGAGCTCAGGTTTCGCCTTTTGGCAGGGGGACTAGCAGGGATGTCATCTGTTGCCGCGGGTGTAGTTCTTGGAGCTCCTTGCCGTAGGAGGCATGTAGCTCCCTTTGTTATTGTTTCGGTAACTTGTTGGCTGTTTGAATCTTCGTCTTGAAGGTTATTGTTGTACTCTTCAATCGGTAATGGACGCAGGTTATGGATCGCTCTTTTGAAAGTGCCAGATGCTTTTTTTACATTCACAACCCTGGTGTGATTATCCGGTCCATTTAATGTGTCTATAATGCGACCAAGAGCCTATTTAAGAGAGGGTAAGTTCATATCCTTTAACAGTACTAAGGTGCCATTTTTTAAGTCATTTTGTTTGTTTTTCCACTTGTGTCTTAGTTGAAGCTCCTGTAGATATTCGAATGACCATCTCTTCCCGAATGATTGTTGGATATGATGAAGTCGTCTAAATCTTGTAAGACTGTTTATATTTAGGGCACTTACATCTGGTTCTGCAAAGGCTGTTAATGGCCTGCCTATCAAGAAGTGTCCTGGCGTCAGAGCGTTCGGATGACTTGGGCTTTAAAGGCCGTGAGTTGAGAATGGCTTCGATTTGAGTGATGACTGTGTGCAGTTCTTCATGCGTCAGGCTCGCATTTTCAGTTTGCGTACAAGATGCTTCTTCGCAGATTTTACTGAGATTTTGTGAGCAAAGTTCGTGTATGGACTCTTTCAATTCCAGTGATTTGAATAAGTCATCATCAATTAATCCAGATTTAGCACCAACAAAATTGGTTGCATTATCACAGAAAATTGTTGCGGAAAGTCCTCTTCAAGAAATGAATTGCTTTAGTGCATTTATGAAGGCGATAGCACTTAAACATTTAAATTGCTGACGATTTCTAGATGAACAGCCTTTGTTGCGAAGCAAACAAAAACTGCGATATATGCTTTGTCTGAGATGGCTCGTCGAAGCTTGTGGTGAATGACAATCGGTCCACAAAAGTCAACTCCTGTGGAGTGAAATGGTTGTGCAGGAGTTACTCTGCTGGCTGGTAGATCGGCCATAATTTGAGTGATGCTCTCTGGTTTGCATCTAAAACAGCGAATGCGCCTATGCACTATCTGTCGTGCTAGTGTCCTGATGTCTATGATCCAGAATCTTTGTCTCGCGATTGCTGATAAGGTCTGTGGAGCTGCATGCATGTGTTTTCTGTGAAGATGATTAAGCAACAACTCGCTGAGCATGTGATTCCTTGGAAGTAACATTTGACGTTTTGCCTCTGCGTTCAGTTGGGAATGCTTTAACCGACCACCAACTCTAATGACGCTAGTTGCTTTATCCAGAAATGGGTTCAATGATTGGATTGAACTTTTGGTGTCGAGCGATTTGTTATCCTTGAGATTTTGAAATTCTTTGCTAAACGTTATGCGGTGTACATTTCTGACTTGGCCATTTTGCGCCATGTCCAATTCTGTTATCGTTAGAAGGCCTGTTGATCTACGCTTTGGTAGTCTGCAATTTTCCCAGGAAGGTGTGCAGTAAGCGAAGATTCGTTGAAGCCTCGTGAAGGAGTTCTTGTGGTTGACAGATGCAATTATGTCCGTATAATTTTCTGTCTTTAACCTTGTTGAAAAAGCGAATTTTCTTTCTCGAGTTTCAGGTACCTCTTGCAGTGGTTGAAATTTTTGGTTAAGCTACCTTGATGCTGGTTCAAATAAGAAGTCTGCGCCCTTGAGCCATAGCTTAGATTGGTGTAGTCTAGCTGGAAGTATGCCCCGCGAGATGATGTCAGCAGGATTTTGGGTACCTTCTACATGATGCCACTGATGCTCAGTCGTTAATTGTTGGATTATTTCCACCCTATTTGCGACAAAGGTGCTCCATGTGTAGGACGGCGCAGCAATTTATGAAAGAATGATTGTTGAATCCGTGTAGTAGTAAACCTTTGATAAATTCTTCGGTAGACATTGACGTATCCGCTCCACCAATTCTGCTAAGAAGACAGCAGCGCACAGTTCTAGTATTGCTACCGTTGTCGATTTTAGGGGTGCTAATCTTCACTTTGAACACAACAATTGAACTCGTCTTTTGCCGAAGTCATCTACCGTCCTGATATAACAACATGCACCATATGCAGATTCACTGCTATCAGAAAAGGCGTGCAATTGAAAGTGGTTACGCTATGGGAGTTCTGGGCCACTGTTTTAGCTTCCAGGATTTCTCCATAGATGGAGCCACCGGCGCTAGGTGGTTTGAGTCCATACTAAATGTAGGTTTGTGTCTTGGCTGTACTGGTTTATGTCTTGGATGCGCCATTGTGTCTTGGATGGTTTATATTTGGACGCACCGTAGACTCTTGACAGCGCCCTAGCGGGATTAACCGGTACTACTAGCATGCTCTGGGGTCTGTCATTTGGTCTTGACTGCACCCTAGTGGCATTAGCCGGTACTACTAGCATTGTGAGTCTATACTAAATGTGGGTTTGCTTCTCGACTTAACTGGTTTATGTCTTGGGTGTTGGGAATACGAGACTACTTTGGGGATACGAGACCACTTTTAGCACTCTCCAGCATAGGGAAATAGCATAGGATTTCGATTTTGTTTCTGGAGTTCGCTTAGTTTTCATCTCAGCCTCTAAGTTGACATCAACATTTTTCATCTCAAGTTTTGGGGATACGAGATCACTTTCAGTACTCTGCAGCATAGGGAAATAGCATAGGTTTTCGATTTTGTTTCTATTGAGTCTTGATGTTACAATATCATATCCTAATCAGCCAATAATATAAAGGCTTTGAACACTAACAAAGATGCACCGTCATCAATTACGTAAACTCATTTCCATTTTCATTCCCACAGTTAAAGTCAATTCGTATGTAGAAATAATTTTACTAAAAACAAACTCAGCAAACTCTTAAAGTCAAGAACCTACATACCTGGTCTCACGTGTAATATTACTACTTGCCGCGAGACCTTTTTTTGTCGACTCAAGACTTTTCAGTTTCCATTCATGAACGGTGCTGATAAAAATTAAACCTAAAAAATTGCAGTTCGTATTTCCAACTCGCCCGGTAAAGTTACCTCGTTTTCGGATAGTAAAATAAAGTAAATGATAATAAAATAAAGTAAATTCTAAGTAGGATTATTGATCGTATTTTTATATTCGATTCGTAGTAATTCGACAAAATAAATTTAAAGATCAAAAAATTACGGAGTGTTTTTTATTTAGCAACTTTTATTTCGATTTTATAAATATATATTTTTTTTCCGATTGCTAAAGATAGCAATCAAAACTTCTTGACTGGCTTATGTCTTGGATGGGTTATTTGGTCTTGACTGCACCCTAGCAGCAGTAGCCGGTACAACCGGCATGCTCCGGTACTACGGTTTTCTTGGATGTGTGTGGATATGTCATTTGGTCTTGACTGCACCCTAATGACATTAGCCGATACTACCAGCATGCTCCGGGACTACGGCTTTCTTGGATGTGTGGTACGGTACTCTTGGATATGTGAAGATTTTTGCTTAACTTTTGCCCACACGTGGCAGCATGCTATGGTCTTGGGAAGTTTTCTGCTTCACTTTTGCCCACATGTGGCAGCCATGCTACTATGGTTTTCTGGGCCCACACGTAGCAGCATGCTACGGTTTTTTTTATGTGTGTTGCGCCTAATTGTTTATAAGTGTTGCGCCTGGGTTTGATTTAATATTAGTAATAATTATAGTTAATAGTAGGAAATTTTTGTTCATGCCAATGGATTCTAGATGGTTGGTAGGTGGGGAGATAATAAGGATAGGGAGGGGGGGGGGTGTAATGAAATTTTCATCAGAAATCCTCTACGGGCTTTGGTTTTCGAGATATTAGCGTATTAATAATTCAAGTCAGTTTTTGTTCATGGCAATGGGTTCTAGGCGGTGTGGGGTGGGAGGGGGTACGAAATTCTCATCAGAAATCCTCTACGGACTTTGGTTTTCGATATATTAGCGACATTTGTTCAAACAATTAGCTAATTGGCAATTATATAATTACTAATTGGCTAACTAATTATCAATTAACAGCTTGGTTGGTAGTTGGCTAATAGGCAATTATTAATGTGGTCTGATGCGTAATTCTCATTAGCAGGGAAGTTGTAGATATCCGCATCATTCGAATTTCACAACATGACATCACCATGAACAGATTCTAGAAGATGTCGGTGAGGGTTCTGGGGTATGTTTATTGAAAAGTCTTATGTTTTATAAATATTTGTTTTTATTTCCAATAAAATTTCTTATTATAAAAGTATTTCTTATAGCACATTGTCCAATATGAACTTGGCAAGATGGTGCGTTTGTGTTAATCTCTATTAGTTTTCCGCAGTTGTATTCATTTTCGACGTTGATAATGATTTCACCCTCTCCAACTATCTTCTGCATCCAATGAACTTTTTCAGCTCCCTTTACATATCTGGTTTTGTTTCGAAGCAGTGGTTCAACTATAGTGTACAGCTTGTGATACGGTATGTAGCCCTCGTCCCAGCGGAATCCATGGAAAATATGTTGAAGCCGTTTTACTTGTATCTTTTTTGCTGAAGTCAAATCTTTGTATCTGAACGTTGGTTGAAATACAAAGTGCTGCATCTGGTTTTCATTGTTTAAAATTGCCAGTTCTTTAGTGATAAATTCATTGAGGTTAGTTTTAATTCCTTGGACGTCTACGATGACAGCCATCTTCTTAATTTAACTTTCTAACTTCACTTGTCAGCGGACTGTATTCCACTATTCGATCGTGTAGAAGCAGGCAATATGCTGTTGTATTAGCCGGCATATTTTCAGATGTCTTGAATTCTAGCCTTATGTCAACAGGTCCAGTTTTTGTTGTTTGATTTTGATGTGAGCAATCATTGACAGCGATCGGAGCATCGGTTTTAAGCTTTTCCCATGTCAGGAACGCTGATACTGATGACCATAGTATGACTGTGTATACTTTATATACATGTCACACAGCAATGC
Source organism: Dioctria rufipes (assembly GCA_963924295.1). Lineage (NCBI taxonomy): Eukaryota > Metazoa > Arthropoda > Insecta > Diptera > Asilidae > Dioctria > Dioctria rufipes. The sequence goes on along the minus strand of OZ002741.1, from coordinate 123,339,163 downwards.
GTATCTATTCAAATCAAATTTCAAATTCAAATCATCATAGGGATATGATTCTGAGTTCAAATGAACTGTAACATCGGTGAGTTTTCAGTGATCAAATTTGCTGGCATCCTTGGTTTTATCATTCCCTCGATCCGCTTGTAATGCTAAGATGATAAATCGAGGTTTCTCCAGTTGAGTGGTGGTCTTAACTGACCAGGTTTGATGCGTGGATTCCGGCAGTACTGGATGCTCATAAATGTCGCAGCTGCGGAATGGTATTTGTATCGGGCGACCTCTCCCGACAATTTTAAGTAGTTGCAGCTTTTCATCATCGGATACTGTAACATGCGGAATGCTCCATTGAAGTTTGGTAATTTCAATTTTCACCTCATCTGTGGGCGATATAATGGCATTATCGTCTGTCCTGCTCCGGATCAATATGAGTTCATGTTTGGAATTTATCAGAGTTTTCTTGTAATCTTCAGCGAATCCCACTAAATATTACAGAGGTACACAATAGTTAAACAGTCCATTGGCTGGTATAACGGATGAATCTGGTGACCAACTGCCGTTGAGTAGTATCCTGCTTACATTTAGCGATACGTAGTTTTTTAATGTTGTCGCAATCCCAAGATTTCTCGTACGATGGATGTCCACTGCATTCAATTCATAGCGTATTTCCTCAAAAAGAAATGGTAGAACGCTGTTAGTTAATTTTGCGGGTGCTGAAACGGTTCCATCCAGCTTTGGTAGAGATCCCTCAATGTAAAGAAAACTCCTGCTGGGTAGAAGATTCAAGTCCTGATGTTGTACAGATATACGGATTTCATCGCTGTTTTTAAATCATGTTAGATATGGTGAATAGGATTGATGTTCAAATTTAGTAACCCTGTTATCAAAGCGAGCGTCTGGTGCAATATCTAGTATTACTTTATTCATTGTTTCAGCGTTAAGCCTATCGATTGTAAATATGCTATATTTGCAGGTGTTAATGTAGGTCTTGACCGCTTCAAGGTTGTCCGCTGACTAATGATCTTGTTTGCTCCGAACTCGTATTTATTATTATTGTATATCAACATGCTGTGGCTTCATGGTCTCTCCTCTGAAATTTATTAATTCACCGTCTTGGTCAAGGAGCTTCAATGTTAGAGAACTTATGTGTTTGGTGTTTACAGGCAAATAAATTACATTTTTGGGTACCTCCACTAATTTATACCCAGGCCCCACGTTCGGTGAAAACTCGTGGAGAGTGTGTACTTGTGTGTTGTTGAAGAATGATCCTGATATAATATTACATTCGATGCGTATAGTATTTAATTTAATGATGTTGACTGGCAACTCTGATGTATGCACTATATTAGCAGTCAAGTTTCTTTTACTGAATCCTAGCAGAGGAGCTTCTTTTTCCAAGGGTCCTTGTAATTTATAGATAAGAATAATTAATGGCTATAACAATTATATGAAAACTTTAAACATAATTGACCGCAAATTACTGCATCATAATTCTGATAAGAACTGTAGTTGTACGTAATATTACTACATAAGTAGTTTGTGGTTGGAGATTGCCAAAGCTTTCAAAGTATTCGATGTTATCACCTTTCTTGTAGTACGCTACCCAGTGTGTACCTGCTCCAGTTGAGATGTCCAAGTTAACAATACCGCTTTCTCGCTTCCATGCATTTTTGGGTAGATTATCACGCATAAATACTCCTCTGAAGTGTGGCAAGTGTCGGGTATACTTGTGATGATCCAACTCGTTTAGCGGTCTTTTGGGTAGCGTCTTTAATAGGTTTTTGTTGAGGTTGTAGATAGAGTCCAAGTCCTTTTCTGTACGGCTTCAGAAATAGCCCTTGTCCATCTTTACCAACCTCTATAGTTTCCATTGCTTTGTTATGATGTTTGCTTTCTTCCAATTTTGCCTTTGCCGCACTGGTATCATTTACTGCATTAGCTATGCCTGCTACACCTCCCAATAGTTCTCCCAATGCTGATAGCCCAGCAAACAACGGGATGAGGAACGAAAATGCCCCCCAACCTTTGGTACAGGTATCACTCGTGGAGTTTTAATAGATTTCTTCTTTCTTTTCACAATATTTTTAGCTGCACTAAGAGCCATTTTTGTAGCTTCCATCAAGTGTTTCGGTTTTTGGAGTTTTAAAATCTTACGTGGATTTCGTACTGCTTCTCGGAATGTGGGTTGGCGTTTATTTTTAGCCTTAAGACCCATACCTAGCTTAATTTTAGCCTTCATTGCGTTCGTTATAAGCCAAGCGTTGGCACGTTCACTCAAATTTGCATCGGTAGCCAGGCTTTTTCAGCTAATATTTTATCAGCTATATGTCGATCACTTATGCCTTTATGTCGCAAGTATGCTATATCGTGTTAATTGCAGGCAGCATCCAGTGGATTAATACCCGGATCTCCTCTCGCCAATCTTTGTTGTAACTTTGTTCCTGGTCCACAGTACTGGTATCCCGGTAGATGTAATTCTACAGGTAATTTGTTGATGATTGAATTTAATAGTCCTCTGCCCTCTTTCAAAGATTTTCTGGAGCGTTTCGATTTGTGATCCGACATCTTATAAAGTTCCGATGATACTGTTGAAATGTAATATAAGCAGGTGTATGTATAGGAATCCCGTTAGTCATCAATATGCGGTTCATTAAACAACAACAAGCTTTTCCTTTTCGAAATGCTGATGTAGCTGTTATGAAGGTGGGTGAAAAAGAAGCATGGCTCCCTATTGCCTAATAGTATACGGAGCATCATTGTTGGACCATCCAATTGTGGAAAAACTAGTGTTATGATAAGTTTGTTGGAATAGCCCAATGGTCTGAGATATGAAAATATTTACATATATTCAAAATCTTTACACCAACCAAAGTATGAATACTTGAAGCGAGTGACGACTCCCATATCAGGATTGGGGTATTATAAATTCTGAAAAAACTGCGACGTTCTACCTCCAGAGGAAGCCAAATCACATTCAGTGTTTATTTTCGGTGATGTAGCATGTGAAAAGCAAAATTATGTGCGATCCTATTTTTGCATATGCGCATATACCAAAGCACTTAATACGTGACAATGCTAATTTAATCATCTTATACAAGCAAGATGACTTGAATTTGAAACATATCTATAATGATCATCTGAATACAGACATCAAGTTTGATAAATTTCGAAGAGCTTATGTTACTTGTTGGAAGTATGAATATGGATTCTTGATTTTTGATATGGATAGCTCATTAACCAAGGGGCGCTACCTTAAAGGCTTTGATACCTTCATTGTACTATAAAAGGATGAAACATGCGAAATCTTCATAAGTCGAAGTTGTAACTTAGACGAAAGCACACCGAATCCTGTGAACCAGCTGAGTAGAGTAAAGCTGTTCACTTTGTGGGGATATAAAGGTTCGACACGTCGAAAGAGAGCGCACAGAAATGACAACCGTAACGAATAAAATACTTTATTATACTGATTAAATTATTACATGGAAAGCCTACGACGTTCGATGATACAATTGTTTTTCATGACGTTTATCTTGTGGCAACTTGGATATAAAAATTGGTGAACAATTTCTAAATTGTCCAGTGCTCAGCTGCCACATTACTCCCCTCTTAGTGTAAACGTATTAGCGTTGTTGAAAACGAAGTGGAATCTTGATCCTCCGTCCTGCCCTTTTCGTCTTTTCTGGCGCTGTGAGGGGTGGACTTGGTGTTGCTGTGGGCTCCACGTGTAGTTCGGTCATAGTGTATGCTGGCTTCAACCGGTCGATTGAAATTTTCGCCTTACGATTTTTCATTTCCACTATATAGTACTTGTCCCTTTTTCCCACAATTCTATATGGGCCATCATATGGTGGTGTAAGAGATGGGCGAATTGTATCGTTTCGTTCGAAAACGTGTGTGCTAGTTTTTAAATCCTTGTGAACGAATACCGTTGGATTATCATGATGAGCTGCTTGCATCGGCTTAATTAGAGCCATGTGTTTCCTCAGTTCTGCGACGAATTCTGTAGCTGACGATTTTTTACTTGGCTCTGCGACGAATTCGCCGGGTAACCTTAATGTGCTACCGTATACCATTTCTGCCGGAGTTGCCTGTATATCTTCTTTGACTATGCATCGCATACCTAAAAGAATGATAGGTAGGACTACACTCCAGTTAGCTGCCTTTTGGCACATCAATGCTGACTTCAACGTTCGATGCCATCTTTCTATCATGCCATTTGCCTGGGGGTGGTATGGCGTTGTACGGAGGTGTGTTATACCGAGCGTTTTGGTGAGTTCGCTGAATAGTTCAGACTCGAATTGACGTCCCAAGTCTGTAGAAATTCGTGAGGGAATACCAAATCGGGATATCCACCCATCGATGAGAGCTTTTGCCACGGTAGTTGCTTTCGGTAAGGCTTCTGGCCAACGCGTGAATCGGTCGATACAAGTCAAGCAGTAGTTGAAGTTTCCCGATGGTGGTAGCGGTCCTATTAGATCGATGTTGATATGTGAAAAGCGCTCGCTGGGTACTACGTATGTCGAAATAGCTGTCTTGGTATGTCTGTGCACCTTAGCCCGTTGGCATTGAATGCACATCCTCACCAGACGAGAGCAGTCCTGTCGTAAAGATGGCCAAACAAATCTCTCAGCGATCAGCTTGGTCGTAGCTCTTGCTCCCGGATGCGACAATCCGTGGAGTTTGTGGAAAATCTCGTTTCGGCACGCTTTGGGGACAACTGGTCGTATGCGATTCTGAGACGTGTCGCAATAAATAGTTTCTTCCATCTCTGGTAATTTCAATTCCTTAATTACCAAGGACAAGTTTTGCGGATTCCTCACGAGTTCTTGAAAGCTTGAATCGTTCTTTTGTTCCATTGTTAACCTTTTAAAGTTGATTGCAGTTGCGTTGGACGAAATAACATCCACTCTGGACAGAGTATCGGCTACTGTGTTCTCACGGCCAGCGATGTAGCGAATGTCAGTAGTAAACTGACCTATGAAGTTCAGATGTCGAGTTTGCTGGGGAGAAGTTTTATCTGCTTTTTGTTGGAAGGCAAACGTTAATGGCTTATGATCCGATAGTACGTGAAAAATTCTTCCCTCCAACTGATTTCGGAAGTACTTTATGGCTCTGTACATTGCACACAATTCTCTGTCGTAGGTACTGTACCTTTGTTCAGCAGGAGTAAATCGTTTCGAATAGAAGGCGAGCGGTGTTGTCCTTCCACTGATTGTCTGATTCAGAGCGGCCCCCGCTGCCTTATCAGATGCGTCCACAAATAAACAAAGAGGTGCATTTGGTGCTGGATGTGTCAATAGCGTTGAATTAGACAGATCCGTTTTACAAGCTTCGAACGCCACTGTAGTGTCTTGCGTCCAGTTTAAAGGAGTCGTGTCGTTTCTTTTATTGGTAGTAATCAGAGAGCGAAGTATCATCTGGTTATTCACCGTAAAACTTCCATAATCGTTCGTAGATGTTTGCGATGTTGCTCGATGTTCTCCGAAGCTATGAAAATGTCATCGACATAAGAGAAAATGTAGTCGTGTCCTCGAAGAATCTCGTGCATGAAGCGCTGTAGAGTTTGCCCGGCGTTGCATAACCCAAATGTCATATTCCGGAACTCAAAAAGTCCGAAGGGCGTACTTATAGCGGTTTTTGGCACGTCGGATGATTCGATAGGTATCTGATGATAAGCACGCTGTAAGTCGAGCTTGGAGAAAATATTCTTGCCATGGCAAACGTGAGTCAAGTCCTGAATGAACGGAATGGGATATCGGTCCGGCACCGTAATAGCATTGAGGCGGCGATAATCACCACATGGGCGCCATCCACCATCAGACTTGTGTACCATGTGCAGAGGGCTTGCCCAATTGTTCTTGGAAGGTTGACAAATCCCATGCTGTAATAAAAATTCAAATTCTGCCCGAGCTGCCTTTAGCCTGTCGGGAGGTAGTGGACGTGTGCGCGCGAACACTGGAGGTCCTTTTGTTTCGATGTGATGAGTAACCTTGGTAATAGTCTGTGACTTGTTAGTTGGCAATATTGTTACATCCACAAATTCCTTCAAAATGTCAGCGAATGGACTATTTACATCAATTGTCGAAATTGTTTGATGTCGAATCTTCTTGAAAGAGATAGGAATATTAATATTAGTTATACTGTCAATTAATTTACCTCCTTTCACGTCGACTAGCAATCCAAATTTGCTGAGGAAATCTGCGCCTAAGATTGCATGTTTTGTTTTTGCAATAACAAAATTCCATTGATAGGGACGTCTCAACCCAAGATTTAAGGTCCAGCGTCGTTCACCAAATGTAGGGATCAAGCTGCCATTAGCTGCATATAGACATAATTTCGCTGGTGCATTCATCACTTCCTTGGTTGAGTGAGGAACAATCGAAACGTCAGCACCAGTGTCGATTAAGAATTGTTGTTGAGAGTTCTTGTCTCGTATAAAAAGGCGATGACTAGCTAGACTGTTCAAGCTCGCCTCCTCTACCGAACAGTCCTCTAGTTTCCCGCTTGATTTTCGTTCGGAAAATTGCAGGGTGGTCTACAATTTCTTGCCCGAACTCCGAACTGACGATGATAATGACAGGTGAGTGGCCCAGCTTCTTTATGGATATTGGAGCTAGATTTCTCTTTACTGCGAGATCTCGTTCGTGAATGATTTAACGCTGCAACCATGCTTGTCAAGGATCGTACTTGTGTCTCTAAGCTTGCAAGCCTTGACGATAAATCACCATCTGACCTATCTACTGTGACAGTGGACACACTGCTGAACTCGCCTACTTCCAATATTTTGTCAGCCATTTCTGCTAATGCCCGAATATTATCCTTGCTCGTGGATAAAATTATACGCACTTGTTGTGGCAATCGATTTAGCCAGAGAGATCGTAACAGTGCCTCAGGTGTAGTAGTACCTGCGAGGTGCTCCATCTCGTTTAGCAATTGCGTAGGACGCTTGTCACCTAATGAAACTTCGTTCAAAAGGCGGGTGATTTTTTCTCCGCCGAATCGGAATATCGTCTAATTAAGGTCTCCTTTATATTTGCATATTTATTAACACGCGGAGGATTAAGTACGGCATCACGAACCTGGGCTAACACCTTGCTGTCAATTGCGCCTAGAACGTGGTTGAATTTTGTGCCATCTTGGGTAATGCCGCAGGTAAAAAATTGTGCTTCAACCTGCGCAAACCAAATATCCGGCGAATCGGCCCAAAATGGTGGCGGACGTAAAGAAATTCTTGCAATTTCTGCCGCAGATTCATTTTGTTGCCCGCCCTCCGGTTGAGTACTTAAATTTTCTTCTTGGTCCTCGTCGTTGCCTCCCATCTTTTGCAGTATAAGTTTTAACGCCCAGGTAGAAGTCGATATCGTAATTTCCAGAATTTTTCTTTGGAATCGCCCGCACAATAATTTACGTTCACGGATAAGTTTAATCTAACCCGATCACGTCGGGGTCACCACTTTGTGGGGATATAAAGGTTCGACACGTCGAAAGAGAGCGCAAAGAAATGACAACCGTAACGAATAAAATACTTTATTATACTGATTAAATTAATACATGGAAAGCCTACGACGTTCGATGATACATATTTTTTTCATGACGTTTATCTCGTGGCAACTTGGATATAAAAATTGGTGAACAATTTCTAAATTGTCCAGTGCTCAGCTGCCACAACCTCTTTTCAGACCTGTTTGAAAAGCTGTTAAGCTGTTATCAGAGCTCTTTGAAAAGCTGTTAAGCTGATATCAGAGCTGTTTGGATAGCTGTTAAGCTCTTATCAGAGCTGTTTTAATAGCTTTTAAGCCATTATCAGAGCTGTATAAAAGCTGTTAACCTGTTATCACAGCTATTTTAAAAGCTGTTAAGCTGTTATCAGAGTTGTTTGAAAAGCTGTTAAGCTGTTATCAGAGCTGTTCGAAATGCTATTAAGCTGTTATCAGAGCTGTTTGGAAAGCTGTTATCAGAGCTGTTTGAAAAGCTATTAAGCTGTTATCAGAGCTGTTTGGAAAGCTGCTAAGATGTTATCAGCGCTGTTTGAATAGCTGTTAAGCTGTTATCAGAGGTGTTTGGAAAGCAGTTAAGCTGTTATCAGAGCTGTTTGGAAAGCTGTTATTCAGTTAATAACGAAGATGAATAAAAATCTATTAAAAGAAATTATCAAGACTAGGAATGCAGTGCGAAGGAAATTAAAAGCCCTAAGGATGGGAAAGATTGAAGCAGAAGCTCACCTTGAAGGAATCTTTAAGCCAATCACTAAATCCTTAAAAGAGTTTGTTAGAAAAGTCAAATACGAGCCGCCGGATACAGCCAAGTTTGAGACAAAAGATGTAAAAGAAGAAGAAGAAGGAGAAGAAGAAGAAGAAGAAGAAGAAGAAGAAGAGGAAGAAGAAGCAAAAGAAGAAGCCAATGAGGTTGTGCAACCTTTTGCCCCTCCAAAACGAAAATATCTGAAAATGGAGGCTAGTAGCACACCTATAAATTATGGAGATTATTCGTTAATATCTGAAGAAGAATTCGCAACACCTAAACATTCAACAACATTGATTGAAAGGTCTCCTGTCACCTCCCCCGATACGTCTGGATACATAGTTTCAAACTGTTTAAAGCTATTCACTGATAATAGCCCTAAAATTGATCCAACCTATGGAGTTTACTATGATGACAACGTGTGGAGAATCGATAATTCAACGTTTGATGTTGATGATGTAGGAAATATTGTTATCAAGGAGAAGAGCTACAAAACAACTTTGGGGTTATGTAAGCTGCTATTTATGAAAGATCCTGTAAACTACTAAAGAGGATTTAACTAAATATGGATCTATTTTGATACCAATGCACATAAACGTGACTATGCTGAAGATAGACAAATAAAGGGTACTAGAGCGGCTAAGTATAAAGCTATAATCAGTAAACTTATACAGCATAAAGGTATGAGACTAATGCGTCTGCCTAAAGAAAACGTTGATCACATTTACTCATTGAGGGATCTCTAACAAAGCTGGATGGAACCGTTTCAGCAACCGCAAAAGCTAACAACGCTCTACCATTTCTTTTTGAGGAAATACGCTATGAATTGAATGCAGTGGAAATCGATCGTACAAGAAATCTTGGGATTGCGACAACATTAAAAAACTACGTATCGCTAAATGCAAATGTAAGCAGGATACTACTCAACGGCAGTTGGTCACCAGATTCATCCGTTATACCAGCCAATGGACTGTTTAACTATTGTGTACCTCTGAAATATTTAGTGGGATTCGCTGAAGATTACAAGAAAACTCTGATAAATTCCAAACATGAACTCATATTGATCCGGAGCAGAACAGACGATAATGCCATTATATCGCCCACAGATTAGGTGAAAATTGAAATTACCAAACTTCAATGGAGCATTCCGCATGTTACAGTATCCGATGATGAAAAGC